>CM028915.1:9235000-9935000 GCA_016801845.1 Polydactylus sextarius | reverse complement strand
ACTTCTTGTCTCCTTCAGGAAGGAGTGGGAATGCAGTGTTGTACTACACAGGGCCGCAGTCTTATCACAGAAGCTCACCTCACCCCTCCATTCATTCCTTCAAGGAAGGCAAGCAGTACAGAATATAGAGTTAATGATGTGAAACTTGTCTTACAGACTGATAAACTTGGCGGCAGTTTGGCTGACTGATGGACTGGCTGGCTCGTTGACCAACTGGCTGACTGATGGATCGATTGACTAGCAGGTTTCCTTACTGGCTGGGTGCCTGGGAGGCTGGCTGAAGGCCGTAGATATACTCTATCATGGGGCACTCAGCTACTTTCCCATTGACTGTTGCCCAATGTAATCTGTAGGCCTGTGGTGACAATCAAAACTAAGCCCCAGCATGTTAACACTCCATCAGTGAAAAGCACAACTGCAGTCAAGGGAGCAAATGATCTTATCCTGAGACACAGAGAAAAGTGAGGATGAGACAAAAAACAGGCACAACATCCCATTAACTTTTTTCAAATCTTATTTCAGAATTTTTTGAGAGTGAGTTTTACCACCTCACTGCTTTCCCTCAGCTTCACTTGTGTATATTATACTCTTTGTCTAATCCCATGATCCTCAGTGCCTTGAAATTACACAGACTTGAGGTCCAAGTGACATAGCAGGAGGAGGAATGAAAAGGAAACAGATACATGAGAAAAGTTTCATTTATCACAGCTCTGTTTACTTTACAAAAGTACTGTAATGTTAAACTACTCTTACCAGCATGTGACCTTCATTTAAAATCCTACTTAAGTAAAAATTATAACTAAAAGTATCATCAGCAAACTGTACTTAAAGTATCAAAAAGTAAAAGTACAACTGCAGAAAATGTCTTGTGTATATTTCATTATTACATGCATTGGTGCGAAGTAGGACTCCTGAAAACAATCACAAGATAAAGGGAGAGTTAGTGAGATGATTAAAGGAAGAGGAAATAAGAAAAAAATAAATAAACTATGGAAAAAGTGAAGAAACATTATACCTCTTTTGGCAGTTGCCATGGTAAACAGGCGGTGCTCAACACTTATTCAAATGAAACCATCTGAGAAGTTTGGTAGGACTGTTTACAAGTCAAAGATATCTGAAACACACAGGGCTGCAACTAGACACATTTTTTTGGAAGAACCACAACCCAAGATGCCTTAAAACCACTAAAATGGTTTTTATTTAAAAAAACAAAAAAAAAAAAAACAAAAAAAAAAACAAAAACATATCATATATTTTTGGCTGGACTGACTGCAACAATGGGGCAAACCCTGTAAAAACAAATGTTCGTGACTGACTGTCATCACGATGGTGTTTTTTTAGACCATGTTGTCAGCTTGGTGTATCTGTTAGTAGATTTCGAGATGCCCTTAACGTCCTTTCTTGACCTTACATCTGTCAACTTTTTTTTTGGACAAACCTTAACAGTATTGCCTTACACATACAGTTCCCAGCAAAAATAGAAAAAAGGAAGAGATGTGTTGTCAGTCATATTGACATCATTTCAGCAACATTTCCTAAAACTGTCACGTTCTGTTGTAGTGTCAGTGTCTATACTAGCAACAAGAGATGCGCCCACAGTCTGGACACACACACACACTCATGTGAGCCGCAGCAGCTCAGCTTAGAGTTGTATCAGAGGTGTAACTTTCTCTCTGTCTGAGTGATCATTTTGCATATAAATACTGATGAAACCACATCTGTCATCTTGTACTCATGTCTAATGATTTTGTCTGTCAATATTGTGGTTTTAGCAAGAATTTAGCAGAGCAGCAACATGTCTCAGTCAGTTTCAGAAACGTGTAAACAAAACAAAACAAAACAACATGTGAAAGATAAGAGCTTTACTGGAAATTTGGCTGCAAGAAAATATTGTATATGTAGTGAGAGTAGCAGAGATAGAAACCGATAAAGACCAGAATATAAATACAATGTGATGACATCATGAATATGTTAAGTAGTCTATTTTTTCTACACAGTTTTCCCCAGTGTCTTTAATGGTGCACACTGATGATAAGAAAACTATTCTAAGTTGTTTTTTTTCCAGTTTGTGTTAGGTAAAATTTAATGTGAAAAATAATGGCTTTGGCTGTCAAGTAAGAAGAAGTCCAATGTTTCCTGAAATGTAGATGACTGGAAGGATAAAGTGGTATTAAAGTTGAAATACTGATGTATCGCAAATGGCTTGAATTGGTACTAAAGTACAGTGCTTGATTAAATATACTTGATTACTTTCAGTGATGGTCATCAACATCCTGTTGCCATTTGGCCTCCTTCCTCATTTTCCCTCCATTTTTGTCCTCCCCTCTCTCCTCTTCCTTTATTTCCTTCTGTCTCTCAGTCCACCCACCACGTCCTTCCTCTCAGTTTTGCAGCACTAAGCCATCTGTCTGAGGTCATCTATTCCAGGCTGTCTAGTCAATGGACTCTTAGCTCATGTCACTTATAAACAAGCCAACATGTTCACTGAAGGTTAACACACAGTTACAATGGTGATGTGCAGACTGAAATCAAAACGTGTCAAACAGTCACACTCCATCTTTCTTTGTCCCCTTTATCTCGCTTTCTTTCTTTGTCACTCACACACACACAAACACTCGCATACAGTAGGCTACACACACACACGCACGCTCAGACAAATGATAGATTTGCCCCTCTCCAGCTTTACAACAATTGCTTTCGCATTTTGGCAAACAGCCTTTGTTTACTGAGCCTGTCGATGGACTATGTAATCGTATATTTCCACTGAGAGTGTCTGTTAGCAAGGACGCTAATTAGCAAACGATTAAGCTCTCACACAAAAGAGGTTCTTGAGATTAATTGGCGCTGAAGTTTACAAAAGCTTGTGGCTCAGTAAATAATTTAGCGTGAACAATAGTACACCTTGTCACACTGCGTTTTTTCTCTCTGATGAATAATTGCTAATGTCAAGACGAAGGATAGATCACTGTTCAACAGACAGAGGACAGCGGAGTAGTAAGACAGCCAGATCATGACACTGGCATGTATTTCATCTCTGGTGTTTGGTTTGAGTGCAATCGGCACACTTTCTAACCATTAACAGCTGTTTCCTTTGAGTTACAATACAGTGTAAAACATGAAAATACTCCACTGGGTGTAAATGTAACTCTGATTCACACGACATATATAACTACAGTAAATATAACACTTGGTCCCAGTTTCATCTGGTCTAGGGCGCCTTGAAATTACTTGTTCCTCCTCCCACTTCACTCTGCTGATGAGGAGGGTGTCCCAGCTGAGGGTTTCTTAATGGTGGAAAAAGTTACAAATCCCACTCTACATCTGGCTAAAACAACTTCGAAATTGCTTTCATGAGCACAATGCACTTCCAATATGGCCTATACAAACAACTTGCCACTGGGTGTAATTTGATCGAGCAGTGTAAACAGAAGCAACTTAACAAACTGGTTTCACACTTTATCGAATAGGAATCAACATAAACGTCGTACAGCTGCGAGATCATCCTGGGCTAGGCGGCAAAATTGATTTTAGCATTCAAAGAAAAAAAAATGTTTGCTTTCGACAGCTGATGCAACAGGAAAGCAAGAGATGAAAACACCCTAATAACCATGTCTAGAAACACTCTACGTCTCGCTGATTTAACAGACATCTAAAGTTAAGCGGTCCTGAACATATCGGTCCTGCTGTGCCTTCTCTTTCTCTTCTGATGTTAGATGACTCAAAGTATTAATGCCGGTTTTTCAAAATAACCTGTCACTTCTTCGCAGGGAATCATCCAACCAATATATGTTTAACTTGAACTTCAATTCAAGCGGATGTTTATCATAGATGCAGCAAGTGAGAACCGCTGTGTGAGTTTTTTTTCCTCCCGATGTTTAGCAAATGCTAGCCCGTTGATCAACGCTTCAGTAGGTTTTTGGCGGTTTAGAAATATTTAATAATTAACAACAGACACAGTAATGATGTCTACGCTGGTGCTGAATGTTCTTCCAGAGTAGGAGGAGGAACAGGTTTGGTGTTAAGCAAAAACATCCAAATTCTGTGCATGTGGTTCTGATACAATCACATTTGTTTCTAATTTGGCAGAAAATGCAGTGTTCTGGAAGTGAAAAAAAAAAGAAAGAGAGAAACAACCAGAGTCAGAAGAATTTCAACTTCAGCATAGGAAAGAAGTGCATAGCCTGTATTTGTTAGACCATTTTACAGACTTTGATGCTGATTCATACAGCAATTATGCAGCTGTTAAACAGTTTATTACTAAAAGGGCCTCTGGTATTTTTACTCAACAGATGTTCAGAAATAGTACAGATGATATCATTTTAGTTTGATGACTGTATTGAAGGCAGTGAAGCCCATTATACATAAAATGTGATATGATATTAATGGTTATGATGCAAATGTGAATATAAAGTGTAATCATTTTAAAATGATTGTACTAAAGACTCATACAGTCACAATTTGTCATGATGATTAGTGTATACATAAGGTCGCAGAAAGTCCCACTATCCTGATTTGGTAAAGAAAAATAGACTTTCCTTATGTATTCTAGATTTCATTTCTTTGCTTAATTACACAGGTAGAGATGAAGCAGCATTTCATTCTGGGACTAAACAGAGAAAAAGTGCAGTTGAGCCAGAGGTGGAAAACTCCATCACAATTAGATGTATGCACAGCCTTTTTCTGAATTCGGAGCAGGTTTTCCATCGGTGAAATTCCTGATGATCTGAGCTGAGTTGAGCGTGCGCTGGTTGCTGATGTGACTAACAGAACACTCCAGCAGCAGAGTGCCGATCGGGCTGTCGCAGAGGACTGTGGGTAATAAGGCTGCAGATGAGAGCGACCCAAAAAACAAAATGGGAAAGCGAAGATTGGATGAGTGCGCGTGTGTATATGTATGTGTGTGTGTGAAAAAGAAACAACATTTCTTATGCTCCCAGTCAAGAGCACACACTCTGATCTGCAATACTCAGATGACCTCAAACTAGACTTATCCAGAGAGTATACAACATGTTTGAGAATGTTTGAAAGAACGAACATATGGACGATACTGTGTCCATTCTTCAGGTGGTACGTATACACACACACACACACACACACACACACACACACACACACTGGATAAGCAAAGTTATTGGGCAAATGCATTATTTTATGCATTCGCTGATAACCAAAGTAATGACATTCCCTACTTTCTATTGCAATATTTGTATATTAGATATATTACTATGTCCTCCATTTACACTTCAGTATTACATGAGCTGTACTAATTTCCTGGATTAAATTTTAAATTACTGATTTGCTCTTATCATGTAATGTTTCCCCCAACATCTTGGTACTATTTCAGAGTAAATATTTTTTTGATCAAGTGTTTACAGCTGCTATCATGACACTTTTTTAAATCAACAGGTATTCAACTGACTACGAATATGTAAAAGGTGGTAATGTTGGGAGCTAATTCACAGAGAATTACCACCTAAGTCTGCAGTGACCCCCGAACAACACGTCTTTCATCCAACTGCGGAATCCCAGAGTCAAACATTTTCAAACCTCACACACAGTCGCTTTAAAAGTAACATATATGTGTTCATGGATAGTTTTGATCTGTCTCAAATTTGTCAACTTTTTTTTTAAAGTCTTTAAATCTGTTACTGTAGCTTTAATTGAGTCAAATACATGCAATTGTCATAAGTTACATTAACAGTATAGACTTGCTTTCAAATGCTTACTTTCACTTGTTTGTATGTTTCATGTGGTTATATGATGAGCGGTGTTGTTGCTTTTTCTTAACAATAACACCACTAATTCTCCTTCTCGCCATTGAGGAAAGTCAGGACAGAGGTTGTGCACTGACTAGGACGCAGAGGCTCTAACCTCGGTTAAAGTGTCCTCCATCTGGATATACCTCTCAGCCTCATCCCTTCTCTAAGCCTAGATGATGGATGGTCCTGCATCAAGGTCAGGACAGAGGTTGCGTGCCCATATTAACTACCCTCTTCCACTCATAGACTGTCAGACCCTCCGCGCCTGGAAGCCTCCCACTGGCCCTAATGTAAACAAGTTCAACAACAGTGGCTGTGTGGTGATAGACAGGTGAGGGATTCAACAACATACATCATGCAAACAAAATATATATCGCACACTGTTTCATGGAACAAAAGCACATGTTGTTTTTTTAAATGATGTTTTAGTGCTCTATAATGTGATCAAGCTAAATTCCCCTTAAACAGGAAATGAGAACAAGTTGAGTCAAGACTATAATGGTTCAATGGATGGTGTCTCTGTCTTAACTGAGTCATAAAGCAAAGTTTTATGGGGGAGATCAACTGGATTTTATTTCAAGGATCTCAGTTGTAGGCAGGAAGTTTTTTGTTTTGAAACTGCTCAAGGCAAATATCAGAACTGGCTTTGACAGACAACTGTGATTTCAGCAAATGCATTTCTATGTATGCAGGGAAACACACAAGTAAAACTTTCTGTAGCCATTCAATAACTTTTCTGGGAAATGTTGTTGCTTTAGCATATTAGGTTAGCATATTAGCATTTATCATTACTATTACCACACAGAGCTACTCACATGGATACAGACTCTTTCATGGTGTGTGTGTGGACAGTTCAAATACATACAGATTAAGTCCTAATCTCCACAAGATCAATAAACTCTATAAACTAAAAGTGAATCTTTACTTTAGAAATGTTCCAATTCAGCTCTCATGGCATTTACTAGAAAGGCTCATCCATCATGGCATGAATCATTGGGTATCAGACAAACTGTTTTCATACTTTTACTTATATTAGAGCTAAATATGGCTAAAATGGGGAATTCAAAAACATGATTCAAAGTGTATCGAGTTTTTTTTTTCCACTCAAAAAGATACAAATTATCCCTATATAACTCGCTCTTTGCATCACTACTTTTCTCTCTGCTTTAATGTCATACAAGTCATTAGTGTTAACTTTATTTTATGAAGCTAAACAGTCATATATGCAGACTTGACTCCCAATATCAGGCATTCGTTACCAAAATAATAAAAAAAAAAAACTAAATCAGACTGCTACATATGCTCTACTGACTTCAGACACCAACAAGAGGTTCAGACTCACATCATTTTGTTCAGAGCTTACACTACAGCCAGGTAAGTAAGAAGCATGCCCTTGCTGTGCCTGTAGAGCACCTGTGTCTCCATGCTCCACTGCCTGCTTTGAAAGAAAGAGTGTTTGTAAAGGGTCTTTGGAAGGTGAACGGTAATTGCAAAGGGAGGATTTAGCCTGATGATGGAACAAAGCACCTCTTTTGTTTTACTGAGGTAACTCATACCCCGAGATGGAGCACTACTTTAGACATGAACTTTAGACATGAATACAGTGTGTGGGTTGGCAGTTCCATTTCGTGTTAGTGTGTTGGGGTGTTTGTGTGTTAACCACAGGGAGAGAGACAGACAGAGACTGATTTGTAGGCTGCGTTATGAGACTCCACACTGTTCCTGACTCATTAGATGTAGTACTGGTCCTGTGGTAATGACATCATGGTGGCAGTATTAGCTTTTAAAGCCTGACCGCAGATTGAGCGAGCTGTGATGCTCTTTTAAAATAAGATTCTTTCATTCTGACTTCATCATGTGGTAAACATTTCAGGAAACCCCAAACAGGTCTTCTCCCATTGTTTGACTCATATATAATAGTTGCTGGAGAGACAGACCATTAGTGAATTAGCATACAGACAGACATGTATTCAGACAGACAAATAACCTCTTTTTCTCTCACACACACAAAAAATGATAATTAAATTTATTCTAAGACACTGGACATTTAGTCTCTGTGCCTCTCTTTTTGAGAGAGAAACTGGAAAAACAGACATGACCATTTTGAAGTGACAAAACATTATCTTTTCCTGATACTACATGAATACTTCTGAGTGTTAATCAGAGGCTGACAAAGAGCTTGGTGCAGCCTGGTCACTGGGTCTTTCAACAGCCCTCCAGAGCCTCCTCAGCCCTGACTGGCATTGTTTGTGGAGAAGAAAGCTATCAGAGGATCTACACAAGATTAGTGTTGCCAACTGTTCCCTCTGTGGCTTCCTGTTTTGCCACAGGAATTCTTTTGGTGGGTGCAAAAAGAAAAAGAAAAAGAAGAAGAAAACTAGGCTCACATAACTACTCAAATGTGACATAGTTAACCCCGTCCTTTCAACATGCTCCTACTGGAAAAATCCAGGAGATTTATTGCAGTTTAACCAGAGAGATGCTTCACTCGGAGACTTTATAGAACATACTGTAGATGCAAGAGACATTGCACATTTTAGTTAAATGACTAGATCAACATTTGTTTTCTTGTCAGGAGTTAAATGAGAAGATCAACAGCACTATTAGAAGAACTATGGTAAATATTTAGCTACTGGCGGTAGCTGAATAGTTCAGCTGAAGGAAACAGTGCCACTAATTGACATTCCATATCTTTTTTGTTGTAAAAAAAAAAAAAAAAACTACAACAATATCTTGTGACGTGTCTGCCCAAGGAATACGTTTTTTGTACTTTCAGTTTTGATTTGCAGTTTCTAGTCTTTGTGCTGAGCTGAGATAACCCACTTTTGGCTGTAGCTTCATGTTTACTGTAGAGAAATGAGAGTGGTATTGATCTTCTCATCTGTTTGCAAGAAAGCAAATAAACACGTTGGCCAAAATGTTGAACTATTTCGTTAGATGATGCGTTTTAAGAAAAAAGTTTTTAAATGTATCAATTCAACCGTCAGAGTCTAACTCTTTTGTTAAAATTCTCCTTTTCTGTCATTCAAATCCGCCTACTCTCTCTCTCTCTTTTTTTTGTGCGTTTGTTCTTTTCCTTACCAAAACCAGTTTCCTGCAGTGCGCCCATCTCCCTGCTGTCTACCTCTTCCTTGTCTTTTTCTTTTATCCATCATCTCTCCCTGTCACTCCTTTCAGCCCTCCATCATTTCTCCTCTTCGTTTTCACCCACCCACACCTACCACTCTTCTCCTTTCGCTCCATCTAAATTGCAAATGGCAGCAGTGCTGACTGCCAGAGGAGCTCCTCAATGTCATCAGAGCTGACCCTGTGGATTAACTAGAGGAGAGAGGCAGTGTGTAGGAACTACAGATCGATAACATGGCTTATCCTCTGGGTTCTTTTACTTCACTTTGGATTTAGATCTGACTAACTGCCTCTGTCTATTCCTGTACAACAAATAATGGGGTTCTAACGTGGTTAGATTGTCAAAATAGAAATCATTACACGAAGATTGAGGAGTGATTAGAGGGGTGAAATTATGCCAGGGAAACAGTCATTCAAAGAAATTACTCTGTTTGAGCTCACACGCAAAACGGACAGGTACATGGAAATTTCATTGAGCAGGGAAATATGTTGCACATGCCAGCTGCCTCATTACAGGGTGCTGATGAGGGATGCTGAAGTGATTCAGTGAGAGGACAAAGTCAGATGAAATATCACGTTTCCAAGTTTGTAAAGGTGTTTTGGGGCATGGAGTCAAACAACTTAAAGATAAAAAATTGAGCCAAGACAGACAAAAACAAAGCTGTCATCTCGATGAAACTCCACCAACACTGGACACAGCTAGATCAGAATACCAACTCCTGTTGTCTCAAAGATCCACTTAACAATGTGATGCGATATCTCTGAGATAAAGAGATGGATGTGGAGATAGACGTGTGTATATGTGTCTCTGTGTGTGTGTGCAATCGTCATACTGTGTGTAGTGTGGTTGGTTTACCAAGTTGGCAGGCAAAGTCAAGTCACCGTAAGCTCAACTAAACCTGATAGGTGCCCTTATCAGAGACAGCTAAAGTCAAAGCCCATTATAAATGGTCATGTGTGTGAGTGCACTCACCCCAAAACACACACACACACACACACCTCATGACCAACATGCAAATGGGCATCAATAGATCAGGTTTACTAAGACTCTTAGAACGTAAACGGAACCAGTCAAGTTCTAATCTACATATGTTTTTTCACATTTACAACAAACCAGCACCCTGTTATAAAAACCAAGCTACTTCACACACACACACACACACACACACACACACACACATATATATATAT
Organism: Polydactylus sextarius; assembly: GCA_016801845.1. Taxonomy (NCBI): domain Eukaryota; kingdom Metazoa; phylum Chordata; class Actinopteri; family Polynemidae; genus Polydactylus; species Polydactylus sextarius. The sequence goes on along the minus strand of CM028915.1, from coordinate 9,924,924 downwards.
ATATATACACACACACAAAACAGATCTACTACAAGACTTGTTGAAATTATGTACTCTATAACATAAAGTTCTTCTTTAGCCGCAGGGTTATTATCAAACCATTTATTATTTCAATTTCTTATTCGGTACTCAGTCATTTTTATATATAAAGGTATAAAGGTGAAAGAGTAAAAAGAGAGAGGAGTAAGTTTGTTTGATAATAGCCTGCCCATTAGCTGAGCCTTCCAGGAGTGTTAGGAGAAATCCTTAACAACCTAAGAGTGGCCCTAATGCAAAACAGCTGGATCTTGACTTCATGTGAATGCCACTTTTACACAAGTTGCAAGCAGGTCCTCTGGTACCATCGTAACAATGAATTCTTTCCATTGTTTATACGTCTTTGAGCAGCTAATGGGCAGTTCATTTTGATAGCAGAGATGATTAAAGTTTGTTGACTGAAGCGATTTCATTTTTCAAAATGTGACTAACATTGAGATTCTGATCTAAATATCTTATATTTGGAGACAATATAAACTGTCTATATAAAAGTAACCATAAAACAAGGGATGGGAGTTGTTTTTTTTTTTCTAGAAGTTTGCTTTCCTGAAAAATATAAGTTCAATTCCTGCAACAAGTGTCCTATTGACAAGGCTGTTAATCTACTGACAGCAAATATTGGCAGCGACTGTCTGTTTGGGTTAGTGATTACCAAAATCCCATCCTATGACAATTGCCAAAGGGTAGTAATAGTAAGCAACGCATGGGTCCTATAACTCCGTAGCAGCCTAGACACGACCTCTGATAATTCATTTGCACAAAGCGTTGTGCCTCACTACCCACTGAGGAAAATCTCATAGGCTGCTTTAGAAGAGACTGCTGGCGGCTCTATCCCCTTGTCAAATAGAGGAAGACAGCAGGTATGAAAAGATATGTGGTCAAGTTAACTCGTGCCAGGAGCTTTTATATGCCTTGTGCTGTCAGTTTTAATGGATCTTCATACGCATTTTATGGCTGGATTGTGTACCATAACACTATCAACGGGCAGTTAAACCACTTGTTATTAAAGCATAACACAACATTATGTTCAAAATGCCACTGTGCAGCTTATTCCACCAGTACTTCTGAAAAGATTGATTTGAGTCTTGAGGAAATATGACATTTGGGTTTGTAATGATAAGTTATGTTGTCAGTTAGTTGTGTATGGTCATAGATTATACTGTACGCTGCACAGTGAACATCACAATAAAGCACTTAGTGCCATCTGGTGGTTAGACAAATTTGGAGTGATAAAGGGTCAGTTCAGCCAAATAATGAAAAATGGGTTTTTGCACTTACTCATTCTGAGTGGTATTTTGTCACTAGAGAGATGTTGTCATTGAAAACGATGATGACGACAACAACAACAACAACAACAACAACAACAACAACAACAATAAGAGAATACATGTATAGGTTAGAAAATGTGCTTTTAATAATTTAATTGATAAATGAAATTATCATTTATGGTCAGTTTTCCAATGTGGGTAAAAAAATAACATTTATTAAATGTGAATCATAAAAATCTTTTCTATTTTTACATGTGCTGTCCTCTAGGCAAGGAAAATGACTGTAGCATCTGTAACATCTGTAACTGTAGCCTGAAACAACACATCTATATGGAGTACTTACTTAGACCCATGTGTGATTTTTTTTATATCACATAAAGAGGCAGTTTGTGTTGTATGGGACTTTACATAACACCAGCAGGTATTGGTCCATTATTTCCAGAGGCTGCTCTCTTCATCTCAGTGGGTGTTGAGCCTCAGTCCGTCTTCCTCTTGTATTTTCTTGGCATTACATCTTTTTTATAATTTTTAAAATATGAAGAATGTTACTTTATTGTTTGTCATAATAAAAAATCTTTATTGTGGCTAAACAACACACACCACAACAATATTACAACTATAAACATGAACATTTAAAAAATAAAACAAGTATTCAAAATATTAGATGTTTAAGTTTTTTTTTTTTTTATTTTATACAGGTGGTGTAAGTTTAACCACTGGCTTACTTTATATCATTATAGTTGACATTGAGAAAACGTACTTTTATAAGCAATAGCAGACAGATAGATATAAAGATAGATATCTTCTTGTTGAAATAAAACTATTCAGAGAAGAAGAAACCAAGCAGGCACTACCCTCAGGCCAGAACATCAGGATTAATATTTATCACCGTTGAAGAAAGGCAGGTACAAATGAATCGTGCTCATCCATGATAACATGCTGCCAAGCAGAGTCCCACACATCACGTACTCGTTAGGTTTACTGAATCTTTTTTTCCATTTTAAATCTGCACAGCATCTCAATAATATGACAGTTACTAATATAAAACGATCAAGGTCAAAGTTCAAATACGACAAGCGACTCTGTCCATGTGATAAATAAACAACATAAAATAAAATTCTCTCATTTTGACAGTGATGATCATGATATGTACATATGTGCCTAAGTAAAATTCCTCAGTTCACACGGGTCACATGGCTCCACCCTTTAACTGGGCTTGGCTCGTGCGCATGCGCAGTGGTGCAGCTGGTTACCTGATGATAACAGTGTTTTTGGGACGTGTTTGCAAATTATCTGCAGATATTTGTCAATTTGTCAGTTGCAATTTTAATGAACCCGGACTATTGTATGCTTACTACAGAGAAACTTGGATTTCTGTAAAAACTTTTTTTTTTCTTCCACTCTAAGAGTGATTGTGTTTTTGTTTCTTCAAACGAACGCGACGTTTCACGATGTTCGAGGAGACGTTCCAGAATTTCAAAATAGATTTCAACGTTTCGAATCAAAGGGGAACTTTCTCCAGCGGCGATCAAATAGTAGGGAAGATATCCTTTGACGTTTCGAAGGACACGAAAGTCTCTGCAATCACGATGGCAGTGAAGGGGAAGGTTCAGGTCCACTGGTCTTCTGGGTCAGGGAAGAGAAAAAGAAACTACTCAGCTAAACTGGAGTATTTCAACTTAAAAAGTGCCATCTCACAAGAAAACATCAGTACGCGCTTCCTTTTTAAAGTTGTTTGGATGCATGTTTGGCAATGTGGGCAGAAAACAATCAGTGTCATTGTTGAACTAAAAATTCTTGTTTCTGTTTACATCACAGTTACTGGTGAGCACACAAGATTGCAGCGCGGCACGCATGTGTGTCCGTTTACATGCCAGCTGCCTCAAGGGTGAGTTTGAGTTTTTTTTTCACAAGGTCACATGGTTCTTCAGACAAACTCAGATCAATCACAGTCATTGTATTATTATTGTTGTTGTTATTATTTGTTTTAACCATTGCAGAGACTTCCCATCCTCTTTCCAAGGGGCTCACGGAAAAATATATTACAACCTTACAGTGGGCTTCCATAGACCATGGCGCTTGGCCAAGGAATTTGTGACTGAGGTGAACTTTCTAAGCAGAAGCAGCAACCAGCAATTGCTGCAGGTAAGAGATCTTGAGAGTTGAAAGAAGTTAAAACAAACAATATGTAACAGACTTACAATCACACGGAATCAGAATATGTTTTCCAGTACTGGGCTCTGTCTCATTTTATATTGATGATATCAAGCCACATACGGTCTCCTAAAAGTTCTTCGGTGTAATTAGGAGCCAGGCTGTGAAGGACCTTAGAAGTGATTAATAACATCTTAAAGTGGATCTAAAAAACAAATTGTGGGGAGGGGCAGTGTAGGGAGGCTGTAACAGGGTAATGGGGTTAGAGCAACTTAGTTCAAAACAAACTGACAGTAAATTTTTCTAAATCACAACAACAGAATGATTACAATAGTGTATTTGTGAGGAAATCAAAAGTTTTGCTAGAATGTAGAATTGATCCAATTTTTACAATGTTTACTAGCTATTGAAATAAACATTGTACAGTATTTGTTATATGAAGTTTAAAGTGGCCAGTATGTGACAAAATCTGCTCAGTGAAGGGAAAGGTGCTAATGTCCATGTTCCTCGTACTCTGATGCAGTGTGGACAGTCTTTTTTCTGAATTGATCTTCATTGTTATTATTATTATCATTATTGTTATTTTGACATTTTCATACCACTGTATCTGAATACTGTAAGTATTCAGAAAATGCTGGATATTTTTCATCCTGTACATTATTGTCATACAAAGCTATTCTATAAAATAAAAAATAAAAAATATGGTTTTAATTGGTTCATCTTTTTTTTTTTTTTTTTTTAACAGTCTGGTCTCTCAGGCACCAACCAAATGTCCATATGCTGCCTGTGGTGTGCCTCACATCCGATCACATTGACAGCGAAAACAGACAAGTCGATCTTTGCTCCGGGTATCGTCCATATATCCATTTGTACTATCAAATAAGCATGACAACGTAGTTTGTAAACTAATCGCATCCAAACACTGTTTCTGCTTCTGTTCCTTCTTCCTCCAGGTGAAACAATGAAAATAATGTGTGAGTTCAATAATGGTTCATCTAAAACAGTGACTCCGAAATTGAAGCTGCAGCAGAAGCAGGATTTCTACACCCATAGCCATGTCAAACATAGATGTTATGTCAAGGTTTTAGCGTCAGTGAGTGGAGAGCCTATCTGTGCTCACGCCACTAACTTGCACACTGACTTTGAGCTCACTATTCCCGCATCTGCGCCGTTCACCATCTCCAACTGCCAACTCCTGGTTGTCAGTTATACTGTTGAGGTTGGTACTAATGCAGTGATACAGTTTGACAGCAGGCCTCAAGGCTTGAAAACAAATTGTTTCTTGAATACAATGATGAATTTCAAATTGTCTCCTACAGGTGACCCTCAGCAGTTGGGCTTATCCTGACCTCACAGTTTTGATTCCCATCACCCTGTGTGATATCCCTGTGCAAAGTCAACCTGTACCTCTTTTGTGAGTGATTTTGTCATCATCTTGACATTGAAATGGCATTCAATTGAACTGATCATACTGTAATTCTTCACTCAGCCTCAATCCTGAGTGTTTGTCAGGGGTTTTGTACTATACTCACCTGAACCAGAGATGACTGTTTGAAAAACAACTTTTCTTCACTAGTATTTTGGATGTGTCATGTTGTTCTTGTAGGTCTCTTTTTCCTGTGTGTTTAAGCTATATATATTTATGTGTGTGAAAAGGTTTGAATTTCAGTTATCCTATTAAGTATTTAGGTCATTTTTAAAAAAGCATTTTGTCTGTTGTTGTCTGTGCTTATTTTTTAAGTGGAATAATGTAATGGCAAAAATACATTATACATTATCGATTATACATTTTGTTTTGTTTACGCAGCAAGTGTCTTGTCAGCGTACCACATATAAGCCAATGTTACGAAGCATGCTTTAAGGAAACCTTACATATGCCTTATTGTATCACTGTGCCATCAGACGAGCTGTCATACAGTTGTCAGTGTGTCTGTGTAATGTTTACTATGACTTATTGAAGATGTCAGGAGAGAAAAGATAATATAGTTCTTTTATTACCACTAACATATTGCCAAAAACCTGTATTGAAATACTTTATATATAATGGAAAAAAAGTATTTTAGCTTGTTCTTATTGTATGTATTTGTATTATAACCCTTGTCTCTCTTTCATCGTATTAACTGTAGTCATAAATGCAAATAGTGTTTTGTACAAGAGCTGGGCAAAGTTGTAATTTAGTCTTCAGTCTAACCAAAATAAAAATTTGGTAGCAGTAAAAGTAAATGTGCTCTAAATGAATGTTTATTATGTTGACAAAAGCCTGGCATGCAAACAGCTGAATGCTCAGTTGAACTCAATACCGTGCACCAAATTACTTTTTGCTCCCTTCAGCAGAGAAAACACTGTGTACTGTGTAAACTAAATTGAATCTTTTTTAGCTTAATTATGTAGCACCGCAAACACCACTAGCTTAATTTCCTGGAGGAAACCTGTCTCTTCTTGGTTATTCAGTCAGCGCTCACTCTGAAGAGGTGAGTCAGAATGTTAATATTCACTAACATCAGGTTTCTTTCTCTCTTTCTCTTTTTTTTTTTGATTGATAAAAGACGAGAGCAGTTCTTCATATCTAACCCTGTTACCGTCTTTTTTCTTTTTCTTTTTCTTTTTTTTTAAGTTACATTATTTGATTTAAATGTGGGCTCACATCATCTCACACTGTTCTTTTCACATTTCTGCTACGTGAAAATGAACATTTATCCGACGTTTATCTAATATTTGAAGTTAATTTACAGTATTGACTTTAATCACTTCTTCAAAGTGAGCAAAGAAAAAAAAAACCCTGACAGCCGTACCTGGTGAGCGTACTGCCTGGCTTTAACCTCAGTGCCTCTTGTTACCAACTGAACCGTTTGTTAATGTGCTAAACGCTGCAGGTAAATCTAACATGTTGTGAGTTGTTGGTTGAATAGGGTGTGTGTCACAAATGAAAGTGGATTGACTGCATAAACAATTTACCGTCTGTCTGTAGTGAGAATTGGTTTTTGTTATAATGACATTATAGAAGGTTAAAAAAAAGTGTTGTCATGTCTGTGGTGATTCTCATTTAGCAACTAGACTAAAACTTTTACAGGTACTATAATGTGGAGACACAGATTGTGTCATATTATTGTATTAACAATTTTGATGTTTTCCTGTGTTTTTTACCAAATTAATTTGTTTTTGTATGTGTTTATATTAACTTTTTTGCTTGTGCCCTTTTACAAATGTGACCTTGCTGCGTGTATGGTGCAATCCACATGTTTTCCTGTAGGGGTCACATTGTTAGAACCTGATGTAATTAAGGGGCCTGGTTTCCTGTACTGTTCTTGCTTCCCCACTGTATCGTAACTCCTCTCACCATTTGTAACATTTATGATATAAGTTGTCAAAGGCCCACACATATTTCTCACAGTTGTTCTTAAATAAGACATTAACCCAGCACGTGGAAAGTGTCAAAAGATGTCATTGTCAAAGTTGAAGGAAGAATGTGTAGTACCTGATCATCTGGTTTATCATCATACCTAGAATTGTCTTCAGTACAGCACTAAGGACAATCTGATATTGACCGGCTGAGTCACCGGCTATTGACCGGTGACTCAGGCTGTCATGTAAAATTATCAGCAGTTGTATAATAGCTACAATACAATGATGATATGTTTTTGTACATAAGGCAGTGACCGATTAAGGCAAAAAAAAGGGAACTTTTTTTTTGTAAGTACATACTATAGTACACTATGCAACCCTGGTTTTGAAGTGGTATAGAAATAAAACTTTATGTGCTATGTGAATAATAAATAACTGTTCAGGGATTTCTACACACATTTCTGTTAATAGATATTTTTTTCTTACATTATATAGGTCTTGTTTGTTTTTATTCTCACACCTTTCGACACAACACCCGCGTGTACTAGTATATCTCTTGTTGATTACATGTAATCATTGTCTTGCAACATGATCTTTCCATGTGTTTGGCAGGTGTTAGACATCCCTATATAAGGAGAACCAGCAGTAGCTTGTGGTAGCACTTAAACACATGGTTTAACGATTACTACTACTACAGTTATATGTGCAATATGTATTTCTGTTCCCCTCAGAAACATTATAAGTTCCTACAACCAGTACTTCTTTACTTTGCATCTGTGTGCGTTGACCAGTTTTATTGATGTACAGTGGTTTAATTATTACCGAGTGTCGCCTGTATGCCGAGAAACACGTCACAATGTATGAAGTATGACTCTGCTATCTCACCTTTTACTCGTCTCTTGGGTTTCGACAGCACAGCATCATGACAAGTAATATTAAGAGTTTTACAGTGGGACATACTCCCTTCAACAAAGTTTACACCAGTGGTGATTACCTCACAGGAGAGGTTGCTTTAGAGCTGTCAAGTGACTGCAAAGTCGATTCGCTCTCTGTGAAGCTAAAAGGAAAGGCAGAAGTCACATGGACTGAATGTCATGGAAAAACGACTGTAACGTACCATAACAAAGAGAAGTACTTCAGTTTAAAGCAATTTCTTGTTCAGCGGGATCAGGGTAAGTTCACTACTTATGTCATTTCATTGAAAAAAAGATGTGCTATAATCAGATTTATTTTATTCTTGTTATATGTATCAATATGGTAGTCAGTGATAGAGGCGTTATATTGTTTTATTTGCTTTGTTGTTTTGCAGGCAATGAGACTATCAGCGCAGGCTGCCATGTCTACCCATTCAATTTTCAGATTCCAGCGCAGTGAGTATTTGCAATCTGCAAAGAGTAATCATTTTTTGTGTGTATGTTTTTAATATATACGGTGGTGTCATGCATTACAGAGACCTGCCATCCTCCTTCACTGGTTCAAAAGGAACAATCCAGTACACACTGGAGGCCGTCCTGAGCAGACCCATGAGAATGAACAACAAAGCCAAGGCGTTCCTCAGCTTCGTCAGCAGAAACAGCAGAAACTATGATCCACTGCTGATGGTATACCCACCTAACAACACACACAGACAAATTCACAAATATATGTATATGTTAAGGGTAATAAGACTAACGAGGACTTTTTCTGTCAGAATCCACAGCAGGACATGTTTGATAAAAAACTGAAGCTCTTTGCATCAGGATCAGTGAGCATGGATGTAAATATTCCACAAAAAGGCTTCCACCAAGGTAAGGCATGGCTTACAAGTAAAGAAAGAAAACAAATCTTTTCATTATTGTCATGTGTTGATCAAAGTACATTTCCCTGTTGATGACCCCAATTTGCGATGACTCAACAAGTGAGCGGTGCAGGAATAGCAGTGGAAAAGAGATAATCCTAGGTGTGTTTTCTGGCTTAAAGGGATTGCACCACCAAAACACACCAAACAATGTCATAACTGTTATTTGAAAATAATTATCTTCATAATTACTTCATTATCCTCATCTTGTCTGTGCTACTGCTAGACTCTGAAGGCTCTTTGTTCAGACAAAGTTACACACACTAGATTCAAGTGATCTTTACTGAACTGAAAGTTTGAATATAATTGCCTAAGTAGTTCCAGAAACATGTACAGAAACAGATAAGAAACCTTTAGACACAAAAATGCCTTTTTACTTTCTTTCTTTCTTTTTATGGGATTGATATGCACAATTTAAAAATGTCATCAAAAAAAATAAAAAAAATAAGTAGGTGTCAAATAGAGAGTGGCATCAACGATCACTGTGTTAAGTTTAAGCTCTTCTTTCCAGGACAAGGCATCAAGGTTGTGGCCTCCATCTTCAACAAGTCGACTCACAATGTTAAGCCCAAATACTGTTTGTATCAGAAGCACAGCTTCTTCGCGAAAGGAAAGCGAAGAGTTGAAACCAAAGACATCCTGAAAGAGGTGGGAGAGGCCATCCCACCTTCTGCAGGTCTGACTGTCACCAAGATCATCACCATCCCTCCCGACACGTGTGTGTCCGTCTCAAACTGTAACATCATCAAAGCAGAGTACAGACTCAGGGTTTGTATCTTTGGTGCCTAACACTTTCCAAAACACATCTTAATGGCAACAAAGCTGCATGACTGATACGATAAGTGTCATCTATTTCTGCACCGCAGGTCTATCTGGATGTTAAGTATGCTTTCGATCCTGAGGTCAAGTTCCCCATAGTCATCCTGCCTGCTTTACAGGAGTCCGATGAAGAGAAATCAGCTGTTTGTCCTCCCTATGGATTTGATGATTTTGCAAACATGCAGGGAGGACCCGGATTTGCTTTCCCACAAAACCCAACAGCATCCAATCCTCCTCCACCCTATGGTACTTATGGGATATACCCCTCCTTGAGCGATTATCCAGGTAAATTCTAGTAGCTCAAATACAGATCAGAGTGCACTGTTCTTTAATTCACAATAGAACACATCTCTGCTCTGTTTACACTAATAGTAACACTGCAGTTAATTTCACTGCTGTGATGAGTTTAAGAGTGTTAGCCCAGTCTCAACATTTTGTATTATTCTGGATAATTAACATTTGTAGTACAGATGAGCTTCTGGAGAACAGGGAAGATGTGACTACTTGTAAATATTAAATGAGGAACTGAAATGTTGCAAATTATCTCATAAAACTCTGTATATGCTTCCACAAACTCATGTTCATTTGTACTCATTATGAAATGTACTTACAGTAATCGTGGTTTACTGCAATATTAATTACCTAAACCAGCAGATGAGCCTTCAGTAAAAATGTGTTGCGTACTTCTTTTCACTGGAAAATGAAACCTGAATGAGTCACATATTGTGTGTGTAAGTGGGTGTGTTTCCTTTTTACAACCCATTTCAACAGGACTCACCTAGTAACCTCAGTGAACAATTTAAACCTCTACCACTACTGACTGATATTTTTATTATGTATTATTACCAATATCATTGGTAAGTATTCCTCATATAGTCAGTATTAGTTACTGTTGTGACATTTTTCAAATTCTTGCCAAGCTTAGCACATAATAAACATTTCCATAAACTACAATACCATGGTTCCTTGTGTTTATTCTTATTATAATGATTATTTTTGAGTTATTCAGAAGATGTGTTGATTTTCAGCCTCTATTGGCTGAAACAGCCAATCATGTTCCTGCTGCTGCATCAATTCATTTGAATGTGCTTTTACATCGTATGGTTCAGTGAAACTTCACAAACAGGCTTCATAATAGAGACGGCACAGATGATATTATCATTACATAGAGGAAAATGTGCTGTCTACTCTTAAGTGACTGCATCATTTCTTTATTTTTATTGTTTTTTTTGTAACGTGTCCTGGCAACTTGAGTTTGCAAACACATTTACACACACATTTACTAAGAGTCATGACCGATAGTATTTTCGTATTTTGCCAGTTCAAGACAATCTGAGATGACATTCTCTCAGGAAATGGGCTTTCTTATCTCCGGCTTGCAAATTCAACAGCCGGACAGACATTTTTCCAGAAAATAACCTGTAGATTGGTATTTAAAAAAACAAAAAACAAAAACAAACTGTCAATCAAGAATAGCTTGAAATCGTTTTCTGGAGTAAAATTTACACACTTATATGTATCACATTTGATTTAAGGTTGTAAAATCAACACAACTCTGAATATCTTTATTAATTTTCTAGACAGAAAGACATAGTTAGATTTACTAATTTTTTTACATACTCTCTCATCTTCTGTATAATAATTTGCTTGCAATCAGTTACTCCAATCCTTCTGGTCTGTCATCAAATATTGTACTTATAGTAACAGTGGTTCAGTACTGGTAGGAATAACTCAAACCAAGAGATAAACATTAGGTCATCATAATGTGTTGAGTATTTTTTCCACTGGAAAATGAAGCCTGATAGAATCAGTCACATGCAAACATGTCTTTTTATTTTTTATTTATTTATTTTTTGTTCCACCATCCATTTCCACTTGTCACTCGTCACTCACTGATCAGCTGTGTCGAACTTTTCTGCTCTGCTTGATTTGAAGCTGTAACATTTTTCATATTCATTTTTTCTTTTCTTTTCTTTTCATTATTTGGCAACGAAACTGATTAAACACAATTTTTTTTAGCAGCACAGCGTTTAAGAATTTGATAAAGGCAGCAAGTTTTGTAGAAGAAATTTCAAAATAAAATCTGATCAGAAGTCAAATTGACTGAATGTTGGGTTTGTAAAATAGGGAAGTAAAAAAAAAAGAAAGAAAAATCCATAAACAAACAAATGAAATACTCCGGCTTGCAAATTCCACAGCTGGATAGTCAAATATGTTTGTGCTGCTGTGTAGATTAAACTAAATAATCAGCACTTGCTATATTTTCGTTTTTTTGAGAAAAACTCAAACAAAAAAAAAATATTGAATTACTCCTGAAAATAACCTGGAGATTGGTAGATTGCTATTTACAAAAACATCTTATATCATCTTTTTTTTTTTTTTTTTACCACCCCAAGTAATAATCATCAAACAGTGTACCGGCCGTGCTGGTCAAAACAAATAAAGCCTTACTGAGTCAGAGTCACATGCAGTTGGGTGTGTCTTTTTTTTTTTTAACCATCCATTTGTACTTCAATTTCACTAAAGGATGTGCTGAGCTTATCTAAATTTAGCTAAACAAACCTGTTGGTGGATGTGGTGTGGTGCTCCAGGTTGGTTGGTTTGGGTTTGGAAATGCTCCAAAGTCACAGAAAGCAGGAGCAGGTGGTGGTTGTACCCAGGGAACTTCGGGTAGGACAATTATGGGGAGTTTGACCTCTGGGTCCAGAGCACATTTGATATTCAAATGGAACTGAAAAAAAAACAGGTGTTGATTTTTTCTTTTGTTTTACATCTACTCTAGTTCATGTCACTGCTGTAACATGTCTGTTATTCCTGTGCTTATCACTAGAGGTCGCCACTAATTTCCTGTAGTTTTTTATTGAGTTCATTGTTGTTTGCAGTTATGTAAGTGTGTGTCATAGCATTGCAGAAGTACAACCAGTTTCCCCAGAATGAATGACTTTATTGCCAGCCATCTCTCCTCCAATAGGCCACCTAAATTTTGTCAAAACAACTCTTGGCAGGTGACAATTAAGTGTCATTGTTACTATGAGGGATCTCAACTTGGTCGCTTTGTGAGCGGCCATGTGTAGAGCAACATATGACATGGGCATGCGAGCAGGTTTTGTAGAGAAGCTCAGAGAGTGCAGTTTAGGCCAAATATTAAGTTTGTTTGTTCTTTTATGCTAACTACAATAATGTCTCAAGACACACTACGTCTCCTCATCCTTCCAATCAACAGTGACTGGACAACAGCTTGTTACCGGCCACAGAACAAGCCAGAGTGAGTTTAATATGCAGCGGCCAGTGAATTCTCAATTATGATTCAGAACCGACGAAACCAGGTCAGGTAACAATAATTAAATCAATAGATGTAAACAACAAGAAAGAGAAAAAACTGAGTGGTTTAAATGTCCACATTCAGTAAACACCTGAGCCAGTTCAAAAGGTGTAGTTGTGTATCCCCCACCTTCCTATGAAGCACACACACTCTACCCCCCAACTTATTCTGATTACAAAGGTGCTGCGTTGTAAATATCTGGCTTAACAGCGTCACCAGCTTAGTGTTGCACATTTAGGATACATATTGTTTCTACAGAATGAGCACAGTGACTTAAACACATTGTCAGTGGATTGATTACTTGTACCTATTGTTACCCACAAAGTCCCTAAGCTATGACAAGTGTGAAATATTGAAGAAATATTCTTCTCTGAAATGTAATCTCTGTAATTTTAACTACCTGTAAATGTCTGAGTTTTTAAAAAATCATAAATATTTAAATGTAATAAAATTCTTCACTTTGCAATGAATCCTTATCCTAATATCATCATTTAAGTGTCCAATTAACCATTAAGCCCGTATGATATTAATATAGTCATAAAACAAGTAGAAAATAATGACCAATAAATCTTTAAGCTTGAATTACTGCAGCAAACAGCTCAAAATCTTATCGACCCTAACTTGAGACCATATCGTTGACCTGTGATACCTAGAGGCAGGGTGATGCACTAACTGGGACAATATTTCTGTCGTCCTCTGACATCATGTCCTTGTTGTCCATGTAGTCAACTATCTGCAGCAGACTAGACATCAGGCCTGATTCTTGAACTTGAACCACCTGAGGAGTTTTGTCAGACTATATCACATGCTGTAGTTACAGTAAACGTTACTGTCAGATGGTTGAGGGACAATGAGCTCTTTGTTGTACTATTCTGACTGATGATATTACTGTAATGAATAATGCAAGTGACTCTTGAGCAGAAACATCAGATTTGTCATTCATACTTCACTAATGTCAATAATTAAGTAGCCTGGCACTGAGAGGAACTCGTACATAAACCAAAGAAAGTCAGATATAAAATCCCTGTTTAAAAAGTTTTCAGAGTTATGTCAGTAGATTATACAGTCAGCACAACTAGTTGATGAGACTACTTTTCATCTGTATATTTTCTATACCCTAGGGGTTAATTTTTCAGTTCTTAGTTGTCACACAGTGTAAATCAAGTTTAACTTTTCTTTCTGTTATGTCAAAGAGCACGTGCAGTAAATGGAAATTTACTTGACATGACTGGAAAATATATCATGTGACACGCTGAAAATTGACAGCCGTGACAGTGATGGGCTAAGATTAAAAAAAATAAAATAAATAAAAACAACAGGTATGCTACCGTGGTTGTTGAGAACGCATGCGCAGTCTTATCAGCTGTTTGTACTGTTTTTATCATGACGATCAAGTTGCATTTAGGCTTGACTTGTTTGTGTGTGTGTGTGTGTGTGTGTTTTTCCAAGTAGATACTTTTGAGCTGAATGCTTTTTTTTCCCACAGACACTTGTTGCTCAGCGACATGTGGTTAAACAGGTTTGAAGAATTACATGCGAGGTTTGATAGGTGTGGTTGTGGAGAGTTTAAAAGGGTCAAGTTTCCGTTCAGTTTTACAAAAGACTTTGATATTTCACTGTGCGTTTTCACATGGAAGATGACCATCACCGATTTCTCAATTGAATACGATGCCATCAACAGCAGCAACACCTTCACAAATGGAGATACCATTAATGGAAGAATCATCGTTGCGGTTTCTAAGGAAATGAAAATCCAGTCACTCATTTTCAGGGGAAAAGGAAAAGCTCGGGTTTGTTGGCATGAACATTATGGGCAACATCAGCATCATGTTTACTGGGCTACTGAAAAATATTATGATGTCACACATCAAATACTGAGAGAAGCAAGGCAAGATGGTAACGTGTTGAATTAATATACTTCTTGATATGTGATATATCTGATATGATGTGAAGTGTTTCTTTTACAGGACCTAAGACTTAAATTAAGTGATTGTTTTCCAGGCACTGAAGTCATTGGTAGAGGAAGACATGTATTTCCTTTTTCCTTCAAGATTCCTGACAGGTATGTAGTCCTAACTTAATGTTTACTTTATATTAATGTATATTAATGTTTCATTTTTCATCACGTTTTTTTTAATCTTCTGTTCCTCTGTATTTCACAGACATTTACCATCAACTTTCAAGGACTCCATATGCAGAATCACTCATAAGGTGAAGGCAGAGCTTAAACAATCAATGAAATTCACAAAAAAGACCAAAGCCCACTTCACATTTGTTTCCAAAGCAGACCTGAACTTTCCTAGACTTATGGTAAGAAATTGTTTATCTTGAAAGAATCTGACTGTGTAATGAATATTGCCTCAAGAGAGGAGACGTGATCTACTTGTATTAATCTAATGCGGCCATTTGTTACTTTAGGAACCTCAGTCTGCCTTCAAGGATAAAGAGCTCAAAGTTTTTGGCTCTGGAACTGTTTCAATGGATGCTCACACCAAGAAGATGGGATATATGCAAGGTAATCTGGTGTGGTAGAGGTGATTGTGTAGCCGGGGGATTTTGTCTCTGCCTTTTCAGGTCTGTAACTGGGTAGACCTGCTTCTCTAACTTTCAAAGAACAGTTAAATCAAGATTGGCTGGGTGAATAGTCTTTACTACTATTGACATATTTCATTAAGAAAACATCAGTTGCAGCAAACTTTTCTTTAGGTACAGGAATTATTTGCTGGCTGTACAAGAGAACCTTTTTCCTTGATGTTGAATATGAGTTCCATACTCTTTAAAAAGGGTTGCGCTCATCATTTTAACACTGCTGATGAATGAATTGGCGATAAATAAACCATGGTAGAAAGATGACATCATAACTACATTTTTTTAGTTTGTGTTGTTGTATTGGTTCCCTTATAAAAATGGAACTAATAGTTCCCCTTTTATTGGTTTTATAGTAATCTGGCAGCTTTTGTTAATGCGATTGTCAATGATTCTGACATGTTTGTGTATATTATGTCAATTTTATATGTGATTTCACACCTTGGATTTTGGCAGATAATTACAAACATCTCTTGTATTGAATGCTACGGTTCTCCCACTGTAGTCTTAAATAACACTTTTTTTGACCTGCAGTGTTTGGTAATTTTGTCACTGATTTAGAAGTGGACTTCAGGGTGTGTTGTGCTGGGTTGGGTTTCAATTGCTGCTGACAGAGGTGAAACACTGATTGAGCAAAGGTGTATTGTGCAGTAATCCTCCTGTGCATTGCACAGTCCTAATAAAGAATAGTAGATATCAACATGTGATTATACCAGCTGGGAATTCCATAGTTTTCATATCTTTATTTTACAGGTGAGGATATCCAAGTCACAATTGATGTCAACAACCGTTCAAGTCGTTCAGTGAAGCCCAAAATCATACTGTATGAGAAAAGAAGCTACTTTGCCCAGGGTCGCCGAAAAGTCTGCACAAAGGATATCATTAAAGAGAAGGCTGATGCTATTGAGTCCTCGAAGAAACAAATTGTGTCCAAGGTGATCAACATCCCTAAGGAACTACCTGCCTCCATTGTGAACTGCTCCATCTTCAAGCTGGAGTACAGGGTGAAGGTAACAAGCGCTATATATTTATATTATATCATGGGAAGTAATCGTTTATTCCCTTTATTCATTTATTCTTATGTCTACATGTTTGGTTAATGTTTTGTTAAAATAGCTACTGATAGGAAGCTTGTTTTTTTCTGTGTTCCTGTTCCTCAGTTTTCCAGATATTCATGACATAAAAATCAAAACCTGGTAACAAGTCATTCATTCTGGGGAAACTGGTTGTACTTCTGCAATGCTATGACACACACTTACATAACTGCAAACATCAATGAACTCAATAAAAAACTACAGCAAACTAGTGGCGACCTCTAGTGATAAGCACAGGAATAACAGACATGTTAAAGCAGTGACATAAACTAGAGTAGATGTAAAACAAAAGAAAAAATCAACACCTGTTTTTTTTTCCAGTTCCATTTGGATATCAAATGTGCTCTGGACCCAGAGGTCAAACTCCCCATAATTGTCCTACCCGAAGTTCCCTGGGTACAACCACCACCGGCTCCTGCTTTCTGTGACTTTGGAGCATTTCCAAACCCAAACCAACCAACCTGGAGCACCACACCACATTCACCAACACTGCAACCTGTGTATCCCCCACCTTCCTATGGAGCACACACACTCTACCCCCCAACTTATTCTGATTACAAAGGTGCTGCATTGTAAATATCTGGCTTAACAGCATCACAGGTTTAGCATTGCACATTTAGGATACATATTGTATCTACAGAATGAGCACAGTGACTTAAACACATTGTCAGTGGGTTGATTACTTGTACCCATCATTACCCACAAAGTCCCTAAGCTATGACAAGTGTGAAATATGGAGAGATATACTTATACTTAATAAATGTAATCTCTATAATTTTAATTTAATAATCTAAAACCTGTAAATGTATGAGTAAAAACTGATTTTTTCTTTTTAAATCATAGCTGTTTTTATTTTGAAATAAAATTCTTCACTTTACAATGAATTCTAATCCTAATATCATCATTTAAGTGTCCAATTAACAATTTTAATATGATATTGATATAGTCATAGAATAAGCAGAAAATAATGACCAAGAATTCTTTAAGCTTGAATTACTGCAGCAAACCTTGAAAACAGTTTATAATCTTATCGACCCTAACTTGAGACCATATCATTGACCTGTGATACCTAGAGGCAGGGTGATGCACTAACTGGGACAATATTTCTGTCGTCCTCTGACATCATGTCCTTGTTGTCCATGTAGTCAACTATCTGCAGCAGACTAGACATCAGGCCTGATTCTTGAACTTGAACCGCCTGAGGAGTCTTTTCACATTATATTGCACACTGTAATTAAAGGTCACATGGTTGAAGGACAAAGGGCTCTTTATTGTATTCTGTATTGTATTCTTTATTGTAATTCTGACTGATGATATAACTTTATTAATAATGCAAATGACTCTGAGATGATCTTGAACACATCTGTGCACATGTTAGTCAGCTGCTGCCTCACATCCTCATCATAAACACCCTACCCACTTCCCTCCATTGTCTAAAGGAAAGAGAAGTAAAACAGAAATAATGCACACAAATGACTAACCCCTTAATCACCTCTTGTTCCTTCTCTCAGATATGACCCATAGGAGTGGTACAGATGTGCCAGAGCATGTTATTAATGATAAACACGTTTCAGATTATGGATTAAAGTTTCCCATGTGAAAGGACAATGGTTGGAAATGGTATGAAAGTTCTGTGCTGTCTTAATCCATCCAGTTGAACTTTTTCATAATTCCTATGACCACTATAGGTCACCTTACTGTGTAATAAGAAATTTGCACTGATGGGCCTAGGGAATAATTCATCATTTTAGGTCAGTCAGTTATCAAGAAATGGATCAGGGATGCTTTGTATCAATGTGTATTGTTTTAATATTCAAAACAACAGTGACTGCAATCAATTGCTGGTGTTATGATTCTTGAATCAGAAAATAATGAAAATATTTTCCAGTAGATGACTCAGCCCATCCTAGCATCTCCTAACAAAGAAAGCCTGATCAAGCTAGAATATGAAAGTAAACAGCATTATTTGGTGTGGTCCAAAAAGATGCTTTGATATAGGTATTGACATGAATCTGTTTGCAGTGGGTCTCATTTAGACAAAAAGCAAGAATGAAAATGTAATTCCATTGGGTTTTGTAATTTCTTAAAATAGGATAGAGGATCCCTACATGTTGAGGATTTGTGATGTCTGCTTGAATCATTAATATTGTATTCTTACCAGGTGAGGGTCCTGTATCATCCTCCTAATTTTTACAGTATATTATGCTATTTTGACCAATATTGATCTCATGTTTTTGCTGTGTTTCCTGACATATGATACTGGAATATCAATTAGTTTTGTTCCATTTTAGTGCATGTGAGTCTCATTTTATCCTTCCTAATTTAACCTACAAGGCTACTGGCTAGAGTTACCTGTGTGAAAGTGACACCTGCAGCTTTTGATCACGTGGTCATGTGTGACACAGATACAGGCTCTGGAGGAGTCCACCGTTACAGACGGCATCATCGGCTTAAGGCCCCGGGTCAGTGTCACTGTGGATCCATTAAAACCAGCTCTCAGTAAATGTACAGGATATGTTTTACACTAACTGTAGATCACAGTGGACCATAGAATAGTGGATAATAGTGGTTCTTTAACTCCACAAGTGCTGTCATGACTGTAAAGCATCTCTTGCTGGAATACAACAAGGTTAACGAACGCGGCACCTTCTCTCCCGGGGACATCATCTCTGGAAGGGTGATAGTGGTGACCAACAAGGAAACCAAAGTGCAGAGTTTTTTGGTCCGAGCCAAAGGAAAAGCTGAAGTGACATGGTGTGAACAAGAAGGAGAAACCACTGTGGTTCACAGCGGCAAGAAGAAATATTTTTATTTTGAACATATTATTCTTCAGGATAAAAACAAAGGAGATGGTTTGTATGGTTTAAAGCTTCTGAATTGATGAGTATTTAATGACAAGTGATTGTACATTTGACACAAAAATATTTATTTTTTATTTTCTTAAAGGTTCAGAAATCATTGGTCCTGGGAGAAATGTGTATCCATTCACCTTTCTGATTCCCAATACGTGCGTCTGTTTATTTACCCTTTATGTTGAACTTAAAATGTAACATCAATGCCTCCTAACCAGCTGAAGAAATAAAATTATTTCCCTTATGTATTTGGATTATTTCCTTACAGAGACATGCCTTCATCTTATCATGGGAAATGGGGCAAGATTACATATAGTCTGCGAGCACAGTTGACACAGTCAATATGGCTCGTCCACAAAACCAAGACTGAGTTTCCATTCCTGACCAAGTCTGAATTCCCCTTTGCTTCCAAATCAGAAATGATAATCATTGGACTTAAGGTAGGTAAGAAAGTGCTTGTCATTTTCCGTTTTACTTTCCAGTTTCCACTTGGGGCTAGTCAAAGTTATAGTGCCTTTCCTATTCTTTCATGATCAAATAAAAATACAGCAATAATCCACTAGGAGTTGACGCCAGCTCAAACTATGTTTTTATTTTGTAGGAGCAACAATGTGCGACCAGGATTTCATTTTATGGCTCTGGAAAGGTTACAATGAATGTTACCTCCGAAAAAATGGGAGTGAAACAAGGTAAAAAAAAAAAGGCTTGAATAAGAACTATCTGATACCTGTCTAGCAGCTTGGCTTGACATACCGGTATGAATGTTTTTTCTTTCTTCTTTACTTTCTCTTTCTATTAACAGGAGAGGCAATAGCAGTCTCTGTTGAAGTACTGAACAACTCAGCGCGCACAGTAACACCCAAATTCTTCTTGTGTGAGAAGCAGACATTTGTGGCTCAGTCAAAGAGGACAGTGCACACAAATGACATCCTGTTTGCGGCAGGAGACTCTGTTCCAGCTGAGACCAGTCAGACTATGACCAAAGTTCTGAGTATCCCTCCACAACTGCCCACGACCTTCTTCAACTGCTGCATGATGAAACTTGAGTATAGAATCAAGGTAATTGTACTGTGTTCACAAATACAGAATAATGGACCCACAACCAACTCCATTATTAAATTAAATCTTGATATAATACTGTTTGAGGCAATGGAAATGTTCTTGTAGTAAACATAAGATCTGGTTTTAGTTTTTTTTTTTTTTTACTGATGAGAGTTGATCCAGAGAAAGAAACTCCTTTTGACTACAAGACCATTCTTTGATTTGCTTTAGGAAAACACACTTGGCTTGGATGTAACTTCAGAGTGGTTGCAGAAAAAAATAATCTCTGTGCAAGATGTTTTTGTGACAACAGCACCGTGCAGTGGCTGTTTGATGAAGTGAGACAGAGGGAGAAAAAGAGAGGGGGGAGGTTACAAGAGGAGAGTCCTTTCGGCTTCCCCACACACTAATGAGGACACGTCTTGGACTAAGTGTCATATTACAGCCCAACCTGTTCTGTAGTATCACCAGCTCAAAAAAGTTCAGATCAGCGCTTTCAGTAAACACTGGTACAGTGACAGAGGATGATTTCACTCTATTTGATAAGCATAAGTTGTAAAGAGTATTTGAAAAAGTATGTCTCTTTGGTTACAGGTGACTCTTGATGTCCCACTGATAAGAGATCCGGAGATTAAACTTCCTCTGGTCATTCTGTTGGGTTCACCAAAACCACATCAACAAAAACCTAAGAGGTCCATCTGGTTTCGAAAGCTTCCCGGTTAAATGGATGCACTGGATCAGCAGATGGTGGTTTAAACGTTGTGACGATGATGAAGACCGACAGGACTCAGTATAACAACACAGAATAAATCTGTCTGTTTGGTGTCGCTGCATTTAACTGAGCAGATGTTTCTTGGGGAAATATTTTTTGAAATTCCCAAGAATTTACTTACCTCATGACCACTAGATGGTGCCATGTGTCACTAAAAGTTGCCTTCCAGGGGAAGTTGATTCTTTGGAGAGTATCTGAGGACATAAAACCAAAAACCTGAGATTCTTTACTCAAGTATAAGCACTAACAGGATTAGGTAAAAATACTGCAATACAAGAAAAAGTCCTGAACTTAACATCTTACTTAAATGAAAGTACAGAAGTGTGATTACCTAAATCAGCTTAAAGAATAACAAATAAAAGCACTAAATCCTAAAAACTGTTTCCTGTGCCTGACATATTACCATACAGTACATTATATGTGCATTAATAGCTATATGCTGTTGCTGCCCAAGGTTGAGCTTGTTTTAACTACTTTCTACACAGTTAGGCAGTATAGATAAATAGCTCCAGGGCCAGAGCCCTTTAAGAAGTCATGAGATGGCCAATGAAGAAGGAAAGATAAACTTTTTGTTTTGTTTTGTAGATCTTTGAGTTTCTTTGGGTAGAACAACTAACAAGTGACTCACGTCTCAACACTGCTTTTTCATGGCCAAGAAGAAAGGAAAGAAAAGCAAACAACAACAAGATGATTCATCTTTTATGGGGACATTTCATGTTTTAATGTAAAATATCAGTCTGGATGTAAGAAGTTATCGCACGTCAAATGTAGTGGATTAAGAGATTAATATTTATGAGCTGTTGCAGAACATTATACAAACAAGCACTAGGTGGAGAATTAAATTGTAGTCAAGTCTGTTATTTGAGTACATTTACTTAGTTACGGTCCATCACTGTCCACAAGATGAGATTAGCTTGTTAAGCTGTAGAAAGGCATCTCAATGAGACACATGTTAATGTGAACATGTATGAACACTATATATTTGAGAAGTTTTATGGTCTCATAATCAGGACTGTGAGGAATGAACATCGATATGCCACAACAAAGAAACAAACAGTGAATCAGTAAGAGCTGAGAAGTAGCTAGGAGTTAGGGGTTTCTCACGCTCATCCTTGTCCGTGGACTCATTTTGCAAGAGAGGAAAGTATTGAACAAAGGCACATTCATGATTCTAACAGTACATGTGTTGCCCAACCAGCAGTTCTTAAGTGAAACCAGGCCCATGTTCTTGACAGAGACTCTGAGATCGTTCCCTGCCCAGGAGGGGAAACATGTTGAGAGCTGAGCATTTTATGGTTGGGATCCATCCTGGAAACATTAGATCTCGCTATTGTGACACCACATACAGCACACCCACCTACCCAGAGAGAGAGAGAGACAGAGAAAGACAGAGAGAGAGCAGTGTTTGGTTCTGACTCAGCACAAATAGTCCCTGATTACTTCATGTTCATCCCACAAAACAGAGAAGAAACCCAATAATGTCCTTCTCTCAACATTAATAATACACAAGCGTTTAGAGTGACCAACAGAATCTTCAGCTCCTACTGGTCTGGGCTGCTATTGTGGGAACTGAAAATGAATTTTATATTTCAGCTGACAATTGATTTGTCATCACATGTCACTTGAGTATAAATATCTAAGTGGAAACATATATAAAATATAATTCAAATGATATGTCAGAAATGCCTGAAATAGCTTTTAATATATGACATTTTGTAAGTAACAGTAATAACTTTTGACAGTGTAATCACTGTGTGCGTAAAGGAAGACTGACAGCTGCTGACACAACACAGCAAATGTTGGACAAATACAAAATACATGTTGAAATGTTGAATAATATAGAATAAAAATGTATGGCATGGTTTTATGTTGCACAGTACACAGTAGAGATTTAGCTAATCTGGCTCTCTACATCTGCATGAAGATATCTGCAAAGCAGCAGTGTGTGTCATGGTCTTCAATATAACAGTGTAGAGACGATGAGTGTGGTTTGGTGTGACACAGAACACAGTGCGACAGATTCCTCTAATCCCTGAATCCTACACCTGCATAAAGACGTCTCCAGAGCAGTAGTTTGGTTCATTTTTGGCTGTAGTCGTGGTCTTGGCTGTGCTGTAGCAGAGCCTGCCTGGTAACCAGTCTGGCTTCGTGTACAGTGTGCAGGCTGTCAGCCAGCCAGCTCCCTGCACACACACACACACACACACACACACACACACACACACACACACACACACACACACACACACAAATGCACACCACAGCCTTGCCTGGTTTTGGAGTAGGGAGGTGTGGCCTCTGGCACCCCCCACCTCCGCAGCCAGAGCTAGTGCCATGACAACCATGCGGGCCTGCTGGCGACTCCCTGTCTTCATCGGCCACGGTTGCCATGGTAACTCCCCACGGGGCTCCCGCAGATCAGCGGGATGGGCGTCCAGTTGACTAACCCTCTCCCAGCTGGGGAACGGCTGAGGGAGAGCGAGGGAGCGGAGTGAAGGGGAAGAGTGGTGGTGGGGGGAGGGGTGGGGGAAGTGCGTGAGCGTGTAGTGTGTGTGTGTGTGTGTTTGTGTGTGTGTGTGTGTGTGTGTGTGTGTGTGTGTGTGTGTGTGTGTGTGTGTTTGTGCGTGAATGTGTAGGATGGCACAGCAGAGCCTGAGGAAGGAGAGAGAGAGAGGAAGGAAAAGAGACCTCAGAAGGAGACACAGGAGACGGCATGTCTGACCTGCTGAAGCAGCCTATCTCTCCCTACATTTAGCCCTTAACTTGAGTGGACAGAAAAATCACTGATTAAAAATGCACAGCGATATGTTTAACAGTACTCACACATATTTTTTTTTAATTCAATTATCCTCTTTTTCATGGGATAGCAGGAATAGCTTTGATCCAGCATACCCTCAAATGAATATCCTCACTCTTTTAGTTCACACTAACCCATCAATCATACAGATTTGTCTCCCAAAAAGTGTGTTTCTATCATCTTTCTTCCATTTTCCAGTCTTGTCAGTGACAAGTACCACTTTTTGGGTTTGGACTCTGTGTAATAGGGCCACAGATGGCTCTGTGTCTGTGGTGCGGTTGGAGAAAGAAATGGAATCACTAGGTCCGCTGGCTGGAGAGTACCAAGGGGCTTTTTCTACTCTCTAATTGCTCCAAGCTGTGTCCCTTTGAAGGCCCAGAGATACACAGATTTTCATGCGTTTGAAAGAACAGGAGCAATGAAAGCTGAACCTACTTTAAACCAGTGTAAATCCATTTAATGCTCCGGTTTAACTGACATCGTCTTTCCTCTTACATTAGCTCTGACGAGGCTTTACATCCACGTAAAAGAAAGAGGTGATTCGTTTAAATTCATCATATTGAAGTTTTTATTTTGGAAAAGGAGAGAGATAAACTTCCCATAGTAAACATTTTCTGATCTATTGTAAGTGCAGAAAAGTTTGATTTCTTGTTTTTCATATAAAATCCTTAACATGTTTTAAACATATAAAAAAGTGACACAAGGCAGTTCCGTCAGTGTTACAGAGGCAAGTTGCCAAAACATTCTATACTTATTCAAATAATCTACAGTTTCTCCGTTTATTTTTCTCTATTATACGTGCAATAATACTTCTATTCTAAAACTAGCTCTACATAAAGTGTGTGACTATATTGTGCACTTGTAGTGGTAACCTTTGGAATTACAAATTGTTTTACGGTTTTAAAAAATCCCTTGACACAAGTTGTTTGATTACACAAAGGATATAAAAACAAAAAAAAATGCTTCAGTTTTATTTATGAAACTCAGAAAAGCACCCTCCCCTGCATAGGTGGACATTGCATATCTTGCAGCCGAACACACTTTCATGTCGCAGTCCTTTGTTGGTGCAGTTCCTGCATCGACGAGAGCGCTCTGACATGCGCTCTAGGCGGTGTCCGTACTCTATGGGTGAATCTGCGTGTCTCTTGCGAGCTGCCCGTTCCATGCCCCTTGCCCCTTGGTAGTCTCCAATCAGCTGCTGTGCCAGTCGAACCCTGAAGTGGCGCTGGGTGAACTGCTTGCCGTTGAATCCCGCCGGCGGGGTGCCTCCTCGGCTCTCCCTCAGGATGATGTAGGCGTTGACGATGCACAGGTTGACGTAGAACCACAGGAAGTAGCGCCACCACTTCTTACACGGCCTGCCAACCTGATAGCACTCTCTCAGCTGGTCACACAGGTCCACTCCCCTCATGTTCTCCTGGTACAACAGCAGGGGCAGAGGTCGGGGTACGCCGAAAGACAAACCTGAGCTATCCATACTGTCGCTCTCCCCTTCCCCGTCTGTCTCATGCTGTTGCCGCCCAGGACTGATACCGACAATTCCCGGAGCAGAGTTGGTAGAGAGGCAGCTCACCATCTTGACGTCCCGTGTCACTGTGGCAACCAGGTTTCCACGCTGACACTGGTAGAACTCACCCTGGGACAGTTTCCCCACGTTACGGGGGCGTAGGACCTCTGGGTAACCTTTCCGTGCTGGTTGGGTGGGTCCGCAGGCGTACAGTCCATCCCTCAGCAGCCTCTGGAGAAGGGGCACTGAGGTGAAGAAGCTGTCCATAAAGACGTGATGATACTGCCCCTCAAGGCCGCGCACTAGTGAGGTCACCACCCTGTAGCCCAGGTGGGCCACTGCCTCGTCCTCACTTGGTTTGCCCACATAGATCTTAGCCCGGTGGCAGTAGCCTGAGCGGGAGTCGCACAGCATCCACACTGTCAGGCCTTTCCTCAGGGGTTTGGAGGGCATGTACTGGGTGGGGGAGAAACGTCCCTTCACCACGATGGCACATTTATCTATGGTCAAACAGCGATTGGGTATGTATGCATCCCACATGGTGTTCTCCACCACATCAAGGAGAGGCCTGATTTTAAAGAGAGCATCATATCCACGCTCCCCACGCACTGGCTCAGACTCACGGTCACACAGCTGGAGATACTGTGTGAGTTTCTCAAAGCGCCTGGCTGTCATTGTTTTTTTAAAGCCTGCATTGCCTATGAAAATATCACTGGCCCAGTACATGCCAGTGTCTGGAAGCTGATTGATGCCCATAAGAATATTGAGACCTACATAAGCTTTCATCTCCCTGACATCAGTGGGGTGCCAGTGGGGGTCTGATTTTCCACTCCTCCTTTGCCGATAGAGGGCGTAATTGTTTGTTTGTTCTACCATGTGTTCAAAAAGAGAATCTGGGAAGAGTATCCGGAAATAGTCACGGGTGTCAGCATCATCCCCCAGCGAGTGCTGAGGGCCGCTGACAGCGGAGAAAGGTTCGATTGAAATTACCTGGTCAGGTTCACCCCAGAAGTCTGGAGAAGTGCAGTCCTCGTCCAAGTCATCTTCAAAGCTGAAAAAACTCCTGCGCTCCTCCTCCTCCAAATCGGAGAAATCAATATCCGAATCGTTTGAGGTGGTATCGGAGCAGTTAGTGGAGGTAGAATAATAACAGTCCTCTGCGTACTCCTCCTCGTCGTGCTTGATCCCATTACTACCAGTGACCAAAATTATGTTGCAGCCTCCTCCTGCGATGAAGCTGGCCGCGTCTGCAGTCTCCGCCGCGGCTGCTGTGCTCGTGAATCCATTCTCCCCCTCGCCGTCCTCCTCCTCCCGCACTTCGTCTCCTTCCTCGTCCGAGTCTGGCTTTCTGTACGGAATTTCAAACCACTTCACATCGGCCGAAAGATTAAGCGGAGACTCTTGACTGTCGCACACGGTGGTACTTTCTGTGTCCGCGCTAGTTTCCAAAATAGTAAAAAGCTCTCTCCCTTTTCTTGCCGTCGCCATGTCGGGGTATTAAAGTGCCCCTGCATGAGTCTTTTTATGTATATTTTTTCACCGTAGAAAAACAATCGCACAAACCGGTCATCCGAAATGAACTGATGTGCACTTAACGGCAGCCTCCTCTTAAAAACTTGCTGGTCGTGGACCTATGCGGCGTCTATAAGCTTGATTCTCATTGTTTCCGCTCCTGGTTTTTCTGGGCTTTGTAGCGCAGTGTGGCCGCAGACGTCAGAAGCTGCATGCATGTCCTGCTTTGTAGGGCGTTTTGCGACTGCAGCTGGTAGGGTTGCTAGTTCGCTAGGCTGGCAGATGGCCGCTTGCTGTTCTAATGCCCGCTGGCATTCACCACTATCAATATGCCGGATACCTATCTCTGAGGCCGCCGAGATACACAAACCACTGCGTAAAACCCAAAACATCAAAACTAAGTACTGTCAATCAACTGTCAAACAGAGTATGAAAACTTTCTCATAGACACCACAAACACCTCTCAAACTGTGAATTTACCTAAAACTGTTGTTTAAAACTTTATTAAGCCTTTTAGAAATGCACCAATAAATAAAAGAAATGCGCAAAAACGCACATAATAGGATTTAAATGTAATGATGGATGTTTCCACATCACACATCACTCCCTGTCCATCCGTTTTGATAATACACACTGACTGAACTCAGGCCGAGAAGCAGCTTGTTCATTCATAAACATGCTTCTTCCCTCTGACAGGTTCCTACATGAATCTGAAGCCCTATAGGCTATTGTGGAATTAAGGACCTCCCTCTATTTTATGAATGTGGGCAGATACTCTTGTGTTTTACTCCAGAAGTGAGGTTGAAGAGCTGTCCCTGGTGAGATTGATTGATCCTCTGCAGATTGTGCCTGCAGGCCTACAATATGCTTCCTTTCCCCATGTTACCTTTTTTTTTTTTTTTTTAAGATATTATCTTATGTGCAAATTACCACAACAACATTTAAAAAAGTTCATTATATTGCCAGGTACCCTTAAAGCAACATACCATTACATGTCCACTGTTTATCATTATCAG
Organism: Polydactylus sextarius; assembly: GCA_016801845.1. NCBI lineage: Eukaryota > Metazoa > Chordata > Actinopteri > Polynemidae > Polydactylus > Polydactylus sextarius. The sequence goes on along the minus strand of CM028915.1, from coordinate 9,896,969 downwards.
TTCCTCAGTCCACTATCCACTTCCCAGTATCCTTGTTTAGTTCAGCTTATGACCTGTACTCATACCTATGTTTAATAATTAATAACCAGACAAACAACCTACTTGTCATCCCCTGACTCTATTTTTTCAGTGCTCCCCCCTCAGGTGTAACATCACTGTTGTAAGCAGAATGAGATGTGAATAAACCTAGTGATTTGTGATTCTGTCCTCTTCAAATTCTGGGTCAAAATCTAATTTGTCAAAAAATATTCTTAAAATCATTTTATATATAAAATCTTTATTTTGTCTATTGTTTGATACACTGTTATCAACCACACATAAACTGCACTTTCAATCAGTTTCACTTTGAAAGGAGGCAGCAAATGTAAAGCAAGACCCTTGGGTCTGACTTAAAAACAACACAACTCTGGTCATGGATTCCTTGCTCGTCTGGGAGGTGACTAGCAAAATCGTGTCTTCTTGTATGGGGGGATGGGCTGCCGGAAGGGTCCTTTCCAAATTCTTTTAGCTGTGGCCTGAGTCTACATGGCTGGCTGAGCACTGGGTTGCTGCCCCTGGGCCCTGCAGTGGAGGCACGATTTATGCGTCCTTCCTCACTAGCTTATTGCACAGATTCTCAGTGGTATCATATTGCTTGTCTGAGCTACAGGCCTTACTGCTGTTTCTATCTGCATAGAAAGGGAACTGAAGCTGTACAAGCAGCCTACACTGGGAACCAGTATGTTTGAGAAACAGTGGAAAATGAGGGAGGCTGTGGACCTCCAATATCCAGCCCAAAAATAGAAGTAAGGAAAAAAAATGGCTCACTCCAGCGTTTCCAGGCCCCTGGAGCAGAGTACTGCAGCAGACCCCTCAGAGACTCCCGCGGTGGGGTGGAGAGACGCCGACCAATGGGGGCTCAGGCGTTCAGTGTGTGCGTGCGGTTATCTGCGTATGTGTGTCTGTGCGGCTAACTCAGCTCCTCCACAGCTCAGATCCTTCTCTCATGGATGAGTTCAGAGATGGTTTCTGTGTGTGTGAGTGTGTGTGTGTATCTGCCAGCGTGTGAGCAAATGGTGCAACCACTGCAGCCTCTGCTAAAGACAGACCAACCCTTCTCCCTGTCATTCCCTGACACAGTGTGTGCTGTGCTTATGTGTGTGTGTGCCGGTGAGGGGCTTATTAATAGTGATGTTTTCTTCCACTGCCAGCGGCATCCTTAGTTCCAGCTGATGTGATTGGAATTGAGGAAGAGAATTATCAGCTGTGTGGTGGAGGTGATAGTGAGTAACTCATTTAAAACAGAAGAGAAATCATAATCTTTCACATAACTAATCAAATTGATTTAAAGTGAACTGTAATTCTTCTTGAACTGCAGTATCATTCCTCCTCGACACATTTGCCAACCTCTCCGTCATCCTCTGTGGTGAAATGTTACCTTGTAATTAAGTGATCCTCAACTCTGTCTCGCAGTTCATATAACAAACCCCATCAACTCCTCAAATAGTCAATGTGATGTGTAACACTGACCTTGAGAAACACTCACCTGGTTGCCCTCTCCTTTTAGGTAACAGTGTTTTACTGCCATCTGGTGGTGGTAAATGTAAACGACAACGTTAGAATGTTGCTGTTTTTTATTGTCAGTATAAATCTGATAGATTGATATATTCAGTAATAAGAAAGTCATTTATGGTGGAGACAGTTGATGCAATGAAACACAAATTCTTTACCTTGTTATAAAATACACACTATAAAAATCTACTGCACTGAATCAAAGTATGTAGAAAATACTCATCAGTGTTCTCGTTTGTTAATGTTGAACACACAAATATGTAAAAATGAAATTATGTGCATCATATCCTTTGTTGTGGGCAACAGGTTATGTTACAGAGTAAAGTAATGCTGCCAAAGCTCTTTATTTACTTGTCACCACTAGGTGGAGGTAGAAGACAGAACACAAAGGGAAGAGGAAAATGTCTTTAATACGTTTAATACGAGTCTAAAAAGAGTAACAGATTTTCAAAGTTTCAGAAAGCTTTAAAGAGAGTATATCTCCACGTCTCTGTGCTTCACATACCGACCCAAGATCTGACTTGGCTCTTGCTTGTCAGACCATGTGTTTCACATTATGCCTGTAGTGCTGGACCAGGACTGAGAGACCTGGTCAGCGAGGCCTTGGCTCTGGTCTTGGCACATTCACGAGACCTCTGCTGGTTCTAGTCAAAGCCAAATTCAATATGTGACGTATACTAATTATTACAATATAATTTATTGCCTTTCGGCACAGAAATCTGTCTTTCTGTATCAAGTATAAAGTTTTATTGGCTTCAATTTAAACACTGTGGAAATTGTTTTCAAATAAGAACCAATGTTCACTGTCTGTTTTGAGGAAATATGGATAAGTTAGGTGAGTTTATCGCTGTAGAACTCAAATTTATTGGTTAAATAAGTTAAATATCTTTGTGTTGAATATAGAAACCTAATTCTATATGTTTCATATCTTAGTCATCATATCAAAAGACTCTGTCACAAATCAAACATTTGAGGGATTTACAATTAAACTACCACCATCACTGCTTGACAGTTTTGCTTTATGCCACTTTTTAGGAAACTGAAGCTACTTTTTATTTTCCTTTGAGATGAATGAAGCCATAAACATCTACTGCTCCGATAGAAACACCACATGATACTGGCAGATGTTCAGATACTCTAGAAAAGATCTTCAGGTAAGATCTTGATCTTTTAAAAAAATAAAAACATATAAAACAGAAGAGAAAATGATGCCATTTTGTTTGTGATATGTAGTTCTAAAAAAAAAAAAAGAATCTTTCAAGATTCTTGTGAGAATAATTTTGTTTGCTTATGTTATAACCTACATATTACTGTGGCTATGTAATATTCTGAGCTTAAGAGATACTGGTCTTAACAACAGAACAGGAAATGAGCAGTCTACTGACACCAGTGGGGAAAATTATTCAATTTGAACTTTCCAGTTGATAATTATTGGTTTGAGAGCTCTGAATTATTGTCCCTTATGAAATGACTGCCTCTCAAGAAAGTTTCTTAACATTTCAAGAAGAGCTATGGTACTTGGGGAAATCCCTCCATTTACCTCTGGTACACAACATGGGTGTTGTTTTTGTTTGTCATGTGACATAACATCCAGTGACAGATTCCCACAATCGCACATCAAAGGCCATAAAATGTGGAACATCTGGGGATTGCAAAAGTGACTTGTCTGCTTGATGCAGAGAATGACCAGAACCCTTTCAGACAGTAATAAACAAACACAACAATTGTTTTGAAGAATGTGTCACTAATCCTTGAACATATGTCAATAATTGACACCACCCTTTCTATGCATCCATGGGAAACTGAGCTTTGCTATTGGTTTGGAAAGTAATTAATGTTCTGTATGGGTGGGGGTTGGGGTTGGGGTGGGGGGCAGTTGATGTAAAATGCTGATCATTGGCTTCTTCCCTCTGGTTTAATATTTTGCTGTGATTTTATTATTAACAATAAATCATCTGTTTGCGTCTGAGTCTCCAAGATTATAAGAACTGTTTACACGTCGCCTTTAATTAGATCCAAATGGCCTGGATGGGAAAAATATTAACAAATGGATTGTGGGTGTTGTGCATAATCATTTATCAGTGTTGTAACAAACAATTAGTTTATTTTACAAGGAAATGACTGTCCCACAGTGTTTTGTACCAACTTGTCATCCAAGGATCAACTGTCAGTTTCTCCCATGAGTTTGTGTTTTTGTTTAGCGTCATGTATAGGCAGGTGTAGCACAAGTGAGTAATCATTTGAAATTTGATCATAACCTTATTAAGAGGGTTGTTTGGGAAAATGAAATTTCCTTGACATCAAGTACCAATTCCCAAACATGAATCAGTCAATAATATTGGCCAAGATACTGTTTCAAAAGTCTGTTTGTCATGCTGCCAGGGCTTTTGTTTAAAATAGTTTGTAAGGAGTATTCCTTCCTTCGGAAAGACAATGCTTACTAATATCAGACGTGCAGGTGTGCTGAGTCATGTGTGACTCTACAACAAGCATGTTGGGACACTGTTCTTCCCTTGAACAGGCCCATTCAAAATTATGCAGAAAGCTACATTTGACATCTTGAACCAATCAAGAGACCTACAGAAAGGTGTTTGTATTTAGTAGAGTTTTTTTTCCCCCCCGTTATCACATTTTCCAATTGCTCTTTCTTTCTTGAAAACATTAAAATCACAGCTGCATCAATGCTGTGTATCTTTGCTTCACTCAGTAAGATTTACACACTTCATTTGGGATCAACCTCTCCAAACGCCAACAAACAATTACATGATCTGTGACGACAAGAAAAAAAAAAAAAAAAAAAACGCTTCCAGGACCTCTGCTTCAAGCACATCCTGGTGTCAAAGAAAGTTATTGCTAAAGGAAGATTGTAAGTCTCTCATTCTCTCATTGTGTCTTTCTTCTTCCTTTGGAGGGTAAATCAATAGACTATGTAGTCCTGTTAGTACTACCCCCTCACGTTAGGGCAGTAGAGAGGGGAAGTGACCACATATGGACCTTGTTACTATCCCTTGATGCACAATTCAGGTCAGAGCAAAGCAGTGTGTGGGGTGCTGCACGTGTGTGTGTTAGAGGGACATTCTTGACTGTAACCACTCTTCTGAAGTCATATCTCTGGGTACTTACCACTGTAATCGGTTCCTCATATTGGTAAGTACCTAGTGTGGGCACCGCTGCTATATTTGATCTTTAGATAAAAAGAAAAAAAAGAAGAAAAAAAAAAAAGAGATTTTGTTTTGTATTATTGGTGTTCATGCAACCTGAACTGGATGTACATGAAAGATAAAACTACTTTCTAAGAGCAACAGTGACAACCTTTAATGAAAAGGTTTGTATTCAACCAGTCTTTTAAAAAAAAACCAAAAATACTATGTCTTAAGATGAAGAGGACCACTCTTTTGAAAGGAAGTAACTAATGAACAGCCTTCTTAACCTGAACCTAAACATTCTCACGACTCCTGCAAACAAAAAAAAAAAAAAAAAAAGGAAAATATTTCAAAGTGCAGAATCTAACATCACTCTGCAAGTGTTTGGATTGAACACAAACTATTCCTTCACCAAGCTCTCTGTAAACCACAGGTGATTATTTTCACTGGTTATCACAAGTGAACGGTTTTAAGAATGGGAGCGGTTAAGAGACGTCATAATACATCTGTGGGTGACATTGTTTGTTTCAAAATGTCAAGCAACACTTCCATAAGAGAGAGAAATTACAAAAACGTGTGTGTGTGTGTGTGTATATATATATATATATATATATATATATATGACTAATGTTAAGTCACAGCTTCTTTTCCCCTTACTGTTGCTGTCTTACTTTTGCTGTTGCTGTTGCTGTTGCTGTTGCTGCGTCAAAGTCAAGAGCAGGGAGGCCTGTTACTACAAGACATCATCTCCCTCTTTGAGCCTGCGTCATGTCTGAGACCAGGAGGGGACAGAGGAGTCTTTGTAGCTCTCTCAGTTCCCACTTGTGAAAAACTTGCCTCATTCTGAGTAGAAAGATTTTTTCTTTACTTTTCACTTGAGCACATAGAGTTTTAGCTGACTGATATTCTTCAATAATAATGACAAGGTTTATAGACACAGATGATGAAGGGCCCGCCGTCGACGGATCCAAATCACAGAGAACATGTGAGTTTTCCACTAGTGGAGTCAAACAACATCTATCTTAAAGACTGCTGTGAGACGTTGCGATCCACCATTTCGCTACAGATTTTCCTCCTCACTCAACAATCTCAACCTCTCTTTCGTCATTACATCACATACCAGTCGCACCCATGGGCAGAAAAAATAATGGTGGTTTGGAGATTGGACAGAGCAGCTGGAGTAAAAGAGGAAAAACAAATTAAGTTGTTAACAGCATGGAACTGAACTAATATCTTAGATCATACACACCACCGAAGATGTCTTCATAACATCTCTAAAGATCTGTCCCCCCTGTATGTGTCCCACTGGTTGCCCTGCACTGGACACCTCTTGGTTTGTCTTAGCAAAACGTATCACGTGGAGTCTATAATTCAGTCTTTACAAATGTTTCCTTATAAGTACAAACACAGGAGACCTCTGAAGTGAAGCTTTTTTTCTTTTTATCAGTGTTTTCTCAGTAATATTATCATAGTTTGTTATTGGGATTCAAAATGGCACCATCCTTATCATATCGTTCCACTCAAGCCACTCTGTCTCTGTGTTGCTTAGGATATTGAAAGACACGGACTGACCCGTGACCTGTTCCCTCAGTCTGTTTTAATTTGTGGTAAAAATGAATGAAAATGTACAAAAATGGCTTTCTGGACCTGATAGGCTTAAAGAAAATAAATGAAATAACAAATAAGTCATGTATCTCATTCATAAGCCTAAAAATAATACATTGCTTTAACATTATCAATCTCCTCTGAGGGTGAAGATAAACATGTTACCTCCATTTTCTTCTCTCCCACCAGCTGTGTGCTATATACTTGAACATGATTTAGCATAAAGACAGGTCATTCTACGTGATGTGTGCCAGATGACAATGTTAGGAAAACAAGAAAAATAAATAAATACATGTTTATTTTTTGGCTTATTACTCATCCTTTTGCTTGTGTGATCTGACAGACACATGTTGAAAGGTCTTGTGGTGAAGATTCATTTTGTGGGTAAGCTGCTTTTTTTTTTTTTTTTTTTTTTTTTGCACAGATAAACAATTTGAGGAAATAAACCTGTCAGAGTATAAGTGATGTTTGGAAACTTTTTCTTTGTATGTGTGTGAATGGATTTCTAACTCTAGATTTGCTAGTGTTTTGTGTATGCATTTGTCCAATGCCCATTTACACAGTGTTATAATGGAGGGAATGAGTTGAACTACAAACTATACATGTTGCTCAGTTACACTTTACTCATTACTTTACCTGTCTCTGACCCTGCCTCTGTTCTCCATCTGCAGTCTCAGTCCGGTCTCATCCAGACCACCGGCCACAAGATCCAACTCCAACAGCAATAAAAGTCTTCAACCCGACTTCCGTCTCCTGTGCTGTGTTTGCATTTTGGGTGTGCTAACTTTAGCCAAATCTAGCACAAGAGAGCAAAGGAAAATATGTTAGGTAAGAAGAAGAAAAAAAAAAAAAAAAGAAAAAGCAACAATATCCAAGTGGCACGTTGCTTTTCTTTACAGGATTATTTGATATACAAAAATCCCAACCAATGCAGAAAACACTGAAGTTTTGGTGCTTTCTATAACAATGTAGCCACTTCACCACCATGTGAAACAACTCCAACTTCTGCGGTTTCTGTTTTATAATTAAATTAGTCATAGCTTTCTTTTTATCTCACTGAATCATGGTACAAGTTATGCTGAGCAGAGAAACACAATGAATGTGATAATTCATTGTCATGTCTTTCCAGGGCCAACCAGTGACTCACAAATGGCCAGAGTTGATGAGTTGACTCATTGTCTGTCTCCCCCCTCCCTCCCACCAACCTTCATCATTAATTAACCTCAGTTTGTCTCCACACTGTCCAGCTCCTTAACCCCTGGACAGGAGTGAGATTGAAGCCATGTAGAAAGTTATATTTGTTTGGAGGCTCACCAAGTGTTGAGTATGATGATAGCATCTCCCTATCATGTTCTACAGAAAACAACATCAGCAAATCAACACTTTTGTTACACAACAGAGGGGAGTGTTATTTTCATTGCACAGCACCAAATTTTGTGGTCAGCTAAGTGTGAAAATGGTGCGTTTGTGGCCCTGTATGACATCACTGTTTTGTTGCCTCACTGCAGTTTCCAACATTTAGCCAAAGAGCATTTACCCAGATTCAAACTAGCATACCATAATGTGATGGGACAATAAATAAAAACAAACAATATACTTGTAGACTAATTAGAAACACTTCTTTTCTAGTTTATGTAGATGTTTATGTTCTAAATCCCCACAGAGTGGCTGCATTGTGTGCAGTCTCTGATATAGGAGATTATTCATGTTATTATTTCTCAATCTGAGGTTACACCCACAAGTGGGACTTGAAGATGGGCATCTGGCAGAATGTTGAAACTCATGATTTCAAGCTAGTTGGTAGGTTTACATTAGCAAGATTACCTCACCACAGCTCTATGAGTAATGTTATTGTTCCAGGACGCATCTGGTGACGTCTTGAGCCACATAGACTGTATATGCGTTACTCCCCAACGTTAGTGTAGGACAACGGTCTAACACCAACCATAATATTAGGCTGCCTCTGTGTTTACGGAGCCCAGTAAAATAGATGAAACACTACTAGTCACTCAAGATCAGAGCAGTAGAAGCCTGAGAGAAATGTGCCCCTGCAAAGAGGATTATAGACCAATAAAGAGTTATGGTTATGAGGGAGAGTCATGATAAATCAAAGATGTTTACAGAGTCTTCTTGTGGGACAAGGAAAAAGCTAATTGCCTTCCACATTGTACAGTACAATCTCTAATCTTTAATACTCACTGACTGTGATAGAATCCATGTAGCAATGGCTGCTGATTTCTGTCGTGCACGAGCCAGAGTTATTAACAGTCTTGAAAATGATGATTATTAAATTATTATAATCATATTTCCACTTGACACAAGTTTGGATGCTTGGATTTACTTAGACTGAAATTGTAATCAAAAGTGAAATAGTGATTTTACCACAATGTGCAAAATGCTAGCCAGCAGAAAAAAATGGGTTGTTTAAAACTACATTACGTTATGTTGCCGTTCATTACTAGACCATCTTCTGAACTGGGACCACTCCCTATTAATATGTGAAAAGGGCAGAGCAGCTTATGTGATAACACCCTAAAGCTGGTGTCCAGTCATTTGTGAGGCTTTGGCATACTTACATGCATTTTTACTCACTGGTGAACATTAAACCTCACTTTTAATACCTATAACTGTTTAATGGGCAATAGGTCTCCATTTATTCTCCAGAAGATTGCTGATTTTCCATGCGTGAAAGCCAGACAGGCGTGATGAGGCACTCTGTGTGCACGCTTAAATCTAATACTCCATCTTGAACAGGCGAGCAAATCTCTAGGTGTATATGTCAACCACTTTGCTGTGTGTGAGCACGTATATGGTGTGAATTGTGTAAGAGCTCTTACATTTTACACCATCACTGGTTCTGTGCTGCTGACGCCTGATATTGGCTGTTCAACCGCAAGCTGTTATACTAGGTTGTTCCATCGACGACACGGTTCCTATGGCAGCCCTGTGAGATGAAGTAGAGGAGCACATGTCCCAGTTCATGTCTGGAAACCTGCCTGCTGGATTTGGGTGACGATCTCAACTGCCAAAATGGAAACAGTCCTTGGTCTTCCTGGAAGTGATAGAGGACCTCAACACTCTGGTATAGTCAGAGACACTTCACACTGCAGACTCACAGGGATGATGACATGAAATATCCTTACATGGACAAATGTTTTGTGAATTATTAATAAAATTATATATAAAGTGATAGTTGTCTTTAGATTGACAGTAAAGATTCTCATGTTAAATTGTACAGATTTAGTTTTCCAAACATGCAGCCTCATAAGCTGAAGATAATATTATAAGTAATAATCACAACTGTATGTGGCATTTTAAATAAGGTCAATAAATTAAAAGTCACCATGTGAAATAAAGACTTACACAGAAACCAAAACTGGTTCTGAGATTTATTGAAAGATAGACCATATCATCATTGTTGTCACCATCGAAACAATTAATGAATCAGAATTCAGTCAAATTCTAAAGGGTGCAACACTTTCACATGGGTGTGTCAGATGAAGGTGTGTTCATCACAATTCACTAGAAACAGTGACTTCGTTCCCACACATCAACAGAAGCAGTAGCAACACATCGTGACTTTAATTGCAACAATTACTCGTAACATTTGATAGTCAGAACATGTCAGAATGCCCACGGCCTTAACAGCATTTTCTGTCATAGGTGTTTTTTCCTTGGGAATTTAGGCAGATTTTACTGTGTGGCTTTGAGAAAATTCCTTATTCATGTCTGAGATGACAAATTTAACATTATACCAATGATCTTACTACATCAGCCGTGTATTGTTTGTATCTTAGAGATGTACATCAAAAAAAAAACAAAAATCACAATTTTGCACAGTTGTAACAGAAAAACAAAATACACATGTAACACCTGGTGTATAAGATTATTACCTGCCCTCTTAGTTCAGATCATTTAATGGGATAATAGAATAATTGGTTAATAGGCATTCTGCCCTGAACAGCAACTAACATGTTGATCAGTTGTTCTATTGTTGTATTGAGAAACCAGTGGTCAGCAACATTTCAGTGGTAGGATGAACTGAAGAATAAATACCACAGTATGTTGATCGATAAAACTATGGAACTGAGCCAGTATGCACATCAGCAGTCTATTAGTATTTTGGTGGCTGACCTGCACGTGTGACCACTTCCACCAAAAAAAAAAAAAAAAAAATTGACACAAATTTGTAGATGACTTTGACCTCCCCCATTGTCTCATCTACTTAGCTATGAAGTCAAATTTCAAAGACTTTACATTTTGTCACTGTGTCATTATTAACTCAGATCACGGAAACTTGATATCTGTATCCACCCCCTGACAAATCTCCAGTTGGTACTGACCTTGGGGCCTCCAACTTTTTGCGGAACTGCTGTGTTACTCAGAGACAGCTCCAGCCTTGGGCTAATGAGTATGGAGTGGGATGTCCTCTGAATAAAACTGTGAATGCCACCTTCAAAGGAGACATGCAGTGCCCCAGTTTCTGTGGCCACAGGGAGCTGTCTGACTAAGTTTAAAATTTTCTCTTTTTACCATAAAATTTGTGGTAAAAGATTACATGTGGAAGGAATTAGAGTGACCCAGAAGGGAATGGGTCCCAGGATGAGACTGCATAAGCGAACATACATTGTAGCCATTTTAAAATATCTACCATCCATTATAAGGTCATTCACACAGAATGTAATCACGCTCGTCACCGACCTGGATTTCCCCTACATGTTGGAGGATATTGGTGCCTTTCAACTGGCAACATCATTCAGTCGTTTGTTCCTTCAAGGGCAGAAAACAAAGGTTGCACGTTTTCCTAATGAAGAGGTGAAGAAAGAACAAAGGCTTTACAGTATGAAGGTGATGTCAAGCAGTTTTAATCTCTCATATACTGTGGCCTTTGTGATCCGCTGTGTCTTAAAGAGGAGTTTGAGGCTGAGGCCGAAACTGCAAGCTCTTACAAGAGAGAACCTGCCCTTTTAAAACAAGAAAATGCAAGGTCATCGGGAGGTTGATCACAGAAATACAGCAGTGGTATAATAAAGACTAATTCATTCTCCTCATGTATTGTACGCCTCCCTCCCCCTACATCTCCCTGTAATCATCTCTCTCACATTCTCACTATCCGGGCATGTCTTTCTTTCCCTCCGTTCGTCTTTCACTCAGTCAGCGGTGATTCAAACAGGCTCCACTGAAAATTTAAAGGGTCAAGGTCTGTTTGGACACTTCTGGTTTGCTCAGCAGGAGATGGTAAAGACTTTATTAGCCTGATTGCCTTTGAAGTCCTCAAACGACTGCAAGAAACTCTTCTGTATGATCAAAGGAGGGAAGAGACAAGGAAATTAGAGTAATATGGTTTGAGCACTCCTCTGCTGGAGGTTTTGGATATGAGTTATTGCGGATATTATTATAGTTTAAGGTGTAGAGTTGCACTGAGAACATTACAAATCTTCCACTTATCTGCTGAGGAAAATGTAGCAAATCCAGTTAAATATTAGATTTTGCCACAATGAAAATGTCCTCATGGCTCATCTGAGAATAATTTCCACAATCGCTGGGGCAAAAATAATAATAATAATTCCAAAAATCTGGGAATTACACTGAAATGAGCTCAGCATTGTTCCATTCAGTTTGGTTGACATGACTCCTGACGATCTGCATCAATTATATGCACCTCTGTGCAGAAAGGGACTGACTGTGGTTGCAGCAACGACGCAGCTGACGTCTGCCATAATTTATCATGTATATTAATGATGCATAAAACCCCAAACTGTGCCGAATGAAGGATTTTGGATGAAACGTGTAAATTTCATGCCACCTAATGTTGTCACATCCTTGGCTTCTCTCTCTAATCCCAATGACACACAAGGTAAAAGGGTTCGTGGAGAGAGAGGCTGTTTGGCGAGTATCAAGTTGGGCCTTATTTATGAAAGATTATAAAACTTTTGAATATGTATTTAAGAAATAACAGGCTTGGATTTTAGAAATACTGGGGTCGTGAGTCTTAACCACAGATTTTTTTTTTCTGAGAAAACGCAAAAATGAAAAACTTTTCTCAACCTTTTCAGATTTTTTTTTTTTTTTTTTTATTCGCGCAACTTAATAATTTCATTATGTCGCCTGTAGATTTTATTGACATGGATATCTAATTTCACTGTTTTCAACAACATGATTACAAAGGTGGGTGGAATATTAATTTGCTTATTTGTTAAAAACACACAAAAATAGCGAAATTCAAGTACATTAAGTTGAAAAAAAAAAATGAACAAAAAACATTGGAATCGTATAGTTTGTGAAAAATTGAATTTCCCACACACAAATTGAGCAATCACAGAGCGTCTGTTAGTTTTATTCTTCTAAAGTGTCGAGGGAAATCAACGCTTGACATAATTTAATAACGCATTGCAGTTAAATTGTTTGGGTGGACAGCACAGGCTTACAGAAACATCAAGAGTTAGAAAACAAATTCTCTTACTTGTTTACTTCTTCATGACGTCAAACCATTTTGATTCACACCCTGCTCAGTGCTGTTCAGACAGGTTTGTTGTCGGCCTTGCCTGGCTGCTGCCCGAGTTGAGAACGAAACAAAATCTTCTATGGTCAACAGATGACCTGTAAAACAGAATTCTGACACACTCGACCCACTATGTGTCTTTTTTTTCTCTGTATCCTGGGCCATATGGCATCCAGTTGAGTGAATTTTGATTAGCCAACTCAAACACAGAAAATCAGGACATGAATTAAGCCACTTTAGAAACAGCAGGCACGGTCCAAAAATGTTGTTTTAGGCATCTAGTCACAGAGTAGCTGCCAGATATTCTTCTTTGTTATTGTTTGGCAACTCAAAGCTTGCCATTGAAGGGAGTTAAAGAACAATCACTTTAATCCAAAAAGTAAAAAAAAAAAAAAAAAAAAAAAAAAGAACAGAAATACTTTAAAGTTTGATTTTGTCCTCAACATACTTTGTAAGTCAGACAAAGAAGTCTGCAGCTCCAAATGACCTGTTTGCTTTTGTAATATTTACCTAATGTTTCTTAACTTCACGTGAATAACCAGAACAATGTCAGGCTCCCTATTTGCAATAGGACCACTGATAATGGCTGCTATCATCAGCTGCAGTAAAGCGACTTCAGGTCTTCCATACCATTTCCTTTCATCATCACCTCAAGACATCAGCTTGCTTCATTGACCCGACGATGTCCCTCCTGTCCACCGGTATCTCTGCTCCCCAAGATAGAAGCAGATGACTGAGAGCTTCCTGCTCCTCTGTGTCTCCTGTATCTGCGTCACTGCCTGATAATCGTAACTTTTACCGGCAGGCTTCACTTGATGCTTTATCTCAACTGGGGAGCACCAAAACGGATGCGCGCCAATATGGGATCAACGTTTCCTAACAAGGGACTGTATGACTGTGTGTGTGGGGGGGTGTTGAGAGTATCAAATGTGAGTGTCAACAAGTGTCCTGCTTTATTTTAAATCCTCAATTCTCTCACATAGAAGAGAAGAAATATGTGTGGGTTCATTTTTAATCCGATATAACTTGTGGTTCTTTAAGCGAGTGTGATTTACCATTTACTTTAATTTCTGTGACAAAAACATGATTCAACCCCACAGCTGGATGTCACCATTAGTTAGGATTTAATAAATTAGTCAAAGTTTGTGGCTGATCATATAAATTCAGTCAGTCACAAAAGATTTGGGCTGTAACCTTTCCAAAAAAAAAAGTTCTGGATATCCTCCTGTGTCCTGTTTGTTCACGGCTTCCACTGCTGCTTTCTTTGTATGAATACAGAAAAAAAAACCACGATGCTTTCAATTTAAGTATCTGGGAGTAAAAACTAGACAGATACTGTATCTGGCAGTGTCGTGTCGTGTGGAACAATCAGCTGACAGCTCTTTGCAGTAAACTGTGAGGAGATGAGTGTTGACTTTAAGGTTACAGAAGAGGTTATCACAAACTCTTCACTGTCCATCTCACTCCAAGCACTGCACTCCACATGAGAGCGAGCGCAGCGATTCTTAAAGTTGTAGTTCTTTCTTCCAAAAACGACTCAAACTCTTCTAAGCTGATGCGTTCTCATGTTGATTCAAGCAGTTAAAGAGAGAAGATTGACAAAAAGTTTTACAGGTTGTCATCAATGTGTATTTTTGTCATTACTAATGACAATTCATGTCACAATTCAGCGTTATCAAGATATAAACAGGCGTCAACAGCAAACATGAATGAAAATGGTTGAGGTTAAATGACAAAAATCAGCCTTGTCAAACCAAACCGTTTTTCCAAAAAAACGTTCTTTAATAAATAGTGACAAACTGACTGACTGACTTTAAAAACATCAGTTGCTCCGTTTGACAAATATGTGGGACAATTTAACATCCGCAGAGCTGGAACATTTTGTTTGCTGTAGACTATGATCGCAATTTTTTTTAATACAAGGACAAACAAAAGGCTCCGTGTGAATCACTTAGTTATGAAAACCTACTAAAGGGAGAATTTCAAACCGGTCATTGCAACTGTGACAGACTCAATGGGAGAAAAAGAAAAAAAATGAGTTGGAAATGGTTGGACAAATAATGTTTCATTCAGATAGAGACTTTTTTTTTCCTTTAGAATAAATAGCAGAGCAACAGGAAGCTCTGCCATCACCCCCCAGCCCCCCAACACTTACATCTGATGTACAGTTTCCACATGCAAACACGAGAACCGACCTGGAAGTGTGTAGACGGATCAAGACACACTCCGCGGCTATCAGCTCACCCATCCACCTACACAGAGACAAGTCCTGTCTCCGTGGCTACGGTGAGAGGTGATGGGTCTCCATTTTTATATTATAAGTGACAACCACTGGAGGTCCTGTTGTGCTTCTGGGATCATATTGTCCATGTCTTGTTGTTTCTTCATTTTCCCCCTCAACGTTTCCATCGGTGGTTTTCTTTGGACTGCTACTGTAGAAACAATATACTAAAAGCCATGATGACACAGCAGCATGCCACCCAGGGACTCTTCCTCTCACCTGAGGAAAATAAATAACACACAGTTCAAAACTATGTCGCCGGGCAATATTTCATTGATATTTAAAAGAAAAATGACTTTTGTAAAAGAGGCTTACCTATTCTGGCACACTTCCAGAAAATTCCTAGAAGCCTAAAATGTGAAACGAAGAAAAGATTACGTGCTGAAAAGTTATTTTGCTGGTTCGTAAAACATTTTCATCATTTTAAAGAAACTGCTGCCGTTTAGATCTGTCACGACTTTACAAGAAGCCACCTTTCTACAAAATCCAAGCAGGGCATCAGTTTCATGTCCATGTAAGGACTGTGCACAGTGGAAGGTGGAGGGGAGGATGGGGCAGCAGGCACCTCTTTTTATCTCTGGTGACAGTTGAGGCAAATGGAGCAATCCACATCAGCCTGGGTGTCTGTAAGTTTATCTCTGCATGTTTAAAGCCAACTTTTATTAACATTTATACTGGCCAGATGGTGTCAGCATCCTATTGTGAAATTGTCTTTTTGACTGATTTTGACTAGACCTGAGCTTATCTTTTTTTTTTTCTTTTTTATATAAAGAACACATTTATGTGTAAAAAAAACAAACAAAAACAAAACACACAACTTAAAATCTACCTGGACGTGTGCCCCAACAGATTTTAGGCCAATTCTTACCACCAAATAAAATGATTTAGATCACGTATGGCAACAAACCAATATCAACAATGGCTCATGTGTTAGTCAGCGCATCAATCAAAAAAAGGAAAAGTATTAAATCATCTCTAAGTCTCTCATGTTTAAAGAGGATGTCCATCCCTTCTCCAAAGATGTGTACGTGTGTGCCTGCTCCAGGGCCATGCCAGACTTATTAGAGATGAATCATACAGTTTCTACGTCCAAGAATAATAATGACTAAGTAATGAGGAAAATTGAAGGCTTTCTGCTACTTTTCTCGCATTAAAGCTCAGAGAGGAGCTGCTCATTAGATGAAAAAATAAACAAGTGCGTAGCAACAATGCATTACAGAGGGATGAATAATTTCAAATGGTTTCATACGCACATATCAGCTTTATCACAGATCATTTCTTCTTAGAAAATATGATGCTGCTGCTAAGAAACTTTGAATAAACAATTAAAATTGAAAAACAGGACTTTGATGCAGCAGAATACATAGAACTTCTATAAAAACACAAATCATTTGCTGTTGTTCTGGAAATGCCTTAGCACTGTCAGCGATTCCTGTTCCATAGTACAGTGGGAAGCACTAATATAAGAATAGGATATGATGTTCTCTTTCAGTGTCCTTATTTCACCCCGAGTCAAAGCCTTAGCACTTCATTATGAGGTCATCTTTTTATTTTAACCCCTTATATTCATGTTAGTACAATCTCTCCCCCTCTATAGGTGGGAATGGTAGCATTCAAACAGACAAAGACAGAATAATGTAGGTATTTTAATATTTTAGAAGCAGCTTTATTTTTATGTTATATGTCAAGTAGTATCTGATCATACCCGGTCTTGTTCTTGTCTAGCAAGCTGGGAGCCAGTGCTCTGATGTAGGCACAGGTACAGATCAGGAGGAGAATCACTGTCAGCAGCGACTGAAAGTTGAAAATGGCCGACTGCAAGTTGAAAAAGAAGGATATATTTAGTGTAGGCATGATCCCATGTAGCTTTTCAACAAAGAAATCAAAATAGATATTTTGATATCTGTAAAAAAGAATTGATATAGCTATACATTCATAAACATATTTAAACATACACTTCTGCTCTATTGTACTTTTTTAAAAACACTTGCAGAAAGGAATGTTGTTGTGCCAGCTGTCCAAGTTGGCACATGTTTAAAAGGTCTAATCTAGAAAATCTGTCCATGTAGTATTGTAAGATCTTCTCCCCACCCCTTAACTACTAAAAAACCCAGAATTTACTTTGAAACATTTGATATGACTTTTAAGTTTTATTTAATGATATCAAGCTCACTTTACTAAGCTCTTCGGTGAATAAATGATTCCCTTGTTTATTATCTTGTTGGTTTACTCTAATATTCTGATATCATTCCCTATCTGATCATGAATAACTCTGTGATGTCAATCAACAACACACAACCTACGCACGCTCCCTGTACTATGGTACAGCTACGTGGCAAATATCTCAAAACATTGCGATGTTCGCATTCATTGTACTCACTAACTTGCGATACACTCAGTCTTTGTTTTCAAGCGAATCACGCTGTCACACTGCCCGAAGCTTGCGTGAGGAAACTAATCTCTAATATAGTAATTTTGAGATAATTTGAGAACAGAAACAAAATGTGAAAGCTAAACTGGCTAACCTGTTAGCATATCTTAGCTAGCAAACTAGGTAGTTTAGCATTTACTATACGCACTGATTTCCAACCACTGCTAGCATTAGCTGTTGCCACGGTGTATCACCAATGCAGATAAGACGCTAATTGTATGTTATGGAAAATGCTTAAAACAATTGCAAAAGCAATCGATCATGAAGACAAACTTACCATTTTTTTGGGAGTCAAAGCCACATCACACTTCCTGCTCTCTCGGATTTACGTAACGTAACCAACGGAGGTTACGTAAGGTGGCTACGCACTACGCAGCAAAAACTGTGTTTCCTGATTGGCTGAGAAGACGACGCTCGAACGCTGAAATGTCTTGTCAAAAAAAAAAAAAAAAAAAACTGCCAACAGAACCAGCGGGCTGAGACTTCAGTCAAACACAAATGACTCCGTCTGGACGCCGCTGTAGTTAGCCTGCACAATACCGTAAGTCTACAAAGGAAAGTTTGTACGGTAAGGGTTTTTACCCGCACGAAAATTGAAGTAAACGCAATCTGACAGGAAATCACCGCATTCTTCAAGCAGCACGTTTAAGACAAGGCGCCTCGCCCATTAAAGTAATATAACCATGCTTTGTTCCAAAAAATGGTGCACTGATGAAGACAGTAATAACTTACAAATCCCAGGAAGAATGATTTTAGATAGCAGGGAATCAATAAAAGAAAGGAGAATGAAGTGAACATCTGCATCATAAAGCTTATGTGGTGTTCAAAGACAGCTAAAAAACTCGTTCACCACATGATTATGACACTAAGTGAAACTATGTACAGAGCTGATGAGTGCAGTTCTTAAAATGTAAACATTGGTCAGTAGAGATGGAAATTAGTCTTTATCTTTGACGTGTTGTATACTTTACAAATAACATATAATAGCAATGATGTTTAATTTGATATCTATGGAAACATTTGACTGATATTCGTGGCTGATAGCCTAACAGACCCTATTCTCTCTCGGTGATGTACGACTGACATTTTTGTGGTCCACTTTTCTCTCAAAGTTTTCACAATGGAGTCCCCTCCCTCCGACCAGCCCCGCATCTTGATTGCATTTAAACCATGTTTCATTTTCCCCTCGACCCTTCCCTCTGAGACACTCCTAGGGAGCTCTTCATGTAAGGAGAAATCTGTCAGATTGTAAACAACACATAAATAATGTTGTGCATAATTCATACAAGAGTGTGGGGATAAAAAACTTGCTGGAAAAAAAAAAAAGAAACTAAGTCATCGGACAGAAAGTTTGGTATCTAAGAGTAAGAGAGGAGCATGTGTAAACTTTAAACAAACTCATATTCATGTTGATGTGATTAGGTTTTATGGGTTTACACTGTCCAGCTGATGACTGGTTGCTGCAGTTTGTTTTAAAAAGGAATATCAGGTCAAACTCTTTCCTGTAACACATCTGTATAACATCAGATTAGCTTTAAATAATGATAGATGTCTGTTTTGATTTTCTGATTATAGGGAAATTGATCCATTTGAACCTTCAAACAGACAGACTCTTGCAAGTTGCAGAGCATGATGGATGGAAGTTTAACTAGTTTAGAGAGTGTTGTGTTTTCACAGGTTTATTGTTGAAGGCTGCGTATACTTTCACTCAGCAGTAATATTCATTGAGAATTGCCATAAAGTTGTAACTAAGCATGGCCTAGGTTTTCACAACTTTAACCTATTCCTGCATGAATATTATAGATGACAGAAGTAACCAGTTATTGCACAGCTGAGTTTACAATATTATATGGAGATGCTGAGGTCAAGAAGTCCTTTGAAAGAATAGCAGATGTTTAAAACACTTTTCCCTCTTGTTGAAATTAGTCATCTCTGTAAATATTTGAGAGCAGAGCTGAAGTTGATGCGATAGCTGCTCAGCTGTTTGTACCAGTGGACTGCAGATTACTCCCTTTGTTGCCTTCAATAAGTGCTACAGTGTCTAGTCTGAAATCCTGTGTGTTATTGACTGAAATTATATTTAAAATAACAGAAATGTATGACTTATTGCGCTAAAACAACTACTACTTTCATTGTTTTAAAATCTCATCTCATTGGTTAAAAGTGTTTAAGGTGTAATTGGTATTACAGATCATGTCCAGACAGTATATTCACTTTACAGATAATCTTAATGTTAGATGTACTGAAGGTCTGAGAGGAGCAGATTCAACCTCAAATGCTTGTGCTATGTTTTGATGACAAGAACGTCGTAAAAGAGCTTGGACACAGAGTTTCTGCAAGCAGGAGAAGGCACATTTTGTCAGTACAGCATGAATCAGCGCCTCATCGCTGTCTCCTCTTCAAGCACTAACAATATACGTACTAAAAATGTCCATGTTTAAATTACTGTAGTTTTTTTAAACCTGGTCTTTATGCTGAGGCATTCATCTGTCGAGTTATGGTGACACCTCAGTAATGCCGTCTTTGACATGGTCATGAGATAAACCAGCTCTGACATGTTTTAACCGTTAGGCTTTGATTTATTGAAGTGGACGTTGCATTTGCTAGTACCCTTTTCTACATCAAGTGGTTTAAAACAGCCGGCACCTGGAGAGAGTAGCGACTAAATTGGAGATGATAACAGAGCACCAGCCAAAGAATTGTCCTTTTCATCTTAAATTGGAGAAAGCATGAGGTGAAAGTCCAGCACAAAAAAGAAAGCGAGAGGACTGACCTAATTGTTGGGATCCATTAAAGAGGCAGTTAACTGCCTTGGGATTTTCTACTCTGTATGAGCTCCTCATTTAAGACACTAGATGCATAATTAGAGGCTCTCCTTGTGACTCATTTGCCCAGTACTTCCTGCGCACACAGAGTTTTGTCTAGGATTTTTCATACGCGGCAATGCAGCAGAAATGACAATGAAAAGGTTGAGCAAAAAAATTACAGAGGGACGTAAGAACAGAGGATGAAGGTTGTGTGTTGAAGCTGCTGATGATTCAAGCATTCCAGTGATTGAGTCTGCTGATCGTGTCACTGACCTGATGCTGACAGAAAAGACTTCAGGACTGACTTTGAGGGCTTTGCGCGGCTCACCGTTCCTGACAGACAGCGCTGTTTATTTAATTGGAGTGTCCTTCTGTCATTACCACAGGGTCATCGTCGCTGCAGAACAGATGTTACAGTAACTAATGAGTAGCTGGGCTCACTTTATGAGGTTAAAGTTGAACCCTTCAGCCCCATCATCTTGTTCAGCCCCTTCATCCAGTCACACCCCCTCTAGAAGCACAAAGGGTCAACTATAATCTGGTGCAAGCTTCTTTGTCTATGTGCTCATTTTCATACATTGGTGATTATGTGTATGCACATGTGCATATGTGGAGGTTACATGAGTATGTCTCATTTTGAGCAACCTTGACCAGCTGCTCTGTCAGTATGATGCGAAATACAAAGAATACATGTGTGTGTGTGTGTGTATATATATATACACACACACACACACACACACACACACACACACACACGTGTGTGTGTATATATATATACATACATATACATACACACACACACACACACACACACACACACACACACATACATATACATATATACACACATACACACACACACACATATATATATATATATATATACACACATATATTATATATACAACATATAAAAAGTTCTGTCATGTCATAACTTATAGCACAGTGTCCGAAGGCGCTCATTTTCATTTTTTCAAACATGTCCAGCTTGGCTAACTGCCAATTTAGCTGTCCTTTTCCCTCCATCTCCACACACTGCCCTGTATTTAAGCAGGGAAGATGTCCAACTCACCTCTCACTTCACGTGGAAGCAGTAATCACATGTTCTGGCCTGGATATCCGTAATCAAGTAAAAGTTTCTCAAGCTTTTTGAGAAGGAAAAAAAAAAAAACGATGAGTTGTCAGTAAACCAAAAGGACAAGAACAGGCAGATCATGTTATATTATAATCTTTAGATCAACATCTTTTGTTAGTAATCCATTGAACATAGGTTGTTATTGGCAGGAAAATTAAATTTAACTGCAGGAATCAGTCTGTTAGACAAGACATTAGCCTGAGGGAAGAATGACATTACTAAAGCTGGCTCAGTACACTCACTGAACACTCATTGAAAATGATGGTGGTGTTTTGTCTAAGCTGTAGTGACCTATCATATTATTGACTTCTATATTCTATTTATTCTCATGTGAATTTTTCCGATTAAAAAGATGGTAGTGATATCTAAACTAAAATGGTGTTGGCAGGATTTCCTAGATTTAAGAAATATCTGTAATGTGTATCTTTTGATAAATGTACACACTGAATTAAATCAGATAGAATTCGGGCCTTTTTGGCTATATTCCTCTGTGTATCTTTAACAGCATGTAATTACCTAGCTGGTGGTCAGGAGCCTACGCTCCCACACAAAAACCTGCCAAAACCTGTTAATCTCCATGTGGTTCCTCTGACTCAGAGAGAACCCCCAACTAAAATCACACACGGGGACTTTTATTACCAAATCCAAGAAAGTGAAACAATGAGGCGCATTGATGCAAATGTACTGATTGTGGGGGGGCTGTCGCTGAAGGAGGCCCATGAAGTATCCTCAACAATACAATGGAAAAATGAATCTTAATTGCACCTTGTTAAGTGTTTCTGAATTCCTACTTTTGCTTTTCCTGAAGATTTAAAGGCCACACGTGAGAAATGAGCGGCACCGTCTGTCAGATCGCAGTAACTACTGATCCAGGTACCCCCTACTTCCTGCGAGTGGACTGGGCAGAAGACCTGGGTGCTGGCTTCACATTAGCTCTCACTGATGGCAGCTCAGCATGGATTGGAGAAGGTAAATCATACTCATGCCATCGTTGTTGTGACTTTACCCACAAATTTGTCCTTGTGTGTAACACAGAGAATCAAATATTCTTTCCACAGACCTGATTTTAGTGTGTTGCCACCAGGTCTATCACCTGGCCTTATGTAGGCACCTGGCTAAAACCCATCTCATAATATTGTAACTGATGGCCCTTTAACCAGAGGGACAGCGATGACCTTGTTTTGTTCATCCCCCCTTCACTCCAGTTCTGCAGCTTACAGGTGTATATAATAGATTAAACTCTACAAGGCTTGTCTTTGTATGTGCAAGTCAGTGTTCTCTCTGTGTGTATGTGAGTGTCTCTGTGGTTATATATTCGCATGAGTACGTATTCTGTGGAAGGGACACCTGGAACATAACTGCTCCCTAGTTTTCTCTTGCTGTCCATCTGCAGAGTTGACAGGATGAGATGGGGTTGTGACAGCTATGTGCGGGCTCCTGGGTCATCAGCATTTCTGTGTTTGATGTGTTAATTGGGACCCTCAACCCCGTGTGAGCAGCTGTGCAACAGCTGATGACATTCCCCCTGGTTTCCCTGCATGCCTCTCTTCACATCGGCTTTCACGTACATCCAAGCATTGCTACCTAATTCATGTTTATAGTTTTCCTCTGCAGGTTGTGGTCACCTCTTTGCCCTCTGTGCAGCTACTGTCAGTTGAATGACTTAAACGTGACGCAAAAAAGAGAAAAATGTTGGTAGGAGAGAACAGAATGTTTCATCAACTCTTTTGTGTTCAGTTTCAGAAGATGAGGTGACAAAGGAAGCCAATGACCTGGGAGTCACAAGGGAAAGATATGTTGAAGATCTCCTGCAAGCACTAACACAAAATGGAGAAGGAGGCAACAAAGAGGTGTATTCTTTCCACCTTACTCCAGATCACCGTCTTCTTTCATATCAGAAGATCTGTAATGACATCACGGTGAGCAAAGAGCTTTGGGTATACTTTTACTGTTATATGTAATGAAATATGATAATACCTCCCTCAAAAAAACTTTAATATTTTTAGTTTTTGAACAACAAAAGTTGCACAACCAGCAGCTTTAAGGCTGTGCTCACACAGACAGCAGGACTGCATAAAAAATGCAGCCTTGTCATTTATTTCAGAGGGCCCGCTCCACCGGCACAGCTCTAAGGCCGCCGCAGAGGGTCCTTAAAAATGTAAGGTTGTCTGGGGAAAAAAAAAAAGTGAGACCTGGCTCAGTTTCTTCCGCATTGCAGTGTAGCATCATCTGCCACGTTGTCCAATCAAACATGATGCAAGTGCACATTTCTGTCAGATATAAATGGCATATTTCTACTGTTTACATCCGATTGCTGTGATGAAAGATTAATATATCGTGTGTCAATGTGGTAATCTTTTTTGTCACTAACTTCCAGCCTCATTCATTTTTTATTTCTTTCTTTAAAAAATGCCCTCCCTTGATTGTAGTTCACTGCTTCATTAGCAGCTGAAACAATGCGTCTCTACCAACACCATCAAGGCTGATGCAAAAGGACCAAACTCCATATACAGTAGATTATTTCATACCCACATAACCGCACATATTGTGATTATAGCACATACAATAGCAGCTGTGATATCTCTGTTTTTCTTTACCACATGGTGTGTTGCATGCTGTGTCTGAGTCTGGGGTTTGTTTCGAGCATCTGCCTGTATTTTTGTGGCTCTTATCCATAGACTCTCTGTTTGACATGATTCTTACATAGCTGGCAAAAGAGATTAGTGGTGTTTAAGTCTGCGGTGGGGATCGGTTTGTGGCATAATTTGCAAAGTACAGTTTTCTGGACTATGTCAAACATTATCATACCCCGACTCTTCATACCTAAAATATGTCCATGTGACAGAAATCCCACTTCTTGTTACAACCACCATGTTTCGTCTTGGTTAGTTTGAGTCTGTCGGGTTCAGAATTGACTTGTTCATGTTCTTGTTTCATGTTAATTCTTCTGTGTTGGAATGCCTAATGTTGTCTTAAAGACAAAAAATATTTCCTTAAAAAGTGTGATTTGCGACCCAGTGAAATGATTCGTGTAGTATAATGTGAAACAACAGACATTTTTCTGTTACCACATGATAAATGTTGTCATATGTCGTATCCTTAATGGCGTCAAGTGTCAAAACTGCAGTGGTTAGTACTCGCCTGTAGAAGGAACACATTGATATCTCTGTTTTAAACTGTTTATCTCTCGTGTCAACATAAAGCAGAAGGTGAGACTGGAACTGAAACAGCTGGCAACGTGGCTCTGTAGTTGAGTAACATTTGTTGCTGCTTTTGGTTGTTTTTCATCAGTGAGTGAAGAGAGAAGAGCTCTTATTCAGGGACGCAACATACAAAAAAGTGATAAAACATCCAATAGAGGTTTTTGTAAACTCATAAACTGAAAGGGGTTAGTTTGAAAGGGAAGTGTTGAGGAATCTGCACAACATCATGTATTCTTCTTCTCACTGTTCCCTGGGGATAAATGCATCTAACGACATACAACAAAATAGAAAGGAAGTCTTATTTTTTACAAGGGGCTGTAAAAAAAGATAAGGTTTATTGTCTTCCAAGATTGTAGCTGAATTAGAAATGCTTGGTTGCCTTTAGGCCACTTTGGTATAAGCCAAAGATATGAAGCCTCCTGTTTGTTACCAGTCATCTGAGAGCAACTATATGAGGTTGTTGGGTAAAGATTAAAAGGGAAAAGGAAAGAAAATGTTTGCTGATTGGAAATGTGTTAGATAGTAAGGCGGAGTGGGTCAGATATAATGTAAATAGTCGCTTCCCACATGAAAGCACAACTCTTTGCTAAAACTATGTTGGACAAAAACTGGAAATGTTCAAAGCCGTGTATTGTATACTCACACTAAAGCAGTTCTCACACAGTGAGTGACAGGTTTGATTGAGTACAGGTCATGGTGCCCTTAGTGGTTTTTGGTGTTACTCTTCCAACTGTGAGAGGAGGCTGTTGCCTCCAGGGACCATTTCAGTCGAGGTCCTGGGACAGGTAGAGGAGACCAGAGGGAGAAGGCCAGGAGGTTAGAGACACTGTAGACACCATAAACTTTGATTTATGGACAGGGCCATCCTCATCTAACAATGTTGAACAACGCTTGATTGGAACTTTTTTCCTTTTTTTTTTCCCCCTCCTACAACTCCCCCTGGCTGTCTTTCTCTCTTTGAGCGTTGGCCGTGTATACAAGTGTGCCCACGTGTGCATGTGTCCATGTCCGGACATGTGCAGACATTCTGTTGGTTTTGGATGAGGCGACCAGGCTGTCAGCCTTTGGATATGTGACTTTGTCTCACAGTACTTCTACTTCCCATGTTTCAATAAGGAAATTAAGATGTCTGGAAATTTTCTTTGACATGTTCTTCCTCAGACTCAAATGAAATTAGCATCACTTGAGTACTACTGTGTAATATTAATCAATCACAGATTAAAAAAAAAAAAACAAAACATGACAGATCACTTACACTGACAATAATCACATAATTCACAATGTATTATTGATGCCCGGAAAATTGAAACTCTTTGCTTTAGAGAAACAAACAAATAATTTGAGTCTCGTGTTCGCTAACGAAACAATCACTGTCACTCGTGTAGGTGTTTTATTTTTATTTTTTTTTTTATTTGCACAGGAAAAATAAAGTTGCCAAAAGGATGAACTCGGCCGCATAAAATGATTGACAGATGTTCTCAGCCTCGAGTGAGCGTTTTATAAAAAAGAAAAAAGTTAATCCATGCTCACATTGTTGCTGACAGTAATCATCACCGTGTGCGGTAAGTGCGGTCGACATAATCTAAGAATCCTGAGGGACTATTTGCATTAAGTGCAAACAACCACTCTTGTTTAACACCTGCTTCCTGTCTTCTTTTCTTCTTCTTCTTTTTTTTTTTAGACGTCAGAGGTTAAAAAGTGGAACATATTTTCCCAGCCAGTTAATTTGAGGGTAAAAGAAATGGCCAAAAATGAGGCAAGTTTCCTTTGGGAATAGAAGCAAAGAAGGTAGAGACAAAAACAGGTGGTGAACTTAACCTGATATTAATATTTTATGAATATGACCCCAAAGGTTGTAATGATGAATGTAATTTGGGTGTTTGTTGTTAAACTGCTAGTAAGCAGGTGTTTTATGTGGCTAAGTCAGACATTATCTCCTCCTTAATGTCTGTTTAAGTACCAATCTGTCATTGTTGGGAAAAAAGAAAAGAAAAAATTAACAAAAAGCACTCACACTTGGCAACACAGACACTTAATATTCTTGCAGATTAAGGACTTTGGAGTGTACCCTCTACATCTGTTTAACATTATCTCGATCTGGCTCCCACTCAATAGACAAAACAACTTTAACTTTTTTTTTCTTCAATATTTTTATGTACGCCTAATTGTATTTTCACAATTGTAGAACTTTGAAGCCTTTAGTAGATATTGTTTTTTTTGTTGTTGTTTTATTTTGATGTAGTGCTGTGACAAGCAGCAACATGGCCACACAAATGTTTGATTGGTTATTCACAGGCTTTCCAAACGTTTTATTAAAAAACGTCACTGTGTCTTTTCGGTGTCATTTATAGTCGTTCGTTCTTACGTCAAAGCAGCTTCGATCCGCGCAGACTGGGACTCTTAACTCTTGACAGTTGTGGTAAATGAAGCCACAGGATTCTGGATGAGACTGTGTGGACAAATGTGACACTGATTGTTCCATGTTTTATGTTATGTCAGATATAAAGTGTATTATAGTTCCCTGGGGGATTCCGGCTGACGCCAGCCAGAGATTTCACTAGAGTAGTCCATGTTTTCTCATTTTGATTAAATCAACCCAAATTCTTAAGTGTGAAGTGTATTTATGAGCTAGTGCGTTGGGTTTTTTGACATGATTTGCAAATTTTACGAGCGTGTGTCTGTTCATTTCTAATCTATTGAGTAAAAATCATGAAATTCAGTTTACTGAATCAATTATTTTAACAGGATCTGACACAGAAACCAAAAGTGAAAACCCCACTTATGAAATAAGTCACCTCTTAGTGATCTGTACAAAGGTATTCATTGGCTTTTTTTGTCCTTTTTGTTTTCATGTAAGTAGATTTATACAAATTATTATTTGTTAATTCCCTTTTTTATATTAACCTCTACCAGACTTAATCGACCATATATCACAATTCCATAAAAAGAGGATTATGTCTTTAACTAAGTCAAATTAATTAATCCTCTCATTGTCTGTCATTGAAACGAGAGAAAAACGCATAACAGACACATAAAAGACACATAACAAATCCAGACATTTAGACAACTTAAGTGTTTGCTTAACAAACTACTTAATCAGTATAAATCAGCAATCAACACAGTTGTAGATTACTTGTTTTTCAACCAGCTAACAATTTGTTCATTTTAGTGCTAATGTCATGCCTCAGATTTTTATAAAACATTTAATCCAGGGCCATCCACATGAGATTGTATTATTGTACTATACTGTATGCAAATGCCAGCACAGAATCTGCCCACATATGGAGAATTTTTAAAATTAAATTA
The DNA here is from genome assembly GCA_016801845.1 of Polydactylus sextarius. Lineage (NCBI taxonomy): Eukaryota > Metazoa > Chordata > Actinopteri > Polynemidae > Polydactylus > Polydactylus sextarius. Next base: position 9,869,005 of record CM028915.1, on the reverse strand, counting down.
GTTCATGTTAACGATTTGGAACAGAAAAGTAACTAAAATCATTGTTGGTGGTGTAAATGCTCTGTTCCTTGGAGTAGCCACAAGGCTTTTTTTGTGGTCTCAGAAAAAAAGACAAAACTCAGCGTCTAAACTTCATCTTCTAAACTCACAAAGCAAAAATGAGGATATATTGGTTACATAGTTTAGCTTTTGCAGATGTATTTGAGTTTTTGTTCTGTGCCCAGTGTCTGAGTTGTCTGGTACAACTGGAGGCCAGATTTAAATCCAGACCACACTGAAGAGTCTGTTCCTCCAACGCAACTCTCCTACTGTCACCACCAGCAATTTCCATGTCACACTAGTTTTTTTTACTCTCTTGAACTTTGTCTCATCGAGTGATGCTTTCATTATTAATGTGAAAAAACCCTAACGATGTAGTCCATCCTTGTTAAAAACTCTCCCAACCTGATATTCTAGGCCGATATCTATGGTTAGTCAAATGAAGTAGCTTAAGTATTTTTCCTCATTATCTGCTTTCAAGTCATTGCTTTACAGTGGCATTGCGTCCATGAGAACGTTTGTGTTATCAGGGATAGACTGAGCGCCATCGCCCCTCACTTCCTGCTCTTTATCTGGCTTCACGCCTCTGCATGGCGGATGAGGGAGTGAATGGGACAAGCTGGTCTCTACTGGATGCCCACACTTCCCATGCAGAGCACTCGTGCCCACCTTTGAACACTGTCTCTTTGTCATCATGCACACTGTGCCCACACACTTCCCTGTAACCTTAGACACAATATTATTTTCAGATAGGAAGATGTATAAATATTTATTTTTTATGAGGGCACGTGGGTACTGTCCTGATCTTGCATCACATTGTGGTGGATCTTATTAAGAGCTTTAGTTTTCGTCAGCAAAATGAAAATTTCATTATTTGAAGCAGGATTTTGTTAGTTTATTGATCACAGATTATTGATTGAAGGTGTTTGTTGTTCTCTGATGCTTGGGAGTAAATAGTGGGTTAGGTTTCTCCAGCAGCGTGTTGGACTGTGTGATAAGGAAATCTTTGTGTCCTCTGTGCCCACACTATGTTATGGTATAATTTTCACTGGGACTATGTTCTTTTGGCTTTGTCCTCCACACCTACGTCCCCCCCTTCTCCACGGGTTTGACCTTATGGTCTGGCTTGCTCTCTAAAGACTCACACACAAACAAACAGTCAGACCACACACACGCACTGGACTACGTTATAATGTAGAAGAGGATTTTACATTCACATATTTTCCTAAATGTGGGTGAAGACAAATGTTACATACAGTGGAGTTGCCCCAGGGAACACAACGACATGAACTAAGCTTTAGATTTTTTGATAGTCAGATTTAATAGATATGCGTCATAATATTATGGTATATGTGCAATATCGATATAATACTGAATGAAACGTGAAGGTATAAAGGAACATTTAGTTTTTCTTCTCTTTTGCTTAAAGTTGAGAAACACTGTAGAAAAATGTGGCAGTGGGTTGCACATCACAGACAAACAGTCTGACCTCCCACACCATGGCAGAGGTTGGCAACAGTGTTGAGACTGACCTTCAACTTTATCTCTGTCTCCGAGGAGAAGCCAAACCCAAAATCTAAAAAGAAAATAAATAGACCTCTTTTTACGTTATTTTGTGCCTTTCAACTTGGAACTTTAACCAGTGAATAAGCATTCATTATTCTCTATCATTGATGTGTAATTAGAAATTAGCCAACTGCTTCCTTTTTTCAGATTTATAGCTTGTTTAACAAATCCTTCCTTTTTCCATGCAACACAGTAAGCTAAAGGTAAACTTTTAGTGATGTGGAATTTGCATGTTTACTGCTGTGAGTCCTCTCAGAAACCCTTAAAGTAAAGACAGTGATATGTGCAAACCTTTGGTATTAAAAGGAAAGAGTAGACGAAATAAACAACAGCTTAGTGCTGTTTTAAGTGCTAATCCAGTAAATAAGGGTTGTGCTTCCAGGAGTTTAGATCTTTATATCTGGTGTCTTAACCTAGTAATACTGTGTTGACATGCTGTTCAGGCAGATTTATTGCCTAAACGGTGTCAGCGGGTTAAACTTTGAAGACAAAGTTTGACAAAATCCCAGTCATTATTATGGAGTGAGGCTTGTACAGTGAGAGCAGGACATTAAAACATTCTTTAAAATGTGGAAACATTAATGTGCTCAGCATGACAGTGTACAAAGCCTTTACATTATCCTTGTCACGTGGCTGATTTATTGCTCAATGACTTTACTCTGCTAGCGCAGCAGAGATTTAGGTACAGAGCGATGCAGGTTTTAGGAAAGATTAAAGCCATTACAGCTGTATGTGTGTGTGTGTGTGCACGTGCATACAGATGGTACTGTGTAACCTAATGTTGTTTGCAAGGTGGTACATCTTTGAAGTGGACACTAGTCAAAAAGCCAAACATCACCATCCTCCCTGGGCCTCCACCTACACAAGTCCTGCCTGTTAATGGTGCACCATCTGGCTCACACACCAAATCACAGCTACATCGACTTGTTGATAACTTATGACGCTCACTGTCACACAAACTCCCCCTAAATCCCTAAGAGAAGCCTGTGCTGGATCACTGTGACATCCTGATGTTGTTCTAGATTTTTATGAGTTCCTGAGTTCCTCATCCTCCCTCAGATCTTGGGTGGTCTCTTCTGTGTCCCTCTCTTATAAAGATGAGTTTTTTTTTTCTTTAAATCGCTGATTCCGTTGTTGCTATCAAGGCAGGTGTCATCAGCGTTTGCACAGAATAAGATGTGCGGTTGCATTATCTGTCAGTGTGTATTAAAGATGAGAAAGGTGAAAACAGACTATTAACAGAGACTGACAGGAAGGACATAGGTGGTGAAGCTGTGAGAGCGACATGAAGTGAATGTCCACTCACTAAAACATGTTCAGGTTCACCCTTGGAGAACCAAAACAGCTGCTGTGGCCTGCCAGGACAACATCGACCTGGGACAAAAATGACAAGTATTTTATGAGAGCTTTTGAAGATGGCTGCTTTATTATAGTGGGTCTGCGACCTCGACGCAGCCCAGTGAAGATTTAGCACCTCATCACCTTCTGGTTTCCCAGCGAATCATGAGCAGTACCTTTCAGTCTGTGTGAAGTCCAGTGTGTGTGTGTTTGTGTGTGTGTGTATGTGTGTTGTGCAAACGAGAGAATCTCCAAGGCAACAAGCAAACAAAGATTGTGGTGCTATTTCAAAATATGCTTCACAGAGCAGCTTTGATGAGACACCGAACTCTGTTTCTTTGCCTCATGGTTTTCTGATTTTAATTATCACAGTTTGCTGTAAATTTTCGATTCCTATTTTGCTAATTTAAAGTTGGAGGGCCACTGTAAAATTTAGGAAATTTTACACATCACCTAAATGTTTGAGAATTTCTGCATTTTCCTGCAACCAGCCACGATGCCCCAGCCCTGCTCTGTGACTAAGTGCCAAAATGCAAACCAAATGAGGAATTTTTATCACTTTTTAAGCCTACCTGTGATTCCAAAGAGACAAAAATCAACAGAGAGGAAACTGTGTGCTCACTTGGACAGTTTACTGCTGACCACTGAATTCATCCTGTATTTCTCACAGACAGAGGAAAACACCTCATCATCTTAAACTTCAACTCATCATCTCCCACTTCAAAGAAAATGTGATGTAATGGTTTGTTGCACTTGTATACTGCACAGCTTCATTGGATAACGGCAAGGTGCAAATACCTGCTCGTTTCTCACTGTAAGGAGATACTGGAAGCTGCTTTAGATGAAATTAGGATGTTGCCTTAAATCTGGACTGTTTCATTTTAGGACTGTAGTGGACTCTTCCTTTTTCACTTCCCTAGGTTCCCTAGGTTCTCCTGGGGCAACGTAGGAGACGGGGGACGTAGTCTTAAATCATGTTGTCTCCTCCCAATCGGGCATGCTCAAAGGAAAGCACCCAGAGCTTATGCTGTGCCATGAACTATTCTAACTGTAACCTGTCAGAACAGTGAGGTCTTCCCACTTTACTCAGCTCAAATGTTTATGAATTATGAATCCAATCAACCTGCAGAGAGAATTTAGTCATCTTAAATTTGAAGTTGACGAAACAGTAGTCTTATTTGCTTTTTCTCTCTCATCTTCCTTTCTTTACTTCTTTTTCTCTGTCCTTCAGGTGCACTTGGGTTCTGTGGAACTCCAACTGGCTCCAGACCCTCTAGAGCTGAACAGGGAGATGATAGGCCAGTCCCTAAAGCACTGCACCGAATTGGAGTTAAAAAACTGCCAGCTGTTGGAGGAGAACCGTAGGCTGAAACAGGAGCACCAGCGTATTCTCGCACAGTAAGAACGAGGAGGAATGCTGCTGCACACACTTGAATCTGGTGGATTCAAGTGTGTGTTTACGAATGAATATGTGTGGAGTAAATAGAACATTGAAACGGAAAATACACTGACAGAGTGATGTTCTGTGCTTGTAGTTGTTTGTTGATCATTTTGTTTGCATGCAAAGTCCGTCTGCGTTTTAAGTCGCTCTGCCTTCTGTTTATATCCACAACAATCACCCAGTATGACATCATCACTGGTCGCCCATTTAAGAGTATTGAGGGTTCCACCCAGTGCTGCAGACTTGGCTTATGATTTCTGGGAACTAACTTCATGTGCATGCCTTTCATTACATATATATATCCCTGGTGCTCCACTACTTTTCAAATAGCAATTTTTGTGTACTTGTGTGTTTATTTGCATGCACGTTTCTCGGCCAGATGAATGAAGCTTTGTCAGAAAAAGTCTGAGTCTGAGGGTGACTTTTGTCTGCACAGTGTGGAGGCATCAGCATCATTATTCCTAACTAATTTCTTACAGAAGTAAACAGCTTTTCTCACCTTTTAAAACATATATTACTGTACTTACTGTACTTTGAATCACCAGGCTGGAGCAGCAGGTTCAGAAAAAGGAGAGGTCAGAGAGGGAGTTGTACTCACGTTTTGTCATGGTGCTGAACGAGAAGAAGGCAAAGATCAGGGGCCTGCAGGTTGCCGCCCGCCAACTCCAACAAACTACTGATCAACAAAAAGACGAGGAGAGGAGACAAAGGTCAGCAGCTTGCTGTGATGCTCCAGCAAACCCCGGCTTTTCACAGACACACGTTGTTATTTAGGTTACCTATATTCTTGGGCTCAACATATGCACATTATTATGTGACAGTTAATTTAACGTGTGATCAAATGTTGAATAAATTAACATATTCAGGTCATTACTTTAGTCACCACACTAGGAAATTTTGTTTCCAAACAGCTCAGCACAGTGCTGTCAGATCTGGTTTGCAACACCTCTGGCTTCTGCAGAACACTGACAATGGCTAATTTGTTTTTTTTACAAGCCTGTGTTATACCCTCCGTCACTGCGGGCCACAGAGTTTGGATGGAAGATTTTACTCATAATTGCTGCTCATATGTTTTGGCTTTGCCACTATCCCATGTGGTCAATATTGTTAAATATTGAAAGACGATTACGTTAGGTTTTGCCAGCACAGTAAAATGAGATGCTGTTTTTTTTCTAAAGCATATTCATGCATGTAACTCAATTTTGTTTAATGTTTGTTTTCCTTTCTCCCTCACACACCCGTATATTCACATGAAACACGTTCTCGTCTCCTCTTAAACCTGTGTAATTCTCTCCAGTGATGATGATGCAACTCAGGGTGAAGATGGCAGTCAGGACAGAGAAGAGGAGACAGTTCAGAGCTTCCATCCATCTCAGGAATCAACTATTCTCATCACAGGTGTGTATGAATCTGCCAGTTCAGAGTGAGTAAATTATAAGTTGAGTCAGAATTCATTTCAACACCTCATATAATCTGGTGTCTTTGGACTCGCTTTTGGCAAATACACTAGCAACAAATTGTGCACCAATCAGCCATAACATTATGACCACCTGTCTAATATGGTGTAGTTCCCTTTACTGACAAAAGAGCTGAGGTATCTGGAGCCAAGAAGATCCTTCCATGCCTGTAACAATGTAACAAAGTTTAGGTAAGTAGTTTGTGTCAAAGTGACATCCACATGAATGGCAGGATTCAGTTTCCTAATAGAACATTGCTCAAAGCACCAGATTGCCACTATCACAGGTTAGTGATGCATACAAACTAGACCTCAACATGATATAAAAAAAAAAGATCAGGCCATCTTCTGTTGCTTCGCAACATTATGGGCCCTTGTGGAAGTGGACGAGCGTCAGCATGGACACCCTGACTGGTCTGTCTTGACACCTTTCTACTTGAACTAGCATTAGTTTTCTTGGCAGTTTGAGCTACTCTTCATGGATCAGTCTGTACTTCCTATGCACAGTGAGCCTTGGCTCCCCATTCATTGGTTTTCCTTCCTTGGACCACTGACATCCCACAAGAGCTGCAGTTTTAGAGATGCTCTGACCCTTTCATCTAGCCATCACAGTTGAACCCTTCTCAGGGTCATAACCTTTCTTATGCTGACCATTTTCCTGCTTCCAGCATTAACTTCAAGGGCCAGATATTCACTATATGCCTTATATATCCCTCCCATTGATGCCTTCCACAGGTGCCATTGTCAGAGTTCATGATATTATGGCTGATCAGTTCACTCCAAAACAGCATGTGTGCATGCACCATGTTATGATGAAATGGGGTGTGCAAGTATTGAACATAGTGAGTTACCTCCCATTCCCGGTACTCCTTGTGATGTCATAGGTCACGACATGACTCAGTAATGATGCAGACACCAAGTGAAACTCTCAAGTTTTAGCTTTCCTCGAACTGAGTTTACTGTCCAATAAACTTGACAGTTGAATGTAATTGATTATGTAAACAGGGGGTATGAATGTAAACTTAAAAGCACACACAAGCAGAGATTATACCCTCGGGTAGTGGGGTTCTGAGAAACACTTTTCAGTGAGTCATAAAACCGCCCAGAGAAGTCTGTGATTGCTTCAACGTGGCGGGCAGTGAGGTGGTCTTCTCTTTCCTGCATCATGCAGAGCAGGCGTGATGTCACATCTGCTGATTCATACCCCTCACCACTCCACCCCACCCCAACCCCCCACCCTTCTACCGTTCTGCAATCTCCTGGGATAACCCACTGATCACTCTCTCTCAATGGTTGTGTTTGTATGCAGAGCCAACCTCGAGCCTCCCGAGAGGATAAAACATTTGCAAAACACATTGATGTTCTAGTGAATTCAGCAGGTTCTTGTTGTACGCTCACATGTTTACACACACTCTCCCCTGCGTGCTCTCGCTCCCAACGTGGCTTCAGTGATAATGGATGGAGGCTGTAGATTGCGCAGTATGGGTCTTGACTCAAATACTTTGTTGTTTGCGGTCCAGAAGGGTTTTACAATGCTTTCTTGTGTTTTCAGCTTGTCAGTGAAAATCACTGCATTTATCTCTTATCTCCATGCCTTGATGAATTTGCCCCCCTTGTTCTCTTGATATCCTGTACTTTTTAAGCTTGATGGGTGTGTATCCCAGCTTGTTTGTGAGTTTGTTCATGTTGTAGTATTTATACTAATTCAGCTGGCCAACAAATCAGTCTCTAGGCGTTTCTCTCTTGGCCACAAGCACTGTGGTGGAAACAAGTCATATATTCATGTCAATGACTGTTAAAATATGCTAATAGAGCCTAATGCATTGTTAGTCTGTCTTGTTTATATTGAACAGCCTCAGTCTGGTATCCCCAGCAACCAATTAATTCATAACCATGTTCACAATGATTTGAGGGCATGAGATATAAATTATGAGCAGAGGCTATCTTTTGTGTTTAAAAATTCAGTAAACACATAAGTAAATGAAGTAAACTTTGGTGAATTTGAGTCCTGAGTACTGAAATTTGCTGTGTTTGGAGACACACCCATTTGGCTATTGTACAGTTTAACCCATATCAGAAACTGTGTGCATGATAGTAGAGTGTTATTATATCATGTAGAATCTATCCAGACTTAGCCAACAAAGTGGGCTTTATATTAACCCTTTGACATGTGTGGCCCCTGTTAACCTTAACGCCTAAGGCTGTAGCTTTATATCACAGTGGCAATCTTTCTGACCTGTTCCCTCCAGGTTGAGTATCTGATAGTGACAACATAGGAAGCATCTCAATCACAATGAGGTGAGAGGGGAGGAAAGTGGGACAGAAGGAAAAGGACTATTGGGATAGAAATGATAATAAATGCTGCATCTTCACACAGCCAGATGGACTGTAATACCAGATTAAATGCACTTTTCATTTATTAATATTTGTATCATGTATCTGTTCTGTTCTGTTATGTGTTCAGCTCAAGTATTTCTTTTTATCTAATGTAAGAACTCAATCTGTTGGTGTTTGAATTCAAACAGGCTAGCAGCAATGTTAAGGGGCAAACAGGTGTGTTTGTATGTCTGTAAACAAATGTATCCGAGTGTGACCTGGCTTGTGTGGAATGCCAGATCTCTATTCCCGATAAAGGTCATAGGATTTAAGATGTTGAGCTGTCTAAGGTTAAGAAAGGTTATCTGAGTCGAAATTAAAAATGACACTGATGGAGAGTTGGTTTAAGTGATGAAGATGGAGAATTTGGGCTTTGGTGATAAAACCACCCAAGTAATCCCAAAAATTTGGAACAACACATCAGCGTGCAGGCATTTAGAAATATTTATTTAGAGTCATTTGAAGAACTTGTCCAGTAGTCAGTCAGAGATCATTGTGAAGAAACGGAAATAACAGCTACTACATTTGATTTACAGTAGATATTAATTTTCCATATTTATTATCAATTAAAGATTTGTTGCGCAATGTCACAACAGCGAAGTAATCATGTAGAAAGACCCAGCAACTCAGAGGTTTTCTGAATTTTTGCATGTTTTGTGTTTTTATATATTTTATATATATATATATATATATATATATATATATATATATATATATATATATACACTGTCTGCAGGTCGTAATCTTGTGTGTCATGGCATCCCTGTGGACCGGACTTTTTCTGTTGACGAAGACGAACAACCAAAACGGAAGCGCAGGACGCTTCGCCCTCTGAGCCAAGACCCTTCTGAGCAGGAATAAAATCACAGGTGAGTCATAGAAGTGACACCATTCATTATGAAAGTTGTCTCTTCACATTCGGTAGCAATACATAGAAAAAACATATCTTTTGAGGAATTTAAATGGGAAATTGCAGATTATATGTAGCAGTTTTTGGGCAGCATGGCGGTTAGCGCTGTTGCCTCACAGCAAGAAGGTCCTGGGTTTGACTCCCGGGTCTTTCTGTGTGGATTTTGCATGTTCTCTCCGTGTCTGCATGGGTTTCCTCCGGGAGCTCCTTGCATGCATTGGGGATAGGTGAATTGAGTATACTAAATTGTCTGTAGGTGTAGATGTGAGTGCAAATGGTTGTTTGTCTGTAAATGTGGTCCTTTGACGAGCTGGCGAACGCCCAGGGTGTTCCCTGCCTTCGTCTGCAAACAGCTGGGATAGGCTCCAGTCCCCCAACCCTGAGTGCGGGATAAAGGGGTAGAAAATGGATGGATGTAGCAGTTTTCCAAGTAGCTCATATTAAGATAGTGTCAACATATCATATAATCTCCCCTGGTTCTCTTATAGTTAACGAATAAACTGTTCCATGTGGCCCCAAACCAGAGTTTAACAACAATACAGGAAAATCATTTCAGGCTTTGAGTTTTATGGCTTGATGAAACATTCTTCCTTTTTCCCGGACATTTCATTCATGACTTTTTTTCTTGTATGACTTGTTTCGCGCAAACATCCAAAAAAGCCATTACAGTCACAGATGTGGGTTGCCCTACTGACTTTTTATTCCCCATCTCTCCCACTAAAAATGGCTGAATCATCATTTTGTCGTCATCATTGGTGTTTTAAACAAAACCCACACGTACACAATTCCCAGCATCCAACAGTGTCAGTTCGGGCACATGCATATTTTTGTATATTTGTTTTAGTGGTTTGCTGCATCTTGCATTTAATAGCATTAGTCATTACTGATCATTACTGCAGCATGTTGTGCAATTGTTATATTTTCTTTACTGATGATACGGGATAGTTACCGTCATCCTCTAATAAGTAGAATGAGTTTAATATGAAAAAATGACATTTTTTTAATATACTTTAACAAACTGTGACTTTTTACATTATCTATGTTATTTAACTCCTTAAACTATTTTTTTGATTTTCCCTTGGGATGATGAGAAGAGTTAAGAATACATTTCTATGGGTGTGACTATCTTGATAACATGGCTTTTTAAAGATGGACTCACTGGTAGGTCTGACAGGAGGAGGTCCCACAGATTAATCAGCTTTTGTTAATGTTTGGATTGTCAGAGCTGTCTCCTGAATATCTGGCCCACATACGATGTTGTGAGGTCTCTTCCACTTTCAACAGCTGCACGTTTTCTCATACTGACGCACTGCAATAGAATGAACAGAGCTTCTTGGACGGCTGCCTTTCAAACTACAACACTTTTAGACTAACATTAAATGTTATTTGTATGCTATTGCTGAAAAGAGCAACAACAGAACACAATCTATAGAGGTGGTGATGATGTCTGTTCTGTAGTAATAGCTGCTTTCATTTGTCATAATACTGTCCATATATATATATATATGTATATATATATATATATATATGTATGTGTTTGTGTGTGTTTGTGTGTGTTTGTGTGTGTGTGTTTGTGTGTGTATATATGTATGTATGTATGTATGTATGTGGCACATATTAGCTGATAACCTCTTCTGCATTTGTTGCAGTGTCACTATTCAATATGACAACCTCAGAACACCCTCCCACAACTTGCATTTGGGTGTTGGCTGGCAAATAAATAATACTGAAATGACGGTAGTGTGTGTTGTTGCTCGGTCCAGCTGAGAAATGACACCAGTAGCTTTTTGATTTTCAGTAAAAACATCCACTTATTCTCTCATTTTGTACCTTCCCCTGTGCAATTTTGTCAGATTTCATTTGTTGTAATAAACAAATAACATGACCCTCTTCAGCAGAATATAGAAGATGATGTCATGCAGTCTTTTAAACACACACAAAAACAATGTATTGAACTGCCATCACTGTATTTTATGTAGGACAAAATATGAGTATATATGTAAGAGTGACATTTGTTTTATTACTGCTAACTTTTTTTTCCCCTGTTTACTCCCTGTTCCCTTCTGTTTCCATCTCTTTCTCCCTGTCTTGACTCCACCCTCATTCTCAATGAGCAGATGACATCCAAGATTCATCAACATGATTAAAGCCATAAATCTAAGGATTTTGTGATGAACAGGTTTTCTTGATCCATATCCAGTTTTGTGGTCAACTCTCACCTTAATACACACAAGCAAAACAGTATCAACCAGGCAACAGTGTTCTGGAGGTGTCCCCAGATTTTGTCCCACATTGTGAAAGCAGTTTTTTAGAAAGCACTTGCTCATTACTGCCATCTGGTTTGCTTTAACTGTGACAATTACCTGCCACAGCTCTCTCTCTCAGAGACTTTTTGCTTCTTGTCTCTCATCTTTAATGAATTAAAAGAAGAACAATGAATGACGGCATCCATTTCCAAAAACGCTTCAGACTGCATACTCTGCCCTGTGCTGCTGTAAAGACTTTACCCAGATGTGTGTTTGTGGTCTTGTGATAAGAGGCACTTAACGCCCTCCGGTGCTTCCTTAAGAACTGATGCCGTTGATGCTAATGACACGGAGAGTATGGCAGAAAATGTGGACTAGGAGTATGGAAGCAATTTCTCAAGAGTTTGACTTCGCCCTGAGCACGATCGTGGCTGCCAAGCCCCTCGGCCTTGGCTCTGTGTGAGACCGGAGAAAGAGTAACAACTACTGAGGGACATCAGGCTACACCCAGAAAACAGGGTGTCACCACCAAGGAATCGAAGTTACTTTGCTTCTGCTTATTCATCATGTCCTGCTGATGTTTGCCTCCCTCTTTTCATTATGAAAATAAACTATACAACATCTCTGTCATTTCGACGTCCTAAGCTAGCATTTTAGAAAAGATAATTTGACCTCCCCCTTTTTCCTTGTTTGCATCTGTCCTTTTATTCAGTAGATGTTCTGTGGCCCAAACTACCTGAGGGGTGTTTAGCAAAAGGTTAATAGGGTTAAGCTTTTTTCACCTCCTCACCTCTTCATTTACCTCTGTTACCAGCTTTAGGTCCTGATGTCTTCACACTGACAGTAATGAACCTTGGGAGACTCACTCAGGGTCTTTAGTTGACCATTCTACCTTTGACTTCTGGACCTTCCTGCTGTCTTTTATGATAGCTGGTGATACCTGTAGGTCTGCTAAAGACAACGGGTGGTTGCCAGGATAATCCCACAACACATACTTGCTGGTTCAGTAATCCCTGCAGGAATGTCGCACTCCATCCCATCAATAAGGCATTTTATAGAGGGAAGTCCAGATCAGCGACCGAGGATAATTGACAGATGAGTGCATGACAACGTGTTATGGAGGATGAAGTGGGGGAAGATGAGGAGATTACGCTGGATTTCTTTAGTTAGTGGGTTCATTCAGAAAATTATTGTTCTCATTAGATCGATCATCAGAATGTTCTCAACATGTTTTAACAGTAAAATATGGAAACGATAAATTTCTGTTGTTTCCTGATTTAAGATCAAACTTGATGATTATTTTTGTCTGTTTTGAAAAAATCAATTTTTAATAAGTTGTTGCAAAAAAAGTTATTTTTGTGTGGCAAATGTTCATTGGAAATGTATTAAAAATACATGATGTTTAAATTACAATGGGAAATATTATAAATGTTTCTGTTTTAAATGTATATTGTGAACTGTCTCACAAAAAAGACATGTTATGGTCACTTTGACTTAAATAAACATTTTTTTTTTTTGCAATTGCAATATAGTAGTTTTTCTTTTGTAGCATTTTATAAATCTTACATCATCAGACATCAGTCAGAACTGTCATCTCCAAAAATTAGATTAATATTTATTTAGCTAAAGAGCTCCAATGTGTTGTTGATCTCACAAGACAATGTTATTGAGATGTTGAGAGGATTTTTTTAAAGACAGGCTGAAACATTTTTGAAATTAAACCAACGCCAGTAAGAGGTTTTGGATATGGTTGTGTAAACCAGTTATGGCTTGCATATTGAGAGGAGGTTGCCAGCCTGAAGAATTCCTATTGGGATGATAATATTTTCATAATAGTTTCATAACGGTCAGTTTGCTGGCTGGCAGCTGACATGAAGGCAAATAAATTTTAAGACATATTAAAAGGAACAAGAGTAGGGTTTCAGTTGTTTTTCACAAAAAGCTGCAATGATCTTGAATGAGCTATAAGGAAAATAAAATTATCTGCTTTCATGCTTTGCTTGGGCACCTGTTAAATGGTGAACTGCTGTGTCTTGAACACACATGTGCATGTGTCTTTATAACTTGAGATCATAAATTAACAACAACAGGAAAAAGTGCAATAAGTAAAGATAAATTCATTCCTAAATGTATAAACCAGAGAACTAACCATAAGTTCATTGATGTAAAACACTTAGAGCAGAAAAAAAGCACCTAGGGACAGTATATAAATCATCACACTAACGAGGTAAAATGTTGATAGTGTTTTGGGACATTTAGTGGAGTTTTGATTAAAACTTTGTTGGCTAATATCAAATGTTTTAACTGGTCATGTTATGAATATGCCTGTTTATTTTACTGATGGGTTAAACTGATAAGAGTCCTGAAACAATGAAGTGACAACCTCATGACCCTCTAGCACAGCCAGTTGAGATCAATAAGCCACACATTAGCTCATGCAGCAGAAAGGGTTAACAGTGCTTGTGAGAGAGCGATGACGGCTGCGCCAGCCTCAAATTAAACATTCAGTCACTCGCTTATCATCGTCATTCACTTACTTCATGCACCTGTAGGATTCCCATCATTCTGGGAAATGACAGGAGTCTTCCTACTTTCCCGCCGCAGAGCTGCAGTGAAACAGAGTGGTCTTTGTCTGTTGTCAGGCTGCTCTGCTCTCACTGCTCACCGCCTTAAACTGTAATGTCTGAAACAGCTTGGACTGACACAAGCAATGTTTGAAAACGGAAGATGACATCTTTATTTTCTTAAATCCTATCATCAAGTGCTCCGCGTTGAGTAGTGCTAACAGTTTATTCACTTCGAACATATTGGATGAATTGGCGTATGGGTTTTGATTATTGCCCTTCAGTCCCTTTTTGCTGCATGAATCAGCCACAAGTTGTGACGTGGTGAAATTGCATTGACTAATGAGCAGTAAAGAAATAAACAAGTTTTATACACATGTTTTTTCTTACTCAAAAATGTAATTGGTTTTATTGGGCCAGTTGTGTCAGACTCCATTACCTGTTGCTGCCTTTGCTCACAGTGAGCAATTCTGTTTTTTGTCATGGGGGCGAGACACATATGGAAGTAAAGCAGTGGGCAAACTTTGAAACTGAGGGAATGTATTTGAGTATGATACAAAACCAGCAATAAGTCTTCCTGCTTGATCAGTTCAGTTTGTGTGCCTTCACGAATATGAATGCTTATGTATACTGTATACCATAAAAGTATATATATATATATGTGTGTGTGTGTGCGTATATATATATATATATACATATACACACTTATCCATACAATGGACAGTGCAGATAAAGCTGAACCAGACCTCCTCTCTACAGTTAGCGCTGACTTTTCTGCACTGGCCTACATGTTTTGCCAGTGGCAACGAGTATCCGCTTTGTTTCAACCCAGTCATTAAGAGAACCTTTTGATCATCGCAAATAACAAGTGAATTCTCTTTGAGATGCTGGTGTGAACTGATTGGCCTCATTATTTGAATTAAAGCAAATGTTCTCCAGGTTTTTAGAGGATGGTAGTCGAAGATTAAGTGTGTGATAATGACAACCTGCTGCACTGTGTGCTCCAGGGATGGTTTCTCTTTTTTTTCACACTGTGAAGCAGTTTGCAACTTTGTTAAGAAAGGTTGTACATAAATATATGTTTTTCACATTTACTAGTCCCCATAAGTCTAGTAAACAGGTAAAAGCAGTTGACTAAGCTTTACCATTAACCATTGCAACCTATGTTAACCTTTCAGTATGAGGACATTAAAATTTGACTCATGTGTTTCCTTGCCAGGATGAACAGGGGTGTTGGTTTGTGTCATATGATTTTTCATGTTTCTGCATATGCTGATGCTACTGCTGCTGAAATGTACAGTAATGTACAGTAACCACTTAGGAATTATAAATGATGCGCATGCCACCCAAGCATTTTAATGGATGACCAAAACAGATTTTTACTGCAGTTTTACCAAAACATCCTTTAAAATTGTAATTGGAACCAAAGAAACCAAAATGACTTTCTACAGTTGACTTGATTTTCTCTCATGGCTGGGAATGCATTATGTTATTATCTTGACTTCCTCTCGGTCAGAGACCAAAGGATCGATGAGCTGTCCACATTGCCTTCTTTCGTGTAGGCCTAATTGCTGCCTGGCTTAATAACTGAGTGTCTCACACACCCATTTCTTCTGTGGTTGAAGTACAGTGAGAAACATGACTCCTCTGGGAATTTCACCATAGGGAGTCAATGAATTTTAACATTGTCTCCGCAAATGTCATACATCACACATTTTTAAATACTTTGGTGATAAGTTGTCAAATCTGACACTTATTCAGTGTACTTTAATTTAAAATATTTGGATCATGACTCCCCAGAGGTAATGTATAGGCTGATTACAGCTGAAGGGATGAGGTTTGAGGGGAATCAAATAGTCCCCACAATGCTGCAGTATATTAACTGCAATTGGCTGGGATCGATGACGTGGGAATGGTCTGTTTCTGGTTATCAAAACATTTTCTCTCTGCCCCTATCTTGCTCACTCTGTCACTTTCTTCATATTTGTTCCTGTGCAGTTCCCTAGAAGGTGTAGTGATTCATGAACGTTCCAGTCCGGTGGATTTCTCAAACAGATATTTTGGACAGGTTTTGACGCTAAAGGTTGCTGAATCACGATGTTAGCAAATACTGTAATCATTGGTGACGTTTTTCTCAGTTTTGCAGGAAAGAATTGTTTAAATTGTGTAATGTGTCTCATTATGAGAAACACATGAGATTTATGTGTTTCACCAAATTACCAAATTGCTGTAATTTACATTGTGCTCACCTGTGCATATTAAAACAGACTTAAAGAGAAATAGCTGGAGATGCATGCCATCCCAAAACCCGATCCACACTGTGATTCAAACTACTGTTTCTTTACTAGAGCTGAAGTATGACATGTTGAGTGCACCTACATGTCCATGTAATGTCCTACAGACCTGCTGACTACCAGTCTACCAGCTGTTACTGCCATGACATGACACCTCCCTGTTGATTGACACCTGGTATTGAAACCATCCAGACAGTTGTGGCACTTTTGGAGTCATCTTCACAATGGCAGTGTGCACTTTTTTTTTTTCCTTTCTTTCTTTTTCCTTTCAATTATTTTTTATGTTGTACGGAAGTCCACAGAACGAGTGGGTGTGGTTGGCTGGGAAGGAAGAGTGGCACAGTTGCTGTCTGGTTTTTGTTTCTAATAAAACACAGTTTGTTTGTTTTATTTTAGTTTTGTCTAATTTTACAAATTTAAACATATTTTACCCAAAACATGTTGATGTGGTTGGAGAGGTTTGCTATATACTCATTTGTGCAGGTGTGTCCAACATTTGCCTTAGGATTATACATCATAATCAGAAATGGACTAGAATATGATATTTTAACAGATACATTGAACTACAAAGAGAACGATGTGAGAAATTTATCATATAATAAGTTATTTGTGGGTTCTATTAAGATTCTCAAATATCAGTGTCAGCCTCAAAAACCAAGTATTGGTCAGACCTGTGCACCCTTGCATGCTTCCCTTGTATTGCTTTCTCCTCAATATTATTAAACATCTTCTTTTTAAGCAAGCAAAACATACATTGACCTGATTTTACTCTAAAGAAACATGATTAAAATGAGTTCCTGTGCTGTCATTTACCTCTCACGGCCTCTCACTAAAGCTGAAGGGATCAGCTTTGGTGGTCTGGGCCTCCACACTTGGCTCCAAGGGATCAAGGTTCATGACTATCCAGAGACATTAAGGTTCATTTTCCCACAATTTTTTCTCTAAACACGGGGTTCACTCACAACAACACATGCACACACACCACGACTTGTTTCTGTGTACCTTGGGAAATCACTGCAAGCTGTTTTTTCTCTGTCTGTGTCACAGGTTTGGCTTTTGTTTGACACTTGAATTGTGAAACATGTCATGCACTATTATTCATTTCTTTATTTTTTCTAGCAATACTCTGCTACTTCTGTATTCTCGATTGCCAGTCTCAAGCGCCAATCATTGCAGATATTTTTATTTTGCTTATTTACACAGGAGTGAACATACTGTCAAGTATTATATGGTTTCACAGTGATGCCATGTTTTCTAAACTCCATTTATGATCCATTTACATGACCACACAAAAATCCTGACATGGAACTACACACATTCAGATCAGAGCAGCTTTAGCCTTCAAAATGTGAGTTTCATTAGGACAGATTCCTTGGGGTCTTAAGAAATTTAACGCCCCTTTTATGCTGTCTGAGGTGGCATGGGGCCGGAGGTAGACCACCTTTTATAGGTCATGTGATATGTGGGTCAACTTGGGGCCTTCACAGCGGATCACCAGGATCAAACACTCTTTGATTGGCTCTTTGACTCATTGATTTATAGGTAGTGAAAGGCAACAGGACTTCCCTAGTTATGCATACAGTAGAGAGGTTTTACACGGCAATAAGTAACTTGCAACTTTAAACTTAACGATGAGTCAGACTCAGTTAAGAAGTTAAAACAGTAAAAATGATTAAATGAGTCTTGTAACTCAAAAAACTGAGTCATTGTAAATTATTCTGGGGTCAGGTAGCAAATTCCACCCAGAAGTGGCGTTTCAACTGTCTGTCAAGTTGTTTAGTTAAGTTTTCCAACCTGTTTCCTGGAGCTGTATCATCAGAATGCAGTTTGTCTTTGTCAGTCCATTACTGATTGCTACACATGCATCTATGTTTCCTCTGCTAGTTAAAACACGTCTCAAACTGCTGATATCAAGAATATGTGTGTAACACTTTATGACTCAGTCTATTTTTGTCATCAAATAGAGGCTTGATACCACCTTAAGTGGCAGGTTTTACATGTGAGATAAGAAAATTAGTTGGAATTTAAAACTTGTTATCTCCAGCCCTCCATCTCTTCCTTGCATCCTTTCTTTCTCAGACCAGTCCAGCCCTGCAGAGGAAAGATGTAACTGTTGCTGAGTCTTGAGATGATTACAATGCACACAGGTATGGAAACGGCACCTATGACTTTTTACAAGGGCCCTAAAGGCTTTGAGGGGCAGTCTCTTCTGTCAGAAGCTTATCACCTCTGCTCTGACTCCAGAGGGCAAGACCATGATTTTAAACAATTAGACCGCCCCAGTAGAGTCAGCAACCAGACCTACCTGTCAGTTTTGATTCACATGCACAAACTAATAGATCTTTCAGAGGCTTTCATTAAGGAACACTATTAACATGATACTATAAAACCCCTCTAGCCAAATGATAGCAAAACTTCACACATCTTGCTGTAAACTTGTCAAATCGAACGGAGATCATTAAATAAAAAAAATTCAAGTATTAATTTGAATATTTTCTTTATCTAATGAAGTGTCATTCCCTCTTGATGATCCCTTTTGCAGTAGATCGAACCTCTAATGTGTATTTTTAGGCACAATTTCAGAATAAAAAAATATAAATGAAAACAAATGAGAAATGAAATGAATGTAGAATAAAAATGAACTCCATTTGGTTTAGGCAACACAGATAAACAGACAGACAAATAATAATAATTATCCTGTGTTGTTTTGATTATTCAATAATTGATCTGTTTTCTTGATTAATTTATTTATTGCCAGTGAAATGCCACTCTTACTCTGCACCAGACATAAACTTTAATTATTTGCAGTTCAGTGAAGACTAACAGGAAAAGACACTCTTATCCCACTCTGCTGGGAGTTATAATCACTGCCAGACAACAGATTACCTACCACCACACACACACACACACACACACACACACACACACACACACACACACACACACACACACACACACACACACACACACACACACACATACAGTTCACTCAGCTGAACCCTCCTACCTATCTTGCAGTAGCCAATCGTGGTGATTATTAGGGAAGGGTTGATAAACTATGGTCCAGCCTCTCCCCCCTGTGGAAAAGTCAAGCACAGAGGTTCCAGTTAACCACTGTTTGCTGACTCCCGGCCACTTCAGTCAAAGAGTCATGTTAATCAGAGATAACCCCTTTTCCACTTGAGATGATCTATTTACGTAGATGAACAATAAGTTTCTCCTTAACATAACCGCTGCACTGTATCCGTGTAAACACAAAAGACACTATAATTAAAGTCTGTGTCTAAAATAACAGTTCCGGACCTTTTCTGGAGGCAGAAAAGACTTGATTGTTACTTTTGTGTGTGCGACTACACGTAGTGTCCAAAGTGATTCAGCGGGATTTGGAAGAATCATCTAACAAATTTGACAGAGATGTGTTGAAATAAACCGTAAATTGTGACTCAGAATCAACCCGGGACATGTCTGCACCACCCTGTTTCCATCGCGTACCCCTGGACATGACTGATGCGCTCTACATGTCACCAGTATGACACTTCATCATCAGGGGTAGTGGATTTTATCTATCGTTATATCCATCGTTATATCAACCGAACGATATATTCATGATACACCTTTGATAAAGTTTATAATTTGGTATAATTTATTCATGTTGAATCAGTTTTAGGTTAATTGTGAAAATATCACATTTAGTTTTTTGTGAAAAGTGGCAATGTTCTCACTCCAAACTTATAGATGTGTAGGTTGCAAAAAAAAAAAAAAAAGTTTCACTGATATCGGAGCGTTCTGATTGGATGAGGATGCACCACTCTGGCAAATGACCAAATTAAGTTTTTTCCCTCCTCCCTAAGGTTCCTCGTTCACTTTTCAGATGGGCACTCTGCCCCTCCTCTCTCACACTGACGAAATAACAGACTGCGTCAGGCATAATTGAACTTGCTTCTTGCCAACTCTTCACGACTTTTGTTGTCCCGTTCAGAACGAGGATCATTCCGGAGTGGGACCGCTGCAACTCTGGAGCATCAAGTAGAGGAGAAAGGCGCACCGGGGAGATAAGTGCGGTTGCGCTGCTTTGGAGTGGACTTACTTGGGCACTTTTTACGCACGCATGTTACGCATTGGG
The DNA here is from genome assembly GCA_016801845.1 of Polydactylus sextarius. NCBI lineage: Eukaryota > Metazoa > Chordata > Actinopteri > Polynemidae > Polydactylus > Polydactylus sextarius. Next base: position 9,848,652 of record CM028915.1, on the reverse strand, counting down.
ACTAACTGGATTTAAGGGAAGATATCGATATATGTACATTTTATGGAATAAACCATCTTTAAACGTAAGGTTTTCCTAAATTTTATCAAATAAATTGAGACAATTACATTCAATTATGGAACTGACTTTCTCCCTCTGTCTCAATTATTCGCATATTGTTTTCATGTTTATAATATTTTATCATGATATCAAGTAAATGTTTGATAAATTAAACTAATGAATTATTTAAGTTAACTTCCCAGTCTACAAATGATGCAAAGAAATTAGTTAACAGGAACGCGCCCAGTGATGTTGTCCTCAGATAACCTAAGCTGGTGTGTCCCGCTGCTGGGCAAGCTCAAGTGAACTTCCAAAAATCACAGCGCACTGGAGATTATTCTACATTTTTTATATGTCGCAATCTGAAATCACTCCACTTGTTAAATACGATATTATTTATCGTATAATTTCGGAGCATCCTCAAGCAACAGGTGTTTCTGGGAAATAAATAAAAAAAGGGACTAAAAGTCACTAAAAGGCAGAGTGACGTAACAGTCAAAGCTTTAATCAATTCCCTCCTGAATGACAGTAGAAGTGTTTTATTTCACAGTTGCAGATATATGTGTTTTGTGGCAAGGAGCATCTCCTTCCGATGTGCGCATTAAGGGTAACACGCTCCAAAAATCTGCAACCAATTATACGCCTGTGTGATGCTTAAGTACTGCTCTCTCTTTTTGAAAGTCTCTCTTTTTTGTGATTTCCTAGAAAACTGCAACTGTCTGTCGCTTAGGATCGGCATTGTTCAAAAGTTTAACTTTTTAACTTAAAAAAAAAAAAAAAAAAAAAATCGAAAACAAATACTCAGTCGCAGACGACTTACTCTTTTTTTTGTCAACCCAAAGTCTTATTTCATTTTGTTTCCATTAGGGTGGGTCCGTTGACTATCCTCGGGATAGTCTTGTGTCAGAGTACTGGAATTAAGTCACAATCACAGACTATACCCACCCTGAAATATTTTACGTGATGATCTTTTATTTTCATTGCAAATTACCATTACATACTGGGTGTCTCGTTTTTTTTTTTTTTTTTTAAAGAGAATAGCAGTTTCCATCTCCCACTGTGAGCCACCACTTGTGTTTATACAGTAGGTGCAAGTCAAGTAGGGGGGTGGGGGGGTCACTAGTCCTCCTGTCTCCACAAACTCTGCAATTCGACCCCACAGGAAGTTTTACCTTTCAGCCTTGCCACCCACAAAACATTAGTGTCGTTTTTGCCACAAAATCCTATTTCTGACAAATTTCTGCAAACACTAGTAGTCTGATGATTTTGAGGGCTTTTAAATAAATGTGACCCAATATTAGAGAAATGCTGCTTTGTTTTTTTAACATGTAGATAAAATGTTTTATTTCTAACAATTTTTTTTCTGCTTAAGATCACACATGGTCTTGAAACAGCAGGAGAAAATAAATTCCTTGCACGATGGTGTTTCCTAATCTACCTTTTCTTATTTTTCCAACAGATGTTACTAAATATAAAGCATATCCTGTGGTTATGCTGCATCTGTGAAGTTGCAACTGCAACAGGTAAGTCACAATCAGGAAAATCCTTGTCCCTGTGCTTCTCTTATTCTCAGCTGCTCCTCTTTTCCACCCTCCTTCCCTAAATCCCCCCCTCCCTCTCTCTCTGTTTCTGCTCCCTTTCCCTTCTCACTCCTCTGTGTTTCATCAAACACAAAGTCATTTGACATGGTCACATTCAGTGGAAGTTCATGACCACTTAAGTGCATTAAAAAGTTTCACACTTTTCCTAAATATAATGATGATCATATTCAGTATTTTTCAGTAATTTATTCAGTAATTTTCTGGCCAACTTGTCCCTGGCTGTCTCTGGGTGTGGATTGACACCTTTCAATTAGGATTCTGCTCCCAGTCTGGAAGCAACAGCTGGTTTCACCCATCTTCTTAATAAGGCCTTGTGTTAAAACACACAGTTGTGCCTCTGGGCTGTCCCACCAGTGTTTCCACAGCATTCCCAGCATTGCTCCCTGTGTTCAACTACCCTGTTCAAAAAAAAAAGAAAAGAAAAAAAAAGCCAAGACTGAATCTTCTTCCTTTCCATAGGGCTAAGTGTGATTCACCTTGTTGTCATTCATTTGTGTCTGACATCATGTCTGACATCCTTTATGCTTCACATGTAAATAGAATGAGACTATGACACAGTCACCAACTATGAATAAATGGACAGAGCTCAATGGGGGAAGGGGATTAAGCATAGTAACTGTTAACCTTGTCTGGTGTAGAAGCAGTGCATCAGCAGAGCATCTACTCAACAGAATATTCAAAATGCAAAGCATTAAATTAAATATCTTTACCATGTACTGTAATGTGGGTGTATAAAAACAGCAGTCAATTTTCAAATGAGAGTGGTGTAGGGGGTCATGAGAAATGACATATGCAATGTTGTTCAGCGTGTATCACAATGATGATGTTTCATTTTAATTTGTTTGGGTCTACTTGTCATCAGTTGTGACAGGTAGACATAAAACACATACAGGTAACAAATAAATACATAACATGAAGTGATGCAACCGTGTTTCTCATGTTTGACCAATTATTTTAACTTCAAACATAAAAAAAGTCTCTGTGTTAAATGTGTTCCCACACCCATCATTTTAAGGATGAGGTTTGATTTTCCAAGAGCCATTTTCAGGCCATGATGCATGTTTTCTTTATTAGATTGGGTGTAGTTGTTACACCCTGTCAATGTAAATGAGTGGGTCAGTTTATAGTGTCTACTTGCATCTGCTAGGATGAGAGTAAGCAGAGGATATGTGTATTTGTATGAAAGACAGTAAAAGCATAAAAATAAATGAGAATGAGTTAATAAGTTAATGAGAATGAGTCAAAGCTGCATTTAACCCTTCTGTGTTTTGCCTTTCAGCCTCCAACTCATTATCGATAATCAGACCAGTCACTGGGTCCCTGTCAGGGAAGGTAAATCTTCCCTGCTTCTTCTCCACAATCCCAACCTCGGCACCAGTCATCAGTCCCAATGGAACAACCATCTATAGCAGAGATTACTTGCGAATCAAATGGACCAAAATAGAAGGAGAGGTAGAATCCACAGTGCTGGTGGCACAAAATGGGGTCATCAAAATAGGGTCCAGCTACAGGAGCCGTGTATCGGTGCCCAGTCATCCTGAGGATGTTGGTGATGCCTCACTGACTATGGTCAAATTGCGTGCGAGTGATGCGGGCACCTATCGCTGTGAGGTTATGTACGGCATTGAAGACACCCAGGATACAGTCAACCTCAATGTCAATGGTAAGGCTCTCATGATATCCTTCCCAAATCATACTGGAATCATACAAAAAATGCTAAAATAACTTTCCCTAGATACTCTGTAAATGTAGAAGGGGTGTTGATGCAAGGGCTTAATAGTAGTGAAATGCTATACTAGTGGTGATAGAAATGTAAACGTATGAAAGAAGTATGGGCGCCCTTCTGCTTACTTTGATAGCTGCAGCTACCCAGTAGTTACACAGAGTAACCACAGTTTTCAGTTGTTCTTATTTTAGAGGCAATGCAATCTTAAAAAAGAGTCAGATGAGACTTTGGGTTCCAGTCCATACCAAGTACAGCAGTGTTTGAATTCCACTTTTCATACATATAAGCCTATTAGCCATTACAGTCCAAATGTGGATGGCAATCCAGATGCTGGTATGGGTAAATAGAAGAGCTTTATGACCTCATATGTCCCAGTCATCTTGGATGCCACCTTGTCAGTGGAGATTTTTCTTTTTGGTGGGGCACTTAGTGGGTGTTACCAAGTCTTTTTTACTGCCTTCACTGAGCAAAGACAGAATTCCCCAATATCACTCATTAACTTCACACAAGGTTTAAATTACGGATAATGCAACATTATTGCAGTACCTCCAAGGCAGTTTCCTGGGGGAAGGGGACTACCAGTCCTTACCTAGTGTCATTATGTGTATTCTATGTTTTTTGACTTGAGAAGTATTCAGGGAGATATAACTCATGTTTTGGGGATGTAGAAAACATGGGTGGAGTGGGGGGATACTGGGATAGTTTTGGTTTTCACGGGTTAACAATCTTCACAACCTCTTTTCCAACTATCTGCAATGTTAATTAGGACCATCAATCATATCTTCTGCATCAGTTTACTGTCCACAAATATGGGGATTTCAGGGCCATGGCATCATCTGCAGTTATCTTGTTCATTTGTGGTGAACTGTAGAGTATTTCGCTTATCCTCTTGGTTTATTGCAAAGTTCCTCCTTTCCAAAGAAGCTGAGAGAGTCAATTATTTCACTCATGGTGTGCGCTTTAGAAGACATTTGCCATAATTTATGGCACTTAAATTATACTGATGAATTCCAGCCCACTATGTTAAATGTTTGTATACAAATCCCCATTATATTTCATTTCTGGATGACTTTTAAAACTGTTTTTTCCCCAGGTGTTGTCTTTCACTACCGAGCAAAGACCAGCAGGTATACATTGGACTACAATAACGCTGTCAGAACTTGCCAAAATATTGGCGCTACCATTGCTACATATGAGCAGCTAAAAGCAGCTTATGAGGACGGCTTTGATCAGTGTGATGCTGGCTGGCTCGCCGACCAGACAGTGAGGTTAGTAAAAGTTATATCTTTTAAAAAACTCTGCTCCCCAGTGATATATATTTGTTTTGTTTTTTTTGATGTGGCATAAAATACAAAGATAAGATGAGTTTAACTCAGGCATTTCCATTCTTTTACTGCATAGATATCCAATTACAAAACCAAGGCATGGCTGCTATGGCAACCTCAAGACTAAACCTGGAGTAAGGTCATACGGAACCAGGAAACCCACGGAGACATATGATGTATACTGTTACGTCGATAAACTTAATGGTAAGTTATGCAAAAAAAAAAAGAAAAGAAAAGAAAAGAAAAGAAAGAAATCAGCTTTTCTAGTCCTGAGCAATGAGGTGTTTAGAACCACTGACACACCCTTTGACTAAACTGATGAAACCTCCAAACCTCCACCACAGTGCCAAAGCAAATGACTTTTACAGTTTGAAAGACCACTGTGGCAATACTCATAATTGTTTTGTTTGAGTATGTAAGTAAGTATCATTGGTGACAATGTGTGGTGTTTTATATATTTTGTTTGTAGAGAGGGATTCAGGGTCAGAGAGAATCTCCTAATAATTTGACCCTAAAGCAGAAATTGAAATTCATTCTCCACCATTGTGGTTTTTGAAAAGAGTCACCAACAAAAATGTGATAATGGGGTTTTAAGTGTCTTTGGCATTGCTTATGGGAAGTTTTCACTTCTCGGCCAACTGTCTTTTTTGTCTGTTCATTATCCAGCCTGTTATTGCTGGTGGACTTAATTTCGCAAAGAGATTTTTATGAGTGTTAACATGCCTCTTCACACATCTGAACTCCAGTCAGCCCTCTGTAGTCACTCTTCTGATCTATAATGTTTACAGTGTAGCCTTGCTATAGCACATAATACAAGTTTGAATTATTTTGGCAAAAGCTGCAAACTAATTATGTGTGAATAACAAACCATCAGTCAGAATCGTGATAGTTGTATTATTAGTATAATGAATAGATGTAGACAATGGAATCATCCCATCCCACAGCCAACAGGGACATAAATGCATCTTTGACGTCACTGTATTATGGCCTTGTTGCACACCATATGAACGTGTGTGGCCAGTAAACTCAATACGTAAAATCATAAATGTTGGTCGCTGGCATGACTTTTTGCGGGGGATTCCATGACTCTTGTCTGATTTAAAGAGGGACTATATTTCTGGGTGGAAAACATCTCCTAATCTCAATGCTATAGTAAATCAATGGGATAAAACCAACATGGGATATCTGAAATGTTACACCCAAGTCTAACTGAAAACATGTAGTCACTCATCCTCTTTTGTAATGCTGTTTGGTTTTAATTAAGATACTGTATTTCTGTATTCCTTCATTTATATAATAATAAAGACAAATATTTATACTTGCTGGGAAGACAGAAGGTGTAATCTAGTTCACTCTCCCCCGAACGGAAACCTAATGCCCAGAAGTACAGGCACATTCATTGACAGGCCAAGCACATTGTCTGAATTTCTATCCCACCTCAGATTAATATCATGAATGAACTACTGTTGTCCTAAATATGATCGGTGGGAGACATTTTGGGTCCGTGCCCTGCACAGCTGTGACTTTTGTCAGCTGTTTTTGGGCTATGTCTCTTCTAAAAGGTCAAAATTGTCTGAAAATCTCTGGTTTGACATTACTCCAAATCATTGGCTTTTTTGTTTAGTTTTCTGTTCAAATCATTTAAAATGACATGTGAAATGACTGAGAGAAGCTCTTAGTGATGCGGAAATGGTTTATTCTTTAAATGGTGAGATTGGTTGAACAGTGGATTAAACTTTCTGCTCTGAGTGACTGGTTCTTAGACCCATCAGACTCTGTTTCTCTGACAATTGATTTTGTCTTTGTTAAGTTTTGCACTAAACTTTACATTTCTACATTAAGTTTTCATTACATTTCTCCACTCTTTGCTTTAGGTGAAGTGTACTTTGCTCCCGTGACCCATAAAATGACCTTTGAAGAAGCCCATGAAGAGTGCAAGAAGAGGAATGCTGATTTGGCAACTCCTGGACAGCTCCATGCTGCCTGGCGACAGGGCCTGGACAGATGTGACTATGGCTGGCTTTCTGATGGTAGTGTACGACATCCTGTTGCAGTACCCAGAATGCAGTGTGGGGGAGGCCTAATCGGCGTCAGGACCATGTATCGCTACAGAAACCAGACTGGCTTCCCAGAACCAATGAGGAAGCTTGGAGCTTACTGTTTTAAAGGTAAACTCACACCCAGGGACTTGTTGTTGTATTAGATTTAAAATATGTCATGGAATGGTGTTGCCTGCACATGGTAGGTCATGTGTTGTACATGTTTATATTTTTGGTTTATAACAGACAGACAGGGATTGAAAACACAGACCATTCCCTGTCAGACCAGACCTGGACTATGATCTCATATCCTGCATGTATTCACTTCTGCTCCACTCCCTTTGATTTTCTGCTTCTTTGCACCATTGTACACATTACCACATGTAAGCTAGACCAACATGTTAATGTGTTTACAACCCATCTCATCTTTTGTCCATTGTTCTGTTAGCTGTGCATCTCTGTTTCTTGCTATATGTATAATTTCACAACAACAACCACAGGGAAAGCAGAGGGGAGGATTTTCTTGTGAGCACTGTGTGTTAAATGCAAGACTAGTCTCACTGATTACAGTGTCCAGTTGACCTCACTGTCTCACATTTTTGTTTCCACCCATACTGGTAAACTGTTTACTATAAAAGTAACAGACAGGCCAGTTCTTACTCTAATGGGGAGATTAATGACCAGTAGTTTGCTTGAAAGTTTGTGAACAGTCAGTATCTATCTTAAAAAAAACTTTATTACTTCCAGCTGCTCTAATCAAGGACTCTTAAAGCCTTATCCTTATACAACCTCACTGCTGATGTAAAACAAAAACTAAAATAGTACTTGAATATTATCCAGAATAACAAGTTGTTTTTTTTTAGATTATTTTGTCCTATTTAAGGTGGAATTAATTGTAATTCCAATTATAATAAATCCAAAGGAAATCCAAATAAATTAAGTGTTGGAGATGTAGAGATCCATTAATTTATAATTTATGTAAACTTTTTTCACTTTCTGAGAACTTGCCTGTAGGACACACTTAGGTATGCATGGAAATGACTTCCTGTTGAAATCAAGGTGATTGCTGACCATGGGAAGAGAGGAGATTGTAGCTGTGGATCTCTATAAATAGTGACATTTCATGGTTCACTGGATATTAGCAGAATGAGGCTAATCCCTCAAAATGTAAAGTGTTCTCAACTAACGAGTATCCCCAGGGCAACACCAAATGACCGATGATAGTTACCATTTAGAGAAGCCGCAAAAGTAACTAATACCACACCTGTCAGCCTTTTTAGTCGCGCTATCTAACTCGCTTTTCACCTTTCTTCTCTTATTTCCGCTGTCAGAGTTTGTCCTCTGTCATTCTCACTTGTACTTATCAGGGCAGACATTTGGATAATGGACAAAGCTACTGCTGGACTTCTAAATTCAGTCATCCTTGGTGACCTCTGACCTGGCCTTTCCATCTTTACAAATGAGAGGTTGGATAGATAAGCCTTCCCCTGCCAGGCCATTTACTGCCCCTGAGCCATGCTAACTTTCACAGTGATAAGTCCCCATGGAGTTCAGAGGGCACGCAAACAGGCCACCCTCACCTCCTGCTCTGTGTATTCCATGTCAACTCTCTCAGTCATGTTGTATTTACGCCCCTGTCTAAGTGCTTTTCAAGTACCCTGGTTTGGTGGGACTCACTCCATCACTTCCTGCTCTCCCATTCCCAGTAATATTTCAAAAAAGAAATATGATGTAAACTTATGTCAGTTAAACTACACAGGAAGGCAGGGAGAGAGGAGGTAGCTGCACAGTTAACAGGGGGATAATTGGCCTCTGGGCCCTGGACTGGCCCTGAAGAAAACAAAGGCCTCAGTAATAGCAACAGCTCAAATGCATTGGTGAGATAATGCACTCCCTCTGAGTGAAGGCCCTATTTTTCCTGTTAGGGAAAAACGTGTCTCACACCTTACATCATAGTAGAGATAGTTTCATGAAGAAAGTGAGCGAGTACGTAATGGTCAACAGCTGGCTTTACACAGTCTGCGCCACTGAGTAAAACCCTCTGAAGCTGTTACACTGCTTTTTTATGGGTGTGAGTAAATGAGAGAGCAGTTGAGGACAGTGGTGCAAAGAAGACAAGGCACATTTTAAGAGAAACATGAAGGGATAGATAGTTCACAGGGTACAGTAAAGGATAACTAACAAAACCATTCAACAGCCTTTAAAGCAGATCAGGAAAAAGAGAAACTTTAGGTAGAGAAAGTTCTTTTGGTTTTTCTTTTAAAAATATGGCATCCATCTGCATCAAGATGATGACAGAACATCAAATTTAATCAGGTGGAGGCGAAAACTATTAAATAGATAATCTACATGACATTATTGGCCTCAGTGGTCAAATAATTCAAGGTATTTGCTAATGCAAAGTAAAACTTTTATTTGTAACTTCTGTAAGTTCCACTGTTGCCTAGAAGGCATTGCATAATATTAGTTTTAAGTTATAAACAATGTTAAGAGTTAAGAGAGGTAAACTCCACATTAAGGTTTCAAGAAAATCTTTATCTCTGGGTACTTTCAAGTTAAGTGTCAAGTGTCAGCTGTAAAGTTTTGCTTTTTGGCTGCTAGTTGACAATAAATTCTGTCTTTAAAACTGCTTCACATACATTAAATGTGCTTATATGTGTTTTTCAGGAAGGAGAGAGGTGATCAACCAGACTTCCTTTGTGGATGTGTCTGTGGTTGAAACCACCACCACCATAAGCTCCACAACCTTAATTCCTTTACTGGAGAGTAGCACCACTATTCTAACTCCAGCACCTGAAACTGTATCAGAGGCAGATGGATCTCCACACTCATCAATGTTTTCTACCAGTATGGCACCACCTCGCCCCACTCCAACACACCAAGAAGAGTTAATCACCACAGTTGCACCGACCATCCCAGAAGAACATGAGGAGACAGAGACATCAGACCCAGAAATTCAATACATAACAGAAAGCATTGCAGCACCTGAGCCTGTTGAGGAAACAGATGATTCCTTGGTGATTAAGATCAGTACAATCCAACCTGATGTTCCCATACCAGACTCCTCTCTTAGCACAGAACCCATGTTTGCTGAGGGGAAGACTGAGGAAACTATTGTGAAAGCTGGAATTACCACAGCGATGACCTCTGAACTCACTGACACTCCAACAGAATCAACTGAACCGAGCAGTGAGGAAATTTTCAGCTCCCCAGAATCAACATCATCACCCACTGAGCTTCCTATAACTATACAATGTGAACTTTATGATGAGACAGCTAAAGCTGTTTCTGCAACTGCACATGCATCTGCATCGTCTGCCACCATGGCCTTACCTGTGGGTAATACAACCATCCCTCCAGGTACAGCGGTCACTGATGAGAAGTCCATACAAGTGACCACAGTTGTGCAGATGCAGAATGAATCAGGTAAGACATACCTATTACATATGCCATGCATTTTTCATTAGTTATCCCACTTATCTTTTCGAGGGTTGTAATAGTGCTGGATCCCTGGACAAGTTACTGGTCTATCAGGGAGCTGACAGATTTTTTTTTGTCTGGGTTGGCTGGTAGGTTTGAACCCAGAAACATCTTGCTTCTAATTTAAATGTAATTCAGATTGCATTTATCTTGTCTAATTTTGGCAACTCAACTCTAAAAAGACATAGTAGTATGAGTAATGTCACAATAATCATTAGGTACAGTTTCTCAGTGTTTCTTAGTGTTTGCCACTGATTTATAATAGTATTGTTGCTATACAGTAACTGGGGGTTGTGGCAGGGTGTGCTATCCAGGGTGCTGAAGCTGAAGTCGACTGAGGTTGGTTGATGGCTTGATGGCATAGAAAATGTATAGATCCTCTGCTGTTGGGTGGTTGGATTTTAAGTCAAGATTTGGTGACTTCCTCTGCAATTGTTATATGGTATGTAGTGGTAATACTGTATATATATATATACAGTATTACACAAGCAGTTGTAACATACTGTTACTCGTATTTTCTTCATCTGTAATTAACCAAGTTGAAGTGTTTTGTTTTCCGTTTACCATTTCCCTCCCCTCATGCGGATGTGTGTTCTTCCGCTGAAAGCCTGTTTGGGCTTAAGACCTCCTGTCTCAGTCCAGCTGAACAGATGTCCTAATGATGATGATGATGATGATGATTTTGACAAAGACAAGCATGGGAAGATGAGAGAGATGGAGATAAAAAGGAAAAAAAAACATAAGGAGACAATAGTAAGGGGAAAATGGGCTTAGAATCATATTGAATAAAATATTTAAAAGACACATGTTTTAAAAGTTAATATAAAACATCGTTTAGAGAGGCTGTTATAATTTTACAGGAACACCTGGTACCAATTTCTTGGTCCATCAAAGGTTTTAGATCAGATTTAGGATGAACCTAGGATGACTAAATTTCATTTACTTGAAATCAGTTTTAGGTTTAATTAATCAGGTCTCAGTTCATCAACCTTTCCGTGCAGATTACTGCTAAATACACAACCATAGATCAATGGTGTGTTAAAATAATTCTCTCTTATAGTCCTAAAGTCCTCTGTGTGTTTCTCCAGTACAGTATTCCTTTTTGAATTTAATCAATAATGCTATTGTAGACATGACTCATAAATATCTGTTTAAGAAAAGCTGAGAATTTTTAAATATATATTCAAGCCATGTCTTTCAGATCAACAGCACATCATCTCACATGTAAACAGCAGCTGCAAGGGGTATTTTTTACCCCTTGAATTTGCTCCCAATCTGAGCTGCAAACATTGCTTTGGTGACTCATTCCTCATCCCCGAAGAGCAGGTTGTGTTGGAGTTAAGGGATCTGCTGAATTGGAAAGTATACAAGCAAATTAATTGGTAATTTGGCAGCTTTTGGAATTTGGTCTGGCTTCGTGGTAGGTAGTAAGTCTTCCTGAGAGAGCAGTAGTCTGTGCTCCAGGTTGTAAAGGGAGTTTTTTTTCCCTCCACTGGTGCCAAGTGCTTACTCATGGTGGGAACTGTTTTCCTCTATAATACTGTAAAGACTGTAAGTAATCAAATGTCTTGTGATAACATATGTTTTGATTTGATAAAACTCAATTGAATTGAGTTCAGTAAATACGCAAACTACTGATGCACTCAGCACTGTGTATATGCAGTGTAGTCAGTTCAGCTGCCAAAGGTACTCAGCACATGGCTTTTATGTTTATGTGTGCATGTTCAGTATTGTATGTAAAAAATGTGTCTGAGTTGCTGTAGGCATTGTGTGTATTTATTCTGTAAAAAGCTAGTATATGCAGTGTGTGCATTCACCAACTTGCTCACAGCCAGTCTGGCAGTAACAGAGGTGTGTTGGCAGTCTACCTGAGTAAGCACAGATGTCTGCAGCAGAGACTGGACACCACCTCAAGAGGTGATGTCATTGCTAACTCAAAGTCTCCTCTCTCTGTGAGGACAGCTGGAGACTGCCTGACCAAAGCGGGTGATTATAGCTACTTTTACTGCTACATCATGCAATGTGGCTCAAGTGAGGCACTTTGACGTTTCTCTCTGCCCTCCCAGTTTGTATGGAAAAAGCTTGTGGAAAATAATGTTCTAAACGGAGAAGAATGTCGTTTGTCATGCACAATGATATCAGGATGTTAAAAAAATAATAATGAATGAACCTTTATTGTTGCCCTGAAACCTGTCAATGTTATGGTCATGCGGACTGCGACAATGTATCTCTGGTTAATTGCAGACATTAGCTGTTTACCAAGTATTTTTATGACATTATGACTGTCAACCACAACTAACTACACACATAAACTGATATTGCTCTTCACAAGCTGGCTTCACACTGTCGAGCCAGGCTGAGCCAGGGTCATTTGAGGCCACCTAGGTGCTACTAGTGTCCCAAGTCTACTATCCCCATAGCCCCTGTTCAGATTGGCGGGCCCCTAGCCTCTCCGGATTACCCGGATCACCCTAAGTTTTTCTCGGACTTGGAGCACAGCTCTCTTTGCTGCGATTTGTTTTGTTCTGACAGACCCCGTTGATTCCCAGATAGAGAGCAGAGCACCAACATCATAGTGAGACCAGAACTGTTGGTCCATCGTTCAGCAATCAGCAATGAGTTAACCCTGCCTTAACATTGAGCCCCAATGGCCCAATGTTTTGATCGGGCCAGAAATATGGAGCTAGTGGCCCTGAGACAGCCGTGAGGCGGCACCAGTTAGCATGGGCTTGAGACCATGTTAAAGAAATTAGCCCTGGCATGCCTCAGTTAGCACAGTTTTGGCCCGACAGTGTGAAGCCGGCTAATGAATCTAACACACTAACACTAACATCTAAGTCCTTTATATATTTTTCTGATCTAGAATATTTGATTTGAAGATAGTTGTTGTGAGTCACCTGCAAGAATATCTAGGGAAAAAGGAAGTACTTAGATTGCTGCTTAACAATGTTAGGTTTTAATGATACATCATAAACCTTAATTTTTGCCATCTTCAGTAAAAAAAACAAAACAAAACAAAACAAAAAAATCCTTCCTTTTAAACATCTTTGAACCTAAACAGCCATAAAGATCATTTGTCCCTACCCTCAGATACAATCCACAGAAATGTAACTGTTGCAAGCCTATCACTGTCACTATCATGAACATGTGGTTATGGTTGTGGAATGGTTATGATTTGGTTAAGTTTAGGCACAAAAACTAATTGTTTAGGTTTAGAAAAAATCATGGTTTAAGCTGAAAAAGTCAGACCACTATCATCATCATAGTTACAATAATTAAGACACAGTTCAGCTTGTGGAATGATCATACTACTCATCAAAACTCCTTCTTTGTTCTTGTCATAATTAGTATCACTATAAGAAGTCGCTTAACATTAAAAGATAAAGGACTTGAAATAAGCTTGCATAGATGACCTGAGGGGTAGATTAAAAAAAATAAAATAAATAGGTGATAGTGTTGTACTTAACTAAATTCAATAAAATAGCTATAAAGACAAGAATTGTGTTTATGATAAATAGTAGGCTATTTATGATACCCAATAACATCCTTATCATTACAAGCTGGATTAAACTAACAAATGAAATAAAAACAAATAAATAAATAGACCACTTTTAATCTACCTGGTGTAAAGACTGGGCCAATGCTTCCATGTGCTACTTGAGTAGAAAATTCACATTTAATTTGGCTTTGCAAGCTTCAGCACTTAACAACTGTTGTAAGGTGAAATAGAATGAACTTTGTGTGTGTTTGTGCATGTCTGTGTATGACACACACACACACATACACACACACACACAGAAATAGTGATGTGATATATGCATGGTTGGTCCATAGGGCGAATTCCCAGGGTTGCCTGGGTTCTAAACAGGTGTATTTCTGCAGAGCTGAGCTGGTGCAGGTGTTCTTGGTCACAACCAATAATCTTTCTGAATCACCATTTGTGGGAAGCAAGTGAGGAGGTGTGAGGGAGACAGCAGTAGTTTTTGTGAACCACTATTTAGATCATGTACAGGGAGCAGGCACAGAAACATGAACACTTTCAGAAATATAATGCTATTCAAATGAGGACTACTGGTATAATGTATAAATGTTACATTTTTATTGATAAGTGGGGATAAATGTTTTGATTGAAGTATCCTCTAATACTTTAAGGTATAAATTGTGATGGTGTTGCTTTTGATTTGCATATGATGTATGGTGTAAATGGTGAAATACTGATATACGATGATTTATATTTTTTGTATTGAATATGCTATCCTTCGTCAGTTGTGACAGGACAGGAAATATTTTCTTTTCAATTCAGTTTATAATATAAATCTTGGAATCATGGTTTGGATGAAGTTCAGACACAATTTTGGCCAAGATTTTTTAAATATGTTTTCGAGGGAGATTTATTTGTAGTGCTTTGCAATGTTCATTTATTTCAGAACTTTTATGGGTTTAACAGAATGCTTTGTGAGAACCGGTGCTGCTGCTGGTCATTCAAACAGGGGAAGTTCATTTTAGATGTGCTAGTTAGCATGTTAGCACTAGCGTGCTAGCATGCTAACTAGGCTAGCAAACCTAGTAACTAGTGCTAGTTTCCCTTACAACTTGATTAGAAGATATGATTTGAACTATATGATTATGAACAAAGTAATAAAACTTTAACAACAAACAATAACTAATCAATAACTTTATGGAAATGGGTTAATATAGTATAGTTTTCTTTACAGTGTAATATGTATATTGTGTAAAATGACCTAAGAAGCACACTGGACAGACAGCACGTTGTCTCACGACTGCTCGGGACTGAATTCCGATGCTTAAATCCCTGCCAATCAAAAGGGGTTCAGCCTTTTAGACAGTTCCACCAATCATCATGGGAAAGCCTGGCTTCATGGCCAGCCCATTGCTCCATTCACCCCAGTGAAGTCTGGCTTCAAGAGAAATGGATAGAATTCAAAGGGAAATTTTCAGTATTTATCCAATCACTTCCTGGCTTCGCTGCATTGAAAAAAAAGCATAGCATAGAAACCCATAGAAGCTCACTGTCAATGGGTTTTCGAACACTGTGCTGCGCATTCAAAATCATCTGAAAATTGCATTGGGCAAACGGAGTGAAAAAGAGTTAGTCATGAAGTTAAACACATTCCAAGATGCTTTTAGTTTTAACATAATGTCAATCCCAATTTAATGTAAATTCAACAGTGAATATTTGACCATTTATTGTGTAAATTGTTAGAGGAAGTTTGGCTTCCCTTGTTGTCTCAGAGCAATTGCCCCTGGTGAGAACGCTCATGAGACCTTTCATATAATTTAACCCCATTAACTCCACAGCGGATCCAGAAAATAGTTCAAATAAGTATATGCAGATTGAGCTTGCACAGAGGAAATTTTTCTGATGATTTTATCAGTGCCCTGACTCAGTGCACTTCTAGAGATAGAGAAATCTTCACCTATTGTAGTACCTGAGGATGTTTTTGTGTATGTAGCTCTTTCAGTGTTCATATTATCACCCCTGCTTCACTGCAGATTGTAACATGTTGCTTGGGCTACAAGGCAGTCACATTTTCCAGTCTCTACATTTCTTTTAAGCACTCACTACCTATAAATCAAGCAACTCCTCATCCCTTGACTGATGTGCACACTGACCATGACTGCCCCACCATCATTAAGACTAGAAGGGCAGTTCAGATTTATTGCAAACTGATTCAAGATATGCTTTTGGTGTTTTTCATGACTGTGGTCAGATGTGAAAGGTGTTTTCTCAGTTCCTAGTAAACCATTTCATATAACATATAATTTCAAATAACCTTGAATGACAACAGCTATGGAGTCTTGCAGTGTTAATGGAATGGCCATGTCAAGTAAATTAAATCAAATGCTACAAATATGCTTGTCTACTGTCATGAAGTGATCATTTTTTTGTGTTTTTACCGGTGATATGAACAGAATCTCTTAATTGTAATTTGTATGAAAATGTCCTAATCTATAGTAGAATTTCATACCATACCTTCTACCTAATTTTGGACCTAAACTTTTAAGTTGCTTTGCAATCAAATGGCCACAGTCTGATCTTATTTGCCTTTATTTTTTTTACAGTTGCTGAGGTCCGACAGCCACAAGATTCTCAGCCTCATGCCACAGCACTGGTACCTGACCACCACCCCCCCTCCATAGATGATGGAGCAGCAGTAACCCCCACTCCAGTTGTTAGTTTTATAAATGGCAAGCATGAGATAACATTGGAGCCACAGAACCCAGGACAAAAAGAGGTCAAAGGTAGCCAGATTTTGACAAATGTGACAACTCTTGAAACAAACAATGAAACGTCCATGCCATTTGACTATAGTTCAGCCAATCCCAGTGAATCTGGACACACAGCAGATTATTATGATAACCCTAATATTTCAACTGAATCAATATCCGCTGTGGGTGACCTAACCACAAAAAGTCCCATACAGAAAGACTTAAGTTCTGTTCCAACATCAACTATGCCCAGTACAACTCCATCAAAATTTACACAGAAAACTGAAGCTGGTCCATTTGTCACAGATGCCAAAGGCACTGTTATCGCAGCTGATTTTTTTCCAACAGTAACATCAGCTGAGCCACAGATCACCAAAGCCACTGGAGAAAGCCAGACAACAAAGGCTGATAAACAAACTGCCATCACCACATCTTTTCAAGAAGACAGAGGTGAGTCAGGAAAGACTCCCAGTTATGTGAAAAGTATCTCTGAAGTGAGTGAGGACCAATTCCCTGTTGCTTCCTCAAATGATCCTTTTACAGGCAGAGATAGAGCTGAAATCACAAATGACAGAAAGAACACATCTGCCACTCCAGCTGCAGAAGTTGGCACTCAGTCTATGTTACAGACGGCATCCACTCCCTCCTCTGATGACGCTGATGGGAAAACAACATCATCAGCTGGTGACTCACAGAGTTACACTCAAGATGTAGAGGGTGGGAAAGAGACCCAACCCCCAACACAATTTGCCTTCAGCACAATGTCTCTTCTAGGACCTGGGAGTTCAGTCCCTACTGAACAGACATTCATAAATGAGATAACACCAGTCTGGCCAGAGTCATCATCAGATGTTGCTCCTACTCTGGCTGAAACTTCAGATGATGCAATGTCTACATTAGAGGAGGAGGGTTTAAGGGTTCAAACAGTAAAACTGTTTGCAACTAGCCCTCCATCACATACCTCTGCAGGGACTGTAATATCATCTTCAAGCGCAAGCTCTACACGCACAGTAGATGAAGCAACAAGAGGGAGTGATGTAGCACAAAGAGTAGGCACAGATAAAACATTTATCCCCTATACTGGTGAGTCAGAAAAAAAATCATCAACCACCACTGGTGGTTCAACTGCAGGTGGTGCTTTACTGGAAAGACTTGGTAGCATCACTGACAGCACTCTAACCCCTTCAATAGCAGGAGTGAGCTATGATGATCAAACAACTAAATCTTCTAAATACAGCACCGACATATCAACAAAAATGTATGAAGAGACACAAAAACCAGTTTCATTAAAGACAAGCACAACTGCTGGTAATGGTGTAACAGAGATATTCTCAATAACAACTTCTACATTACCTAGTAAGATGAAGGAAGTAACATTTAAACCCATAACTCTTACAGAGAAACCAACAGCATTGCCAGTTTTATCTTCTACTCTGCCAGTCACTGAAAAAGTTGTTAGCATTGAATCATCAAAAACTGCTATTACTGCACGGACTTCTCTGCACAGTACTATAACATTACTATCACCTGAAACTCAAAAGAGTGTTACAACAGTTCAGACAAATGCCAGAACAACAGAGGAAAGCTCCAAATTCCCAACAAGAGACCCATCGGATTCTCCAGTGTCTTTTGAAACATCATCAAAGTCAATAACAGCCATTCCAAGTTTGGCTCCCGTCATATTATCTACTCTTTCCATCATTGATGAAGATGGTATAAGCAGTAAATCTACAAGTGTGGAATCTATTCCCTCCATCACTGGATCAACCATGGGAACTGAAACATCATCAATGTCATCAGTGCTGTTTTCAACTCCAAGTGATACTGACGGTTCTGGAGACACCTCTTCTGATTTCGATAAGGAGTCACTGATTACAGTCAGTACTGTGCCTTCAATGCTGGCGACAGGTTCTCCATCAGTCACAGCATCACCTCAATCCACAGGAAGTGATATTTCAAAAACTGCTGTTACTGCACCTACTTCCCTGTTCAGTAGTGAAAAACCAACATCAGTATCACCTGAAACTCAAAAGAGTGTTACCACAGTTCAGACACGTGCTGTTTCCATAACAACAGAGGAAAGCTCCAAATTCCCAACAACAGATGAAACGAGTTCCAGTGATAAGACAACTGATCAGCTGAGCAAACCGACTGCATCTTCTATGGCATCATCATTGTTCAGCACGGAGAAACCAACAGCACTGCCTATTGGTACACAGGACAGTGCTGCTACAGATAAGACAACAGAAAAGCCCTCAACTTTTGCTGTTTTGAGCAAGACAGACATGTCTTCTGTGGCCACTACAGAATATGAGGGCTCAGGTGCTGAAACTCCTTTATTCAGCACGGAGACACCAATAACAGTGTCATCTAGAACAACAGAGAATCTAGAGGTGGACGAAACATCAACATCACAGCTTCCAAAAGATCCATGGGATTCTCCAGTGTCTTTTGAAACATCATCAAGTTTGGCTACCGTCATATCATCTACTCTTTCCAGCACTGATGAAGATGGTATAAGTAGTATATCTACAAGTGTGGAATCTGTTCCCTCCATCATTGGATCAACCATGGGAACTGAAACATCATCAATGTCATCAGTGCTGTTTTCCACTCCAAGTGATACTGACGGTTCTGGAGACACCTCTTCTGATTTCGATAAGGAGTCACTGATTACAGTCAGTACTGTGCCTTCAATGCTGGCGACAGGTTCTCCATCAGTCACAGCATCTCCTCAATCCACAGGAAGTGATATTTCAAAAACTGCTGTTACTGCACCTACTTCCCTGTTCAGTAGTGAAAAACCAACATCAGTATCACCTGAAACTCAAAAGAGTGTTACCACAGTTCAGACACATGCTGTTTCCATAACAACAGAGGAAAGCTCCAAATTCCCAACAACAGATGAAACGAGTTCCAGTGATAAGACAACTGATCAGCTGAGCAAACCGACTGCATCTTCTATGGCATCATCATTGTTCAGCACGGAGAAACCAACAGCACTGCCTGTTGGTACACAGGACAGTGCTGCTACAGATAAGACAACAGAAAAGCCCTCAACTTTTGCTGTTTTGAACAAGACAGACATGTCTTCTGTGGCCACTACAGAATATGAGGGCTCAGGTGATATTTCAAAAACTGCTGTTACTGCACCTACTTCTCTGTTCAGTAGTGAAAAACCAACATCAGTATCACCTGAAACTCAAAAGAGTGTTACCACAGTTCAGACACGTGCTGTTTCCATAACAACAGAGGAAAGCTCCAAATTCCCAACAACAGATGAAACGAGTTCCAGTGATAAGACAACTGATCAGCTGAGCAAACCTACTGCATCTTCTATGGCATCATCATTACTGAGCACGGAGAAACCAACAGCAGTGCCTATTGGTACACAGGACAGTGCTGCTACAGATAAGACAACAGAAAAGCCCTCAACTTTTGCTGTTTTGAACAAGACAGACATGTCTTCTGTGGCCACTACAGAATATGAGGGCTCAGGTGCTGAAACTCCTTCTTTATTCAGCACGGCGACACCAATAACAGTGTCATCTAGAACAACAGAGAATCTAGAGGTGGACGAAACAACAACATCACAGCTTCCAAAAGATCCATGGGATTCTCCAGTGTCTTTTGAAACATCATCAAGTTTGGCTACCGTCATATCATCTACTCTTTCCAGCACTGATGAAGATGGTATAAGTAGTATATCTACAAGTGTGGAATCTGTTCCCTCCATCATTGGATCAACCATGGGAACTGAAACATCATCAATGTCATCAGTGGTGTTTTCCACTCCAAGTGATACTGACGGTTCTGGAGGCACCTTTTCTGATTTCGATAAGGAGTCACTGATTACAGTCAGTACTGTGCCTTCAATGCTGGCGACAGGTTCTCCATCAGTCACAGCATCACCTCAATCCACAGGAAGTGATATTTCAAAAACTGCTGTTACTGCACCTACTTCCCTGTTCAGTAGTGAAAAACCAACATCAGTATCACCTGAAACTCAAAAGAGTGTTACCACAGTTCAGACACGTGCTGTTTCCATAACAACAGAGGAAAGCTCCAAATTCCCAACAACAGATGAAACGAGTTCCAGTGATAAGACAACTGATCAGCTGAGCAAACCGACTGCATCTTCTATGGCATCATCATTGTTCAGCACGGAGAAACCAACAGCACTGCCTATTGGTACACAGGACAGTGCTGCTACAGATAAGACAACAGAAAAGCCCTCAACTTTTGCTGTTTCGAACAAGACAGACATGTCTTCTGTGGCCACTACAAAATATGAGGGCTCAGGTGCTGAAACTTCTTCTTTATTCAGCACGGCGACACCAATAACAGTGTCATCTAGAACAACAGAGATTCTAGAGGTGGACGAAACAACAACATCACAGCTTCCAAAAGATCGATCGGATGAAGATGGTATAAGTAGTATATCTACAAGTGTGGAATCTGTTCCCTCCATCATTGGATCAACCATGGGAACTGAAACATCATCAATGTCATCAGTGCTGTTTTCCACTCCAAGTGATACTGACGGTTCTGGAGACACCTCTTCTGATTTCGATAAGGAGTCACTGATTACAGTCAGTACTGTGCCTTCAATGCTGGCGACAGGTTCTCCATCAGTCACAGCATCACCTCAATCCACAGGAAGTGATATTTCAAAAACTGCTGTTACTGCACCTACTTCCCTGTTCAGTAGTGAAAAACCAACATCAGTATCACCTGAAACTCAAAAGAGTGTTACCACAGTTCAGACACATGCTGTTTCCATAACAACAGAGGAAAGCTCCAAATTCCCAACAACAGATGAAACGAGTTCCAGTGATAAGACAACTGATCAGCTGAGCAAACCGACTGCATCTTCTATGGCATCATCATTGTTCAGCACGGAGAAACCAACAGCACTGCCTATTGGTACACAGGACAGTGCTGCTACAGATAAGACAACAGAAAAGCCCTCAACTTTTGCTGTTTTGAACAAGACAGACATGTCTTCTGTGGCCACTACAGAATATGAGGGCTCAGGTGATATTTCAAAACTGCTGTTACTGCACCTACTTCTCTGTTCAGTAGTGAAAAACCAACATCAGTATCACCTGAAACTCAAAAGAGTGTTACCACAGTTCAGACACGTGCTGTTTCCATAACAACAGAGGAAAGCTCCAAATTCCCAACAACAGATGAAACGAGTTCCAGTGATAAGACAACTGATCAGCTGAGCAAACCTACTGCATCTTCTATGGCATCATCATTACTGAGCACGGAGAAAACCAACAGCACTGCCTATTGGTACACAGGACAGTGCTGCTACAGATAAGACAACAGAAAAGCCCTCAACTTTTGCTGTTTTGAACAAGACAGACATGTCTTCTGTGGCCACTACAGAATATGAGGGCTCAGGTGCTGAAACTCCTTCTTTATTCAGCACGGCGACACCAATAACAGTGTCATCTAGAACAACAGAGAATCTAGAGGTGGACGAAACAACAACATCACAGCTTCCAAAAGATCCATGGGATTCTCCAGTGTCTTTTGAAACATCATCAAGTTTGGCTACCGTCATATCATCTACTCTTTCCAGCACTGATGAAGATGGTATAAGTAGTATATCTACAAGTGTGGAATCTGTTCCCTCCATCATTGGATCAACCATGGGAACTGAAACATCATCAATGTCATCAGTGGTGTTTTCCACTCCAAGTGATACTGACGGTTCTGGAGGCACCTTTTCTGATTTCGATAAGGAGTCACTGATTACAGTCAGTACTGTGCCTTCAATGCTGGCGACAGGTTCTCCATCAGTCACAGCATCACCTCAATCCACAGGAAGTGATATTTCAAAAACTGCTGTTACTGCACCTACTTCCCTGTTCAGTAGTGAAAAACCAACATCAGTATCACCTGAAACTCAAAAGAGTGTTACCACAGTTCAGACACGTGTTTCCATGTTTCCATAACAACAGAGGAAAGCTCCAAATTCCCAACAACAGATGAAACGAGTTCCAGTGATAAGACAACTGATCAGCTGAGCAAACCGACTGCATCTTCTATGGCATCATCATTGTTCAGCACGGAGAGAACCAACAGCACTGCCTGTTTGGTACACAGGACAGTGCTGCTACAGATAAGACAACAGAAAAGCCCTCAACTTTTGCTGTTTTGAACAAGACAGACATGTCTTCTGTGGCCACTGTCTCAGGTGCTGAAACTCCTTCTTTATTCAGCACCTGGCCACCAATAACAGTGTCATCTAGAACAACAGAGAATCTAGAGGTGGATCACAGCTTCCAAAAGATCCATGGGATTCTCAGTGTCTTTTGAAACATCATCAAGTTCAAAAGCACTGATGAAGATGGTATAAGTAGTATATCTGTGTGGAATCTGCCCTCCATCATTGGATCTTCTGAAACATCATCAATGTTCAGTGGTGTTTTCCACTCCAGTGATACTGACGGTTCTGGAGACACCAACATCAGTATCCTTCCTGGCGACAGAAACTCACAAAAGGAAGTGATATTTCAACTGCTGTTACAGTTCCCTGTTAGTACATCAGTATCACCTGAAACTCAAAAGAGTGTTACCACAGTTCAGACACGTGCTGTTTCCATAACAACAGAGGAAAGCTCCAAATTCCCAACAACAGATGAAACGAGTTCCAGTGATAAGACAACTGATCAGCTGAGCAAACCGACTGCATCTTCTATGGCATCATCATTACCGAGCACGGAGAAAACAACAGCAGTGCCTGTTGGTACACAGGACAGTGCTGCTACAGATAAGACAACAGAAAAGCCCTCAACTTTTGCTGTTTTGAACAAGACAGACATGTCTTCTGTGGCCACTACAGAATATGAGGGCTCAGGTGCTGAAACTCCTTCTTTATTCAGCACGGCGACACCAATAACAGTGTCATCTAGAACAACAGAGAATCTAGAGGTGGACGAAACAACAACATCACAGCTTCCAAAAGATCCATGGGATTCTCCAGTGTCTTTTGAAACATCATCAAGTTTGGCTACCGTCATATCATCTACTCTTTCCAGCACTGATGAAGATGGTATAAGTAGTATATCTACAAGTGTGGAATCTGTTCCCTCCATCATTGGATCAACCATGGGAACTGAAACATCATCAATGTCATCAGTGGTGTTTTCCACTCCAAGTGATACTGACGGTTCTGGAGACACCTCTTCTGATTTCGATAAGGAGTCACTGATTACAGTCAGTACTGTGCCTTCAATGCTGGCGACAGGTTCTCCATCAGTCACAGCATCACCTCAATCCACAGGAAGTGATATTTCAAAAACTGCTGTTACTGCACCTACTTCCCTGTTAAGTAGTGAAAAACCAACATCAGTATCACCTGAAACTCAAAAGAGTGTTACCACAGTTCAGACACGTGCTGTTTCCATAACAACAGAGGAAAGCTCCAAATTCCCAACAACAGATGAAACGAGTTCCAGTGATAAGACAACTGATCAGCTGAGCAAACCGACTGCATCTTCTATGGCATCATCATTACCGAGCACGGAGAAAACAACAGCAGTGCCTGTTGGTACACAGGACAGTGCTGCTACAGATAAGACAACAGAAAAGCCCTCAACTTTTGCTGTTTTGAACAAGACAGACATGTCTTCTGTGGCCACTACAGAATATGAGGGCTCAGGTGCTGAAACTCCTTCTTTATTCAGCACGGCGACACCAATAACAGTGTCATCTAGAACAACAGAGAATCTAGAGGTGGACGAAACAACAACATCACAGCTTCCAAAAGATCCATGGGATTCTCCAGTGTCTTTTGAAACATCATCAAGTTTGGCTACCAGCCATCCATATCATCTACTCTTTCCAGCACTGATGAAGATGGTATAAGTAGTATATCTACAAGTGTGGAATCTGTTCCTCCATCATTGGATCAACCATGGGAACTGAAACATCATCAATGTCATCAGTGGTGTTTTCCACTCCAAGTGATACTGACGGTTCTGGAGACACCTCTTCTGATTTCGATAAGGAGTCACTGATTACAGTCAGTACTGTGCCTTCAATGCTGGCGACAGGTTCTCCATCAGTCACAGCATCACCTCAATCCACAGGAAGTGATATTTCAAAAACTGCTGTTACTGCACCTACTTCCCTGTTCAGTAGTGAAAAACCAACATCAGTATCACCTGAAACTCAAAAGAGTGTTACCACAGTTCAGACACGTGCTGTTTCCATAACAACAGAGGAAAGCTCCAAATTCCCAACAACAGATGAAACGAGTTCCAGTGATAAGACAACTGATCAGCTGAGCAAACCGACTGCATCTTCTATGGCATCATCATTGTTCAGCACGGAGAAACCAACAGCAGTGCCTGTTGGTACACAGGACAGTGCTGCTACAGATAAGACAACAGAAAAGCCCTCAACTTTTGCTGTTTTGAACAAGACAGACATGTCTTCTGTGGCCACTACAGAATATGAGGGCTCAGGTGCTGAAACTCCTTTATTCAGCACGGAGACACCAATAACAGTGTCATCTAGAACAACAGAGAATCTAGAGGTGGACGAAACAACAACATCACAGCTTCCAAAAGATCCATGGGATTCTCCAGTGTCTTTTGAAACATTATCAAGTTCGATAACAGCCATTCCAAGTTTGGCTACCGTCATATCATCTACTCTTTCCAGCACTGATGAAGATGGTATAAGTAGTATATCTACAAGTGTGGAATCTGTTCCCTCCATCATTGGATCAACCATGGGAACTGAAACATCATCCATGTCATCAGTGGTGTTTTCCACTCCAAGTGATACTGACGGTTCTGGAGACACCTCTTCTGATTTCGATAAGGAGTCACTGATTACAGTCAGTACTGTGCCTTCAATGCTGGCGACAGGTTCTCCATCAGTCACAGCATCACCTCAATCCACAGGAAGTGATATTTCAAAAACTGCTGTTACTGCACCTACTTCCCTGTTCAGTAGTGAAAAACCAACATCAGTATCACCTGAAACTCAAAAGAGTGTTACCACAGTTCAGACACGTGCTGTTTCCATAACAACAGAGGAAAGCTCCAAATTCCCAACAACAGATGAAACGAGTTCCAGTGATAAGACAACTGATCAGCTGAGCAAACCGACTGCATCTTCTATGGCATCATCATTGTTCAGCACGGAGAAACCAACAGCACTGCCTATTGGTACACGGGACAGTGCTGCTACAGATAAGACAACAGAAAAGCCCTCAACTTTTGCTGTTTTGAACAAGACAGACATGTCTTCTGTGGCCACTACAGAATATGAGGGCTCAGGTGCTGAAACTCCTTCTTTATTCAGCACGGCGACACCAATAACAGTGTCATCTAGAACAACAAAGAATCTAGAGGTGGACGAAACAACAACATCACAGCTTCCAAAAGATCCATGGGATTCTCCAGTGTCTTTTGAAACATTATCAAGTTCGATAACAGCCATTCCAAGTTTGGCTACCGTCATATCATCTACTCTTTCCAGCACGGATGAAGATGGTATAAGTAGTATATCTACAAGTGTGGAATCTGTTCCCTCCATCATTGGATCAACCATGGGAACTGAAACATCATCAATGTCATCAGTGGTGTTTTCCACTCCAAGTGATACTGACGGTTCTGGAGACACCTCTTCTGATTTCGATAAGGAGTCACTGATTACAGTCAGTACTGTGCCTTCAATGCTGGCGACAGGTTCTCCATCAGTCACAGCATCACCTCAATCCACAGGAAGTGATATTTCAAAACTGCTGTTACTGCACCTACTTCCCTGTTCAGTAGTGAAAAACCAACATCAGTATCACCTGAAACTCAAAAGAGTGTTACCACAGTTCAGGCACGTGCTGTTTCCATAACAACAGAGGAAAGCTCCAAATTCCCAACAACAGATGAAACGAGTTCCAGTGATAAGACAACTGATCAGCTGAGCAAACCGACTGCATCTTCTATGGCATCATCATTGTTCAGCACGGAGAGAAACCAACAGCACTGCCTATTGGTACACAGGACAGTGCTGCTACAGATAAGACAACAGAAAAGCCCTCAACTTTTGCTGTTTCGAACAAGACAGACATGTCTTCTGTGGCCACTACAGAATATGAGGGCTCAGGTGCTGAAACTTCTTCTTTATTCAGCACGGAGACACCAATAACAGTGTCATCTAGAACAACAGAGAGGTGGACGAAAACAACAACATCTAGAGGTGGACTTTTGAAACAACAACATCAAAGCTTCCAAAAGATCGATCGGATGAAGATGGTATAAGTAGTATATCTACAAGTGTGGAATCTGTTCCCTCCATCATTGGATCAACCATGGGAACTGAAACATCATCAATGTCATCAATGCTGTTTTCCACTCCAAGTGATACTGACGGTTCTGGAGACACCTCTTCTGATTTCGATAAGGAGTCACTGATTACAGTCAGTACTGTGCCTTCAATGCTGGTGACAGGTTCTCCATCAGTCACAGCATCACCTCAATCCACAGGAAGTGATATTTCAAAAACTGCTGTTACTGCACCTACTTCCCTGTTCAGTAGTGAAAAACCAACATCAGTATCACCTGAAACTCAAAAGAGTGTTACCACAGTTCAGACACGTTCCACAGTTCAGACACGTGCTGTTTCCATAACAACAGAGGAAAGCTCCAAATTCCCAACAACAGATGAAACGAGTTCCAGTGATAAGACAACTGATCAGCTGAGCAAACCGACTGCATCTTCTATGGCATCATCATTGTTCAGCACGGAGAAACCAACAGCACTGCCTATTGGTACACGGGACAGTGCTGCTACAGATAAGACAACAGAAAAGCCCTCAACTTTTGCTGTTTTGAACAAGACAGACATGTCTTCTGTGGCCACTACAGAATATGAGGGCTCAGGTGCTGAAACTCCTTCTTTATTCAGCACGGCGACACCAATAACAGTGTCATCTAGAACAACAAAGAATCTAGAGGTGGACGAAAACAACAACATCACAGCTTCCAAAAGATCCATGGGATTCTCCAGTGTCTTTTGAAACATTATCAAGTTCGATAACAGCCACTCCAAGTTTGGCTACCGTCATATCATCTACTCTTTCCAGCACGGATGAAGATGGTATAAGTAGTATATCTACAAGTGTGGAATCTGTTCCCTCCATCATTGGATCAACCATGGGAACTGAAACATCATCAATGTCATCAGTGGTGTTTTCCACTCCAAGTGATACTGACGGTTCTGGAGACACCTCTTCTGATTTCGATAAGGAGTCACTGATTACAGTCAGTACTGTGCCTTCAATGCTGGCGACAGGTTCTCCATCAGTCACAGCATCACCTCAATCCACAGGAAGTGATATTTCAAAAACTGCTGTTACTGCACCTACTTCCCTGTTCAGTAGTGAAAAACCAACATCAGTATCACCTGAAACTCAAAAGAGTGTTACCACAGTTCAGACACGTGCTGTTTCCATAACAACAGAGGAAAGCTCCAAATTCCCAACAACAGATGAAACGAGTTCCAGTGATAAGACAACTGATCAGCTGAGCAAACCGACAGCATCTTCTATGGCATCATCATTGTTCAGCACGGAGAAACCAACAGCAC
The DNA here is from genome assembly GCA_016801845.1 of Polydactylus sextarius. Taxonomy (NCBI): domain Eukaryota; kingdom Metazoa; phylum Chordata; class Actinopteri; family Polynemidae; genus Polydactylus; species Polydactylus sextarius. The sequence goes on along the minus strand of CM028915.1, from coordinate 9,820,595 downwards.
TGCCTATTGGTACACAGGACAGTGCTGCTACAGATAAGACAACAGAAAAGCCCTCAACTTTTGCTGTTTCGAACAAGACAGACATGTCTTCTGTGGCCACTACAGAATATGAGGGCTCAGGTGCTGAAACTCCTTCTTTATTCAGCACGGAGACACCAATAACAGTGTCATCTAGAACAACAGAGATTCTAGAGGTGGACGAAACAACAACATCACAGCTTCCAAAAGATCGATCGGATGAAGATGGTATAAGTAGTATATCTACAAGTGTGGAATCTGTTCCCTCCATCATTGGATCAACCATAGGAACTGAAACATCATCAATGTTATCAGTGGTGTTTTCCACTCCAAGTGATACTGACGGTTCTGGAGACACCTCTTCTGATTTCGATAAGGAGTCACTGATTACAGTCAGTACTGTGCCTTCAATGCTGGCGACAGGTTCTCCATCAGTCACAGCATCACCTCAATCCACAGGAAGTGATATTTCAAAAACTGCTGTTACTGCACCTACTTCCCTGTTCAGTAGTGAAAAACCAACATCAGTATCACCTGAAACTCAAAAGAGTGTTACCACAGTTCAGACACGTGCTGTTTCCATAACAACAGAGGAAAGCTCCAAATTCCCAACAACAGATGAAACGAGTTCCAGTGATAAGACAACTGATCAGCTGAGCAAACCGACTGCATCTTCTATGGCATCATCATTGTTCAGCACGGAGAAACCAACAGCACTGCCTATTGGTACACAGGACAGTGCTGCTACAGATAAGACAACAGAAAAGCCCTCAACTTTTGCTGTTTTGAACAAGACAGACATGTCTTCTGTGGCCACTACAGAATATGAGGGCTCAGGTGCTGAAACTCCTTCTTTATTCAGCACGGAGACACCAATAACAGTGTCATCTAGAACAACAGAGATTCTTGAGGTGCATGAAACAACAACATCACAGCTTCCAAAAGATCCATGGGATTCTCCAGTGTCTTTTGAAACATCATCAAGTTCGATAACAGCCACTCCAAGTTTGGCTAACGTCATATCATCTACTCTTTCCAGCACTAATGAAGATGGTATAAGTAGCATATCTACAAGTGTGGAATCTGTTCCCTCCATCATTGGATCAACCATGGGACCTGAAACATCATCAATGTCATCAGTGGTGTTTTCCACTCCAAGTGATACTGACGGTTCTGGAGACACCTCTTCTGATTTCGATAAAGAGTCACTGATTACAGTCAGTACTGTGCCTTCAATGCTGGTGACAGGTTCTCCATCAGTCACAGCATCACCTCAATCCACAGGAAGTGATATTTCAAAAACTGCTGTTACTGCACCTACTTCCCTGTTCAGTAGTGAAAAACCAACATCAGTATCACCTGAAACTCAAAAGAGTATTACCACAGTTCAGACACGTGCTGTTTCCATAACAACAGAGGAAAGCTCCAAATTCCCAACAACAGATGAAACGAGTTCCAGTGATAAGACAACTGATCAGCTGAGCAAACCGACTGCATCTTCTATGGCATCATCATTGTTCAGCACGGAGAAACCAACAGCACTGCCTATTGGTACATGGGACAGTGCTGCTACAGATAAGACAACAGAAAAGCCCTCAACTTTTGCTGTTTTGAGCAAGACAGACATGTCTTCTGTGGCCACTAACGAATTTGAGGGCTCAGGTGCTGAAACTCCTTCTTTATTCAGCACGGCGACATCAATAACAGTGTCATCTAGAACAACAGAGATTCTAGAGGTGGACGAAACAACAACATCACAGCTTCCAAAAGATCCATGGGATTCTCCAGTGTCTTTTGAAACATCATCAAGTTTGGCTACCGTCATATCATCTACTCTTTCCAGCACTGATGAAGATGGTATAAGTAGTATATCTACAAGTGTGGAATCTGTTCCCTCCATCATTGGATCAACCATGGGAACTGAAACATCATCAATGTCATCAGTGCTGTTTTCCACTCCAAGTGATACTGACGGCTCTGGAGACACCTCTCCTGATTTCGATAAAGAGTCACTGATTACGGTCAGTACTGTGCCTTCAATGCTGGCGACAGGTTCTCCATCAGTCACAGCATCACCTCAATCCACAGGAAGTGATATTTCAAAAACTGCTGTTACTGCACCTACTTCCCTGTTCAGTAGTGAAAAACCAACATCAGTATCACCTGAAACTCAAAAGAGTGTTACCACAGTTCAGGCACGTGCTGTTTCCATAACAACAGAGGAAAGCTCCAAATTCCCAACAACAGATGAAACGAGTTCCAGTGATAAGACAACTGATCAGCTGAGCAAACCGACTGCATCTTCTATGGCATCATCATTGTTCAGCACGGAGAAACCAACAGCACTGCCTATTGGTACACGGGACAGTGCTGCTACAGATAAGACAACAGAAAAGCCCTCAACTTTTGCTGTTTTGAACAAGACAGACATGTCTTCTGTGGCCACTAACGAATTTGAGGGCTCAGGTGCTGAAACTCCTTCTATATTCAGCACGGCGACACCAATAACAGTGTCATCTAGAACAACAGAGATTCTAGAGGTGGACGAAACAACAACATCACAGCTTCCAAAAGATCCATGGGATTCTCCAGTGTCTTTTGAAACATCATCAAGTTCGATAACAGCCATTCCAAGTTTGGCTAACGTCATATCATCTACTCTTTCCAGCACGGATGAAGATGGTATAAGTAGTATATCTACAAGTGTGGAATCTGTTCCCTCCATCATTGGATCAACCATAGGAACTGAAACATCATCAATGTTATCAGTGGTGTTTTCCACTCCAAGTGATACTGACGGTTCTGGAGACACCTCTTCTGATTTCGATAAGGAGTCACTGATTACAGTCAGTACTGTGCCTTCAATGCTGGCAACAGGTAATCCATCAGTCACAGCATCACCTCAATCCACAGGAAGTGATATTTCAAAAACTGCTGTTACTGCACCTACTTCCCTGTTCAGTAGTGAAAAACCAACATCAGTATCACCTGAAACTCAAAAGAGTGTTACCACAGTTCAGACACGTGCTGTTTCCATAACCACAGAGGAAAGCTCCAAATTCCCAACAACAGATGAAACGAGTTCCAGTGATAAGACAACTGATCAGCTGAGCAAACCGACTGCATCTTCTATGGCATCATCATTGTTCAGCACGGAGAAACCAACAGCACTGCCTATTGGTACACAGGACAGTGCTGCTACAGATAAGACAACAGAAAAGCCCTCAACTTTTGCTGTTTTGAACAAGACAGACATGTCTTCTGTGGCCACTACAGAATATGAGGGCTCAGGTGCTGAAACTCCTTCTTTATTTAGCACGGAGACACCAATAACAGTGTCATCTAGAACAACAGAGATTCTAGAGGTGGACGAAACAACAACATCACAGCTTCCAAAAGATCCATGGGATTCTCCAGTGTCTTTTGAAACATCATCAAGTTCGATAACAGCCATTCCAAGTTTGGCTACTGTCATATCATCTACTCTTTCCAGCACGGATGAAGATGGTATAAGTAGTATATCTACAAGTGTGGAATCTGTTCCCTCCATCATTGGATCAACCATAGGAACTGACACATCATCAATGTTATCAGTGGTGTTTTCCACTCCAAGTGATACTGACGGTTCTGGAGACACCTCTTCTGATTTCGATAAGGAGTCACTGATTACAGTCAGTACTGTGCCTTCAATGCTGGCAACAGGTAATCCATCAGTCACAGCATCACCTCAATCCACAGGAAGTGATATTTCAAAAACTGCTGTTACTGCACCTACTTCCCTGTTCATTAGTGAAAAACCAACATCAGTATCACCTGAAACTCAAAAGAGTGTTACCACAGTTCAGACATGTGCTGTTTCCATAACCACAGAGGAAAGCTCCAAATTCCCAACAACAGATGAAACGAGAGATAAGACAACTGATCAGTTGAGCAAACCAACTGCATCTTCTATGGCATCATCATTGTTCAGCACGGAGAAACCAACAGCACTGCCTGTTGGTACACAGGACAGTGCTGCTACAGATAAGACAACAGAAAAGCCCTCAACTTTTGCTGTTTTGAACAAGACAGACATGTCTTCTGTGGCCACTAACGAATATGAGGGCTCAGGTGCTGAAACTCCTTCTTTATTCAGCACGGCGACACCAATAACAGTGTCATCTAGAACAACAGAGATTCTAGAGGTGGACGAAACAACAACATCACAGCTTCCAAAAGATCCATGGGATTCTCCAGTGTCTTTTGAAACATCATCAAGTTCGATAACAGCCACTCCAAGTTTGGCTACCGTCATATCATCTACTCTTTCCAGCACTAATGAAGATGGTATGAGTAGTATATCTACAAGTGTGGAATCTGTTCCCTCCATCATTGGATCAACCATGGGACCTGAAACATCATCAATGTCATCAGTGGTGTTTTCCACTCCAAGTGATACTGACGGTTCTGGAGGCACCTTTTCTGATTTCGATAAGGAGTCACTGATTACAGTCAGTACTGTGCCTTCAATGCTGACGACAGGTTCTCCATCAGTCACAGCATCACCTCAATCCACAGGAAGTGATATTTCAAAAACTGCTGTTACTGCACCTACTTCCCTGTTCAGTAGTGAAAAACCAACATCAGTATCACCTGAAACTCAAAAGAGTGTTACCACAGTTCAGACACGTGCTGTTTCCATAACAACAGAGGAAAGCTCCAAATTCCCAACAACAGATGAAACGAGTTCCAGTGATAAGACAACTGATCAGCTGAGCAAACCGACTGCATCTTCTATGGCATCATCTTTGTTTAGCACGGAGAAACCAACAGCACTGCCTATTGGTACACAGGACAGTGCTGCTACAGATAAGACAACAGAAAAGCCCTCAACTTTTGCTGTTTTGAACAAGACAGACATGTCTTCTGTGGCCACTACAGAATATGAGGGCTCAGGTGCTGAAACTCCTTCTTTATTCAGCACAGAGACCCCTACCTATTCTATGTTCAGTACTGAGACACTAACATTTATGGAAAGTACAATTTCTACCAAGCAGTCAGTATCGATAACACCAACACCCAAGTATTTTTCACCAAAAACATCTACCAAAATTGAAGCAACAACGATACCAGTGGATGATTCAGGAAGTGGTAGTTTGTCTGAAGAAGAATGTTCAGGAGATGACATATCCTTACATATAGATGAATTACCCCTAGAACCACCATCCTCTCGACCTAAGGAAATCCCTAGTGTCACTGTATTTCCTTCAAAGGAAACATCTACTAACTTTAAGAGCCCTGGTGACTTATCTGGTGAGGATGATTCAGAGTCAAGAACAGACGGTTCTGATGCAGAGATATCAACTGAGACTACCACAAAACCCCAGGATGAATTTATTGTGACGACAGATGAGACTGAATTAGATGAGACTGAAAGCACATCTGGCATGTTGAGCACTACATCCTTGAAACACTCCAGCACACAGCCTCCCAAGGAATTTATGTCATCAACACATTCTCCACACATAACAAGCACCAAGGAGAGCAGTGATGTCTCAATCGTTGACTCTTCTGGTGAGGATGATGGGTCAGGTGACCTTTTGGGTGGATCAGCTACCTTTGCACCAGTCACAGTTCCTCCTATGGTGTCCAGTACAGTAGCAGCTACAAAACAAATCACAGTGTCTCCTGGTGCTGTTACTAGCACAGACAGTGACCAAATATCAGACAGGTCCAATATTACTTCACAAACATCTACTGGCACTGTAGCTTCCTCTTTCTACATCACTGAGAAGCCAAATATCACAACAGTATATACCACCACTCAAAGGCCAGATTCATCTTTGACAGATGAAAAGTCTTATGATGACCAAACCACTGAGATATTTACATCAAAGCCTTCAGCAATTAAGAGCATCACATTTGGAGAAACAGCAGGTCAAACTAAAATCTTGGTTTCAGTCACACCAACCTCTGATGAACAGGCTGTCTCACAGGAGTATGGAATTACTCCAGAAGCCACCATTTCTGAAGCAACAGAGTCTTCAGTTTCAAGTGTTGGGAAAGATGAAGTTTCTATAGCTGACCACATAACACAATCCTCCTATACAACTACACTGTCTCATGCAACTGGAGCCACGATTAGTGATGAAGGTACTGTTGATTTCACCACAGTAAGCTTCAGCAATAAACAAGATAAATTTGCATCAATGACCACTCCAATTCCCTCCATTATATATCATAGTGTGACAGACCAACAGGTTGAAATCATTACTCCCAGTAACAGCCAACCTGAGTCTGATCTAACTGAACAAATGCCAACCATGGTCTTGCATGTGTCTAAACCATCAACCAGCACAACCATCTTATTGACAGAGGATGTAAAAGGTGAAGATGAGCTTTTCTCTACAGTTACAGACAATGCGATGGGGAGCACCTCCATTTCTGAGCGTATCAAAGAAAGTAATGATATTATTGATGTAGATATAATCTCCATTGTTTCCTCCTCTTCAGTTTATCCAACCATTCTGACAGAGGAAGCTGGAGGTATCACAGCAGTTACTCTGACACAAAAGTTGGAGGCAACAGAGGATGTAGAAGGTTCAGCGACTGATTGTGCCAACTATACTCCTACTCCAGTAAAATTACATAGCATCTCAGCAACTGATTTGTCATTTGCTTCAACCCCTTCTGAATATTCACAATCAACGCCATCAACTGTGGAGGGTGTTTCTACATTGAAGACATTGAATGAAGAGACAGTCACATCAACACCACGTGCCACTCCAGCCACTGCTGTGTCAGGCTCAGAAGAAAAATTTGATCTAACCACAATTTCCCCTATTGAGACTCATTTATCAGGTGAGACCTCCACCGAGGAAGTGATTGAGTCTTTCACTGCCTCTTCATCTGTGCTTTCTCAAACCCTAACTACCCCCACCAGTTCAGTCACTCTGATGTCAATTAAAGAGTCTATGGTCAGCACAAAGGATATGTCTGATGTGATGGTCCAGTTTGTCACTACTTTTGTCCCTGAACCAGATACAACTCAACCCAAGGAGTCCTTCCAACAGACAAGGTCTGATATTACATTTACTCATTATCCTCACATTGACATTTCCTCTGAGAAAACTTTGTTACCCACAACGAGCCAGATGTTGCTCAGTGAATCATCAAGTCAGCACTTTGAACCTAGTGATGTGACTCCCCAGAGTGGATTTACATCGACTCCACTGGATAATAGTACAGAGATCACAGATCAAATTTTAGATTCTAAAGGAACAGAGCCTGCTGAGTTTGAACCCATAGCACCGAAACCCACAACTGCCAAGTCCATGAAACCTGAAACTGCAGCTGTTGGGACAGTATCTTCAACAGTGTTAAGTCCAGTGGAAACATCAGAGATAGATACATCAAAATCAGCTACACATGACCAAGCCTCCGGTGAAAGGTCCACTCAGGCCACTGCTGATGTTATGATCCAATTTGCCACAACAGTTTCCCCTGTACAGCCTCTAACAAATCCCCGGGAACCATTTGAACAGTTCAAGTCAGATATAACTCTAACACATCACCCGCACTCTGGTCATTCTTCTGGGGATGTGTCACTGACCACAACTCACCCTATTTTTGCAAATCATATTACAGAATCAAACACTCTACCTGTCACTTCTTCAGCGGCTGAAGTTGGATCTGCCTCCGATGGGATACTTGAAACCACTTTTGAAGTTCTAAGTGGTGGTACGGCAGAAACTGATTACAATTATTCTGATAATACCATTTATCCAACCCCAGATTATGAATCACCATATCCCATTGTTGAGGGTGTTCCATTAAACAGTCAAACTACAACACAAGAAAAAATAGCAGTGTTAAGTACTACACCACCTGCTGATTCTCAAACACCTCAAAGTGAATCTATTGACTCAGTGAGCAGTAGTGAAAGTAGTTCAAAAGAAAAGGCAAGTCAGACACCTGTAATAACACTACCTACCACTGCCATTCCCTCTGCTACTGTTAGTTTGGCATCACCCTCTAGTCCTGAAGACGCTTTAGAAAATAGCAGCAGCAGCAGCAGCTCAGAAGAATCCATGACCACAGCAAGCACTGCTAAGATGAACAGTGATGTTGTTGAGAACATTACCTCTGAGCTTCTATCAGCCTCTACAAAATTATCCCCTGTCCTTAGCACTGTGACTGAAAATAGGCCTGGTAGCTCTGAGAGTGGATCTGGAGAATTGATCAGTACAAAGAATCCAAAGACTGACAGTACAGAGGAACTGTCTCTGTCCCCAGATGAAGTCCAGACTATATTCAAGGTAAATGCTACCACAGCTTCAAACATGGCATCTACTAGTGCTGATGGTACATCTGGGAAACCAGGGGTTCCCATGAATACCCATATAGAATTAACAACGTTACAAGCTCAGGCACAAACCCAGACAGTGTCAGTTCAATCGATAGCAGCCACTCTGTCATCTTTTTCTGAGAATAAGAAAGTGACCAGTGACCCAACTGCAAAGCCACCACCTGTTCAAGGTGAACCACCAATAAAGGGGGAGGAAACAACTGCCCAACCAGATAAAGGACTTGATTTAGGATACACTGTTCTTGGCGAGACTGTTGATATTCCAGGTATGTTTCTTTAAATGGCTTTTAATGAAATACCACAGAAGGTGTGAGGTCAGAAAATAAATGTATTTTGATTTTTTTATTAAACCCCCAAAATAGGTGTTCATTCATGTTCTGAAGAAATTTGTCTGAATGGGGGAACTTGCTACAAAATTGGAAGCACCTACACCTGTAGCTGTGCTCCTGGTTACAGTGGATATCGTTGTCAGACAGGTAAGAATTTGTATACCAACAATTCATGTAACTGCATTATCTTTTACACATTTAAAGCATTAGATTTATTCTGGTCTTTTAGTTTTATTGTTCCAGGGAATATGAGTTGTTTTGGCCATTTATCCTGTTATTAAATGCATGTGTTTTTTAATCCAGATATTGATGAGTGCCAGTCAAACCCTTGCCGCAATGGAGGCACGTGTGTGGATGGGATAGCTTCCTTCACATGTGTCTGCCTCCCAAGCTATTCTGGGCTGTACTGTGAGGAGGGTAAGTTTGTGGTTAATTTGATGAGCTCTCCTATCTTTTCTCTGACAATTTGATTTAGGATTAAGGCTTTTCATGTCATTAATATTGCAGGTGGTTCCAACCATTGATCTAAACTGTTATTTTCATTTCGCTTGATAAAATACTTAATGTAATCACCTACTTGAGTCCCTGGGAAATAGTCCCTTAGTCATTAAACTTTCAGCTGTATACAGCTGGGCACTGTCTAAGGGGTTTCCCGGGCATTCACAGAGTAAAAAGTAGATAAAATAAAGATGATCTCTCATCATAATAACTTTTCACAGTCTCTTTTTATTGTTGTCTTAAGGTCTGGTGTGTTTGATAATACTTGGGTTTCATCAAGCACCCTTGAGCTTTAGTCTTTTTCAGACACACAGGCAGTTGACACGGGTTGGATTGAGAAGGGGGACAGACAGACACAGTGTAAACTGAGTTACTGCAGTTAAGACACACCTCAAATGGGTAAAGGTGACAGTGGTAACAAGGGTGACTGGGAAAGGCCTCAGGGTTTAACTTAAATGCGACCCATTTACAACCATGTGGCTAATGTTCTGTGAAGTCAACCATGAGTCTAACAATACTTATCTCAATTTAGCACTTCGGTTTTGCATAATTTGGCTTATCAATGATAATCATAACTTTAAGAAGTAGTTGGCACTAAATCGAATTACTTCTTGTGTTGTTCCTACTTGTGCCTCTTGTGCTGGGGGGTGGAGCTAATCTAATCTAATGTTTCTCTTTCATCTTGAAGAAGACAATAGTAAGAGATAACAGGAGGCCTGAAGGGTTATTATAGTCAGTTAGGAGTACTGCATGCCCTAGATTAGATGTCATAATTATTATGGTAGTGGTGAGATAGGTTCATGCAAGGATGGTGGAAACAGCTCAAATTTGACCCTCCTTCAAAAATGTGTGTTGGCCATTGATATTGTTGATCTGGTTGATGTTGATCTGGTACAAATGTGTTTTTCATTCATTGTTATTCTGTCTCACTTTCACTTCCACCAGATACAGAAATATGTGGCTATGGCTGGCATAAGTTTCAGGGCCACTGCTATAAGTATTTCCCCCACAGAAGAAACTGGGACACAGCAGAAAGAGAGTGTCGTATGCAGGGAGCTCATCTCACCAGCATCCTCTCCCATGAGGAACAACAGTTTGTCAACCGTGAGTTAAAGATTCCAGTTGTACATAATCAAACGTAAGCACAGTGACATAATCACGCTCTTAATCTTTAATGAAACCTATAGTACCTGATAAGATTAAAATAGTAAAAGTTCTTATATGCAAATGGCTTCTCTTGTTTCTTTTTGCAGTTTTTGTAACTGAACAATCCTAAAAAGGATGTATGGCCACAGAAAAATATAATCTGCTGTGTTTCACTTTGCCCTGTATGGCAGGTCTTGGACAGGACTACCAGTGGATTGGCCTGAATGATAAGATGTTTGACAGTGACTTCCGTTGGACTGACGGCAGTCCTATGGTAAGATAGGTTGCTTTCTCACATATTTTTTCTCAACAAACATGGCACAGAGACAGTGTAAATATTTGGAAGTGATGTCGATGACAGACACAGTCATCTAGGGAGAGTCATGTCTTTCGGGGGCTGTGACTTTCTCATGACATACTCTGCTTCGTACTGCCTCATATCGCTACTTCTTGGTTGGTGACTGCTGTAGTAATAGATGCACAACATTCTATAAGGCACCATTGAATCAATTTAGTCAGAGTGAGTATATTTTAAGAAAAGAAGTAACTGCAACAATGACAACCCATTATGAGAGAGTGTGCCCAGAAGAAAAATGCACATATCATAAAAGTATGTGTTTACTATTGTGGTTTTAGCTGCTGATGAGCCTCCTCACAAGACAGGAAAGTGGCTAATGACTATGTGCATCTGTGTTGTACAGACTGATGTCCTCACTTCAAAGATAATCCTCCAGGGCTAGGGATAGGGGAAACATAGACACAGCCTGGGGCTTAAAAGATAAGCACAGACCGCCTGTGGAGACCCTTGCTCAGCTGGGAGATTGAGGGGTGATGAGGGTGTGAGCGACACTGTGTAAAAGCGGATTTGGCAGGCGTAGACAGGTATGGACCCTGTGTAACCCCTATATACACAGGGGGCCAGACCAGCAGGCAACCACCCAGGCAAAGGGCCATCAGACAGGCAGGCACACAGATGGACAGCACCTGTGCTGAGCTGTAGAAAGAGGAAAGAACTCGATAGTAACCCAGGGGGGTCAACGTGGGTGGTCACCCACAGTAAATGTAGAAATAATAGATAAAGACAGTTTTTAAAAGAAGTGTGAACGATTTACATAAAAAACAAAAACAAAAAAACAAACAAACCAACCAAAAAAAGAAACCACAAAGAAAACGGATTAATAACAACTGCAGGGCCTGAAAAACCCAAGCTGAAGTGTCTTTAAATATTTGTGAGTGAGTGTGTGCATCTGGTGGTGATCAAAGTTTGTTTGATTATTTTGAAGAGGATACTGGCCTGCTGTGCAGTTGATAGGTCACCTATTTGTTAACTGGAAGTGAACAGAACAGGAAGTCAATGTGTGTTTGTTAACCATAATGACAGGGAAGCAGAGCCTCATGGCATGATTGGAAGAATTGGGGGGGGGGTTGACATCTTTGAAGAAACTGTTTGAACCTAAAAAGCGCTGACAGACTGCAGGTAGCATCATTTCCAGTACAACAGCTGTGTGTATACTCCATAAGTGTGTAAATGTACATCTCAGGGTGTGGAATTTTGTTCCAACACAATTACACATGTAATGTTGGGTATGAAAACTGTGTGATGAAATGACACAACACTCCCATTTGTCTGTTATCACAAAACCAGTTATCTCTGAACACACAGTACCTGTAAGTGGATACAAAATATAAAGCATGCCAGGTAAATAAAGTCACATTAGTACATGATACAAGTCGCTAGTGTTTCAGAAACCTGTCCAAATATTCTTAGTTACCATTTTATAGGAACATATTGTGGCTTACTGTGAGCTTTGTAGCTGGTTGTGAAATTAACATTGTTTTAGTGCAAACTATGTTAATATGCTGACAAACAAAGCCAGGATGGGTCACCAAACTATTGTGACATCATAGTTGCTGAGTTTGCGCTATGAGCTGAATTGATAATAGAAAGATCATAGAAACATACATTTGCTCCCTCGTGTGGTCATCAGTTAAAATTACAGTGTTGAGTATCTGCTGTCAAAAAGCACAGGTTCTCTATTTCTGCAAACAGAAAGTTGTATTAGAATACAAGTATTGATCATGTAAACAGACAAACCAAATATACATAAAAGGTAAACATTCCTAAAACATGGTACAATGACGGTTATAATGATATAATATAAATACTGAAATATCTATTTATAGATAGGTATAATGTATACATTTTATGATGGGGTCAATCAAATGCATTCAAAGGAAAGGCTACTGAAACAGACAAAACACATTTCCATGTCTTACTCTATATACTCTGCTCTTGTTTTAGCAATATGAAAACTGGAGGCCCAACCAGCCTGACAGCTTCTTCTCCTCTGGTGAGGATTGTGTAGTGATGATCTGGCATGAAGACGGCCAGTGGAATGACGTTCCTTGCAACTACCATCTCACATTCACCTGCAAGAAGGGCACAGGTAGAACAGAAAATTACTTTTAACTCTTAATACTTAAGCACCTTACTCTTACTTTATAAATGTGCAAAGGAAAACAAGTGATCTGCTGCTGTATTCCCTATTCACTGTTATTGTCACTTCTGTGTCTCAGTGGCCTGTAGCCAGCCCCCTCTGGTTGAGAATGCACGGACGTTTGGTAAGAAACGTGAGAGATACGAGATCAACTCACTGGTAAGGTACCAGTGTCGGACAGGCTTTATTCAGAGGCATGTCCCAATTATCCGTTGTCGTGGGGATGGACAGTGGGATATCCCTAAAATCACCTGCATGAATCGTAAGTACAGCGAATTCTGCTCTAAAAGATCTACATTGTTTTGTGTGTCTCATGTTGTACAGAATTTTGACAAACATTATAACTAATATTTTATTTTTCATTGACAGCATCAAACTATCAGAGGACTATTATCAGAAAACATCAGCACAATAGTCTCTACAGCATCAACAACTTCAAAAGATGGCAAGATGAGGCCCTCAGCTTTCACCATCAGCGCTATCGGGGAAGGAGAGACAGGACTGAACATAAACAGAAGAGACAGTGATTGGCATGTAACATGGCACAGCTTCTCTGACACAAGAATGCGTCATTGATGCTTGTGTGGAATCAGGAAAAGGATTCTTAAAGGAAAAGCACAAGAGAAAACTTATCAAAGAAACCAAGAGGATAATCTGCAGTTTTCTTGCATTTTAGATGACGATGGAATCTTATGAAGTGCCTGTCAAAGAGATGTTGACACATGACTTTCCCCATCAAGGAGCACTGTTTTATAACAATGCCAATGTGGATAATATACTTTCAGCTGGCTACTGGAAATGCAAAAAGTATTCTTGGACTTTGCCCTCAGCTTATCAAATAACACTTTCATTCACTGTTGTAATATGATTGTACCAACTGTGCTATTTAAAGTCACCGTAAGTGTTCCTTATTCATAGAAGAAAGTTGTGAAATTATAGCGCTTATGTTATGTAAAGGAATCGATTATGTTGTCGTGCTGTTTTAAGCTGGACTTCATTTTAATGAGCATGCATGCATATGCATATATATTTAAGTCCTCAACCTTTAACTATGTTTATGTTTTTTCCAGTGATCAGTGACAATGACTGATAATGCAAAGGACTTATATCTAGTAGAATATTATATCAAATGCACACAACTGTAAAACTTTATTAAGACTCTCTGTTCAGTCTTCAAATTTAATCAGCAGAGGCACAAGTCATTTACTGAAATAAGGTTTCTTTGCTTTGCTAGAGGTAGTTAATCAGATTCCAGATTGTTAATACACAAAGGTGTAGGGAAATTTCACCACATCGCTCAGTTAACTGCTGGAGACCTACTCTGCGGTGGCAACTTTCAAAGTACCACCTTTCATTTGCTCCAGCTTACACTGGATAGGTTTCTAGGTACAGAAAACTATTTTTAACTTACTGATGTTTCTTTTGATTCTTTGCATTATTGTGAGAAGTTGTTTCTCTGAGCACCTATGGACAAAGCTCACAGATGGAATCACTGTCAATGATCTATGAGAGAAGGGAAGTGTGGCTCAAGTAGCCTGTTTTTTTTTTCTCTGCTCATGTGCTTTTAGTGCATAACATACAGTTAGTTGCTACAGGATGTTTACAGTAATTGTTTTGCTGTTCTTAACTTGCTGTTCTTGCTTTCATCTGTTGCTGCTGTGCTTTTTTCTCCTGCACACTTAACTTTTCTGCTATTGTGGTCAATTGAAATCAGCCATAGAGAGAATGTATTTTGTGAAACACTCTAAAAGACTTGAACGTAACAGATGTTTGGGCAGACAAACATATAATTTATTTTCAAGCTGCTCTTGATCTCTTTACTTGTTTTATACTGACTGGTAAAATATAATGCTGTCACCTAGCCTAGCAGTGCTATTTTTTATTTTATGTAAAACAGGAGACCAGCCACAATCCTGGACTGTCTAAATGGAATGCATTGAAGATGAAAAACTTCCTAACAATACGATGGATTTACACATTTTTAATGCCAGTGGACCAAAGAATATGGATACCCCCATCAGCTGCAATCATTTTGTTTTGTAATATTGACAAAATATTTGTACACGTTGATGGTTATGTGTGTTTCCAGCCATTTTTAAAGGAGAATTGTCATTTTGTAATATCTGCCTGTGAATGTCTGTGTTTTTCAGCCTTAATGTGCACATAATATCATTTTATATTTATAACAAATTGTTTTTTTTTTTTTTTTTTTTTTTTTTTTTTTTTGTTTTCCTTTTTTTTTTATAATGTGAATGTCTGGGATGTTTGTGAAATTTTAAAAAGAAAATCAAACATTTTTCCTGCTTTAAATCACCAAAGAAATAAAATAAATATATAGATATATATATAGATATATATATATATATATTACGCAGATTTTATTTTGAGCTTCATGATGATTGTGGTATCGGGACTGCTGCATAGTATGTAAGTGCTGCTGTGGTTGAGGGTTTTCTCTAGTTGTTGGGTGTCTCTCTTTCTTTTCCTGCATTTAAAGAAGTGCAGGTTTGGTACTACGGATGGTCTATATTTCCCAAAGTTTTTCTCTTTATTTTGTTTAATTTTTTCTACTGCTATGATGGAGTCACAACCTTTTAACATTATTTTTAAATGAATGAATGAATGAATGAACATTTTGGGACAAGGTAAATTGTGGATAGTGTAAATAATGTGGTGGTTTCACCAGCAGGTAGTGCTATCAGACTAAGCCATAAACTTGAATTTGTGTTTGGCCAGCATAATAGAATAGGGTAGATGTTTCATATTTGTCTTTTTGGAATCCAAACAATGTGTGGCCACACTGAATTTTCTGCATCACACTCTGTAGAACTTTATAACAATATATCATCCCAAAATATTGCAAAGCCATGCAAAGCTTACTGTAGATCAGATGTGCTCTACAAATCTTTTGGTAGACAGATGAAGCGTTCAGGAGACAGCAATGTGAATTATAGAAAATATATGTGATATTAGGAGAAGTGACACATGCTAAAATGGCTGATGCTGTACAACTGTAGTTCTGTATCTAAGTATACTACTCTACAGAGTTTTTATTTGATAGCACAGCTGAAACAGGCTTTTACTGATTATTTAATCATTTGTATACCTTTATGGTGGTACTTTAAGTAAGCATATAATTCACTGAGTGTAAAAACAGAAGCTTTTTGTATACATTACCCTTCAACACCCCCTTATACAGCGATGCCTTAAAGTTCACGCTCACTCTACCTAATAGCAGAAAACTCCATTACCAAGGTAACAACACAAGCTTGTCGAAGTAATCTGTGTGTGAGTTTGGGCTTCTGTGGTTTTCATTGCTGCTGCCTGCTCTGTCATTAGACAGGACCTGACGTCTGATCAAAGTCTGGTCCTAGATGGCCCAGCAAGACTAAAACCTACAATTTTGCCTCATGAAATGCAGATGTCTCCTGGGTGATCAGTGCAAAAACCACGGTCCTCTTAGCCCAGGTTGCTTTGGTATTTAGTAGGCTTTTGTGGTTTGTTTTGGGAAGGAAGTATATCCGTACTCTTATTTCCTAGCTTTGACAGGCACCTCTTTGTTGAGTTGGATGCAGAGTGTCTATCATTCTCTCATTACCCTGCTGTTTTCTTGTCATGTAACTTAATCTGGATACCTGTGAGTGACAAGTATTTGGGATCATCTGACTTGTTAAAAAAACATTTGATGAATGGTTTGATGATGAATACCACAGTGAGAACACAAATGAAATGTTTATCATTGCCAATACTAAATCAGTGAAGGAACAGCAATTTCTTATTAATTTATCTGTCTGCGTCTAGCACAAAGAGGTAAAAAAAAGCTCACTCTTTGCCACAAGTGTGTAGAAACACCTATGGCTGGTGCATTGATTCCAAATATATAATAGTATACTTAGATTCCATTTGAGAGGCAGAAAACATCAGTACCATTTTCTATTTTAAAGTAAAGCTCTTTTTCTTTTGCTGCATTCTGCTGGAGCGCAAATATCTTGCATCGGTGGACTTGTCAGCATACACATTTACATTTGTCTACAATGTCTTTGACATTGCTCTGTTGTATCTACCTAAATCTGACCCCATTCCCATGCATTCCCACAAGCCTCTTACAGACTGTGTTACTGTTCCTTTTGTCTAACTTAGTGGTGGGCTGGAAGTCTGGCACTGAATTTAAAAAAATGCCAAAGAACAAATAATTGTGAGGAGAGTCTAATCTGAAGTCCTCTCTGTGAAATGGGCTCATGCCAAATACATGGCCCCTGAATTTGGCAGCTTAAACAATGCTGTTTAAAACTCTGTTCAAACCACAGTATCACCACATAATGCATCTGGTTTGGTTCCAGTGGAAATAACAATGTTTATTGTTGAAAAGAGAAGCAATTTCAAACTTTCAAAAGTTATGTTCTTTATTTCAAAGTGATTTCTTGAGAAAAGGTACATGGCGATAAGATACAAAAATACCTTCACTTTTTTCATGCATCAAGTGTGTAGAAAAGTGTGACAGACATTTTTAAGTTCAGATTTTACAAACAATGTATCACCATAATACCACATGTAACCTGCAGTAAGTACCATATGTCAGTGCCCATGGTTAGAAATGTAAAAAGTAAAAGATACTGTGACAAAAAGCAAAAAGCAAAAACCAAAATAACAAACTACTTTTATAACTGATACCTAAAAAGTTTGATAGCTTCTGGTTGTGACGTACAGAGAACTATTGGAGACAATGTAAACTGATTTTGCAGGTTTTAAACACATATTCAGACTCAGTCACTTTAGTATATCTACGACTATCAAGGAATCCTCATTTAGGAGAGTGATGGATCATCAATGTGAATCAGGTCTTTAAAAAAAGTGCCAGTGGACATTTACAGTTCATGAACTCAAAATCAGTTTGGGAAACTCGGAAGAGATTTCATTTGATATATGAAATTTTTGCCCGAGAGTTGATTCAAGAATATAGTTTGTTAAAAGGCTGTGCTGGGTGAAGGGAAGACCTGCAACGATTCTGCTTTCACTATCAAGCTGAAATCTTGTTTTATTTTGGCTGGTTATGAATTTTTTAAAAAACTACACTTCATATTTTTTTTTTTTTAAATCACAAATGTAAAACATTATCTGTGTTTAGGTTTACCGTTTCATTAAAAAACAAACAAAAACATTTATGCATAAGGTCACAACAGTAAAAGTGTCTTTCAACTTGTAACTAGGAGTTGATCTAATAGGAGCTATTACTCAATGCTGAATAGGTCACAGTCAGAGACATTTACATTCACTTCCTTGTTAAACAGTAAATTTGATCACAGCTCCCAGGTTGAAAAACCTTTATGCAGTTTAAGACATTGAAAAAAGAGCCTCAACAAATCAGAGAGGAATCTGGTTGCTTACTTGCTGCAGTGTAACATGTTGATATCCATAGCTCAACAGTAGTAACTAAATGATGTTTGTGACTGAAATCAATTTAGGGTCTCTGACCGATGCAATAAACTCTGGTATCACGTGGTTTTGTTCTTAAGACACATCCTCAAAGCAGCAAATGTGATCTGCACGTGAGCATAAATTCTCTCAGTCTTGTACTTCACACATCTAATCATTCTGTGGAGTACAAACCAAACTTAGATGATGTTTCACGACCATTAAGTTTTTGTCTCTGTCACATCACTCATACATTAACACTGTTGCCCTTTACCCAACACTCAAATTAATGAATGCACAGTTAAGAGTAAAACAAAACTTAATGGCTACAAAATATGTTGTCATTTATTGCATATGGATTTAAGAGTTAAAAAGGGTTATCACAGCTTCAGAAAAGTAATGAGATCATGCTAATTAAAATCTAAAGCTTATCTGCTTTATTGTTGATTTTATTTGTTGTGGTTGTTGCTGCTCTTTGGTGGTTATGGCTTCCCTACTCGTATCGAGCCTCTCATTGCTCAGGCTTGTAGCAGTAGACACCGTAAGACTTCTGTGTCTTGTCTGGGAATCCAACAAACCGCACTGCAACCTCTGTGGGGCTGCAGTTCTTGCGAGGTCTGCTGATGGGATAGCGGACACTTCCATCAGCCAACCAGCCAGCATCACAGCGATCGTAGCCCTCGAGCTTCCAGGCAGCATACATGTGGCCCACTTTGGCAATCTCTGCACCATCATCCAGACATGCCTGTACAGCTTCATTAAAGGTCAACCTCTCAGGCTGGACCAGCCAATAGAGACGTCCTGATGGCAAAGAAATAATACAAATTATCATAAAAAGAACTTGATAAGCTTTCTTTATCTATTATAGTTGTATTTATTGTATAGTCACATTTTATTTGTCTGATTGTTTTTAACATTGTAGTCTAGCTACGATGTAGTCTAGCTTGTAGTCTAGATCTATGCAAAATCAATATGATTCTTGGTGCAACCTTACCACAAGATCAATTAACGACCTATATGTCAAATCAGCACAGTGGATAACTAAACAACCTTACCCTTCAGTGCAGAAGTGTAGCAAAACACATCAAAATGGCTTGTCTGTTTGTCACGAGGGCCATAGTTTCTGAGGCCAGGCCCATTGTTGGAGCCACCACAGGGCTCTCTGGGGTTGGTGATGGGATACTTCACGGTGCCATCACTGAGCCATCCAGCATTGCACCAGTCCAGACCTCCCTTCCAGGCTTCAAACAGCTGATCATATGAGGCAACCACAGCATCTTGATCCATACAAGCCTGCACAGCTTGATCGAAGTTCATTTGGTAGCGGCCCAAATTGGGGGAGTATGGGAATACAACACCTGAGTGAGGCATAAGAGATTAAATTAATATAATAATATGTTAACCTATTAGTTTGAATTAAAAATAATATTAAGATTAAATAATGTGACTATGTTAGTTAACACATTGTAAAAAAAACTGTTGGCATGATTGCAACTGACAAAGTCAAAATCTTTGGCTTAATTTTTTGTCCACTTATGATGCTAATTTACAGCAATTCAGGCCTGCAGACAAATGAAAAAAGTGTGTGTGGTCTTGGAGTCCATTGCAGTCTCTCTGGGGAAGCTGACTTAGCTGGCATACAATATGTTTAGTTTTATTTTAGTGAATGTAGGCTTATTAGTCTTTCAAGTCCACCAGCTTGCAAAATGTCTTGAGAGGCCACACTTTTCGATCTCATTAATTTTGTGCTAGTCCACCCGTCTTCACAGAAGAAAAGACAGTCTTATGAAAACTAGGTGTTAAGCTCTGCTACATTAGAGATCAAAGCAATAAAATCATACATAAAATACTTCAGTATAATAATGGCAGAAAGGTTCTGATAGCTTAGTGTACTCATTATGGTGCCTTGTTAATACCAAGTTCTGCCTTGGTAAATTACTACTATTACTTACTATTGCTGTTTTCCATGATTACTGAAATCAAATTTTAACAGCTCCATAAAACCAGCAGAGGACTGTTATTCTTTTCAAGCTACGTTTGTCTAAAACTACATGAGCATGTCCAGCCTCCACCCAGACTGATCCTTCACATATGTGAATATGTCAAAAAATGCGGTTGGGAGCTGCCCTTTGGTGCTAAGAGCTTTGACATACTGTAAACATTTAATGTGTCATCATACAATATTTTAGAAATACACTGTAGAATTGACTGTGTCTTGTTCCTTGTTGTCTGTCTCAGGAAAACATTTTTTTGTCTATAAAATCTGACAAGCAAGTCAGATGTATGAGGATTAAGAATAGAACAGATGCAAAATGTGTTTCTGTTTACTGATGTTGAACAGTATTCAAGTGTAATCATGGCTGAATCATTACGAGTGGTTTGAATAAATCAGCACAAGCTGTCTTTTCTATTGTTTTACTTTATCCACAAGAAAAGGGACTCTGGATGTTTTCAATGACTAGAAATGAAAGCCTCACTGAATAGGATAGTTAATCATGAATGATCAGTTTTTCACAGAGGAAAGGACCTATATGAAATGTCTAGTGAAGACTGAATATACTCCAATGTCTTTCCAACTACAAATTACATGTATATGACTTGAAATGAGATGCGGTCTGTTACTCAGCCAAGGTTCTAAATATAAGATAAATATAAAAAACAGAATTTACCATCAGTGAGACCACTCTGCACCTCTAAGAAGATTTCTTGCACCATGTCTAACATGCCATTGATGATCTCACAGCGGTATTTTCCTGTGTCTTCCTTAGAGACATCAGTTATCATCAAGGAGGCATCGTCACTGTCATGTTCCTCCAGAAAGACACGGTCCTCGAAGCTTCCATAGGTCCTCTTGTGGAATCCCATCGAAAGCAGCACATCCTGGTTCAGTGCTTCATCTTCAGCCACCTTGGTCCATTTAACACGAATTCCAGTATGACCAAAGATTCCAGCATCTTTGGATGGGAGCCTGCAGGGCAGACTGACGTTGGCGCCTAGGTCGGCAATAACCTTCACTGGAGCAAAAACAAAAAACATGATATAACATTTCTGGAATTTGGTATTGACTGGGCATGTGACACCAAAAAAAGGGAAAATACCTGGCACTGTAGACTGTGTGTTTTTGTAATGTACCAATACCCTTATGGTCAAATCATTGTCTCTCACAAAACTTTTAAAGAGTCTGGTGCTCTGTTTGGTTTATTAGATGCAGGATTGGACACTAGCCAACCTTCAGCCCCTAGAGCCAGCAGTGCTCTTCAGTCTCCTTCCTGCTCTTGTCAGTCCTGGCTCTTATAAATCTTCCTCTGCTTTAACCCGCACAGTGCTTATCTTGCTTCCACGCCATCTGATTTATGTAAACCATGTCATCATCCAAGTCAATAACAAGAAAAGTAAGCGAGATAGTGATTTACCGAATCCAGCCTGATATAATTTTTTTTTTTTTTTACTGAGCTTATTTCCTCTGTGCACTCCCTTCCTATCCTCCATGTGCCAACGAGACCACCCTTTAAGTCATAATGGTAGTACATTTGTGTCTCACTATGGGTTCCCACCATCTTTGCAATGTCTATGTTTAGACCTCACAGGGTTTGCTTAGTTAAGAAGCCCCCAACCAGCAAGGGGTGACCTGTGCCAAGCAATAATAAGCACCAGATGGATGGATGTACAAGACCCTTGACCCCCCCGCCACCACAGGCAGAGCCCTGAACAATTGACTTTGTAAGTGGAATTAAATGGCAGTTCACTGGATTTGTCATGTGATATTATAATACATAATTACATAACTAGGTGAATCAGTGTCTACAGCTTTGGCTTTTTGCTTGTAAGCAGCTTGCAGACATTACTATTACCCTTATGCAACCAAGAAGTTGTTGGCTGAATCCAGTTTCCGTGCTTAAACATTGTCCCTTGAGTGTCTGTTGCTATGTCTACAATTCACTAAAAACCTTGCACAGCTCTGTTTCTGATTTATTTTTCTTCCCACTTTCTCAGTGTGTATGATTTCTGTCTATAACGGTCTGTCTATGCTTTCTGACTGAGGATGCCAGCATCTGTGTTGAGTCGACTCACTCTGAGCAGCCACACCAGGTCCACAACTGGAACACTGTGTCACCGGCTCTTCAGCAGGGGAAACGTTTTCCACATGGGCAATACCGGAAATTACAGGAGCCTGGCTGGCTTGCTTCCCTTCTGCTCTGATCAACCGATAGCCTGACCCCCACTATGCACACACACACAAACACACACACACTGACACTAAAATGACTTCTAATCAAACCTATGCCTAAACTGTCCCAAATTTAGATTCTAACCACACAGCAGATGTGTGTCTGTACTTTTTTCAGTAGGGTTCAGATCATTAGTATTGAGTTCTGCAGAAGGATTCCATCAGTGGTAGTACTTCTGACCTAATCTAACCTTAATTCCCATCTTATGCCATGGTGTCCTTCATTTTTGCCCCATTTTTTAAAATCATATATCTGCATGTCAAAAGACTATTTCCATTACAAATTCACCACACCCAGTAGCTTTCCTTGCCTCTTAACTGGTCGTCAGGTTGCAGGGAATTTTATGAGCTAGGAAACACCCTCTTTGTCTCTGCAAATGACTTATGTCTTCCAAAGAGGTGAAGTTTAAAAGAAGTCTGGACAAGATCCCTCTTTGACCATTCTGTCAGAAAGGAATGAGTCAGAGCTTCATAAATTATCTGCATGGTAGAAGTTTGTATTAAGCGTAATTGAAATCC
Organism: Polydactylus sextarius; assembly: GCA_016801845.1. Lineage (NCBI taxonomy): Eukaryota > Metazoa > Chordata > Actinopteri > Polynemidae > Polydactylus > Polydactylus sextarius. Next base: position 9,797,600 of record CM028915.1, on the reverse strand, counting down.
GAGCGATCCAGGAAGACTTTAGGTGCTCATCAAAAGGCCTGGCGAAGGTGAGGGTGCGAGTGATGTCAAACACAAGCTCACCAGATGTGATGCTATACGACATTTCTTCCTAAAATTTTCCAGATTTCTAAACCTTTCTCAGGGTGAGTACAGTTGGAAGAATAAATGGGTTCATTGTTCTGTGTTTTGGAGAAACTGCTTTGTTTGGAGAATAATATCAACCACTGGATGTGGTTTAAAATCCCAAAACTTGAGGGGAACTAATCAAAAATAATCCTGAGAAAAGACCTCAGAATACCAACCAACATAATACCTTATAGATTACCAAATTATGGTATTAAAGTTAACTCAGTTTCTTAGACATGTCATATATTTTAGAGCAACCTTGAAGATAATAATGCCTAAGAGACGGTAGCAGCAGACATAGAAACAGGCATGTTGAAAGTAATTCCACACTCTGCTCTTGCAGTTACCAGCAGACACATGTCCCACAGGAGAATGTGGCCCCAACCAAGTGGGGCACACAGCACTCATAAAGTAACAGCCTGTTTTGTGTATTTAGCCTTTCAGGAAAAGAGGGAAGCTTTTATTCTGTCACACCTCAAACAACATTCTATTTATATAAGACTCTGCGAGGTCAAAGGTGGTGCCAAATTGGCACGTTTAGAATAATTAAAAAAAAGAATTCTGACTGGTTTCTATTTGAAATTTCTGCGAAGACTGCAGCTGAAGAAAACATAGCAAATTAAATGAACACATGTGCATGACAATAAAAATACTCTGCAGCTGCAGCCAAGACCTACTGCCATTTCATGACCCAGCACAATTGTAAAAGGTTGTATTAAGTAGTGATTGGAACCATCTGCTTATTTGTAACACCAAACTATAAAATAAAACAACAATAGTGGTCCAAATCTATGTGGTGACCAATATATTCTGAGACTAGAAGAGTTTAATTGCATTGTTAAACCCCTATAGCATAATTTACACTTACATTTATTAAATGATCCTAATGTTTAATTTGCTCAAAGTTTCTCATGCATGCAAGGACGGAGAAGATTAAAATCTGAAGAGTGAGATCACTGCATGTTTATATGAGTGTGTGTACAATGGGCCACACCCTCTGAAAGAGTAGTTAGAGATGTGATGCTTTACAACATCCCACAGCTTTGCTCTCTTGTGCTGCTGGCCACTTGTGTCAGGATGGAGAAATAATTAACAAGCACAGCTGCGACAAACACAGCAGGCCAACTCCTACACATCAGTTCCAATAAACTGTTTCCTGTTGTCCAGGAACAAGACAAACACAAGGTTTAGGTGTGTATTGCTTACATCAATACACATATGCAATCTGCAGTACTGACCTCTAACACATGTATAACAGACTCTCATCACAGTCATTTGTTAAATTTCATTCAAATTGAATTAATATACATGCAAACTTGGCTCTACAAATGTCTCATCCCCAAGCATACACGCATTTCCTGCTCAGCCTCCAGTCTCAGCCCATTTCCAGCCAGTCCTTGCAATAGAGCCAAGCCTCAGTAACCAACAGCCACAGTAAGCATTAGACTTAACAGTCTATTACCTTACAGGGAAAGACAGAGTCATTTGGCTGCTGTTCAACACAGGGCTCTATACATTCGGCTGTGGATCGTTAAACTTAACTTTGCTCCTGTCAGACTGCCTGTTACTGTGGTGGGTTTCCAAAATTTCCCAGTGCCAGAGTGAGTCAGTAGGTATAAGAGCAGGCAACGCCCCGAGAACAGACAGAGAATATGCTGCTCATGTAGCCAATAAAAACTATACCGTATGGAACAGCATCCAAACTGGCACGAGCTGATCCAATATCTTTCCATGATGCAGATACTGAGGTCATCTACAGTATAAATATACATCATATGTCCATACATCATACGTCCATTTCTATGAACACACACACACACAGCTGCAACATCATAGACCAATGAGTGAATAAAAATGACCTTGTCTCAGAGTGAAACTGCTCCTCAGAGACAAGCCATTTCCTTCAGTCTTGGAAGAGAGAGAGCTGAGACATCCCTAATATGACATCTACTGAGTCAGCTTGAGAGGGCTGCTGAAAACACATTAAATCAGTACATGAAAGCTTGTAGCTGCCCCCTTTCCCCTTTTCATCATAGCAAAAGATCTTATTCTAGTGTTTAATAGCTTGTAATTGCACCAATCATCCCAGTATCTTCCTGTAAGTAACTATGAAAGTGAAATATAATAGTGCTGTGATGGAGCATAGTGGAGTCCGCACTGACAAGATTTTCATGAACTGTCTGCAACAAGATGAAAATGAAGCAATGACAGCAAACAAATAAAATGGTGTGAAAAAAATCACAAAAGGTAGAGATTTTACTGTGACAAGTTCCTGAATATTTTTGCACTCTAGTAAGAATTCACATGCAAAAACTAGACAAGCACTACTAGCCCAGTTTCAGCCACTAAAGCACCTGTGACCCATTTTGAAAGTACAGCCAGTAGTATCAGTGGTGTGGTCTTCATTCAGTAGTGTGGGCAGAGAGCCTCTGTGAATGACAGGGTGATTTATTCACCAGCCGGTCCATGCTGTGGTGGTCTGTATGCAGCAAGTAAATGAGTCAATGGTGAGTCACACTGTGGCTATGTGTGTGTTACCCCAGAGACGACTTCGTTACCTACTGCTACAATGACCCTGTTGTTACACAAGCCTGTGCTGTGGCACTACATTACTTAGGTCCCTTAAACAGCTCATCCTCCTGCTCATCTTCTTCTCCATGCACAATCATGCTCACACACATACACACGCATATGAAAAACTACATTTACCAAAAATAGTGACAAAATAAATTTTAACCATAAAAATGTAAGTAATATATACATGTACATATATGTTTTTTTTTTTTTTTTTTTTTAAATTCTTATTCTTATAATTTATTTATTTACAGAAATTGAATCTTACCTGTTAGAAGAAAGGGAGAGCCCGTCACCTGACTGTATGCATTGCCAGCCAGGGCCAGGGAGATTATTGTGATGCACAGCAGACTCATCATTTTCTCTTTTTTTCACCCACTACAATAAAAATATAAATATAAAACTTTTAGAAAGGAAAAAAAAATACACTAAGTAATCTTAACTGTAATATCTAATGTTTCTTCTCTTTTAATTTTCATTCATCTAGTGGCCCCTTGTTCTGTCTTTGTGCAGCAGGCGCCTGCGGTGCTACTGGAAAGTTTGGGCTCCTCAGAGGTTCAGACAAGTGCCTTTTATTGTAGCCTTGCATGGTTGAGACCACTCCCCCTCCCATCAGCCCATCACCATGCACAGCTCTATACTGGCTTTGCCACATTATTTATGAAAGACTCCCCCTCTTACCATTGGAGGGATATAGCAAAAGTCCAGACAATGAACCTGCAGATAATTATCCATAGTTACATTTACATTACCCAGAAATTGGACTTTAATGATACTGGTGATTAATACTGTACAATAAAATAATGATAAAAAACTTAACCTCAGTAGAGGTGGTCATTGAAACATCACATCCATTATTTCATGACTTACAACACCTTATTAAGTCTTCACTCTATTAACTGTGATTCACTCTGGTTTTATGCTCTATTTCATTGATTCTGTTTTCTTTTAATTATATCAATTAAACAAACCAAAATGAATGAATGTTCACAAATGTTGATGTTTCACTCTGATTTCAGCAAGGAGCCTAAACACATTCCAGCTTTCTCTCTCTCTCCCACACACACACATACATTTGATACAAGACCATTCAATGTAAAAGGGTTGTAAACATGACATACGCAGAATGTCTACCTTAAAAGTAATACTGTGCCGTATCCTCCTCAACTGCTTTTATTTATCATTCTCCCTTGCCTTCCTTTTATTTGTTCTTCCTATAACACATTTTGTGCACATACTTTCACAGCTACATTTCTTCCCTGACTTTCTCCCTGTTTCAAAGTGTTTAAGTTGTAATATAAACATTTGTGACTAAGAAAGTAAAGGATTGTCAGCTAATACCCACAGTTTGACAATTCCAGTGTTACTTTAAACCGTGGGAGCATGTTTCTCTCATATTGCAGCCAAGAAGATAGAGAGTAGTAGTTCTAGTGAGTGACGACATGGATTTGTGACCAGCCATGAGCAGAAAGGTCCTGTGTGGTCTCCACTAAGTGTTTTCTCAGCCGCCTGGACTGTCTTTGAGAAATGGCAAATATGGGTGTGGACCAACAGGCTGCTGATATTTCTTTATACTACTTTATCACTGACGTTCTAACAGCTGGAACAATCCAAACTGTTTTTTTTACACTTGGTCTCTTTCTTTCCTTTACTCCATCTGACAATCCTTCAAACCCCACAGAGATGACAACAGAGTACATGGTGGGCCTGAGTTGTATGAAAAGCCACTGCTTGCCCTGGGCACATCCTCTCTGCCTCTGCCTTGGATCCCCCAATCCTCGAGAGATCTAAGAAACAGTTACATAAGATGGCCCGGTAAACACAGTGAAATTATAAACATACAAGGCCCCAGTATGAGGGCAAAGATATACTTGACACAGTGGGTTAGTTTAAACTACAGCTACCATCACCTACAGCACCTTGACTGCATCTGTGGATATATAGTGTTCAACTGTAGTATTTTTCCTGTTAATGTTAATGTTTGCTGCATGAAGGCAAAGACTTCCTTCTCACCGAGCAACCAGTGTTTTCTGAACACAATGGTCTGGCCAACATGTGTCTGACTATTGTGTGACAAGATTCCCTTTCAGCCATGGCTGAAAAAAAATGTCAAAGAAGTCAAAGTCAAAGAAGAATAGGATGCAGCAGCATTGGCACTTCTGACACAGGTTAGACATAGCTTATGTGCGCGCTTGAGGTGTAAGAAATCAGTACAATCAGTAAAATGTGTTACCTAACTTAACCTGGGTGGCTAATTCACAGCAAATGTTTAATGTCTTGACTGTAAATAGTTGGCTAGTCAGCATAATTACATTTGAAGGACCTTGGCAGTTCATGTGAGAACTACAGCAAGACTTTGTAGAAACAGCATGGCTTGTGCCTATTGTGGGATTTCTACTTAGCTGCAAACCTCCTCTGCGTTCTCTGTTGATGAAACTTGAGTGATGAAATATTATGTAAAGGCTTAAATTAAAAAAGGATGGTACGACTGATTCATAGGTGCTAGATGGATGGATGGTCTACAAGAGCCAAATGACTGATCTGTGACCATGATATGTAATGAAATTAGGTTTCTTGACTGAATAATTTCATTTTTCCAGAAGGAGAGGCTGTTTAAACTCTGACTGTGAAATGCCCACAACGGAGTCCAACGGAAAACAGATTTGGATTTCTGCAAAAATTACACATTTATCAACATGGAGATGTATGGTAGTTTATTTATTAATTATTTTTATTTTAGCTATGTTTAGCTTCACTAGTGGGGGCTACTTAAAAAAAAGCTACTAACTATAGTCGGCTTCACACTGTCAGGCCAAAGCCAAGCCAGCTGGGGATGGCCGGGGCTAATTGCTTTCACACTGTCTCGAGCCAGCGCTAACTGGTGCCACATCAGGGCTGTCTCAGCACCACTAGCCCCAGATTTCTGGCCTGACCAAAACTTTGGGCCATGCGCGGCCAGAGAGGGACTAGAGGCGGTGTCAACATTAAGGCAGGGTCAACCCATTGCTGTATGTGTGGAGACAGCAGGTAGAGGCACTGAAGATGGCCGTACAGAAATGTATTTACAATTTTAGCTGCTATGGAGATCGATGGATTGACAGGTCTGGTCTCACGATAATGTTCATGCTCTGCTCTCTGAACAAGGAGGTCATGTAACACATTGTGGCAGAGCTTTTCAAGGTAAGCATCCAGAGCATTGCCCTCCAAGTCCGAAACTGTGGGCACAGTATAAGCTATGTTAACAGCAGGTAGCAAGATAACTTCTTACAGCAGACCCAAGAAGATTGGGTACAACTAGATTTAAAAACAGCAACAGAAATGATTGTTTACTTGCCGCCAGTAGCTTGATTTTGCGTGCTTGAACCTCCCATCCTGTTTGAAAATGGGCGGTGTGGGAAACGTTTCCCCAAACAGGGGCTGGCCGAAGGGTAATCCGGAGAGGCCAGCGGCCCGACAATCTGAACACAAAAGTCTTGGGGCTAGACCTGGGACACAAGCACCTAGGTGGTCCCCAAATGGGCCTGGCCCGACAGAGTCAAGCTGGCTTACGTCTCTCTTGTATGAGTTACCAAAGACTAAATGTCTGGGCTCAGACATGAGAGAGTGAATTAAGAAATCAAAAGTGTAGTTTGCAGATATTAGTAATTGATATATGCACGAAGACCATTTTCTGGTATTGGCAAAGTCAATAAGCTGGTAAATCTCTTCAAACAAGACACATCATTTCAATAAGCATGTTTGTATTCGTTGTTACATATTTCTCGATATGATATAATCTTATGCATCTGTGTACATGCACATTTGGGAGTACAAAGTGTACTGACTGGTTTATATTAAATGACATGCGGCTGAGAGAGTTTGGAGTCCACCCAAAGACACACTCATGTGTCTGCGGTGTGAGAGCCAAATCTCAGGGCCATGAGAACACATACAGATGGCTTGTTGTAGATTGTTCTCCCAGCTCTTGGCCGAGTGGTAAAAAAAAATCCCATTATCCTGGTAACATATAGCAGCTCTTTGGATCTTGCTCATCAAAGTTGTAAGGTCGCATTTTGGTGTGCAAAAAGTGACCTGTAAGAGTTTCTTTTATAAAAGTCCCCATACAGTCAGACAGACAGGAAGGTCAAAACTGAGAAAGCATGGGTTATCTCACGTTCGCTACATTCACATTAGCCACCACCAAACATGTGTTGCTCATTATCTGCACCAGCAACATGTGATCACACTTGGAAGCATTTCTTAAGATGACATGGGAATAATTCGCGGTTTGCTCCTGGTAATAAGGCAGTGATGAAACAATGAAGTGAGAGACTGGGATGATGTTAAAAGGTCTGGGTGGGATGAGAAAGCAAATGTGCTGAATGGGTACATATGTGAGCAGAGCAGCTCTGACGCCACACAACTGTGCTGTGTCATAGATTTACCCCCTTCATATCAACTCAGGGAGGAACACAAAGAGCACAAATTGTATGTATATTGTAACAGACAGTCTCAATGGCTCCACGCATGGTGGCTTTTGCGTGGCTTCCCTGGCTCTTCTGTGTGCCATATGTGTGCCATGACTAAATGGTTGCCAGGGTGTTAGTGGCAGTGGCATGTTAGAACTGTGGTTGTTTTGAGACATTTCGTCCATCTGCTGACTTTGATACAGAAGCAACCACATTGCAGCAGTTATGAAACCCGGGAGGTTCAAATGTTTATTTACTGTCAAGTGGAGGAAGATAAAAAGATCAAAAACTAATAAAATCTTACTTGACATGTATTTTATCTTACTTGTGATTGATGTCTGATACTGGTAGCCGACTAGATGCTTTTTGATGCAATTTTCCTTTTGGGTGTGTTGGGAATTTATGTCTTATTCATTTTACACGTTGCCTCTGATGTTCTTTTTTTATTTCCTTTCTCTTTTATCATATGTGCGTGTTTGTGGGGTGTATGTGATATATGTAACAGGCCGTCGTTTGTTTGTATTTCTCTCTCTTGTTTCCCCTTTCTCCTGTCTCCAGATCTTCTGATAGTTGGCCTTGTTCTAGCTTTTGGCTGCCAAGCTCTCACCGGGCGGCGTGTGGGTGTATGGCTACACATTAGCTACAGCTGCAGAAGAGTGTGGGAGAATCACAGAAACTTAAGCAATCACATCAGTTATGTCAACTCACAATATTAAATCATCTAATCAAGTTATTCACCATTTGGTGCCAGAATATAGGCAGGGATGATTTTACTGTCAGCAACCAGAATTAACTTTCATCTTTTGACAAATCTGATGTTATAAATTCATGGTATTAATATGATTTATTATGATAATATGATAATTTGTATAAGGCCCCAACATTTCTTACAGCTTTCTCTCTTCGCTTTAGAGACTAGATTATCATGTGAAGACACAGATGACTTATAATGGAAACAACACTTTTCTTAAAACATCATCTGTTGTAAAAATTTCACCAATAAGTGAATACAACAGTGGTCCTTGTCTGTTACAGACAAGTTACTGTCACACATGCATGCTGTTGCAGAACATACACCAAAAGTACTCTACTTATGAGTCAGAGCAGCATATGTATATCTGAGTCACGCCTTACAAAACAAATGAGCCATGGTGCATAGCAAGGTATAACTGGAAGCTGCAGCTGGATTCATTCGAGCTGTGTTTTATGTGACCTAATGGAGTCTCGGTAGCCATAACAAAGTGAGTAACACATGGAGATTGCCATGTTACAGTCATACAGAGCAACATTCCAACATAGGTACACATCCTCCATCATTTCCAGGAACTGGAAGAGAGGGAGAGCCATATTGGCATGATGGTGCAGTGGGTAGCACTGAGTAAGAAGGTTCTGGGTTTGAACCATGAGATGGGGCCTTTCTCTGTGGAGTTTGTATATTCTCACTATGTTTGTGTAGTTTTTCTCCATTTACTCTGGATTATTCCCACAGTCTAAAGACAAGCAGATATTACTATATACTATATTGCCCATGAATATTTGTTTGTCTACATATGTTGGGCCTTTGATGGACTGGCAACCTGCCCAAAGTGTAACCTGACCTTGCCCACATTCATCTATGACTGGCACTGATTACAAGGAGGGAATCACCTATTGGTAAGCATGTCTGTCCAACTGGCCTTTTAACCATACCTTCCTTCCTTTGTTTGAGCCTTGCAAAATTTGGCATGGTTGAAAATTGAGATCAAGGTTCTGTGAAGTGCTGTTCCAGGTTGGACCTGGATCACATTTAATGTAATACTTGTATCGTGATGTGTTATGTGGAGCCAGTCTGTTCTCCCTTAAGTGAGTCCTTAAGGCAGTGACTACATTTGGAGTCTGGCCAGTCTGCCCCACAGCCAGGGCTGAAATATAGCCCAAACTGCAAAAGAGATGTAGTAGCAGACTGCTGTCATGCTTTTCTGCTTCTTAAAGATCTGCTGATTTATAGTCGAGACAGTCACTTTTTAGAACTGACTTCTACTGTTTTTTTATGAGTAAGATTTTGGGCATATTTTTACCCTGATATACTGCATTTTATGCCAAGAATGTTAAATGAGCTAACAGATTTTCTGTTGCTTTCATAAGATTAAGTATTAATTATTATATGTTTTTCTGCAGTGCATGGTAAAGAACTGCAAAGAGCTGACTGGGCCTCAGTCCCTCTTCACTGGAGGCATTGAGGCAAATTTGGATTTGAAGTAAAGCTTACAGCGACGTGGTGTTATGAGCACACAGAGTGCATCCCTCATGGGATTAGGTGTAATATCTCCTTTTTATCTCAACTCCTATTATAATAATGACCTTTTTATAATATAAAACAAGGAAAATAGTTTGTTTTTTTTAAATTTTAGTTTGTTGTTTTTGCTGGTCATTTGTAGTTAAAACTGATTTTCTTCTGCTTTGGATTAAGTAAGGCATGCTGAAATCTGCTTGCTTAAAGAACTCACTGAATAAGGGAAATTTCAATGCTTCAAACATTTTTAAAGTGAAAGAAACAGAAACTTCTAGAGACTTGAAACCTATGAGACAGCTTACATCACAGCAAGATATAAGATATTGTAAGATGCACAACTATTGATATGTTCCTTTAGAGCAATAACAATATGTCTTGTTAAACATTTTGAGTAGAAAACTATAAAGTCCATATGGATGAGGCTGTGTAAAGATATACATATGGGAGCCATGGAAACTGTAATGTAATGTAATGTAATTACACTATGTTGTCAAACCTATTCATTTGTTTTTCTTGGTGTGTATTCATAGACCACATTGGCACAGTTAGTCACTAGAACCATCATTTATGGAAAAAAATCTGCATTCAGTTCTTTTTCAGTAAAAATGCAAACAAATTTTTAACACTAATGACCTGTGGTGTGTCACTATCTGGGTGATTATTAGTTTCCTCTCTCTTTACTGATTCTTGTTGGCTATTTTCTTACTTATTATTCAGCGTTACATTAGCCTACCACTTCAAAACTATAAGTTAGAATCACAGAGATGTGTGTGTGTAGTGTAAAAAAGATGCTATGCAGTTGAAAATGAATATATTTCATTTACGCAGGTTAGAATTAGGCTTAAAATGAAAACTTATGTGGAAAAACTATGAAAAACTTCTGTTTTCCCAAGGAAAATACAGTTTTGGTGATTCTCAATTAAAGCCCCTTTTATTTTTATGAAATCACTTGTATTCAAAGACATATACAGCTACAGCTGAAATGAAAAACAAATATTGGGTATAGAAATGCCTTGTAGGGCCACAGTGAAGCTGAATGGTTGAAATTGGCTTTAACTAAGAAAAAATCTGTATCCAGTAACCAGTGAGATATTAAAGCGTTAAGTGTTGGGAGATAGTTTGTATGGATTCATGTTAAATTTCTGCACCGTTACCAATTTAATGATTAACCTAGGAGCCAGCACTACAGCCGCATATGCTTTTTATTCATGATTGATTTAAGGAGCCATAAAATGTCATACAATCCATGCAGACTTCAGGGACTCAACTGACACTCCGGCCAAGGACATGGGCGGGGTCCCTCAGCCACCTGGCATTGTGAATAAAAGACAGACATCAACGTCATCATCAACGAGGTGTTTACATTTCTTTTGAAACAAAGCAGCATTATGATGCTTTTTTGCGAAAGTGAATAAACTAACTCAGCATGTGGTTATGTAAATTATCTGTTTCCAATTGAAAAAAAAAGAGTTTTTAGCAATCATTTGCAGATTGGAAACAGATTGTGTCTGATCTCATAGTGCAGCATAATCAAAACTAAAAGATACTTATATAAATTATATCAAAAAACTGAAAACTACTCTGTCTTGAGGGAACTGCACATACTTAGCATATGATGAGCTGCTCTGTTGGTTAACCAGTAGATCTTTAGCTTTGAAAAAATAATTTCAAGGCACAGTGAGACAGACAAGTGAGACTTCGCATGAGATCTGTCCCAGGCCAGTAGTGCGTTAAAGTTATAGATACCATATGCTGCTAGAGGCTAAAGGTGTGGACATGTGGGAAATGAACAGAACAATGCATAGATTTTCACAGACATGCTGCTGAGAAACAGCTTTAATATAAACTGTATGATTACCGTCAAAGTCTGTGTTTAATAAAGATCTAAACTGTCGATACAACTTTATGTAAACAGTCAATTACACTGCCAAAGTTATGACAGTTAAGTTACTCATTATAATATAAGCACAATCAGTGTAGTGAACTTAATTTCCCTCACTAATGCAGCATTGCTGAAAGTTTAATGAAGCTAATCTTCTAACGCACATACACTCATGTCTTTGATCCACATACAGAAAGTGACGTAAATGCTGTAAATGAATTGAGTGTTTCTTATTAATTCACCTAAATTGACTTATGTAGCACATATAAATATTATTTATATTATAAATATTTTTCTTTTTCAACACATTTCTCTGTGCATGCATGTGTGTTATTTTCTCATTTTAAGTTCAGATAACTAAAGCATGTATAGTTCTGTACATTTTAATGTTGTATTGATGCTAACCAGTGACAGACTTCTCCCAACATCTGCAGAGGCAATCTTCATCAGAGAACTGGAAGTCTAAACTCATCAGCTTTTGCTCTGTTTGGTTCATTAAGGGCGTTTGTCCATATTGTGTTTTTCTTTGGCAGAAAAAAAAAGTATTGGCAAAGTGCTGGGTAGTGACACATCAGCATGTTGATTATTATTCTAACTTATATCTTAGCAAGACATCTTTACCACTATAAATTCTAAAATATCATGATGATGATGATGAATGATACTATGGATATAATGTTGTTGCATATACTTCTTCATATTCTTGTGTTTTTGTACTTACATTTTAAAAATGAATCAGATTCAATTTGGAGCACAGTCTGTAAGTTTGTTAGTTATCTATCTAACTATGCAAAGTAATGCATGTGCAAGGGCACAATAGTTATTGATAAATTAAATGCTCAGCCAAGAGTGTGATACCATCCAACTGAGTTCCCCCTTTTGACCCCCTACCCAGCTCCCAGTTTCCCCCCCCTCCCCTGCCACACACCATCTCTTCCCCACAGAGGATCCTTTGTGTAACAGGAAGCAGTGTGAAAAGAGGGAAGAAACGGGAGAGGAATGAATTTGTTCCATCCTCTACTCTTCTCAATCCTGCTGAACAGCCCTCTGTTTGACAGGAAGTAATCCTTGGATGAGGTGATGGTCGTAACCTTTATTAATCCCTCAACATCGCTGGAGTAATCATTACAGCACATGTCGTGCTTCATCTCCTGGTCTTTCTCCACCTTAAGTCAGATGTTGATTTACCTTCCCATACAAAGCAACCTGTGCCCTTTTTACTATAAATCACACACCAGCTATATGCTTCTCCCAGGAACAGGTGGAAAATTCAAAAAGACAGACAGACAGACGGACAGACAAGACAAGACAAGGCAAGGACAATGAGAAGAGGACAAAAGTCAAAGCCAAATATCAATTCTTTAAAAAAACACTTCATACTGATCTTTCTCTCATTACTGTTTTGAAAGCAATGTTGGAGATTTTGCTGCATCATAAGTGGCATATGCCTTGTGTTGTTCTTGTGTCAAAATATGAGTGGCTATGATCACACTTAAAGGTTAAACATGATGGTTTAAGGTCAATGACTCATGGACATATTGACGTACATTGCACATGACAGAGTGTTCATAAACACTTTTGAAGTATTAACATCCAGCAAAAGAATAACGATCTGACTTTTACAACAGTGTCTTGACACACCCAACCCCTGCCTACCAAAACGAATGACTAAACAGGAACAGGGAATGACTAATTTTCTGGGTATCGACACTTAAATTTCATTAGTGTTTTGGGTGTATCTGTAAACGTACCATGTCTCCTCTAACAGTTGTTAAGATACACTGTATACTCCCCTGTTTTTTTTCCTTTTGCTGTTATGTAAACCCTGTAACAATGCCAATGATATAGGGGTCAAGAATTCAGGACCACCATACATTTCCAAAGCACCAGCACAGACAGGAAGGCCAACCCCAAAACCCAATACCTCAAATGGGTACACTGACAGTGTTATGGTACAGCACCCAGCTGCTCCTATTTTTCCTCAGAGGTCTCCTACATTTGCAACAACTGAAGAAACATGTGGTCTTAATGGAGACTTTAAAAGGGATCGCAGATATCTGCTCTTCTATGTTCTGTAACAGTGACCTAAGCTTCTGGATAATGCACATTTGTTCCCTTACAAAAGACAGCAAATTACAAAAATGCCCTTTTACTGGAACATGTTCCAACAGCATATATTGCCAAGTTAAAAATTACAAATGTATCCCTTTGTACAATGCTCAGGATGAGTATCTTTCTCACAAGAAAGGGACATATTCTCAAAGTGTAATAAAATACACACAGAAGTTATGATCCAGAATTTGTTCTTCAATCAGATCCAAGACAGTTCAGATTTCAGTCTTAACTACCCAGCACTGGTGTGTTCTGGGCAAAGAAACAACTCTCTTTTATAGCCGGACTGTGTAATGCTCTCTTCATGCTCATTCCCTTTCATGCTCACAGTATGTTTCTCTTCCACTTTTGCCCCCTTACATCTTCTTTATTCTCTACAACAAACACTGCTCTTCCTCCTTTCCCCATAAGATAAATATTACAATACAAAACATAAGTTAATCATAAAATCTGGCTGCTAACCTCAAATGTCATCTATAAAACATAGTATTTAAAAAAAGTGCAAAAGGAGACTTGTAGTCTTGAATACAAGGGTCTTTTTATTTACTCATGTCCTGCCCTTGAAACCATTTTACGATTTATTCCGGTGTATCTCTGTTCTAAATCAGCTTGGCTGACTGGGCTGCCTTTTTAACAGTGATGTCTGTGCCTCTAGCTGCTTCTGTGTTCTGGGGTCTACACTGCAACATGAGAATAGCTTCCACATGTTTCCTATATAGGAGGGCAATGAGGACAATGGAGAGATGAAGAAAGGAAGAGAATCAGAGAGAGGGAGATATTTCTAATCGATGGTTGTCTAGAATCTCCTTTTGGCCCCTCATTATTGAATCGATAATTTCCTAATATTATATTATAATATTATAGAATCACCTCTGCCTACAATTGAGAAAATCTAGAAAATCTAGTAAAATTCACCACAATCTACTGCAGCATCCATGTCTACATGCTCACCATGTTCCAACCACCCAAAATATGACCAAATGTACACGCTACATCACCCACTGCATCACCCACTATCTATTATGACATGCAATCACACCACAGTTGGACTGATGAGTTACATCACAAAAAAACAAAATAAAACAAAACAAAAAAACAGTATTGTCTGAAGTTATTTCAAAAGTTTCCCAGTTCTATATATGGGATCTCCAAGGGTCCCATGTTATAACACAGAATGGGAGCCTGGAACAAAATGTTCTCTACATTTGTATTTGCTTAATATAACATGGGTTGCTGTAGGAACTCATCGAAGATGTTCTGTTACCCAGAACTGCTGTAATAACCCATCATTAATAATCAGGGTTTTGTTCAAATAAACAAACCGAATAATGAAACATTTTAACTTGAAATTGGTGAAATTTAACCCGAGAACAATATGAAATGTTTGTTAACAGAACTAGGGTAAATTGTGGACCTTAAGAACATAGGAAGACATTCTGATGTTTACTTGATGCTCTCTGAACAGTGCTACTTTTCCATAGTCTCATGATGGACTGAGGGGAACTTGGGTACTACAGTGACTGAATTTTACAAAACAATGTTTTGAAACAATATGGGCCAGGGATAATTGGTTAGTGTTTGAACTTCATCTGATGAAAAGACATGACAGAAATAGAACCAACAGAGGAGATAATAGTGGCATTGCTCTTGCCAAGTCATAGCATGAAATTTGATGATGAACATTAAATGTTTCTTCTTGACTTGTAAGTAAACAGCTGTTAATGCTAATATTGAGCTATGTAGCAATTACAAAAATACATATAGTAAATAAAAAATAGTAGGATTAAAGATAAATCAGTTTTGTCACTGTTTGGCTTGAGGTAGTGGGGAAACCCTAGATTTTAGTGTGATATACAGCTATGAGTCATCACCATAAAAATTAAAGATGATTTTGAAAAGTGGCAACATGTAAAAACTGAAGAGGAGTGGTCCCAGAATGGATCCTTTAGGGACCCATATGAGTCATGCGTCATGTGTGTCTGTTCATATGCAGCAATAACTCAGCAGTGCATTGCCTTAACTTATTGTTTTCATGGGAAAACAAAAGCTGATGATAAGTGCAGCAGTCAAGTTCTTTTGCGTAGCACTGCTAGCGTATACAGTATTCAAGAGCCCCACAGTTTCATTTAAAAAGAACCACTGTAAAACCATAATTTTTCATGTGCAAAATGGGTGGAGGTTGGATTTGTACACATGTAGTTCATATTAACCATCTCTCATCTGTTTTGTGTAATAAACCAGATGCTTTAGATGTAGAAAACAAAGCACTCAACTGACGATAGAGGCAGCTACAGGATGAAGTTACCTCATGGAATTCATTAAGATATCTCTCATGTTTAATGGTTGAGGTTGGCCTCTAAAAGAAAGTAAAAGCCTCCATTTTAATATCATTATTCTCCTCTATGGGGTCTATAGTTTACAGAATACAATTCCCCCTGGACAAAGCCATTTGCATGCTGTATTCCCTGCTGGGCAATGAAGCTCAGTGGCTACTGAACATTTAGCTGTTTCCATTTCATCCCCTGCCTTTCCCACCAGCAAGTAGTAATGTGACAAAAACATATGGTCCTGGAAAATCTGTGCAGGCTCAGGGATAATTACATTATCAGTGATGTGTAAGCAAAAACAACCTCTGCAAAAGACAAGATATTAAAGTTTGGCTTGTAGTCATCTGCCTTGTTCCATTGTTAGTTAGGGTAAGACACTGTGGGGTTGTAACAAACACTGTGATTTTTGTTTCAGAGCCACCTGATGTGGAAACTCTGATTGCACCTTTGATTGCTTTCAGTATCTCAGAGAAGCAATAAATACAACATGAACCCTCATGTTTGAAATTCATCAGTAAAACCAGGAATACTTTGAGTTGCCAGTCTCTTAGTTTGGGTTCCATCTATGTCAAAAATATAATTACTGGATCATGTTTCTTCTATCTTTGAGCATTTGAGCAGTGCAAGTTTTTCCAACCAAGGCATTTCAACACCTCCACATGCTAACATTACATAAGGGTGGCTTGACATGATGTATGTTAAACAGTATGAAATTTGACTGCATGATACTGGGCACACAACCATAATGTTAAAATGTCACAAACATTAATGGAATCATGAAATTATTAAACATCAGTAGCAATTTCCTGTGTTAGCAGAATGTCATAATTCTAAGCTGTCATGGTTATAATACAGCCACATTTATTCATTTTGGAGTATTGAGACAGCTTTAGTTTGACCACACCACGTTTTAAAATAGTCATATTTCTGCAGGGTCATTCTGGCAATTTTATGTAATTGCCCACCATGATCCCATCACTTCAAACAAAAGCACAGTGTAACCCTTCAGAATTCTTTTCTGTAGACATCTAACTCCATGGAAAACAGTCAGTCCCAATATTGGCTGTTCTGGTTTTAAAAATCTCTGAACTAGACATACCCTCCACAAATGTAAAGAAACAGTGGCTCAGTGGCTCAGGTTAAGTCAAACAGAAACCCTATACATTGACCCCCAGTTCTTTTTGATTGATTTCATATCTGCCACAGTGAGGGAAGTTTGCACAGCAGGTGACAGTGGATAAGAAAGACTGGCCTGCTGACACTGAAAAATGTCCAATGTATAAGGTAGAAGTTGAAAAAGTGTACGGCTGTATCTTTAATGCCAACACAAGTTGTGTCAGAAGAATGTTATGGTCAACATTGTCAAATATAGTAGCGCCAAGGTCAAATGATATCAAGACTGCATTTTCTTGCACCTTCATGTTGCACCTAGTGTATTAGGTAAATGTATGACCAAATTTAACTCAGACATTGAACTACATGGAAAATAGTCTTAAATTTCTTTCCATTAAACATACTCCTTTCAGAAACCTGTCACTTTGACACCATGGTTAATTTTGATAAATGTCATACCTACCACATTGAGGGAAATTTGCACAGTGGGTTTCATAGAGCCTTGGATGACGGTATCCGATCTGCAGCATAAAGCTGATACAGCAGAGACTGAGGTCATGGATGTGTAAGTTTAGTCTGAATCATTCTCTGCAGGAACTTGCTCTCAGGGAGGCCCAGATTTTCTCCTAGCAACAAGTGGATCTCAGACTGTCTTAGTGAGATTACATAACTCTTAGTGAGATTACATAACTCAGTACTGCTATCTACTACACCATCATGGATATAATCTCCTGTGCATCTCCTGTATCCATTTAACAGGTGACATGTGGATGAAAATATGAAGAATCCTCTTTGAATAATGTAGTTTCAAATGTTTTCACAGCTGAAAATGTAATAGTGTAACACATATACCCCAAATGAAAAATAATGACAAATAGTCAGTCTCTTAAGACCACAGATCATTGTCAAATTATGTCACAGAATGTAAAATGTAATCAATCACTGGGCACAGAGAATGAAACCTATGGAAACAAACATTAATTATTTTTGTACAGTGTGCTACTTGCATGTGTTTTGAATTGTCTTGAGCCATTGATGTTAAATAATTGATGATGCAGGGACTTTTTTAGATTTTAAGATTTGTTGGCTCAGAAACAGCAGTTGCTCTGCTGCACCGCTGTAGATGATTCTGTTCAACACTGATCCATTGTTGCAAAAAGTGGGGAGAAAACATCTGGTACCACTTATTTTTGAGGGGTCCCATATGCTTACTCAAGCATTTAAGTTTTCAAGGCGGGACACCTGAGATTTATCTTTATCTGATAATGTTTAGTGAGAATGTTTATCTGATGTTGTATTAGAACAGAGCAGTACAATCAAGTCTTTTGTTCCAATTCATTCTTAATTCTGGGACATGAGCAGTCTGCAGTGGTTCTTATGTGTTCCAGCAAATCAAATCTCACAATCCAACAACATCTCTTTCTGGATCATTGCCTCTCCCTGCCCACTAAATGCCTCTATCCATTGCCAAGGTAACCACCCACAGTTAGTGTGCCATTGAAATTCATGACAGACACACTGTATGTATCAGTGTACCCTGACTAACTGTTTGTATAACTTTAATTGTTATGGTTGTTCTTCCACTGGAGCTTTCTGCTCAAACTCACATAATGAAAACTATGAATGGACTTGGCATGGTGATATTACTGAACAAGGATAATTCCTGTCATTCAAAGATTCCCATATTTACTTTTTGCATTGATACATGAACAGAAAGCTCAGACTCAACTCTCTATAACAGAACTCTTATATTAGTGAAGGCTGCTGTTTACTGAGTTAGTCAGATACAGAGAACCAGGACCCGTAATGCTCCTCTAATCATGGCCTGCAGATATTATACTGCAGGATTTGGTAAAGGCACACTGAATTTGTTGAATACCAGGTTTTTGGGTAGTTGCCAAAGATTTCTCATTTATGTTTCTCTTATAATGTAAACTTAAAAAGCATAAGTGGATTTATCTGTACTGGAAAAGTAATAAATGTGTCATCCGTCATCTGAGCCTGCTGATCCTCTGCAAAGCCACAGGCACGAGGTGGTGTTCAACTTGGACAAACTGTAGACAAAAAAGCATTCAATCTTATATTTGTGCATTTTTATCTTTTTGAGAGATTCTTTGAGATATGGGAGGCAACGAGAGGGCCTGGAGTGAAAACTCACCAACACAGGGGCAACTTGTAAATTTGCATGATGGTTTAAAATGCATTGCTGACACCTCAAAAACACCAGGTTTAGAGGGTTCAGCCTTAAAAAATACACACTAAAGTTAAGTGTAATCAATGAAAGTGAAATAAAAATATCAACTAAAGACAGAACCTGAAGATAAAACAATTGTCACTTTCACAAATCCCTAAGTAAAACTGTAATGACGAGAAGAGTAAAAATTATCATTAGATCTAATCAAATCTCGCAAAATACTTCTTCCCAATTGAAGTAAGATAACTATTAAAGTGCCCTGGCCTCTACTGGTCTAACAGGTGCACCACACTCAACAGAGCTAACTCACAGGTTGGTCAATAAATTTAAAGCAAATCCTAAGTGGAAAACTCTCTAAAATATTATTATAATACAGACTATGACTAATGTCCAGTTATTTCAGTGGCACAGCTTTCCCATGGCTTAATGAGCTATTACTTACTAATCCTGTTGAATTAACAGCATGTGGCCTGAGAAAGATAAAAAAAAAAAAAAAAAAAACAGAAAGCAACTTTTGTGATCTACAATATGAAGTATTCCTAGAAATAAACAGAAATCTTGGATACACATGAAACCCAGCAGTTCCAAAAGATGTTTTGCTAATTATAAATCCACGAATAGGGTGAAATAACAATAATAAAACCACAGGGTGTCACATCCTCATGGCCAAGAAATTCTATGACAAATTGGATGAGTAATGCAAGTTGTTTGTTTATTAGTATGGCTGGTCCTGGTGCTAGAGAAAGTAAAAATGGCTGAATTGTTACATCAGGAGAAGTCTGGATGTGGTACACTTTCTTATATTCACATTTAACTTACATAATATAAGGTAACAATAAGGTAACTGATACAATATTTCAGAAACAGGATTGTGGTTGCTATGTTGCTACAATGAAGAGAATATACTGCTAGTTTTTTTCATGGGAAATACCATAACATGTAGGGCTTCTGAAAGGGTGCTTTGTTTTTAAAGTTGTACAGTGTGCATGTCATAAATGTTAATGTGCAAATGTTCCACTGCATCCGAAGCTCATTGCATCTCTCAAATGCTATACTGTCACTGACCTGGAGAAATTATACTCAAAAACCCAATGGTCCAAATATAAAATGAGTCTGATCATAATACAGTCATTCTTCTAGAAAATGTGAACATTTCAATAAAATGCAGAACACAATAAAAAACAAGTTAACCTACAGAAAAATGAAGTAATGGACAGTTCCATTAGTTTTTGCATCAGTTTTTGACAGTTTTAAAACTGAACTGAATAATAGCAATCTGTGCTTATGTTTTTTTCAAAAGTTACCAGCGTGGTACTTTTTCTCACTCCTTGCAGTAAATCCGCCCTGAAAGTACAATAAATTGGCTCCAAAATGGCAATTTTAAAAATGTGTTGTAATTCCTTCAAACGGTCTCTCTCAGGGGTTTCCTCTTGCATTTTACAGTGTCCCTGTTGGATAATTGTCTTGTGAATTATTTATTTTGTGTCACTCTTACTGTATATACTGTAGGCCTCTGAATGTCCCACACGATCTCAAGCAGCCAGGTCAACTTGAGTGTTACAGCAGCAAACACATTATTCACCATTAAAGCACTTAACATTTTAGCCACTGTTCACCAATACAGTACCTTCGACCAAAGGCTTTTGGTTATTATATGACTATTATGATAATTGTATAATGTGATAAACACCCTGACTAACTCTAAACCTCCATGTCATTTCTCTGCTCAATGACTATATGAGGTAGTAATGGCTGATATCATTAAACTAACACAGTACATTAATGCAACTAACACTGTCAAGCTGATAAAGTACTGCACACTCTCAGTGGACAGATGTAAGTTGTAGATGTGACACTGTGGATGGTGTAACAATATGCAATCATGTAATGTTAATCACTCAGAGCAGCATGACTCATCTCACTGAGTGGAAATAAATCCTGGCTGTAAGATTGATGATATACATCTTGATTTCCTGTGAGATGAGGAAATAATGACAATCAAAGCACTAATGAAAAATACAGCACATATTGTTCTTGGCCAGTGGCTTGGCTGTCACACAAGATGCAAAGCCCAGCAGAGCGTAAGCATCACATACTTGACAAATATATGCACACAGCTGTTCTCTTTATCAATGTCGTCTTCTGTTCTGTGTCTTATATAATTATTCAAATGCTGTAACTCACATAGTTGTCCTCACTTACAGCTTGTTATCTCCTTCGACTAGAAACCTTTTGTTAATGTTTAATGAAATGGAATAAAAGCTGATATATACCCCAGAGTGACTGCGAATCCATACAGAGACAGTAAACGCAAATCTGGGACATAAAGAGCAGAGTGATAAAACTGTACTGCTGGAATTTTAAGTGTTTCTGAGGAGCAGAACCTGCTTCAAACATCATCCTGTAAGTGAGCAAAGCTGTAGTTTGGGAGTAGAAAGGCATGTAAAACATATGGTATGCCACTGAACTTTTATTCCTACTGTAGAACATGGCCAGAACCATAGCCAGAGTATTTCTTTTGGATATATTGCTTTTGTCACTACCCATGTCAATTCTGTTGGAATTATGCCTCCGAAATTAAAACAAGGAGGGATGTGTCTATATGTGCTGGTCTGATCTATATATTTTGAGCTTTTTAAAAATCTAATGGTTCATTTAAATTATTCTTGGAGAATTTTTTGATTTTCCTCAGAACCCAACAAACTATTGTCATTTTTTTTTAACCACCTACAAGACTGTTTTGAGTATGCAGACTATAATAAAGTGTTGCTTTTCAGTTTTTCATAGACCATAATTTCACAAAGCCTATAAATTTTAATGTTGACTTTTACAAACAGCAATATATTTTCAATTGATTAATCACACTATTTGAAATCCTTTCAAAACAAACAAAAAAAAAAAAGTTGCAGTATTTGTCATGACAGTGTATGCAAATGACAATAAATATTGGATGTTATTGTGTCACTGAAATGAAATATGTCGGATTCTGGCTTAAGCCCGAGTGTAATTCCTTGAGAGAATTCCCCATGTAGCTTGTGGCAAATCAGCAGCTGAGCGAGGAGACAAGATAGATCGCCGGAGTGACAGCCAGCAAAACACCCACAGAAAAAGCTCGCCTGGGCTACATGACTGCAGAGACAGGCTGCAGCACAAATGCAGACATGCACACTCAGGCTTAAAGCTAGTGACAGATTCATGCATGGTATTAACATATGTGTGTCTGTGATCTAGGCCTTTTATCATGATATAAATGCAAAGCTGCTTTTGTAATTTTCTTTTAAAAATGATCAAGAGGCGACTTGCAACCCTCCCTGCATAATGTCAACCTATCAAACTGGGAGCCTCTGTAGCCTGTGGCGTGGCTACCTGTGGTGAACAAAGACTGAAGCATGAATACACACAGTATAACTTCTGGTTTGCATGAAATAGAAACAAGAGGAAACATGAACAACCCTGACTAACAATTTGCTGCTTGCTTGGTATATTTAGAGCTAAAAAGATAAAGATACAATGCACACTCTTTATGTATAAAATATATCTCTTTACTGTTTATTAACAGCTAAATAAACTCATGTAGTTATCTGAACTCCCATGCATATACAGAGCACACGTGAGTCAAGTTAAACACTGATGCAAGCACAGCCCATAAAAGCTGTGTGGATTCAGCTGTGCCAGAACTCAAGGCAGACGACATGCAGTGTAGTTTTATTAGCAGTGAGAGAATCTGACTTCACAGTAACACCCATCACGCAGAAATGGCACGTGTGTGCCTAGTCACAAGGCGCTGCTCTACAGTCTCGTTGAACACTGTTAAATTTTTTTCTGAAATACTCAATATGAAATAATAACCTTGTTTAAACACAATGCATTTCATGAATAGAGATATTTGCTAATATGAGGAGGTAATTGCTCTGAAAATGTTATTATTAGATTAGAAAATTAGAGGCACACAAAAAAAGTAGCAGAATGCAATCCTGAAAAGACAAGCGCAAGTTCGAAAAAGTGTGTGCGACATGTCCACATTAAATACCAAATGTTACCCGGAGGAAGTGACTTAGTCACGATAATTGGAAGCAAACTTCAAAACAAATGTACAAAGTTCAAAAAGAGAACCTCCCCTGCTTCCTCTGTGGATGTAATGACTCTCTTTCATACTCCTCAGGCACATTGTGACTTTCATACCAATCAGACTCAGTCTGCCATGAAAACACTTACTCTGTTTCACTCTCTTTTTTTCCATTTGTGCCATACACTCCCTTGAATTTTTTGTTTGTATTATTTCCCGGAGGAATAATTATTGTAATGCTGTGAACATAAAGGAAACATCTTCTGTATGTACATAAAGACATAATCGATAAAAAATATGGATATACTGGTTTCTATTATGCTAAAAGAAAAAAGGCTTAAGACACTGAAAAATGAATGTAAAAAGTTGCGAAGAGATGTTTCCAGACTCTGCTAAATTGTTAGTGGAACTGAGAACATACACACAACAACATAGACACAAATGCTTGACAAAACAACCCTGGAGGCTACAAGATTGTTTCTCAACATGATGAGAAACATAATGAAAAACAGCATCAGTAACAACAGTTTATAGCTCCTCTCAAAAAAAGGGACTTTTCTGTAAGTTGTGCCTGTGCTGCGCAGTAGAGTCATGACAAATGAGAGGACACTGAGTGGAATGCAGGTGACATTTTTTGGCTGACTGCCTTTTCTCTGCCCACCCAGGGGAGTAATTTCACACTGTTGAGAGACTTCTGCGCACATTTTTCAAAAAAGAGGGAGGAAGAAGCTGGATCGGATGGGCACATTTGATTTCCCATGTGTACAACTGATGATAGGTCCGGTTTTGAGAAGTTTCCATGGATTATAGAACTCTGAGGTTTTCTGAAAACATCTTTACAAGGTGAAATGAACTCTCTCTAGGAAAAGAGCAGACGAAAAGCACAACTGCTATCTTAGTTTAAAAAAATGGATCTCAGAAGCACTCGTCTCTTTCTTCTGTCCTATTGTTTTGCTCTTTTACTTCACTTCTATCCTCAGCCGAGATGGGAAAGGGAGTCAAGAAAATAATCAAATTCGTGGCAAAATTCTCTGATAGACAACTTTTTTTTCTGGGTGAATCCTCCTAAGGATTATCTATGGTTATGTTTCTATTTTTTGACAGGTCGATTGAACAGCACTAGCTTGTTTGCTCTCCTAAGATAGGACCCGGAGCATTGGAAAATACTTTGTATGCTATCATCAAAAGCTGTAATAAATCCCCTGTGCTGAAATTTATAAAACTACTGTCATAAGAAAGCAAAGGGGAAAAAAAACAGTGGACATGAGAGGAATATGAGAACATGAAGAAGCAGAAAAGAAATATTTGAAATGTTTCATAGATCACAATAACTGTAACAGCAAATTGCTTTGTCCTGTCATGAATGTTAAAATTATTTTTCCAACCTTTTACCACATACACAAGACAAATTATGATAGATATTCTACATGATAGAAGTTCAAACTATTAACATATATTTTGTGAGAGTACCATGTAAAGTAAGCCCCCCATGTGGGCCTGGAAACCTCCTTTTCACTACAACTAAGGTTTTGGCTCCCACACTAATTTATATCTGTCAGTGTTCGAGGTAATAGAACAGAGGAGAAACACAAGGGAATGATGTGGGACAGGTTCAGTGAAAGAGCTCTTTCTGTTTGTATTTGTTCGGGGTCAAAAGTCAAACACAAACATTTTGTACTTACGTGGCGAATACAGGCAATGTCCTGTGTTGTGCACTTATCATAATGAATGAGAGGAAGTTGCAGTCAATTACTCTTGCTAAGCAAACCCCAGTACTATCAAACTGCTACGGATTCTACACAACCCTTCTAAAACTAATAGAACAATGAAGCATCTGTAATAATCTACTAATTTCTCCAAAAATGCACAAAAATGTGTGATGTGAGTTTTACACTAAACAACTCTATTTAAAAGCTGCTCAGGCGAAATTTAAAACTCCAAACAAGTTTCTCTATAAAACATAGAAAATAATTACAACAAATCAAATGCAACACTGGCAAAAGTGAATGTGTTATGGTATGACATAACTCAGGGAATATTTTATGGTGGATTTTTGACACCTGTTGGAATTTCTAAAACTCACTGAGCTTACATTTCTGTCAGCCAATAACATCCTTATCATATTTATTGCTTTGGAAATTATACAATAATATTTCAGCACACTAGTAGAATTGCTTTCTGCTTTCACTGACAGTGCATCAACTTGACTGTGCTGCCTCTGTGTGACAGATTTTATTTTTGAAAACTTCTCATTCGTTATATAATCGCATCACAATTTCTTTCTTTTTTTTCTTTGCAACCTCTCCCCTAACCCTCTCTTCCTTCACCATCTATTGTTGTAATCTGCAGACCAGCCATGTCACGTAGAGGGGCAGGCCAGCACCTGAGAAAGTCAAATTTCACAGTTATCATTGTTGGCTGCCATTCAAAGAAAGTGTATGGCAGGTCAGAGGTCAGAAACAGTCAGTATCATTCAGTGAAGGTGACAAAGCGAGAGACTGGGGTCAATATTGACTCTGTCTGTGTACCTTCATTCTTCCTACTGAGAGACCTGAGGCAGACAATACAAAGACAGCAAATCTCTCTCATCTCTCTGTGTGACTCCCAAGGGTATTAACAAAAAGAGAGAGACTTGGGAGTTAATTGTATGTATGTATGTATGTATGTATGTATGTATGTATGTATGTATATATGTGTATATATATATATATATATATATATATATATATATATATGTATGTGTATATATATATATATATATATATATATATATATATATATATATATATATATATATATACATACACACACACACACACACACATCCAGGATACAGTTGACTTCACTGAGGAGAAGGCTGACAAAGTATAGAGACTTATTTCTAATAAGAAGTGTTAAATCCTCTTCTTGCCAGCTGTGATAGACAATAGACAATGACAGCACAAGAATATCACAGACATCCTGTGGGTTACATGCCATATAACAGCAAAAAGCAGACAGCTGTGTGAATTCAGATAAAAGTGTTTCATCCCCTTTTCCCCCGATCCACCAAGGGCATTAGATTCCTGCAGATATGTGCCTTCAGATATGATGTTGGTACCATTTTCACTTGCCACTGGTCTGGATGCGAAAATAACCACATACAAATTAAACTGTTACACCCTGACAACCCCTCTCTCTCTCTCTCTTTTTTTTTTATCCATGCAGTAACAGGGCTGAGACGATCCTCCTCAGTGTAGGCCTTATTGAGCTATGATTGGCTGGTCACATTGACCTCAGAACATCATCAATCACTGCCGCCTCCAGGTGCCCCAGTTTTTTCCCTCCTCTTATTAGTCTCTGAAGGGCCAGTGCCATGATGGATATCACCATAGGGATATCGTTCATCTCTTGGGGGTTGGTAATGGGGTGGGACCACCCCCACATTCAGGTAGTGAGACATAAGAGAACATGGAGAACGTGTTAAGAACGAGAAGGGGAGGGGAAAGGGATTAAACAACCGACCATTTAGGGCTGTATACGTTATGATACGCAAGGGACTGATACTCTCCACTGAATAAGGTGGTTGTCAGGCTGTTTGCAGAGAAATACACTATTCTCCTAAAGATTAGTGCATCAAGCTTTTTTATCACCTATCAAAACAATATTGCATTTAAAGACTGTGGGAGAAAGATAGATGTAGTTGATTCATCCAAGACAAGATATCTACTCTGCCCCATTTGTCGTTCAACATGCAAATAAACAGAGCTGCTATGGGTAATAAATAAAGTCTAAACAGCAGGTGGAGCTGTCTGTACAGTTAATGGACCCACAACAAGGCTTTTTTTTTTCTTCAAACTGAGGCAACAGTGCGTGCTTAAATAGATCGCCCTTGTCTGAACTGTACCTGTATCTTACTGTGTAGAAAATACATTAAACACATGATAGCATCTCTCAAAATCAGTGTTATTAATCAGTGTTGGATCTGTTAACCTGATATTATTCATGAAAAGCATTATAAGAAATGATGATGGTGCTGGGCCATAGATGCAAAAATAATATAAGTGAATGCATACTTAGATTGTACAGTACAATCCTAAATCATATTATGTACAGTTCTCTGAAAATTCATGCAAAACAGGGCTGTAATGGATAGCAGTTGTAGCTCTGCAGTTCTCTGACTTAGAAATATCCCACATATGTAGTGTGAATTTGTGGGAGATCAAATTACATTTGAAACTTGGAGAATGTGAAGTGTTAATTCAGTGTGAATTAAGTGTTAATCTGATGCTTAAGGAGAAGTTTTCACAGCATTTTGTGAGGACTTTTACTTGCTTCCCACTGGTGTGCTTCCACACTTCCAAGTGCAGTATGAAATTAGGTGCAGGGTAACCCAGTGAACAGCAGATAGCACCATTGGACTCAACATCCTCAACTTTTTCCCTCTCTATAAACATGAGCTAGAGCTGCGAAGCAGGTTGAAAAGAGTAGGAGTATGCAATTTATACTCTTTCTACGCTTGTGATGTATATGTAGCAGCCTTTCTCCTGACCTTTAATACCTCAACCTCGCATTTTAAAATTCCATTTTTAAATGGAATATAGATATTCTAAACAGCCCCTTTGATACCTGTAGTTCATGTGTGTTCTTGCAGGAATACAATTTACAATACATCAAAGAGGTATGAAAACAAAAGAAGGTTGGGTAGGTTGGGGGAAACACTCTTATCTTCGGCAGTGTACCGAAAAAAACACCCACCACATAGTGCATTGCATAATGTTACATTGGAGTGACTCATAACATAAATACATGTGTGTTGTAACAATGCTGCAAGAAAGTCAGAGTATGATGGCATACACCAAAGATGCACTCCGACACATCTTCAGATTGTTTTTTATTTATTTATTTATTTATTGACTGTGTTCAACAGAGGCTTCATCTTCTGAATGGTGCAGAAAACCATTTATTTTCATTCTTTTGTTTTTCACAGACTTTTTTTTTTTTTTTTTTTAGCAAAAAACCACATAGAGCAACTGTGTACTTAGTAGTAGTATAGTACTTTAAGTAAGTATATTTCTTCCAGTGTTAAATGCAGATAATTCCTTTGTTTTTTCACAACCTAAAATCGAGGTAAGAAGTAAAGTGGTTTGCCGCTAATTGGAAGGTCGGTAGTTTGATTCCTGTCTCCTTTAGTCCACATGTTAAATGTCCTTGGGTAAGATATTGAACCTGAAATTGACCTTTAAGACTGTTCTATTGTGGTGTGAATGTGAATAGCAAAAACGATAAGCACAATGTATAGCAAGTATTGTGTAAATGAGTGAATGTCAACCGTGTAAATCTGTTTAACTGGTCATCAGAGGACCAGAAAAGAGGTATATAAATGAAGTCTATAAAAATTTAACACCATATTTAAAATTTCTGCCTACTCTAATATTAGCAGTTTGGTAAATGGAATTGTCAATGGCTTTTACCCTAATTCACTTCATTACCGTCATGCGGAAGAAAAAGAGAATGTAACCTGAGCACTTTGTCTGAGCAAAGTTATGTTTTTTGAGATGAGGTGTAACTCAAATGTGACTGCTCAGTGCTGGACTTAAGTTTTCTTTCTATTCCTCCATTTGATAACTTTGGATATTCATTAGGGAACTTCTGCAACATGCTTAGGAGTGAAATACAGTATTGTGTTGTTCGGTCTACTGTCAGCAGAAAGGGCTCCAGTACTTGTCTGGAACCATATGCTTGCTTTTATGTCCTCTCTCAGGAGAGCACACACCAGAAGATGCAGTTAATGAGTTAGTTGAAAAGGCAAAAAAGTTGAATGAAATTGACTTTTATAGTAGTAAAAGGATGAATAGGCAAAGGAGCATGAATAGTGGCTAGAAGTCATCTGTGTTTAAAAGTAAAAATAATCTTCCAATGGAGCTTGTGTATTGAACACTGGATAGACCCCAAAAAAAGTATTTAAATAGTGTATAAAATGTTTCTATGAGTTGAGTTCTATAGGGTGATTATCCCAATTGCATAAAAGTAAAGTTGTTGAAGATGATGATGAAGATGGTGATGATGATGTTGTTTTGCAAACCTTTGCACTAATCTGATTGAAATGGATCCTAAACAGCAGTTGTCTCATGTTACAGCATTTAAACAAGGTGATGATAAATTCCATTAGTGGCTCTTTCACTGTGAAAATATCCAGCATAATGGTTGTGATTAAACCCAGTGGGTCTTTGGTCAGTTGGAGCTCATCAGGCTGTAGTCAGTATTAGCATTCCTCCCTGTTGCTCTGTCCAGCTGTGAGGTCAGTGAGTCTAGTAAACCATCTCTTTTAAACCATGATATTAAATGTACAAGGTTGGTTTGATCTTACTGGGACCCCTTTCAAACTCTCTTCAGTGGACAGTGGAGCAAACACACATAGGAGACAAAGTGTTCATGGTGACTTAAGTCAACATTTTTTCAGTTTCTAGATACTCTTCACATATTTGGACATCAGGACTTCTCATATGCACATATTGTGTTTTGTCTGGGGTTTGTTAAGATCTCGTCTTTCCTACTGGATCCCTCCACCTTTTGCACTGTTTGCGGAACGAGGAGTGAAGTGGTATTGAGGAAGGCTCTTAACTCGTGCCCCCTCCATCACCACCACCACCACCACCGCAGCCGCTGCTGCTTTCTAGCCCTGCATTATTGAACATGCTGCAGCACGGCCAGGAGGCGAGAACACTAGGTCACAGTCACAGAATCACAATCAGTTGTGGTGGACAAGCTATATTCAAATCAGGGTCAGAGCTGTTCTGAGACAAGCGTACAGCAATAATCTTTGAATGGATCCATGATGCCTTTTAACATCATTGATGTTAAGTTCAGGGGCCCTAATCCCTATCAACGAGAGTTAATGGGAAAACAAAGGGCAAAGCAACACATCCAGATTAAAGAGCTAATGCAATTTGTTTTTTTCTTCTTCTCATAAGTCATAAACATTGACATCAATAGTGAAAAAAAGAACATCACTTTATTGTGAGTTTTGTTCCTTTCCCAACAAGACACATGACTTGAATGATTCCGTTGATTTCACTTCATCTTGTATTTTGAGTCAGGGACATTCTAGCCCAGTAGGAAATAGCTGTTTTATTAGTGTTGCTGCCAGGCTAAACTATATACCTACAAGATGTGGATCATCAAGCATTTCCTCCTAAAGCCCCCAGAGCACTCCTATGCTTTCACACATGAGTGGGCAAACCATCCAATATCCTGCATGGGGCAGAATTTAGAAGTATCTGTGCTGCACAGGCCATCTAATGTCACACTGTACCCTTCCTTATGTCTACTTTTTTCATTTCTTTCTTCCATCTGGGTGTTTTATTCAGGGCGTGGGTCAGTCTTTCCAGACCATGACTTTCCAGTTGGTTGTGTGATGCCCATACTTAAAGAATCTTAAGGTGGGAGAGGGATCACCAGGAATGCCAAGGCAATTAATCCCATGACCTCCTCTGGGTCAAAGGGAGACATACCCGGGTAGAATTTCTTGACTTTCTTGACCATAGTTTCTTGACCAAAACTATAAAAGAAATGTACAAAGGGACAGAAATAATAATATTTTTTGTCTTTCACTTTCTGCCATAACTTTAGTTTGCCACTATTATGCTGTTTTTCCTGTCAGTTTTCTTCTCTTTCTTTAAATTTTGAATTTAAAATGCTGAAAAAATTGAAAAAACAACAACAAAAAAAAAAACATAACACAACAGATCCTTCGGAATTCTGTACCATTTGTAATATGAATATAAATGTGCCATCTGCAGAGCTGGGATCACTGGCCTCTATTCAAGAGAAGAAAAAAAATGGGTCGCATTTCGTTGTGTTGTCCTGGAAACTCTAGCTCTGAGAAGGCGGCGGGCGCTAACTTCTGCAGAGCGTACCACAGTAACGAAGGGGAGGAAAAAAAAAACTTCAGCCTAAATATTCAAGTATTTACATATGAGTCATTATCTAGTCACTGCCACACGCCAGTGCACTAGATGATGAGGGGTTTAGCGTGGTGCACTGAGAGACACTGAGCTGGAAAGCTGGTGCGATAAGTGAGCGGGTGTGTTTCTGTGTGCGATGACACCGGCAGCAGTGACTGAGCTGTTCAGTATGTGTGGAAAATCAGCAGTCAGTTAAGATCTGCTCTTTGATTTTTCTCTCTTCCAGGTGTTTTAACACCAAATTCGCATGCCCTTTCAGATAGCCACACTGCTATGTTATCTCCAATTAAACTATGACAGGAAGAGTCTGAAAATTCTCACTTTTATGAGACAGTTTGTCACACACAAACTGAGTCATTGGCTGGATACATACAATTATGTGACCATGACTCACATAGATTTTCTTATTGTTTAAAGAAAGTGTTTGATGAGAAATGCAAGAATTAGGATGTTGCCAAATGAAACCATAAAAAATGACTGCATTAACTCCACTGCAGCCATAAATACTATAATAAAACCATAAATAACGGGTTTGATCAGTCACAGATGCTGAGAGCTGTGATAAGACAGTGTCTTCAGAGTCTCATTTGTTGACATACAGTATTCATGGCTGGAGGCTTTGAGAATTTACCAATTATCTGTGTGTGCCATAGACGAACACTGTTTGACTTGGATGCAATGCGTATGTTTGGCTCCACAACACAAACCCAAAAAGGAACTCAGATAGCGCAGCCAGGACTGACTAACAAGGAACCCGCAATTTCAAGCAGTGTGCATCTGATAAACAGCCAATTCTGTCCATTCCACACCAGATAGTATGATATTAATGATGTTTATCTCATGCTGTATAGCCAGACACTGCCACTTCTACTCAATTATGTGTATATATAGAAAGACTATGGTCATTTATTCAAGCGTGGTTTCTGTCTATGCTGTTTATAAATGATAAACAGCATATGCAATAATGTTTTCTTTATAGAATTTAAAATAGTCATAACGTATAAAGAAGAAGACTCAAACATTTCTAAAATCTGAAGGAAGGGAAAGAGATGTTCATGTGGAGTTGTTACAGATTTTGAACTGGCGTGCAGAATATGTATAATTTAGTAAGCATGTTTTAAATATGCATGTATGACTGAGTTACAGTTGACAGTAGTGTAACTGGAAGGCATACACAGTACTGTGCAAAAACTTTGAGGCACTTTAGATGTTTATATTCTTATCCATCACACAGTACCACCAGGGAGATCATGTCAGATTCTGACCATATTCACGCTGCAGTATGACGAGCCCAAATATACAGACAGAGACATAAAGAACAATCTTCAGAGACAAGAAGAACAATAAGTCCTGCAACAGAACATATGGCTCCCACACAGCCCTGATCTCAACATCAGTCTGAGATTACACAAAAAAGCAGATGACACTGAGACAGCCTAAATACACAGAAGAACTGTATCAAGTTCTCCAAAATGCTTGAAACAACTCATAGTACCTGCCAAACACACTGCACATGTGTTTCGTAGGAGACAGGTTGGTCATACATAACACTGATGTAGCTTGTGTTGTTTACAGCACCTTGTATGAAACAAAGTAATACATAAACTATTAATTTGTTTTACTCTAAGGGATTTGCAGGACTTGATCAGTTTATTCAAATGCTTAAAATATTATCTGTAGTAGTGCAACACTGCTCTTTAATTTTTTAAGTTAAATTTTTTTTTTTTTTAATTTCTTCATTAACTTTTCTTTCTTGCGATTTTCTTCCCTATTAGCTTTTCACATTTCTTGTTCAATGATACTTTTCTCTTTATGAGATATTTCATAAAAATGAAACAGCATGGGTTCGGCCTAAATTGTTTCCAATTGTATTTTTACACAATCAGTATGAACAGCTATATGCAGAGCCACCGCTCTCATTAAATGCTGAAGGAGGTATGAGAAAAATAGATTTGAATAGAATGACCATCATCATCATCATTTCCATCCAAAACATGAACAACTTACATAATTTGAAAATACAGGCAAAACAAGATACATATATTGTCTCATGAAGGAGATATGGATCAAACATGGGAAACATTCAAATGAAGTCCTTCTCAGCTCTAACTAACCATGAGATCATAAGGAAGTGATTTGTGTTCTTTTGATTGCAAACACTTTAGGATTTGATGATCTGGGGCCAATATTAAAGAATTATTTAAGGCTGTGCAATTCTATACTATCAATGGAAAGCATAGGTTATACAGTTACAGTTTCCTAGGATACCCAAAAAATGTTTTTTTGTTGTATTGCTTGTTGTCTACCTGAGAGAAGTCTGTTCTTTCTTTGTTTCTGTGAGTTTCTCAGGTTATTCCAGCTTCTTCACACAGTCCAGAGACATTGAGGTGAGGTTACCTGGTGACCCTAATTTGCCCATAAGTGTGAATGTCTGATCATCTATGTTGGCCTGCAGCTGTCTAGGGCGTACATTAATCTCGCCCACAGTCAGTCAGAGATTGATTCCAGCTCCCATGACCCTCATCAGGATAAGCAGTATAGATAATAGATGGATGGATAACACAATAAATGACCTGCATACACAAATTATTTTTGGTGATTTGCTGCTCAGTTTACTCTAATGCTGGTGTATGTCTGTGTATTTGTTTGTTCTATATATTTATTCATTTGCTGCATCTGTAGGCTCAATTGCATTGGTGTTATTCAAATACAGTTCAGCTGCTGAGCTAATGTCTGGTAAGTGTTGACCTTGTTGATCATACAGAAAGAGATCATTTTAAATACCCATATATGGCTTGAATCGGTCTTGAACATGTTTTTCCCTAGTGGGTTTGAGGGGTTTTTTTTAAATTTATTTTTATTATGCTATTTAACAGATTACTGAAAAAAATGACTTGCTCAAACTTGGCTATGGTTATTCATTTTAGTTGTAGAATATTTCCCATGTGTTGAGATGCTGCATCTTGCCATAGGTGCATCCCAGAGTGATCAATAATATTGAGCTATACCTCAGATAAGATGTGTGGAGCTAGTATTCAAAAGGAAATGGCACATGTCTTTCCTTTATATAGATTTGGAACATTTAATTTAAAATATTTCCCTTGAATTAGGATACTGTTTATGTCCTGCTGCATGTTTCTCTGATGGCAGTCAGGATGTTGCCTGAGCTATTCTCAGATGAAAAGGGCTTTGCTTATAATGAAAGTAAATTGCAACATGCTTGTTGCATATTCAGGATGGTAAATTGCAGACCCTCTGTTTTAGGGGTTTATATGTGCTCAATGCTAATTACAGAGCATCAAGCAATATTTAGTTTTTGGGGGATTTAGCCCATTATTCATCACATTTAAAGACAAAGCTCTTGTGAGAGAGGCAGAAGATGAATAAATTCCTTGTTGTTTGCGCTTCCTATGGTAATTTATACAAAAGTTATCAAGATTCTGCTGTGTAGGTATGTGTGTTTATTTGTATATACTTGTGTGCTACTATTCTTGAAGCAAAGTCCTCTATAGGTCAGGAAACACTTTGATATAGAGAGAGTTAGTCACTCAGACAGAGCACAGGTGACAGATATACATTATGCATGGGCAAGGAAGGGAAAGCTGGATATAAAAAGAACACTAAGATATTCACACTTATGCATACAGTTGAACACATCTATACTGTACTGTTTCCTGTGCAACTTTGTTAAATAGACCTCAAGCATAGAATACCATTCACTGTTTTTTCAAGCATATTGCATACATACATAAAACAATGCATTGGATTATATACAGCTTATATTGTGTGTCTGTGTGTGTATGTGCTTGCGTGTGTGTATAGGAGTAACACACATTTCTTTGAGCCTTTGTGCACATATCAACCCAGCCTGCCCCCACCATAGCTGACTTTGTGCTCCTTGTCCCTCAGGCACTGAAGACAGTCTGAGGCTGCACTTTAGTGCCCAACGGCAGAGAACAGCTTTAAAAGGAAAGTCTCAGGTCTCTCCATCTGTTGTTCTGTTCTGGACCAGGCAACAAGAGCTACAGTAAAAATCGCTTCAGTGATCAAAAATTACACACCCGATGTCAGCAGCGGCAGCATGGTATAACCAGCAGTCAGCTTCTTGAGTCTCCAAGAATCCCACAGAGAACTCCTAGTAGCTCCATGTTTGTCCTCCTTTGTTTTTGTGATTGATAATGGAGGTAGAGTGTTAGCTATCCTCAGTCGGTACAGGTGTTGATGATGTCTCTAATTAGCTGCAGAAGATTAATGACGCAGATTAATTGGGAGAAGGATTTTGACTGTACTCCATGGAGTCAAGTTAATTTTATGGAAATGAGGGCGATTTGGTCAGTCGTCCTCTTATGTAACTAAATTTTTATAGGGTCTAAATTGGTCGCATTATTTAACTGTAAGTGCTGAAAACTTTTCAGCCTTGGACCTATTCTTAAACCTGTTCTTATTAATAACTAATGTTTCTGATGGGAAATGGCTGTTTAAAGTGATGATCTAACAGACACAATCTCTGCTGTTCCCCTCAGCATACAGTGCTTGTGAGCACCACTTCATCTTTTGACCACTGAAGAGGTTTTGAAAGCAAATTGTAAACCTACTGAGTAATGGAACATAGTTGATTGGAAATGGTAGTTTCTCAGAACCATCCATCTATATTTGAGCTAAAATGTATCCAACATCTATAAAAAACTTATGTCAACATGTCTCAAAGGTAAATAAAATAAAATTAAAAAAAAAAAAAAACTACATGATGCCTGAGCTTTAGCTTTTCTTTTGCGGGGTGTACGTTAACATACGTTTACTTACGTATTTGGAACTGTGACCCTGTTTAACATGGTCTCTCAGATTGGAACTATTACTAATTCATACATAAACATGCACAAGATTGAAAAAAAGGAAAAACACAAAACATTCTCTTTAACAAAATACAGAAAACCTAATAACTATAAATTACCAAACCATAACTGTCCCATAACCTTCACCACACGTGTAATATTGTTACCATGATAAAGGTCTGATGTACCTCTGCTGGTTACTGTAACCATGGTGACAAAAATCTAATATTTACTGATATTGTAGGGGTGTTATTTCAAGAGATGCTCTTATGGGTGGTATCAGAGGTTGGGGACAAACAACCTATATGGCCATTCAGGATGGAGAACGTGTTCCCATATCAACTTTATGAGGCGATAATGTCAAGGTTATTTACAGATTTTTGCACCGCTCCCAAGAGGTTTAAAAAAACATCAGTAAATGTAGGTTTAAGGTAAAAAGAGGAACTTGAGGCAGCTTCCTGGTTTAACCTTTTCAGAATAAATTTAATTTGCATTAATAAAACAAACAATGATTTTTATGGGGAAAAAATCCCAGTTGAAGTATGGTGCCTTTCCAGATACATATGCACCACATCCATATACATACCCATACTTTGGCATGTAATATGAATATATTCTGTTACACACATACTGTACATACTACTACACTTACTCAGTGAAATTACAAGTGTGCATACTCCAGACTGCCTTTGTGGTGTGCTACCTACAGAAGTCACCAACTGCGCAGAGTGCTTGATAATTAGTCTTTCAACGGGTGAGACATTGTTAATCTTAATCGGTCTCTTATCTCTGGTTCCAGACGAGAGGAATTAGTGGCCTTAACCCCGCCACTTGGCTTCTCTTCATGGCTCGGCCATTTCTCCTCATTACAGCATTATAAGACCATGTGGCCCAACACGATACCGCAGCCGACTACAGCTAGCTCGTTAGCTCTATTCTCATTTTGTCTGATGATTGATACGTGCCCTCTGTGGCATCGGCAACTCGCCGACATTGATTTCACAACTCAAAAGGTTCTTTAATCACGTTAGAATTGTAATAGAGTGCTCATTGTTCTCCTCAAGTGCACATGGGCTTGAACGTATTCTTTCATTCTCGTGGGGAAATAAATACACACACTGGCAGAAACACACAGACACACACAGAAATACACAAACAAGATGTTTCTTTCTCACTTTCTCATTCTTTAGCACACTTCTGAGTACCCCAAAGCAAGGTGTGTACTATGACATTCCTCCTTTGTTTTCTTATAAGCTTTATCTGGCATGGCATCTTGGCACAGTTTTGCTCACATACAGCTGTTATCTTTTATAACCCTCCATATATATATATATATATATATATATAAGAAAACAATTGCAAGAGGTCAAAGTTGGGGGGATTAAAACATTTCTAATATCAGATAATTTAAAATATAACAGTAAAAAAATAATTCTAAATAATTATAACTTTGATAAATTTGAATTTGGAATCTTTTCCAAAAAGTAAAAAAAAAACGGTAAAAATGTTTATGAGTATATTGGGTTTGAGGAAGTACTGTAATTATGCTCCAGGAGTTAGGTGCACCTACGTTAAAAACACTTTTTCCAGGTTCAGACCTGAGCTGTGGAAAGTCAGTCAGCCAGTTCATCTCTATGACAAAGTAATTCTGAAAACTATTATTTTTCCATTAAGAGACAGTATACATTATATATAAACTAGTACATTGTACATTTGTATTGTACTGTATTTATCCTCCACCAGGAACTAATTCTTAGCTGACATGATTCCTATGCCTTTAGTTAGCTGATAACATTTCTTGAAATCTTTCTTAACATCGGATTAACAACCAGCTCATGGTCATTCACAGCGTAGTTTTTCCAGAATGGGTTGTAGCTGGTCCCACTCTGACTGCAGATTTAGGGTCTGCTTCACTCCACTGTGGACCTTTTGTGTGTCCAAACTATCATGTAGTGGGGTGTGTTTACATATATAATTTCAATATTATCTTGATTAAAATCTAAATGTAGAATGATAATTGAACATTGTGCAGCAACCTGCAATAATCAATGAGAGTGAGCTGATCAGGAAATGTCACCACACATGTTTTTCTACGCAGCACTTGACAGCAACCTTCATACAAGCCCACAGCACAATTATTATAATTTCACAGATTTTGCTTTTCTCTCAACCTGTGAATAAATGACACTCCTTGTTAGCTTATAGTAGTTGCAGTGGCAGTTGCACGAGCCCCATTTGAGACCAAACAATAAAACTACTACTACTTCCAGCTCACACTTTAAAATGTATAAGCCGTTCTGAGTGCAGCAATCTCATGATGGCCACTTTGCTCTGAAGTCATGTCTGATCACAAGTCCCTGGAATTGCCACTTTTGCAAATGTATGTGGTCCTGCATATCGACTGAATTGCCAGATGTGTGTGATCTCCTATAGTTAAATATATTAAAAAAGCAGTTAAATCTGTTCTGTCTAGCACATTAAAGTAGGTTAAGATTTGAAAACCCTCAAGTGTGCACAAAGCATGCCAAAAAAAAGCAATAAATAAGTAATGAAGAAGTGAGTGGAGTAAAAGAAGAAACACAACAACAACACTAGAAGACTGGTAGACAATATGAGAATACTGAAGTGAAAAAAGATGAAAGTACTTGTGCATCTTATCTATGAAAGGTTTTATCCCCCTTTCTCTTTTCAATTAAAGAAATAGCCCTGGTCTTGTCTCAGGAGGATGACACTCTCAGCATGGCCCTGCACCGTCTGATTGCGATTTCACTAATGTTATTTTTATGCAAATGTAGTTTTCCCCTCATCTTCTTTTTCATGTTCTAATGAAATATCTGCAGTACTGGCAGCAATGGCCTCTCTGGCTACAAGCAGGAAAATCACCAGATACATGTCTCACCACTTCTGAGTGTTGTCTTCACTGCCATGATACTGTAGAGGAGATAAGCTGCATGAGTCTGGGGTAAAGCAACTCTAATGGTACAAGGAAAATAGGTGACACCATCTGATTTCTTTAATAAATATGTGAAACGTAAACATCACCACAGGGGAAAAAAAAAACAATAGAAAAATCCTGAGGTAGAAAATTTCCTCTTATCATAAAATGGCTAAACGCCTAGTTCCTTCAGTGAAGTTTACCGCATTTAAACACCTCTAGATGTTACAACCAGAGCCAACCTCACTTAATAAGGAAGCAGCGAAATTACTTACAAACAAATTAGTTTGTCCAAACTAGAATATCTCAACAGCTACTTGATGGATTATCTTGAAAATTCCTGCATAATGTGCATTCATGCTGGTGATCACTTGACTTACTGATGCGCCACCAGCAGGTCACTTTCTGAATACTTTGTACAGACCTTCATGGTTGTCAAAGAATGAAGCCTACTCATGTTGGTCACCTGCTTTCCCCAATTTGTGGTTTCAAATTTTACTTTAGAAACTCTTTAAGTTTGGCCATTTGGATGTTTGTTTGATTAATGGATTTCCATGCAATTTGGTACACATTTATTCCCCCTGTGACCATTTTTGGTGATCCTTTGATGCCACCATCTGGCCAAACTTTCAGCTTGTCCTACACTTAGTTTTGTGACCAAATACTGTACCTGCAAAACTTATGATGCTTACATAAGTCTGAGGTGTACTCAGCTGTGTTTATTGCAAGCAAGCAAATGTTGTATGAAGGCTGCCAAGGTTGAACTAAAATGATGATGATCGTAAAAGAAAAATGAAGTAGGTAAGTAAAGCATCAACACAAAGTTAGTTTAGTTAGCTGTACTCAACCTTGTAATTATATTTCTTCTTAACGGTTACCTGATGTAGGACGCGATAATGGAATTCACAGAAAAATATAAAAACTAACCCTTTAAATGATTATTAATGATTTAAATTATCATTCAAAGTTGCCTCTTAATATTCTGTATTCTGTAAGAGTTTACTGCTCAGTCTCTGGATTTTGTCTCATACTTAGGGTTGACAAAATATGTTTTTCACCTTTCCGATCCCTTGTTAGCATAGTTAGCCTATATTAGCTCAGAGTGTTTACTTGGCTTGTTTAATGTATTACGTGATTACCATCACCCTGAACGCTCTGCTGAAGACTTTGAAAAATCTGTCACTTCAATAGAGCATCTGTTCAAGTGCAACCCTAGAATTACCAAGTATACAATACTGTAAATTACTCACTTTGTTATTTTTTAAAATCCAAATTTAAAAAAAACAGTCCATTTGAGTAATGTTGAGTGTAAAAAAAAAAACATAGGACAGAATAAAATAGAACAAAAAAAAAAAACACTTTAGATCTCATATACCAGCCAAAGAACCCATTTCGTGTTGACACATTTATTGCAAAGGAAACATTGAAAATTCTTTATCACAATGTCGTATAGCTTCCATCAAATGAGATTATTTTGAACATCATGCTTTCATATAGACGCAAAGACTTCAGACAACACATCATATTCACATCCACCCCGGAGAAGAGAGAACACTCACCAGAAATGACACTTCTCACTCAGATATTTCAATTAACATACGGCTGTTTATATTTGTGATGGTGGCTGTGATCTAAAATTTATGAAGTATGTAAATTTGAATTGCAAACTTGTTAGCTGAAATGAGAGATTTGCCAAGGAAGTGAGACGGTGTGATGGTGTGAAGTCTCATGGGGTGTGAAACCAAGTGAAGTAAGAGACTCTAAGATCTTAGCAAAGGAAGAGGGAGATGATGGTGATTACAGGAAGCTAACAAAAGGACTGTCACATCCAAAAAAAAAAAAGATATTGATTGGATGACAAATGAGTATCATGTTGTTGCACTTGATTTTTGTTTTAAGAGTAGATGCTTTCCTTTGATTGACATTAACAAGATATGTTAACACTACAACCTACATTGTTGTCTTTTATGGGACAGAGGGGCTGTAAAGATAGGGTGAGCCACTGTAAGTATCCTAAAGGTTATTTTACTGTCCTTGTTATAAAACAAAGCCAGAGACTCCAAATGGCTGCGTAATTAAAATGTCATTAATTTGTGGTCTCTTATCAGACCTCACAGACAGCTCTTAATGCAATGCCTGCGAGGAAGATAGAGCTTGCGTGTTCCTGGACAGCACCACATGCTGCTTCACTCTCACATCAGCTATCTCAATAATGGGGTATATACCGCTGCAACAGACTGCGCAGTATTTTGACAATTAGCCAATTACTTTTCATCTGTGTAATATTGAGATTGGTTTGCAGAAATGGTAGCCTCATGCAAATATCTCATTAAAAAAGTAAATTAGCTTCCATGATCAGCAGCTTTTGATGATTCATAACCTCTTCACTTTGCATCAGACACATGTTAACACATGAACATGGGCGTGCAACTGTGAACACAAACATGTAGCAGTATACATACTAATGTGTCTCCTATCAGATGCATATTAAGTGGGACAGGCCAAAATGATCATTTTCAGTTGGACATTTTCATTACAGCGTCATAAATGGAACCGCAGCCTGATTTTCTCTCAATATTTTTTTCCTACGTATAATTTAAAATAGTATCGATCCACTGTTATCTCACTTGTCCTAGGACAGAATCGGCCACAGGATGTAAAGGAGTATTCTATGCAAAATTACATGACAAAAGAAATTATAGGATTGAACGTGATATCGGACACAAAAGGCAATTTTCGTTTTAAGATAATTCTGTAAAAGCCGAGACCTGTGTTCCTTCTGCTTTCATCCATTTAAATCACAGATGATGACATGTTCTCATTTTCTCCTCTCTGTCTGGCGTGAAATGAAAATACCAAACAATAAAAATCAGCACGAGTGACAGACACTACAACACTGATGTGCAGTGACTTTAACAGTTGTAGTGGAACCAAATGGGTTTGTGTTTTGTTAACTAATCCTAAAACAAGGTGTTTTTGTCATAGTTTGTTTGCATATCATCCAATGTTAAGGTACTGTCTGACTTATATATAAAATATATTTCATTTTAAGGGACTTTTTTTTTTATTGGCCTAATTAAAGAACCTTATTCCTCTTGATGAGATGAATGATTCACATCCTGCTGCTGAAACACACACACACTGCAGATATATCAAAACAGTTAAACATAAGATTGTTAAAAAAAAAAAAAAAAAAAAAAGACTAATGACTTTGGCTGCTATTTCAATACATAAATAACAACTGACTGAAAATGTTGCCTGTATAACAGCCCAGGTAGATATGGTATATATGGAAGGATGGGAGAAAAAAGAAGAAAAATCTTTGGGACAGCTACTAGTCAGTGGAATCGATCTTTTTGACAAATCAGCCTAATCTGCTGAATCTTCCCTCTCCATCATTCTCATTTATTTGACCTCTGTAAGACTTTAGCTGCTCAAAT
This sequence comes from Polydactylus sextarius, assembly GCA_016801845.1. NCBI lineage: Eukaryota > Metazoa > Chordata > Actinopteri > Polynemidae > Polydactylus > Polydactylus sextarius. Next base: position 9,755,333 of record CM028915.1, on the reverse strand, counting down.
CTAAACCAGGGCCGTGCTGCTAAGCAGTGCTGGCCGAACGTGCTTCATTACACATGGGGCCCATGTTGAAGATCAAACAGGTTGAGCAATGACTGGACACATCCATGGCAGTTCACATGTTTTGGTACCTGAACAACTGGCAGCATCAGTCCTGGTGATGTTTGTCCCTAGTCAGCCAGAAGAGGTTGTGGTAGATGGCCTGACCTGAGCAGATGAGAACACAAACGAGGACAGCTGCCAGGGACAGATGCCGCCATTTGGAAAGCAATGTCGGGTTTTAACCGTCCGTGTTATTAGGCTGGGTTGTCGAGGCAGTCATCAGACTGAATTCACTGCTCAGGCAGCTAACAAATACTGTTTTCAAGCTCAGACAATGCAGACTCACTCGTTCTGCCCCAACAGGCTGCTTTATTAAAACACTATCTACTCTAGTTTCTGTATGGAGGGAAGAGACAAGCGTTGTGCTGTTCTTGTGAGTGTTTTTCCTCGTATTGTGCTTATTCAAGAGAAAGTCTGTCCCCCCACCTCACACTCACTGAAATAAACATGCAAACAGATGCCGTGATGATTATGTTTTCACATGGGGATGTTATTGTAGTCAGAAGTCCAGGTGTGTTTGTCTTGCTTGTTTATGATACATTGTCACACAAGGACTAGTTTAATAAAACTATATTCACGATGAAATCATAATGTCACACAAATGACAAGAAACAAACATTTAAAAAGTCTGAGTTTAGAGTTTCATGTCCTATATTGCAGTATCAAATGTAATGAAAGTGTGTCTCTCACACCAGTGTGAAACATCAGTGATGGATATTATTATCACCTCTGTCAGGTTAATTGATATTTTCTACTGATTGTGGTATCATGCCTTTAGGAATAATTTCTTTTTCTTTAATAATCCCTTCATATTAGATTCATTCTGCAGATTGCAGCATTGGAGTTGAAGCGCCACACGGGCCGAGCAACATTGCTCCTGTAGCTGATTTAACTGTCATATTACATCTGCATCAGCATCAGTGGTGCTGGATCTTATGCTGGAACCCCTCATTAGTGTTTCAGTGCACTCTGATTACTGATTGACCAAATTGAGATTATAGGCATTAAGGCTATTTCCTCAACCCAGTCACATCCTGCTCCACATTCCCATCTTTATCCACTCCTGTCTCAAGCTTTCAGGGTTTCTTAAGGTTGGGTTCAGGGTAGACATGATTGCTCTTTATTCAAGTCTACTTTCTTAGTCCCTAAACCTAAAATCTCTCCCTCTCTATTTTTTTTTTTTTTTTAAACAACAGCGAGATGTAAAATTCTCAAATAGCAATAAATAAATAAATAAATAAATTTAAAAAAAAAAAGCCAAATTCTTTTTCAAACTAATTTAAGATAAGGTTTACAGAGCTTCAGCAATGCACACAATAGAGCGGGAAGAAAAGAGGATTACATTTTCATAACATCCAACAGTTTACTTATAAAATAACATTTTACTGACACCTCAAAGATATTTCTCTTTGACTGGTGGCCTTCTGTTTAAAATGAAAACACACTGTACTGATGTTATCGTAATTACCTGTGCCACCCCCTGCGAGTATTACAATCTACCTGCTATTTGGAAGCAATCAGCTTTACGTTTCTTTCACAGGATGAGGATAGTAATCCCCATGTCTGTATTGTAGCTCCATTTAGTTTCTCTGAACTCAATTTCAGCACTCAATACACTCCATGCAATGAAACATGTATAACTGCAGATACGAGATCAGCGGTTATTCCTTTTCATCTCTTCCTCATGTCTTCTTTTCCACCCTGATGTGAATTCAGAGTCACAGTTTTTCACTCTTGATAAAACTACTCAGTCGCTTCCTGTGTTTTGGCATTAAGTTTTAATGACATGCAACATTCATTGGCAGAGATGAGAGGGCGGTTGGTTTGAAAGGATCTCTGAAGTGTAACGCTGAACCCAAATGGCTCATTGGACTTTCATTCCAATTTGGTATGATCTCTTCTCCATCTCAAAATATAAATAAAAAAAGCTTATGCAAATAGGAAGGATTTCATATTTCTGAAAGGATTTAAATATTTGTTTACTCGTATGACTTCCTGGGAGGATATGTTTTTTTTAATTAATTATATTTCATGAAAAGCTGTTGAGAAGATGTATGAATATGTAGATGGTGTTTACTTATTTTTGCATTTGATGACAAATTTTGAGGAGGTGAAATTCTCTGCAGGGCATAATTCTCCTATTTCACCACCGGTCTGTGTTTGCTACAGAGTGACCATCTCTGCATGTCTGAAAATTTTCACACTGTTTGACTTTTATTTATAAATTTTCTCTTATGCTGGTTCCTACAGAGCCCCTAAAGGGACATGGACAGAAAAAAATAGGGTTAAAAAAAAGTGGTTTTGTGAGATCTCACAAAGGGATCATTTAAGTTCTTCCGGGTCAGTTTAGAGATTGTAAATAAACACAACAATGGAACGCATTCACCCGTGGGAGAGGTTCATAGAGTTTCATAGAGCAATTGCAGTGTTTCCCATTAATTACAGGAGACTTTTGCGGGCCGCCACAGTCTCATTTGGACCCGCCACAATCTCATTTGACCATAAAAATACTAATAATAAACAGTATTTCACCATCTCTCATCAGCCCATTTCGCAAAGGTACTAGGTCTCTCTCTAGCCTCTCACTCTCTCTCTCTCTCACACACACACACACATATGCTAGCACAGGTCGCGCTGCATTGTCTGGCACTGATTTACTGTCTTTATATTTGAGGCCAATCTCAAAATAAAACTCTATGAACCTCTCCCACGGGTGAATGCGTTCCATTGTTATCTTTGTTTACAGTCTCTAAACTTACCCGGAAGTACATCAACTAAAATTAAACTTTTGTGAGATCTCGCAAAACTTTTTTTTTTTTCAACACTATTTTTTTCCCTTCCATGTCCCTTCAGGGGTTCCATAGGCTCCTTCTTATCTGTGTACACATGTGTAAAAAAACAATCGGTATGGCCGACACTGTTGCAATATGCTTGTTGGCCCTCAGAGTCAGAAAAAAATTAGGCACAAACACTTTTAAAACACACTGCCCCTTCCTTCTTAAGATAACGTATAGACTGAAATTGTCAGAGATGATTACCAGAGGGAATTTAAGCACATTTGTATTGGATTGGATTGAGACAGTGTGTCTGTTCCTTAAGTTTAGACCTTTGTTTTTTACAGTCTGTGGGATGCAGGGATTTGGCTTGGGTCTTGAGAAGTTGAGGAGGCTTAGTGGATCAACTCAGACTGGACTTTAATTCTGGAAATCTGCTTTTGAAATCACAACATATGGCTTTTTTTCTTTTACATTTGGGGATGTTTAACATTTAAAAGACATGCCTGTAGAAAAGAGAAAATTACCTGACAGTAAAAAGACCCATTGAGTTAGGGGGCATTTAAAGTTACTGCAGCTGTGCAGACCTCTCTTATCAGACAGGAAGTCACTGCATCCATCACAGTGACCTGGGGACTTGCGGATCTAAGCCCTGTGAAGTTAAAATGTCCTTGAGGTTCTGATCTTGAATGAGATAGTATGTTTACCCTCTAGATAACAATGTCACCCTTCAAATACCTCACTAAAGGGCATGCATTCAGCTCTAATGTTAGATGACAGGCTCAACATGGTACATTTACAAGTACAAAAAAAGATTTCTGAGTTAAATTTGACTATGTGGTCACCTCCTGCAGCTATGATAGGTTGTGAGGCTGTACAGTTGTTTTAACACTCAATACACCAGCTCTGAGCAGTGAACACCCACGCTTACACACCCACCCACACACAACCCCCTCAGCCACACACAAACACACACACACACACACACACACACACACAGACAGACACACATACACACACTGAATTGTTCCAGCACCCTGGCGTAAGGATCACTAGTCACTGCAAAATGTTTTCTGAGGGAATAATCCCATTAAAACACTTTAATTACATCTGGCTGAATGCAGTCTGTTGGCAAAGCAGAGTGATACATGGGATGAAATAATGATGTGGACACAAGGCTGTATGAATCCCACTGCCTGCTGAACAATACAACAATAAAATAGCCGGATATTCAATAGTTAAGTATAAAGCTTAAATAATTGATACAGAAATCACAAAAACAAGTTTGACTGGGTGCAAAGAATCTCTTTCAACTGAGTTTTTAAAAATAAATGGAGAAGGAACTAACTGCTTCTAAAACAGTGAGTACAACAGCTAAACTCTACACAATATGTGTGATCTCACTTGTCTGGACAAAAGCAAACTTTAATTCATGTGGGTTTTATAAAAACTGATTTACAACTGACTCAACTGGGTTAGATTTACACAATGAGGACGACAAAATGTAATGTAATGTGTAATGTATAAAACATAATCTAAAACTTAACCACAGCCTAATGTCCTCATATAACCTCAACCACAAAAGCTTTAATGGACATTTCATTGCTACTATGTTTTGCGAACAAAATAATAGGAATAAATGCATTTAATACAGTTTCTTTACCCTTAGTCAGAATAAAGATAAGCACCTCCTATTGGTGGAATGGGAAAAAAAACTGTTTTATATGGGTGAATTTGTGAATTTATCTGCCGCTGAATTGATCTGGTAGCAACTCCAACAAAGAAGTATATTGTATTAGTTATATAACACAGGAGAATTATGGGAATCTGGGTTTAGTTTGAAGCAAGACAGAAGTTTAATAATCCATTACAAAAGTAGTAAATAAAAAGTGTAGGTACTGAAATTGACAATTTGTTATTGAAAAGCAAGGGCATGAAGGTTTAATATATCTCATGTTGTTGTTCTGTTGCATTTCTTACACCAGCAGAGGACCAATCCAAATCTAAATGATGCCATAGTATTATAGCAGAATATATGCAGCTGAAATGCTACACAGCTCCCCATATTGCTGCAAATACAAATAAGTAAACCACAGTATTACCTTGAGGGAGTTTGTTTGTATTATTTGATTCTAATTAGGTCCACAGAGGGTCCACAGAAGGCAAGAATATTTGAACTGCCAGACAAAGAAGTAAGTTAAACATGTTGGCTGGGTTTCACAAGCCTGTAGGACCAACAGAAGATAAGAGTTGCCATAATTTACTCTAGAACTAGTCGCATTTTTTTCAAAAGTCCAACACTCTGTTAAAATGACATCGCATCAGTTTGTTTGTGGCCTTGAAAATACTTTTCCCTTCAGAGCAACAGAAAGATGGCAAGGTGTGAAAACATAATTAATTATTTTAATGACGTGTGATCACTTCAGACAGACTGTTACTGAACATGATGGCCTCAGCTTTTACCTAACCTAACCTTTTATGAAACTAACTTTCATCAAAGCTGAGGTTATACAAAAAACAGATATTATTCAAAGTAGCATGCCCACATATCATATCTTTAGTATGAGCACACCTATAATTACATAACTGATTTCAAGCACTATATATTTGAAACAATATTAATTTCAATTAATATAACAGAAATAAGTAAACTCAATACATCAGTGCTATAGTAACCCATGTACCCTGGAGCAGTTTTGAAAAACATTGTCAAGTTGTTTTTAAGAGCACTATTTAAGTAATTTAGTTTAAAAAGATGTAACATGCACAAACAATGACTAAGATTATCAACAGAATTATTTAAAAGAGGTCTCTATTGTAATTCAGTGATATGATGTGCAGTTAGCATGCTTACCTGCTTGTTCCAGGCCATCCTACACCTCCAGAGGTGTTACTGGGTCAATGTAGCATCCAGTCCGCCCTTAAGCAAACACTGACAGGATGAAGAAGTAACAACAACAAAATTCCAGCTCAGCTCAGGAATTTCTCATATATATTGCCACCATGCGGTTGCCAGTGGAGAAGATGTTCCTTCCTTCACATGTTCTGGTGACTGTTCCTTCTCCATTCCATGTTAATCCTTAAATTGGCAATAGTAAGCCCAGTCTCAAACATGCAGCATATTCTCATGTGCACCAAAATGACACAGTTACCCACCAAGATTTGTCCTGGCACAAGGAAAGAGGAGCAAAGAGCACGTTTCCTTATTTCTTACAACCGTGGCAGACACTTCAGCTTTCTAGTAATGTGCTGCCCCCTACTTGCTTGGAGTATGAATTAAACAGTTGTCCAGTTCTTACACAGTACCCCTTTTAGTTTAAGTTCAAACATCAACATCTCTTGTCATCTGAAATGCACTTTTTGTCTGAAGGACATAAATAAAAGGGTTTGATGGTGAAAAATGAAAAGTGAGTTGACCATGCAGCTTGGAATGCTGACCTAAACAAGGGTTTGGTTCTCCAGGGACTATTTGCCCTGACTGTGAAGCTCTCACTGTGTCCTCAAAGCTGTAGACATTACTTACTGTCCTGAGTAGTTTAGAGCACATTTCTGCTTAGGCTTTGTGCTTTCATTAAAGTGGTGGCTCTTGCAGACTGTGGACTCTCAGATTCCTCTTGACATGGACTGGCGCTTCGCTGCAGCACTGCTCATGTATCTTTCATGATGTGCTACAAGCTTCTTTACAGCCCTGTCATCAAGTCATATCATCATTGATGGACAAGAACCTCATCTCCAGAGATCTCAGCTCTTTTATTCTGTTTTGAAACCAGAACCACTTTTCTGCCCAACATTATCTCCTTCACACACTTTGATGACTTTGATTTCCAACCTTGAAAAATTTGTATTTTCGTTCATTTTATTACATTATATGACATTATAATCCATCCAGCAAAACTCTCATTTATTCTCTTTTATACACAACTTAAAGCCAAAGATCACTTGCCAGCTTTTGTCTTTACTATGCGGGGCAACAATTAATTTAAGTGAAAATACTAATTTAGGAAACTGCGCTAATCAACTTTAAACAGTTAATAGGTGATTTTCACACCATTATTGCCTTTCAATGTTAGTTGAGCTTCTAATTTTCTCGCGTGCCTTTGGGATCTTTTACTGCGTTGTTTCATAAATCCTCTCTAACTTTCCACATTTTGTTACAAGAGAGAGATTACTTAACTGTTAATCACACATAGAGGAGTGAAATTCTTTACAAATTTTGCATGTTTTATTTAAATATTAAACTCTTGACAATACCACTAATACAAGAATTGGAATATTTTTGGCCACTTGGGGGTAGTTAAACAACCTGTAAGCTGCACATGACATATCACAAAAATCATTCTCTTAAATCTGTTTTGCCAGTTTTAACTGCTAAATGTTCCCATGTTTACCAGTTAGTTGCCGACTCCGTTGATGTTACGTGGAACTGAGCAAGTAGTTTTCCTGTTTTATCAGAGCTTTCTTAGCTGAAAACAGCTGCTTGTTGCAGCTGCCGCAAATGCAAAAAATAATCTTAGCATGTGTTTACCCACAGGCACATACTGTGTTTGCAAATGTAAAATGATCATGACTGATGTGTTCAACTTTGTAAAACAACAACAATCAATGCTTAACAGCTTTGCACAACACTCATTTCCCATGAACAAATACACATGTCACAAATTAAAGGGGGTAGCAAATGAATAAATCCTTTATTTGCATTAATATCATAACAGGAAAGCATGTATGCTGAATTGTCTTGCAGATTAACACTTCCATGAAAAGGTTTGTAAAGGAAATTGCATGAAAGTTTCAATAATTAATACATTAAACACCAAAGTAGATGAGTGTACATTTTTTCCACAATACTGGAATGTTCACTTGAAATAATGGCATGTTGGAAAACACATACCATTCAATATTTACACACCTCATGTTTAAATATAACATGTAAAGAACACTGATGAAAATATATTACACAAGAATGTTAGGTAAGTATGTTTTCATAGTCTTGTGCAAAATACATTTTTTTATAAAATGATACCAGTCAACTCTCCTGTCTCTAGCATGACCTTGTAATACAGATTTCATCTATACTAGGTTTTTGTTTGTGTTTTTTGTTCGTGCAGGAAAGTGCAGCTGTTTTTTTTTCTTCTTTTTTTTTTTATCTCCCTCTGACTCTTGCTTCAGCATACTTCAACTCCAGAATATATATGTGAAAAGGCATCCTTGCTGATCTCAATAATAAACGATGAGAGTTAGTTTGATGCTTTTAGGAGCTTCTCAGTGGTAATTTTTGTCCCGCTTGAATTTCTTTACAGGTAACATAACTGAACACAAAATAACATTAGCATTACTTTCATTAGAGAGGTGAACAGTGCACACAAGATTGGCCCAATTCTGCCAAAAACTCCCCAAAGACTACACAAACAAGATAACAAGAGAGATATCACAGGCGACTTGAAGCTCATTTTGCCCTTACTCATTCTGACAAACATAGCACCATACAGACAAATTTAGTCCATATGATAAGTGACAGTGTATATAGTTCAAACGTTGGGTGGTGCTGTAATGTTCCAGATAAAAAAGGCCGTGGCTGAGGCATGATGTTTGTCATCACAGTTTTTGCAAATGAGGTAAAAAGAAAGAAAAGTGGTCACCATATCAAATCACTCCATAGACATTGTGGGTAGATTTGTCCCATTACCAGCTGTAACAAGAATGACTGTGGTGACTTGCAGAAGGGACACATCAAATCAAACAAATTAGATCTGTTTTTACATAGGAGACAGTTGTTACTGCAAAAAAATGACATTAGTCATTCATTTTCAAACACTGTGAAACAACCAGGTTCATATTTTCTTGTAAACTGACCAACGGCAGTTACACAGTTAGAAAAACACTTCTATCTGATGAATAGGTGCACAATGCATCTGACTTTAACAATGATACCAATGATGGTCTCTGTTACCGCGATGACCTGCACCAGATCAGCAAAGCAGATGGCTATTCTATTTGAAATCATTATTACCACTCTCTAATAAGTCAATTCTTAGAAAAAGGCTTTATAAATCATGACTAATGACTTTAATACTGGCTGACAAAATATTTACTGATGGTTAAGGGAACTGTTATGAACCAGGATGTCAGGTTGGGATAAATCCCTCTGTTTGTTTTCAGAGCCACTTGCTTTTTGTTTTCAGATACATTTTCTTTTCATTACAGCCTAAGGAGATAGAGGCTCTATGGAGAGACCAGCTGGATTGTGCTGATCTTCTACTGGGCAGTGCTAGAGAGCATCATTAGATATGGAATTACAGCATGATCTGGCAACTGAAAAGCATCTTTGACAATTTGTACAAACGGCGACTGGCCTGTCTGTTCCATCTCCTCCTCGCTGTGGCGCATACTTGTTTATTGACAAACACAGAAAAATATACCTCACAAAAATACAACCGTGGTCTTGGCACCCCCTTTTTCAAAAATGGAACATCCCCCTATAATGTTCAATTAAAGGAATATTGGGCACATATTTACAAAGCCTTTTTTCTGAACAATCTGTAGGTTAAAATCCTGCAGAAGGATGGAGCAGCATGAGTTGCTAATTACAAATCTGGGCAAGAAACACTGAAGGATCATGGTCAGTAAAGACAATTTGACCCAACATACACTTCAAAATTCAGCAGAACAAGCAGCAGGGCCAAAACATAAACACATAACAAAAAATATAAGTGTTACAGGGGGTGCGGAAAATAACAATGTAGCTGGTTGAAACATCTGCAAGATGGTTTTCCCTCTTGCTGCCATCTTGGCTCTTTAAATTCTGTACGTGTTTCTCAGCTGCAGCACCCAGGTCTGACTGACCAATCACTGACTCTGACTCTTGCAACTGACTCTTACACACGATTATTGGCATATGCCAGGCTGCTATGATGGTAATGTGAACTCATATAGAGTCTGTCCAGACAAGTAACCAGTGCAGACTTTAGACAGCATTTCTGCTCTGTAAACTTACTTCTGTCATAAGGAAGACGACGAGTTCCAAAGTGCAAATAAAACCATTTTAAGCACCATATATTCCAACCTCTGTGAACCAGTTGAACTCTGATGCTAACTCTTAATAAAATAGAGCAATGTGGACTTTAATTTTTATGGAATTGGTATATGGTCAGTATTATTACCAGACAGACAGTATTAATGTCTACTTTATGTGTCTTTAGACCACGTGAAGCAACTGTTTAGCATCACTTGAAGTGTTTCTCATTTTTCTATGATGTCTTAGGTTTTTTGTGAAACAATGGACTGTAGAACCTTGGCCAAAGAGAGATTTCCTTTTGGGGATAATACATTTTATTTCCCTTTACCTCGCCAATAATCTGGAGTGGATAAAAGTCACAGGGAACCCTGAATTACATTGTTCTGATATTCCATAATCCATAGCAAATCATGCAGAATGGTGACAGTCAGACAACTTGCCTTGAGTTCCAAAAAATGTTGTTAAGCTCATTGAAGCATCAAACATGGGTGTGGTTGAGCAAAGGAGTTTTGAAATGTCTGTCTAGCATTTCTCTAATCTATCAGTCAGAATGATACACTGACATCAGTGCTGGAAATCATTTTGAGTGTGTTGTAACATCTACAGAGTGATTTGTAGTTGTTGCAGTTGCAGCAAATCTTGTTAAGATAGCTGCCTTGATTAAGTGAATTGTATCAGTGAGACAATAAGATGACCCCCCATCCCTGTCTACGCTCATGTGGACACACCCCCAGACAGCAGAGGTCCTATAATTACAAGCACAGAATCACCCAAGGCTGCATTTACAAATGAATATAACCCATTACATGTTATCCATCATGGATCAGCATCGGCTTATCCATCCTTGACATTTCATTTATTGCTGTAGATTTACTATCTTAGAGGTGGTGAATAGTATATTGCAACACATACTGAAAGACAATACAGTTTTTCTCAACATAACAAATAACTGAATTAATGAAAGACAGAAATGCAGTTGTTTCAAACCTGAATCAGTCACACATGGGAAAAACATTTCATGTGATCCAAGCAGTGTCATTTCTTCTCACCTGATAAGGTCATATTTTTACAGTGCAGGGTTATTCAACCTCCTGATGGGAACATGATCTCTAATCTCAACTCATTTCTTCTAATAGCTCTTTGCACATTTTATAGACGCACAGCCAGCGAGACACCAGATTATATGGCACTCTGTGTGAACATTTTTCTCTCTTTTTAAGTTGTAAAAATAGCCTTTCTTAATATATCTAAGGCTTATGCATCATCATGCTTGAAACTTAAAAAGTTCAAGGGGAAATGAACATGTTTGAAATGAATCCTGTTGAGACCTGGTACTTATTTGATACTAAGATTTATGATACCACTGTGCAATATTTAACTTTTTTTTTTTCTCTGGAGTTTGGTGTTAGTGAATTATTTTGTAAGCGAATACCACTACTCTATTACAGACACCCTGTTAATGCAACTGATTTCTATATTGATCTGTCAATAGAATCTAAATCTGATTTAAATTAAGAATAATAATCTAATAAAAAGTACCTAGTCACGTTCCAAGAGTTTTAAAGAATTTGCTGTACTTTAAAAAATAGAGCACAAAAAAAAATCCTCGCTTCACAGACAGCCTTTAATAAATGAATGTGTTTTAGCCTCCTTCCACCTCAGGTTTATGCAGTGCAAGGGCACTTTAATCTGAAGACTCATTTCATCAGTTTGCAGGGCTAAATTTAATCAGTGGGTCACGAGAATAAATATGAGTCGCCTTTTGATCGAGGTGCATAATAGAATTATTCACTTTGTGTGAGCAAAAAAAAGTAAAAAGAATAAAGTGACACTGGATAAAAAAAGAATAAAAGGTCAAGGAATAGTGAGAAGTCCAAACAGCTAAGCAAATTGCTAAAGTTAAGAGGGTTGAGAATAAATGGCTTCTTTATCATGCAGAGACTTTATAAGACTTTAAACGTGATGAAAATGATAGAAATTGTTTGTACGTGCATAGGCAGACTGGGAGTATAAAAGTGGGAGGTGAGAAAACAAAGTAGAGATAGATAAACAATATTATGTGGAAAATTATAACAATAAAGGGCTGGAACAGATTACAAAGACATATCTTAGCCAGTTCCTTAGAGGATGTGCAGCAACAGATGGCTGTATATATTCAGAATATTACACATATTGAAATTATATTTCCCAACATATTATTTCCTTATTGTGTATTTAACTGTATTTTAGGATCTGTGCTCGAACAAATATCTACAGGCTAGAGTGAATGTAATGAAAATCTTTACACCGATAACACTAATAATCTCAATGTAACAGCAGCTCTGAATACAGTATGTCTTATCAGCTCGTTCCAGCCAGCTGTACTAATTGCGAACCTAACAAACTCAAACAATGATATTGTGTTTTTATAATTCCTATCATCGGAGTTGGAGGAAATTACTGTACCTCACTAAGATGGTTCTGTAAACAGAGATAAAATACGCTAAAAGACTCATCCAACTTATTTACTGAGGAAAAAAACAGAGAAGGTCACAGAGTGCAGCAGAAAATCTATGTGAAAATGTCTCGTCTTCTGCATTAATTCGATGCAGGTAAAATACCAGCTAGAAAGCATCTATTGAAGAGAAAATAATCTTTCACTGAGAAGTGTTTGCTATCACTTCGCTTCTACTGATCAAGCTTTAATGGAAAAGACAACCAGACTAAACTGATTGTTTCCTAATCAGCTTTTAATTGTGAAGTAGCTTCATTCACCTGAGTTACGAGGAAATTACCTCCCCCCTGCGCTGACACTTTGATAACACAATCATTACCGGACATTTCATCCATCCCCTGCTGCGAGTCGGCCCTGAGACTTCCTTTGGTCCCCTGCTCACGACTGTGAAAACTTACTTGCGAAACATACAAACTGGCAATGACAGCACAAAGCAAATCAAAACCAGTAAAACCATGTTGAAACTGAGCCAAAGTTGGAGAAGTAGTTGGCCAAGCGGTGTAACAAGATCTTTATCTGATTAATTAAAACTTGTGTTTGCTGAAGAGTTTGTAAATTATTTAAATTTCCAATTATGTGAACATGTTTGTAGGAAGCTTACAGTTAGCAATAGTCAGAACATGTAATGATTATCTGTTGCAAACTGTTAAACAGTGTTATGTACTGTGACTGCAGAGGTTTAGAAATGAACAACATATCCTGTGGTCTTGCTTGTTATCTAATGCATACTCAGAAAGTAATCAGTAAGGATTCCACTATAATATAACAAAATCACATTTGGCTTTGTAATCTCATAATACTAATATGTCCAGGTTAAAGAGTCAGTATTGACTTAGGTTAGGGTTACAGTTAGGACAATAAGTGTTAGGATTAGGGGTGGTAAACACTGAATTAACAAAAGGAAAACCAAGCAGCCATATAATTTTCACAGATATGTTTTTATTTGTCAAACTGAAAGAGCTTTTGTTTGAAGCAACATCTTTTTAGACTGTACACAGTTTCACACTCTCCTCTGCAGGCTCAAACCTAACCAGCATTACAACAGGTACATTTTCTAGATAGTGATTGACACTCAGACCGAGGAGGTAAGAAATAATACGTGAACAGCTGACGCAAGAAATACAAAGACAGGATGAGTTTCCACTTTGCACCCTTGAGGTGAAGTTTTACAATGCACAAGACAACCTGGTGAGTACAAAGTAAAGGCTAGTAGATCTTTTATGATATTCAAGAACATAATGTGCCGTTGGACGTCTTTGTTATACTGTACTGCTCAAACTCATTTATCATGCAAACTTCCTCAAAGCCAAGTCGCTGGCCTGCTCTACGATAAGAGCTCACAGGCAGCGAACTACAGAGATCAATCAGAGCAGATGCTGGCCAAAGATACAGCTATTTGGAAAGAAACAATTGAAGAACTGATATGGAAAAGGTTCAAGACAGATAATCTGTGAGAAATGATCTGTTTATGCTTATTTTCGTGTCCATGAAGCTAAGGAATGACATTCACTGATATACACTGATAACAAACTCCACAAATTGGTAATCTATAGCAGTCTTTCACTGTAATTTAACTTTCACTTACATTTAAGTACAGACTGAGTGTGGCAATAACATTTGTTATCTTTACCTTTAGACACATCCGGACCATTACAGTATAACATATATTGTATATCATACACTGTATATCATACTGTAATCTGCCTAACCAGAACACAGTTGGTTTTCCAGTTACCCAAATCTGTTGTTGTGTCTCCAGACTTTGTATTGTAGCTTGTCAACTGTAACGATCATTTTCATGACAGGACTTCTGAAAGTGCCCTGGAACACAACAATACAAAGTAAGATTCTCAATATTTGGATTTTGACACATTTCTTGATGTTTTCTTGCTGTGCTTTTCATCAGATTGGACCTAGAATTAAGTCAAAAATGTCTCACTCCAAAGGGATTTTGTTCATTAAATACAAAGTAATGAAAATAGTTTCTAGTCAATCAACCAAATTTGAAAAAGGTTCATGCGTTAAATTAAACAATATTTTCTTGTAAAAGTCTCAGTTTCTTTTTCAGGTGGCTGTTTATTTATTTATAAAATGATTATTATTTTTTTTTTTGTTCTGAAGCCTCAGAACAAGGAGAAAAAAAACACTGTATTCCTACAATATGAAATGACTGGTTAGTTAAGTGACAGATGGCTGACGTTGTCGCAAATGAAACATGAAGCCTAAAAGACGGGGCTCATTTCAGCTCGCACTTGAGAGCTTTGGGGAAACTAGACAAGAGTGGAACCCACTTGAGTAATCCAGGCCTATTTTTAAGCTGTGTAAAATGGGCTGTAAAGTTTGACACTGCTGCGATACCTCAGGTACTTGTTTACTTCCATTTATTTAACCAGCCAAGCTTCACTGTTCATTTATGGTGGGATGCAGCCAGCAGCAGAAGCCATACAGTGAAAACTGCATTAACAGAATGTTTTGACGTGACTGGCATAACAGTGTCTTTATCCCCTGTAACCTTAAAGTGTCTAAATATTTTCAGCACCCAGAAACCATTTAAACATCCATCAAGCAGTTGTCATGTAAAAATACCCAGAAGTTCCTCAACATTTCATTACTATACTGTTTTCATCTAGTAAGGTAATAAAGATTAAAAGAGATCCACTGAAATTATGACGCTATCCATATTTAATTTAGAGCTCTGTACTGTTATCACACTTCATCATCATTGTGGGTTTGAGATAATGGCACATATTAATATATTCTTAATCTTGGACATTTGCTCTCTTTTGAAAATAAAGAAATTCATTAATTTATCATGTCAGAGGGATTAAAGAAAATAAGACTGCTTTCAGTATTTGATTTATGCATATATGGATATGATTTAAATAGTGCTCTCATTCATTTGACATTTTCTTTCAATAATACACATAAATCTTTAAATAGGTGGCCAAAAATTATACATTTGTGGGTTACCATAAATGACATCTATCCTGAGCTTTTTAAGTGATTCAACTTAGATTTCCAAGACAACACTAAGACATTAAACATACATTTTTATGTGTCTGACAACTGCGACAAATAAATCTAAATAAATACAAAAAAGAACAAAAAAAAAAAAAAAATCGAACAAGCACAAATAGTAATTCCAAATATCTTAGAAAAAGTGTAGCCATAATCAAATAGATACAAATAAAAAATGGATACTCCTTATCCGACATTTAAGACATTTCAACTAGAGACAGCCTATAAGCCTCAGTGTCCGTGTTGCAGTACCACTTCTAACTGCAGTGCTTGTTTATTGTCTCATGTTATCAGTCATCTTCAGTAAGCTTTTGCAGTGTGTGTTAATGTTTCAGAACTATTTAAAAATGCACATAAAAATAGGTCCCTAAATCAAAGCCATTTGCTCTCAGGGCTGGAGGTTTTAAATGATTTGTCATAGTATACATTTATAATTCACGCACCATGCAATTTCTTAGTCTTTTACATATAATACAAGAGTATTAATAGTGTTTTGATTGATGTAGTAATGCCAGTGTCCATTAAGGTAAAAGCATGGCTTGAGGAAGTGTAGTAATCCAAGTAAAAATATATTCAATAATGTGACGACGTGTGATCTCTACATTGTATTTTAGACAGTTTAGTTTTGGTATGAAGTTGACTAATTATGTCCAATGAAGCACAGCAGACAGATTTCACATCTTTGTTAAAAAGTGACACTGTACAATAGCTTCCATGGCAACGAGTTAAAACCACAGTGAGACCCCCTTCCCGAACTGCAACCCCACCCCTCCCATATATATTACAGAAGTTCATTCCAAACAGGATGGCAAATTTTGAAGAATAAAAAGACAAAGATCACGCTTTTAAGAGGAAAACTAAAAGACAAAAGTAGATCGGGGGCAGGTTTTAAATAATTGTACAAAAGAACAAACAGCAACCCACCACAACCAAACACTTATTCTTGAAAAATCCATTGGAAATTGATTTCTTTTTACAGGTTGCACAGTTTATTTTTGAAATACTGGGTGAGATAATCCAGTATGCCAAGGGACAGGGAACGATGGCAAGAGAGATGGAGGAAAGGGCTTCACTCTTCTTCTGTGCATCCAAGTATTTCTGCACGCAAAGTGATCCTGCCGTACCATGACCAGGGGAGGATCCGGATGAGCCGGGCATAGATGGGTGGGTCTATCACGTTCTTTCTGTGTGTGTCATTGTCAAAGTTCCCCTGGAATACCTGTGAAAACATCAGCATGGAGGGATTATTTGTTTGGAACTGATTGTTGAGACAGATGGGGCTGGTAAGACTTTATGGATTTATTTGACAGTCGACAAACTCACACTGCATTACACTACAGATTTATTTACTTTTTAATCGAAACTGGAACGTCTTTCTGGATTGTTCTAGCCCACTTTAACCCATGCATCTGAGGTCACTGTTTTTCCTGCTTGACTGGATTTTCTCAACAAAAACACACAACCATAAAATCCCATTAATTAGAAAACTTAATTTTAATGCTGCAGTGACATTCAAGAGATTTAAAGACTCAAAAATTGGTAACCAAATGCTGTGGGGAAAAAAAAAAGCTTTAGTGAATAACCACAGAAACCAAATCAGACTTCGGAAGCAGGTGCAGAACATTCCTAGTGAATTTCTTGCTTCATTTCACCGGGCTCCAGTTACCTTGAAGGTCTCATGCCTGAACAGGTAATGACGTGCAGCCAATCACTGCTTCAATTCAAACACTGCCAATAATATAATATTCTCTGAACTCAGACCTGTTCTTGGTACTTTCCTTTTATCCACCACACATCAGCTGTTTCTCCCTGTGGAAAATTGTGCATTGTTAAAACGGCACAGCTGGAAGTCCCACCTCAACAATTAGTGACAGACATCTAGCGTTGTTTTCTCCTGCTCATCGAGCGCTGTCATCAACATGCACCCCATGCTCTTGGTCTTGTTTTCTTTCTATTGTGTTGTACTTTTCTTTCATTTTCATTGCGGCAATAAAAAGAAAGGCTTCGATAGATGCCAGGAATGTTGGTATAAAAGAAAAAAGCTTGAGTTTCTCACATTTTGGCTCTGTAAATCTTATACCATATTATGTTTCAGCCTAATGTTTGTTCTGCATCAACACACCTACACTGTTATCATGTAGCCACTGGCACGTCCTTCAGTGGAAAGACTGAAAATGGAATTGTAATTACTTTTATACTACACATGAAAGTTGTAAAGAGGGAGATTTCAGTGTATGCCCAAGTTTTATACCAATCCAGTGAGCCAACAGTCTTTAGATAAGCCATGAAAACACCAGTTCAGCTGCTGCCACACACAAACAAACATAATTGTCATACTGGGACCCATGTACTGTTATTGATTATTAAAAGTTTTGTGTTGGTGTGTGCTTAATAGACAGTAGAATGAAAGATATTAGGAAGAAATGTATCAACAGGGACTGCTTCATTGAAGGATACGATCATTTAATTTAAACAGACATGATTATGCCTGTGTAATTGGGATATAATGGGATTCACTGTTGTGTGGAATGGAAAATCAGTGGGCTAAATCCGAGCAGGTGCTGGAAATGGGAGCAGACTTTTTTTTAGAGCAAAACTTCAACTAACTTCCTTTCAAACAACTACAGGTGCTGGTTTAGACAGTTGCAAAACGATCTCAGAGGTTTCATTATAAGAATTCTGGCACAAAATAGTTGGGTTTTTGTTCCGTTGTACAAAATGTTCACATATAATACAGCACTGTTCGTCCTAAAATAGAAGGTGAGAAAAAAGATTAAAAGTTGCAGCCGCTGTATGTGACTATGGGCAGAAATATGAACTTTAAAGGTCCCACATTATTAAAAAAAAAAAAAAAAACCTTTTGATGGTTTTTGAATGCTTTTTGAGGTCTATACAACCTCTACACACACTGTGAGTTTGATAATGAAACAAAATTGTTTAAATAGTAAATTAAACAGTGTTAGAAACGATGTGCTTAAACAGTCTGTTTAGACTCCCTTTCATCTACGTCACAGACGAGGATGTTTGAATAACACCCCCTCCACTCTCTAACATAATGGCATATACCCACCCAACAGACAGAGCTGCCTTATCTGCTATCTTTTCTTGCAAACTCTAGCTCAGATGTCATCCAATCATAGGCTTGACCTTTGAACTGCTCACCTGGGAGATGTAGTTATTTAGGAAATGCGGCATTGTTGCTGTGGATTTCATCTTGTAAACAAGACAACAAAGGTAAGACAGGCTTCATGATGGTGTTTATTGAACATCTGAACGTTATTGATCATTCTATCACTGCTGGTTCTTTCAGTTTTTGTCAGATCTTGATTAAACTTATAGTTTTATAATCTACGAGACCTACGAGACATTCTTGTTTGTTTACAAAGCGCTGTGTGGGGACAGGTGTCGCAGTTTTAGTTTACATCTTTTTGTGGAGTTTGTTCATTTATTCTTTAATTGTTTGTTGCTTTAGCTGTGTTTGGTTGTTGTATAAGTGGTTCGTATTGGCTTTTAGCTGATATTCTGACACTTCTGAGGATATAACACATGTTTACAAAGCAGAGACAGTGATACAAGCCATGAAATCAGATATGTCACATTCTGCCCCCATGACTGGGGCCGTTGGGGCTGAAGATTAATCTCAAAGGCCCACTCAGCTTTGTAAATGTTGCAGGTATTCTGCAGCAAATAGACATTTAGGCAGACGGGCAGGGTGTTCTGTCATAAAGTGGACTTCCTCAATCTGCTGCAGCCGTCTAGTAACCTGTTATGAGTATCGCGGAGAGTGACAAAAGTTATCTATAGTCATACAAGTAAGTGCAGCTTCAACTGAAAACCTCCGGTATTACCCAGCACCAAAAGTTTTCTGCCTGGTGATATTAAATGTTATTTTTAACAACAATTTTAGATTAACCATTCAGAAACACCCTGCAACATACGGAGCGGCAGTGTTTCTAAAGGTGTCTCCCCTTCCTCTGGGTTGGCCTCAGGTTTGAATATATTAGGGGACATTAGAACATATTATAAGGTTGTAGAGAAGCTGAAGCCATGTAAACTCCAGTGCTGGCAGAGAGACCACCCGTTCCAGAATGGGGTGTGGGCAGTAGCAGCTCATTTGCATGTAGGAGTTCAAATGAGAATCAGCCTGTTCTGAACAGAGGGGTAGAGAGTCAGGCAAATATGGCTAATCTAAGGGGTATGTTCTATAAACTACTTCGGAGACATGTTCAATGGAGCTCATAGAGCCATGTTAACTTGTTATAAAAAAGGGTATAATATGGGACCTTTAATGTTATCTCCATAATATAGATCAGTTTTCACAAATAATATCTATATATCCTTCTGCATTTAATTATGTAAAGGCCCTGAAATCTTTACCTCTAAATTCAGACATTGTACTTGGCCCTAAACACAACGTAATAATTTAGTTTTTTTAGATGGCATTACCTTGACCTAAAGTTCTATCATAACA
Organism: Polydactylus sextarius; assembly: GCA_016801845.1. Taxonomy (NCBI): domain Eukaryota; kingdom Metazoa; phylum Chordata; class Actinopteri; family Polynemidae; genus Polydactylus; species Polydactylus sextarius. The sequence continues at coordinate 9,735,465 of CM028915.1, read as the reverse complement.
GTGTTTGGAGTCAGTTTTGACCACAGCATGTCCTTTGTCTCACATATAAAAACAATTTTCTAGGACAACTTTCTTCCAATCTGTGCAGTTCTGTCTCAAAAGATGCTGAAAAGTTCTTCCATTCTTTTGTTACATCTACACTGGACGACTGTAATTCCTTATTATCAGAAAATATCTCAATAGTTATAGCTCTGTTGCAAAAAATCTCCAGCTGACCAAAAAATACTGACAAGAACTAGAGAAAGATCATATTCCTCCCATATCAGCCTCTCTGCATTATCTCACTGTAAAACCCTGAATAGAATTTGAAATCTTTCTCCTAGAATACAAATCCATTAATGACCGAGCTCCACTATATTTTAAAGGGCCCATAGCACCATGTTATCTCAATCGATCACTTCGCTTTTAAAATGCAGGTTTACTAGTAGTTCCCAGAGTCTGCAAGAGCAGACTAGGAGGCTCCTCTGGGAGGCAGACTTCCTCTCTATATTTAAGGTGAGGTTTAAAACTTTACTCTTTGATAAAGCTTATAGTTAGAGCTGGCTCAGGTGGGCCCTGAACCATTCCTTAGTTATGCTGCTATATAGCTAGGCTGCCAGGGAACTCCCATGATACACTGAGCACTTCTTCTCTCACCTCGTCTCTCTTTCTCTCCCCATGCAGTCACATCACACCACTGCATGTCATTAACTTTGTAGTCTGTTCCCCCTTCTCACTTCTCTCTCTCTTTCTCCCCCCCGTGTCCTCATTCTGCAGGTATCTCTGGCTTATGAAGATAGAAATAAAAGTGTGATAAAGTCAAATATGTTCTGGTGGAAATAAAACAAAAGTTAAAGAAAAAATCAACATAATTGAAATGTTTGGAAATGATTTGATCTTGATGCTGTGTCTTATTTATTTCTCAATGATTATATACAAAACAAACTAAACTTTCCAGCTAACTTTCTCCAGACAAAACTTAGTATAAAATATGAAGCTGTGATAAAAATGTGAAGGTTTTTCTAGGCCACTTAAGCTTGATGTTAGAGTTTCTAAAAAAAAAAAAAACAAACAAACAAAACAAAACCCTGAAACATCATAAATGGAAACTCCATTTCATTTTGAGCCAAATACCACTTTCACCATAAAAGTCGTTCTAAAAGAAATCTGACTAAACCATAAAAGGTATTCTTCCATTGATCACCATGGTGGAAACTGTAAAAGAATAATTGTAAAGAGTCTAAACAAGGACATAATATCATTCATATTCTACAGAGGATGTAGCATGAAACATAAGGTTTACACATGAAACAGATACTCTTGTAATCCAACCAGAGGGAGCTGGACATATAAGATGTAATTATCTCTCAGTAATATCCAGTAATGTGACAAGATATCAAACCTCTGCCTTCTCTTCCAATCATATGTGCGAGTTTCCTTTAATATGACTGTTTTCAGGTAATTCTATATTCAGTACATGTTGTTGTTGTTTTCAGTCCTTCTGTGGGTTTCTCCTCCTGAGGACTAAAGCTGAAATCATGTGACAGGTGTCCACTTTCATTACTGGCTTCATTTCACATGTCTAATAAAAACAAGTGCAGGCCACCTTTTCATCCTGAATTCTTTTTCCATCATTTTTTCCCTCCTGCAACACATTCTCTCCTCTGTCTTTCTCACTTAGTAGTGTAGCACGGAGCTCAACTGTAGTCATACATGGTTTTACATCTGCAGACAAACCAACAACTCCATATCACGCAGCGTTTTGCCCTCTCTGTCATCTTTCCCTCCTCCCCTGTATGTCTCAGGAGCTTTTTTTTAGACTTTATATATTTAAAGTCTCCCATTAAAGTAATTCTAATAGTGCATATCCTCGTGTAAGTGATAAAATGATAAATAATAAACCTATAGTAAAGTTTTTAAACCCAGCACAAGGCATACATTTCTCCAACTTTCCGAGCCACTCTCTGCTTACCTTTTCTTGACACCTTCTACTGTATTTTAGAACAACACAATAAACATTTGACAATGGAAAGATAGAAATGTGTCACTTCCAGGAGTTTGCCAAAAACTGTCATGTGACAACCCCAGGGTACATGACAGCACAATATAAAAGTTAGGATAGGAAGGCCATAAAAGCAGCGTGTGATTGCAACATGACAAGAATCTCTGCGAGACTGTCTGGGGACATGCACAATGTCAGAGGCAATGTCTGTAAAATAAACTGTCTGGAACACAATATGTGAGGAATCTCAATAAAAGGGACAAATAATGTAAGGAAGAAAAAAAAGCAAAGGGGTAAAGAATTCAACAACAATAAAACTTTTAGTGTGTTAAATAATATAAAGACAAAAAATAGTCTTCTCTTATTTATACAGCAACTTCAAACAATAAAGTAAAAAAGAAAACAAACTTCACAACCATTCCCAAATAGCAAAGCTCCCATCGCTTTTACTGGCAAGTTTTTTTGGAACTGTCAGTGGGATGCTGCTTGAGGATTTCAAGCAGAGATCAGGCTCATAGGGTGTTAGCGAAATCACAAAAGCAGGAGCCTCAGCATTCAAGGCTTTAAAAACATGCAGCAAAATCTTAAAATCAATTCTAAAATTCACACTAGATAACCACTGAAGGGCAGCAAGGATTGAAGTGATATGGTTGCTTCTCTTGGTATGTGTTAAAAGCCTAGCAGCAGCGCTCTGAGTTAACTGTAGTCTTGGATGTTTTGCTTGCTGATACCAAAATAAAGTGCATCACAGTTGTCAAGTCTGCAAAAGATAAAAGCATGGATGACCTTTTCTAAGTCTGCAGAGGAGAGGAATGACCTGATCTTCATTAGATATGTCAGATGGACAAAGCACTGTACAGTGTCTGGAACACTTGGGTCATCTAATTCAAAAAAGAAAACATCTAGGTTGTGGACTAGTATGGGCATCACAGAGGTCTGATCTCAATGTCATGGAGTCAGTCTGGGATTACATGAAGAGACAGAATACATTGATAGAGCCAAATTTATAGAGGAACTATGCCAAAATGACCAAAATGCCCTAGCAAAAAAAGGTACCAAAGCAAAATGGTTGTGTTTTCAAGGCATGGGTAGGTCACACTGTTTATGGGATTATTTCTGACAGCATCCCCACTTATGCCTAAAAGCTTTGCACAGCATTGTTTATATAAAGTATTAAATATAATATATTATCAGAGCAGCTGTAGCTTCAGTGCTCTCTATATGCTACACAGGAGAGAACTTTAGGTCCCCTGCACTTTAGCAACACTTGCAGCTTAGTACAAAACCATCACTTTAATCTGATATTTGCATGCTTGTAAAAGGAAAGAAAATAGACTTGAAAATGTTAACATATGCCATGGGTCACATTTATGCAAGATATTATGCAGCATTTATTCCATCAGATGGGTGTGAGATGGATGAGTAAAAAATGCAGCTGAAATGCCTTTATATGAAAAATGCCCTGAGATAGGGCACAACTCATATAGAGCGGGACCAGATTGTACTCTACACTTTATGTATCATGACAGCCAAAATATCTGCCAAAAAATCTATGATTAAACATATACTGCATATTTTGCTGTTTTTAGCTAGTATACAGAAGTCTTTGTCAAATGCAAAACCCTGTCTTTCTCAAAGAGTCAGGCTGAGGTATTAGTGCAGTTGTTCTTGGATGAACCTGGGAAAATTCTGCATTACTATCTTATCTAGAGATGCAACTTAATTTCCTCTTTTTAATTTCAATTTAGATTTTCGCTCACATGCTGCATATTTCCGAAAAAAATAACTATGTTATATCAGCTTACCACAAACTAGCTGACACAGGAAACTTGGAACCAAGTATGGCCAAACTGTTTCATCCAAACTGCCACTCAAATGAGGAATACTATCAAGTACGAGCCATAAGAAACTTCTTCGAAAAGTTTTCAAGGAGCTGCAGGTGGCAGAGATAATTAGCCAAGAGAATTTTATGGCTGAGCTCCAGGTGGAGGAGGAGAAACAACAAGGTTCTCCAAGAAGAACTGGAGAGTCTCAGAGCTTCATATCAGCTTGATAAAGAAATTGACTCTCTCACAGATAAGTTGTCATAGACTTTGCAATTGGTGCACAACTTGAGGGCTGAGCAGGATGCACCCCATCAACAGATGGCAGAGCAGACCAGATTGACGCAGTAAAATACTGCAGAATAGGAAATATTTTCTGCAGAAAATGCTGGAGGAGCTGAAAACTCTCAACTCAACTCTTAACTCACTGCTGAGAGAAAGAGAGAGAGAGAGGACCATTAGCTTCCTTGACAAAAACGCAACAGGTGTCAGAAGAAGCTTGAGGAGAAGCAGGAGTATGGGCCTGTAGACAGACACTGAGACCGAAGTGTCCTCTCCAACTCAACTCAGAAGGTGTCAGTCTGGAAGAGAACCTGCCAAAAAAGGCCAGCACACTACAGCATCTGAGCTGACTTCTCCTCCCTGTGGTAAGATCATTTTCCACAGCAGATGAAAATCCTTATCAGTGGAAGCAGATGGCCTCCTAGGTTTTTTACTGTTTAAAGGGCCTTTTAAAAAAATTAAATTCAATGATTTAATTAAGCTGTTGGAGTTACAAACATTATTCAAATGAGTCGCAATGACACAATGACATCGGTGACTTCTGTAACTTTCAATTACAACTAATTTTAACTGAAAATGATTTGTTTATTGATAAAAAATAACAATTACAGTTTGTGGCAACAGCTTGTTTGATGACCTAATATTTCTGAGTCTATAGAAAACATCAGCATATCACAACAGGCCTCCCAGCATGAATGTTTCCATGGTGAAAGTTCTCACTAGACCATTCTGTTTTATAGTTTAATATATTCCATATTGCCCTTATCCACATATGTTAATCAATGCCACTGGGTGCAACCACAATGCTTTGTTTTTGCACTGATTGGTAGAAAGTGGCTCCAACACTTTAGAGAGAACAAAGCACTTAAAAAAGCACTGAAAAACGCAGTAGAAATAGCTTTTCTAAGGAGTAATCGACACATAATCTTGTATTTATTGTGCAAGTTGTCATAACTCAAAAAAACAAACAGATGCATTATTTTCTTTATTCAGTTGAAACATTTGTTTTTAAAGTTCCCTGGGAATGGACACTTCTAATAGCCTAAATGCCAAAAATGTTTGCTGCCAATTTAGTAATTTATCATAAACCAGAGGTTTTGTGACTTAAACAAAGGAAGAGAAACTCACCGTTGTTTTGCAAGCTAACAATGCAATGTACAGACATAAAAAATACAGACTTGTTACTATAGTGATTTCTTTATTTGCCTTAATAAATCATATTTCCAAATTTCAACATAAGTGGAACAGCTGTGCAGTCTCTTATTATATAAGGGTGATTATGCACAAAGTTTGAAGTTAAAAACTTCAAACTTTGTGTGGTGTTCGTGTGGTGTTTCTGTTTTGGGTAATTGAAAATTGCAAATCAGCAATGTCTAAGAAAATGGACAACGGCAACTTTCTTGCAGTCATTTGGGCCACTGAATGCAGACATGGAAGAGACACTCCAGAAAGGCCAGTCACTGTCACCACAAAGGCAATTATTGACTAGATCCATGACATGATCAATGACGAACACAACTCTACATAGCCAGTGAGCAGCGTATTTCCCAAAAACAAGTCCATTCCAAAGCTGTCAACTCAGTAAATCCCAAAATTCTTTCAGTCGATTGAGACAGACTTAGAATAAGGTTTTTTTCCATTCTAGAGGTGGTTCACAATATATTTCTTCAGCAAATTGTAACCATGAAAGAAAGAAGAATCCTGGACGTGTCTCGGTTGTCTGCTTTTTCAGACAGTATTGACTTGCATTTTTAGAGTTACCCAACGCAGACATGGAGAGGTATGTAATTCATCTCCTTTTCCTTCTCTTTCTATGTTTCAGTAATGTTTATTTATTATGATGGCTTTTGCTTTGGTAATTTAAGCCTTAATGAAAGCAGATGGGGAATACACATACTTACAGGTTCAGTTAGACCAGTAGCAGAACCTAGAGACTCCTGTAAATGATGAGTTAAATGCCCCAGAATCAAATTACTGTGAACTGCATTTAGGTTTCATTAAGTGAAGGAAATAATAGATTTGGTTTGAGTCCCAATGCAGCAATGAGAAACTAAAATACACATAGAACAGAGTATAAATGAAGCAGCTACGTCAGCTGAAGTCCAACCTGGTGTGTCTGACCTGTGGTCAGCTTGCCTGACATTAGAAAAATAGAAGAAGAAAACCCACTGGCAACTAACAGGCAGAACTGTCTGGTACTATTTGTGCTGACTGCCAACTACTGGTAACAGAAAATTCTTAAACAATGAGGTACTTTTTTATTTTAAATTGAAATTATTTTCTGTTGCCAAAGTCAGGCAGAACCACTGAAAAGTTCCACAGACCAAAAATAATAATAAAAAAAATCTCAGAGGCAACACAAATTTTTGGCTGATCCTGAACACTTACATCCAGAAACACACATTTTTACATCTTATAGACTGAACTTTAAGTGAAATATGTTAGTGTGTTAAAGTGTTTATATTGCAATACAGATAGACAGGGAACATTTCTTTGTGTCTTTCAACTCTGTACTATTGATTTTCCACACTGGTAGTCACTGGTATGCAATACTAAGGTAGGCCTTGTGTGCCTCTACAGATAGGACACTGCCCATACTCCATTATTTAAACGTAATACACAGGTAAGAGATCTGGTCCTTCAGATCTGTTTTACTCTCTGCCCTCTTGTTGCCTGAGCCGGCTGCAGCAGTACCAGGAAAATTCACCCACGTCTTGGCTGAGGGGTCAAGAACAGCGTGGCAGTTTAAAAGAAGCAGTTATACTCAATCAAGTTGAAATGCACAACTTGTCCCTTCTTCTAGGAGGCTGGAGGTAAGTTCTAGGGTTTTATTAATCCTTGGGTGCATTAAACCTCTCACAGCCGATACTTTCTAAGACTGTAGAAAATGAGAATGTAACTGTTAGTGGTTAATCTTAAAATGATTGTATTCTCAGCTACAGTATCTAGCATTTAGTTACCCTCTGACCTGGAAGGAATTTAAGGCTCTCATGGCTAATTAACCCTGTGTCACCTGACTAAAACACTATTAAACATAAATCAATTACTTTTGTGCTTGATTGCCCCCATCAACTGCGTAAATATCGACACCCAGGAAAAAAGCAGTGGTGGAGAAACAGGCGATGTAGTGGACCCATGTGCGGCAAACGTGCATGTGGGAGAGCAGTGAAACTACGTAATGTATCCCAGTTTAATTATGTTTAAACAATCGACTATGTTGTTACTTGTCTATTGTAAGTGCAGCACACAGGTATTTGGGATTTGTGTGTAAAGGCAAACAAGACGTTCTATAGATTTTGTTGAGAGATACTGTGGTGTGTATGTGTGTGTGTGTCACTGTGCTTCACTTTGACAACATCTGTATTCTGACAGAGCCTCCTCTCTCAATCTAGATGTAACTGCCTGAAGCTTCTGCCGCACAGGAGCTGGAGGGGGAAGCTGAGAAGAATACTTACCAGCCTCTAACACTGTACCCCAGCCAGACACCCAGAAACACATGCACACACACATGCATGTGCACGCACACGCGCATACACATGCACACGCACACACACACACACACACACACACAAACACGCGATACCCCTGCCAAGTCGAGCACTGTGGTGTGGCAGGAGGACCCACGGGAGTCCAGCAGCCAAATGTGTCCTCTAGCATTAATGGCAGCATCAGATGACTGAAGGGGGAAAACACCTTGAAGAATCATACATGTGAACAGCCTCTTCCGCTTGGGACATACTGATTGACATTTTCAGAGGCCTTACTAAACACTTCTGCCCTCTAATACAGAGCACAGACACTCTAGAATGGACTGCCTGTATACCCTTGGTTGAATTATACACGGGAGAGACTATTTTGATATGTATTGAAATGGCTCCTGTCTGTTATATTTTTAAATTTACATGTAGCTGGATGCTGGGATTTTTTTGAGATTCAATAATAATAATAATAATAATAATAGTAAACATAAGAGGTTCGTGTCACCAGTACGTTTCTCTTCTTCTCTTTGCTATGTCAGATGATGCCTTGCCCAGGCCTCTGGAAGGCATCCAATGCTCAGTACTGAGATTGCTTGCATGAAAATCATGCTGAGCTTGCAGTGGCCTGTAACCAAAGATCATCATTGGTGTTGAAATTATTAACTCCTCAAGCAAGGAATTTCTCTGCAGAAATGGAAAAATATTTCCGACTGTCGGCTGCTGCACTGGCACAGCGACAAGGATAAAGGCATAAATTGATATCTGGCTGTTGAGGGGTATTATTTGCTTTAACAAAGGTGCTCATATTTCAGTGTTAGATCTATCACATCGAAGCAAACAAAATAGAAATCTTATTTTGAAATGGCAGCTGAAGTTACTGCATAACCTCCACAAACCGCTCAGAAGAAGTTTTTATGAGAGCCAGACACTATAGCTGATGCTTTTATGAGCACAGACTGCACCACAAGTATGAAATCAAGTATGATGGAATATTAGCAATTTAAAGATTTCAAACTGTTAGAAATTGATTAAAACAATTCTTTCACATTGGATTATTAATTTTCAAATGCGTGGAAGATAGCTGCATCTATGAATGAAAGCGTGCCGGTATGCATTAAAGATCTGCATTAAGAATCTGGCTAAATCTAAATCAATCTACTGCATCTTCAAATATTAATCAAATGCTGAGGCTAGGTTTGAAATTTGCACAAGCAAATTGTTAGAAGCAAATAATTTTGTGCCTGTTTAATCTCACCTAAAAGGCTGCTCAGTCACAAAAAAAGGCTGCACTCTTGATGGAATGATGGAACCTTTCCCTTCGATTAATAAGTAAATAAAACTGATGACAGTTCCATTCATAATAAGGTGGACTGGTGGACCGTCAAAACATCCATAAAGTTTTTACCAGCCGTCTCTGTGGCTTCCTCTGTGCACCTGATCCATTCACCACATCCTCTAGAGATTTTCTAGACATTTTCACAGTTTTCTGTTCATGCAAATGTCATCCACAAGTTTAATAATGTCAACTACTATATAAAATGTTCTTCATATGATCATAAACATGTCGATTATGCTCAATAGCATCATATATCAGATGGATAAGCAAATAAAGTAAGATGCATCTTGCAATAACGTTGCAAGAGAGAAGAATAAACACGATTTCTCTTCCTACCAGCATTTGAAAGACAAGGGCTTTCAGCTTTGGCTATAACCTGGTGCCTGCAGCTCTCCTGATATCAGCAGGGAAGCTGCTGGAGCCTTGCACTGTCTCTGTTGTTGTGGGCGATTGGAATGGACATGTGTACTCTGTTGAAGGGCTGTAAACAAGATTTTCAGCATAGCACCGGCTAGGCCAGGTTGACAGCACAGTCTTATCTGATCCCAGACCAGAGAGAGGCAATAGGACAGACCTCAGTTTGAGCCACAGATAAGGAGATGCTAAAGGGAACTCTAGAGGAGAAACGGACAGGTCCAAAAATTGACATTTTCACACTTAATACCTGTGTTTTTGACGTGCTGCTTTGCGTTTCTGTCTGCTTCTGGTTTTGGTCCTGTGCAGTTTTTTTTTTTTTTATTGATGCTGCTCTACTCAGAATGCCCCTTGAGTTCATGATGTGATATATAATTCAAAACTTCAGCACTCACAGTACCCACAGACACACATTTATGATTCCACAGTATTTTTCTACATGGTGATAAAGTTAAAGCAGACAGGTTTAAAATGGTTTGTCATCATCATTATCACCATCACAACTTACCTTGTCCTTTCCTTGTTTCTCATCTTGATATACATTCCACCGCTCTCCATCATTACTATACGCAACTTTGTACGAGCCAACAAACTGGACATGGCCAAAGTCTTTCGCTCCCTGGGTGATGACACCTGTGACCTTGGTCGGCACAAGCAGGTCCACCTGAGAGAGGTGGGAAACACAGAGAAAGAGAAAACTTTTTTCACTCAAAAAAAAACTTTAACAAGTGAAAAGGCTTCAGAGTTGCTAAAAATTTACAATCTAGTCAGCATGTTTTTTTCTCTTTCCATGTTATTAGAGGATTTAGTGTATTAAGATACTGAGTGCAAAAAGTCAGTTTCAATTATTCACAGAATATTGAACAACAAGTCCACAACCTCGCCTCAGCAAAACACAAATCACACACTGCAGCAGCTTCTGAGACCCAGCCTGCACCATTTGGGTTAATTTTTAATATGTTCTCATTTGCTGCAAATAATTTGCAACACAAGGGTGCTCGGTAGTCAGCACACAAAGCTTGTTATTTTTATAGACATTTTAGACTTCAATTAGGCTTCTTTGTTCGGAAAAAAAGGGTTGAAATTAAGCTGAGCAATAAAATGCACGACGACAGAAGTAAGCATTAAAGCTCCACCACATTTAACTACCTCACTCGGCTTTGGAGAACATGCTCTGCATACTTTTTCCAAGTATAATTTTAAGAATAAATTATTTCCAAATAATTTGGAGATCTTTTGAAATCCCTTGCCAGACTTTGAGGCATCCAAAACCTTTTTTTTTTTTCTGAAGATAGAGTTTTTTAGATCTTGGCTTGATGGCATCACACACTTCGGTAGCAAAGAGAACACCAACTTTGAAGGTGTGATAAATGTAAGGTGTTTTTCTTTTTTTTTTCCTTTTATCTTTTTGTTCTTTTTAAATTCAAATTTTGAAAATGACTACAAAATGTCAAGCCTTTGTGTCACTGTTTGTGTATGTCATCTTTATTAATAAACAAAGAGTATCAAATGCTCTCACATGTTGAAAAATAACTTCCGACATGATTCACTTTTTTATAAAAGAGCTTGTTTGTTTTATGTTGCAGCTTGTTTTATAATGGTGGGAAGTGTGTAAATAACTGATAGCATTGTGTTACTAAATCTGCTAATGCTAATGGCCAAATTGTGAGTACATAACTCTCACGTGGGGCCGATGCAGCACCAATTCAAAGTCAATACAGGATGAAAAAGGGGGCGCGAGCTGGCATTTTGCTGTCACACGCAAAGACAGTGGCAAAATTTAGAAGCACTGAGAAAGCCCAAGAGAGAGAGAAACATAAGCATGCAAATTTATTTCTTCTGCTGAATACACACAACATTGAGACAACCATATATCACACTAATTGGCCTGGTCATAGGCCAACATATACTGTCGCATTACTCTGACAAAACAAAATAAGGCCCAGTGTCGATTAAACAAATGAGCAAATGCACTGAAGTAATGCATGAGATATGACTCAGTTTTGCTCCATGTCTCCGTCTTGACAGTTTGCAAAACATTGCAGTACATCTCAACACATTATACCACACCTTTATTACCTGCAATATGTTACAGTTTTTTTTTCTCCTAAGCTGTGATGTGACTCTGCTCACTCAAAGTTCTTTCCGTCCAGGTTTTAACAGTACTCAAGAGCTTCTCTTTCCACCAAGCTGCTTTAAGATAGAGGACTATTCCCGGGGTATTTGTTGGGCTTTCTTAAATGCACACCTCCCACTGTGCACATAAGCAAGTGCAGGCCCTGACACACATGTAGGAAAAGCTTTGCTTTGGTGACTACAAAGCCAACTCTCTGCTCTCAAGAAGGCATCCAAGTGGATGAAGTCCCAGTTCTCCCATTGTGAGATGTTAAGCTAATAAAAGGGACAAAAGGCATTTAAGTTTGTGTGCAGACATAATCGAGCTCTTAGCAATGCTATGGTTATAGGTATGCAATTATGCAGATGTTGTACAATGCATGCTTGATCTTGTTAATTGACTATTGATGAAGTTTTTGTTTTAGATAGAAGCTACCATCAATTCTCTTCTTGTGTGAAGTGGCACTTATTTTGGTTTCTGAATGCGACCATGGCAGCAGTGTGGGATATTGTGATATTTATGAATACCTTTAAACAACAGCTCTGTTATAATAACAGCAATGCCACAGCAAACTGCCGGTTTAAGAAAGCCAGAGGAAACACTGGCACGGGCTACTAAGTTGATTTAGAGGAGCATGACACTCTGGATTGCGAGGCTTTGATTATGCTCCAGTTGCAGAACGTCGAGGTAATCTTGTTCTACCCAAGCTGTCGAGAATGCCTCCAAAACAAAGGCACACTTGAAGGGGGAACCTGTAATTGCTGTCACAGGTAGCGGTCAAAAAATACGACCGCCCCTAGCGACGCTAGCTCTCAACACTTTGATGGCCCAAACTGAATTAGGGAGCGAGATAAGCTTGTTAAAGTAAGGTCTCTCCTCTAGCCCCCGCCTTCTGTTCTTTTCCATCAAAAGCTCAAGCCCATTCTCTCCTCCATGAGCTGTTAAACTAGGAGTGTGCAAAGTCTTTGTAGCAATCTCTGAATACTTGTGGCATAGATGTCCTAAAGAAATAAAACATGAGAAATAAAAAAATAAATAAAAAAAGAATCATGTAGCTCTAATCTCAGCTTCCAGTTTCCCAAACAATACAATCTTACACAGTAAAAGAGGAGACAGGTTCACTTAGTTATTTGTAGGACTCTCTGAGGGCAGTTAGTAAAGAAGTGACATTTGTACAGTACTTGCAGACAAACACTCATCTCCACTACTTATTAAGATAAGAGCTGTTGTATACAGTAAATCTCATGTCTCTATTTGAAGTGGCATTGTCATTGTGGGATAAGGAGATTAAGTAGAGAGAGACTGTTTTATATGAAGCTAAATGACGCCCAGTTTCTTTCTTTATGAATATGACGCATACAGACACAGCATCCTGCTGACATTCTCCCTCCAGCTGTGCTAATTTAACCATGTGTGTTAAAAGCTCATTTAATCTTCACAGCCAGTGCACGGATGTTGTTCTATATGTGGTCTATATATTCCCCACCTCCAAGTCAAAGTACAGAATCAAAGAATTGTGTGACCACATAACTCATGTCAGGAGGACAGTGCTACGGCTCATCAACCCCACAACAGGGCAACTATCATTAAAACTTAAACCTGACGTGAGAGCTTGAAACTAACCCTGGAAGTCTTAAAAAAAAAAAAAAAAAAAAAAACCTATGGCAGATTATTTTCTTTATCATATTTCTATGTAAACTTAATTTAATATTGCTCAGAATAAAATAAAACATGCTGACTTGTCATCATAACACACAGTCAATGTCACATTGAATGTAAAAGCACAAGGTCTGGTCGAAGCTCCATTGAAGAACAGATCGTATACATCACAAAGATTTAAAAGGGTTGTGAAAGACATGGGCATCTTGGGAGATATAGGGTCTTGTAAAAATATAGTAGATTGAGTTGCATCAAGGGAAATGTACGATGCTGCATTTTGTCATGCTAGAAACTACAAGTTAAATATCTCAGTCTCTCTTTTTTTTACTTTGACTTCAAGTTCAAATCAATGTTTTATGAGTTGCCCTCCTGCTAAACTTTATGGAAGTGATATGGTGTATTGTTGAAAAATAGCCATCTACAGTCACTGTGTATTTCTGTAAAATTTATTCATAGCACACCAAGTAAACTGACTAGACACCAAAACCCCAGTGAATTCCTACAAATATGAGTGTTTTTGTTTGACATGGAAGGAAAAGTGGGAGCCATCACAGTCCCTCAGTGTGTTTTTGAGCTTCAGGAGAAGTGACCTGAGTCTGATTTTGAGTTCCATTTGCATGGACTTTTTACATGAGCTGTCAGATCTGCCTGCTATCTGAACATAGTATTATTTGCCACATGCCAAAGCACAATATTCTCTGCTGCCACAAACCTCCCATCTCCAGAAAAGCCCATTAACCTGAAAAGCAAACCAAAAAACACTTTAAAAAGAGAGAGAGAGAGAGAGATGAGGCTGAAGGGAGACAATTTCCTGAAAAATGGCTGACTGAGTACAGCAATTCTCTACTGAGTGCAAAGAAAAGTCTGTTTGTGTCGCGACCTCTCTGAGGTTAAAAATGTGCCATTCCTGACATCCAGGTGAGCTGGCTGAGCCGATTCTATATGATGAACCGAGTGGTCTGACTCTCACTGAGCCTGAATGGTTGTTGTGTGATACATATAGCTTTCCCTGTGTGATGGCAAATTGTCTCAGCGCCATGAAAGTAAAAGTGAAGGGAGATAAAATTGTGTACAGTGTTCTTATAACTGTGCTCAGCACTCTCACACTGCTCACACTGGCCCAAACGAATTAGACTAAAACCTCATTCATTAATTACGTTTGTTTTGTTCATCAATGTGGCAAACAAACAGCCAGGAGCCTTTTATAAACTCAGCCCGGTGGACAAAGAATCCTAATTACTCATTAAAATAGAAAATATAGGCTGCTGATTATACATAGCTGCAGGTCAAAATGAAAAAAGATAGCTTTTTTTTTTTTTAACAAGAGCTAACAACACGTTCATGGCTATATTTAAATGTTCAGAGAAAATGCACCTTTATACACCTTTGGGTAACCTGCAGCATGAAGCAGCACTAAGCAAGAAATTGACAGATTCAAGTAGTTTCTTCACACAGATAAGCCTAAAAAAAAAAAAAAAAAAAAACAACACATCTCAACATTTTCTAGCATATAATACATAGTTTTATAATTGTGCATCTTACAAGGTGTTTGTGTTCGTCAGCTTTCAAGTTAATTATGTGGAAGTCAAAACCATGTTTGAAAATGCAAACTGTAGCCTCAATTTAGGATAGAAAGATAGTTTAACTCAATACCGCCATTTCACTCACAGTATATCATTTAATTATACAGTTAAACTAAACACCATCTCAACCTGTATGAGCACTGTTGTTTATGCTTTGTAAGGAAAGGGTCTCAACCTCCTCTGCTACATTATGACTCATTCTCTCCTGTTCTTCTTGAGAACACACACATACACACACACACACACACACACGCACACAATTTCTTGATTTCATATTTTAATTCTCTTCTTGTGTCTTCTTCTCCTGTATCGTATGATGTATCATCTTTGTACACCTGACACCGTCTGTATCTTTCATGTTTTGTCATGTTGTGCTGGACTTAACATTAAATTTTACACAGTAACAGTTTGCGCTTGGCATGGATGTTTCAAGTCCTCTCTTTAATTTCCGTGTGCCGCACACACACACATATATGCATGCTGCAAACACACAACAAAAACACACAGAGTAAATCTCCTTTCTGACAGTTTTTGTGACCGGTGTTTCCACATGAGGTGGGGGGGGTGTCAGAAGGTATAAATGCCTGCTGAGTGTTCACACAGTGAAAGGAAGATGTGCAGACAGTCTGAAGTGTGACTCAGTTGCCTGGGAGCACTGAGGTTGGTAAAGGCAATGTCACACAGAGAAAACATCATACTGTGTGTTACATTGCTCAGTGTGGCACTGGCCACATTATAGCATCTTCTTAAACAGTTTCTCTTCTGTTCAAAATTTGTCTTGTATACAACATTTTTGAAACTGCTCTTATGGATTGTGGGTTGAACGCCCTGCTGAGAGAATCATCTCCGTGTGAGCTGAGCTGTCCTGACACCGGGGTAAATGTCTTTGTTGCAGAGCGAGATGACTCGTTTTGGCAGTGTATTACAAGACTCAGCTGGTTGGCTGGTCAGTGCACATCTTAGGGCCAAAATGCTGAAGATATAAATAAAATAGAATAAAAACACTGTGTAGTGACTGATAGTGACTTGCAGAATGGTGGCACACACACACACACACACACATTTGTAAATAGTTTTACATAGTACGAACAATGCTAAGCATAAACAGCCTCTGCTCTGCTCTCTAATCTCTATAGTTCACTCATTTGAATGAAGAAATGTTGCATGTAACTAAAATGAAATTCTTTCTTTTTCCATCTCCACAGTATGTCCAACATACTAAAACACATAATGAATAACATCTGCATGTAGATAACCATACACGACCTACAAAAACAAGAATAAACCACTTCAAAAACAGAAGGCTCATATTTTTTAATGATAATTGCACAACTCTAAACACATTATTTGGAACAGATATCCTCTGACTTTTGATTTAAGTCCAAGAACACATCATTATTTTCATTTATGCAGCAAAAAATCTCATATATACTTGATGGTTTGGCATATACTTCAACCCTAACTCTGCACTCAGAGGATGAACATATCAATTACATTGCTGATTCTATGACTTTTCCTCAAGGACCATTGGGAAGTTGATGATAGTTGTGGTTTCAAGCCAAATGTCTCAATAACTGCTCTATGTATTGTTGTGATATTTTATACACATATTGATGTATTGTGTACACATAACAATAGGCTCTCTATCATGTAACAAAAGGAAAATGTCTAATGTTTCAGATATTAATTTTGCAGCAAATCAAGCCCTTTATCAATATCAGAATATGAGATCATATCATAAACAGTCCTGCTAACACTGCATTAACTATACTTGCCCAAGATTAACACATTAGCATACTGACATTAGCATTTAGCTTATATCATTGTTGGGTACAAGTATAGCTCAGTCAATGAATCTTGTTCATCAATCAAACTTATGTAAGATCTTTAGCAAATGCTGTTTGTTTAACCCTATTGAGAAGAACTAGTATAAAGAGTACAAAAACTGCTGGTTAGATGGTGTTATTTATGACCACAAATGCTAACATTTTATTGTAATACAGCCTGGATTGAAAGATTAGCTCAAAAACTGCTTTAACAGTTTGCAAGGCAAACCCTTGCATGGTCAGCTTTTTGTTTCATTGACATCTTTGTTCCATTTATAATTTAACACTGGAACTTAAGTGCTTAAAAGTAGAAAGTGCACATTAAAGTATTATTTAATTCTTTTTTTTTTTTTCCTCCAACACAAAGGCAGCCCTTCATCAAGCCCCATGTATTAAACTACAAACATTACTACCTGAGATTCTAATGGATCACTCAGAGCACAAAGACATAAAGAAACAGATGGAGACTCAGTTCAGCATGTCAAGTTCAGTCTAAATGGTTGCAGGAACAGAGAATTGGCCATGCCAAAAGGAACAGGAAGGAAATCAACCATGGTGGTCTGGTCATTTAGAGCTATTATAGCAAGGAGAACAGCATCTGTAGAACCAGCCAGTTGCACACCGTGTCAGTATGAGTGAAGTGAAGGATTCAGATCCATATGCGTAAAAAATGGCTTTGACACTGTACTAGTAAGGGACTTGGAGGATTTCACACTCTGTTTAATGTTTGCTGCGACTACACATGTGATGGACACCTACTGATAAAAGCTAAAAAAAAGGTGTCTCATCATCATTCTGATCTAATCTGGAATCAAATCTGTAATTCTTGCTGATGCGAAAAGTAAAACTGCAAGTATAGAATATGAAATAGTTTAATGATCTAAAGTCTGGTGATCTTATAAAGGTTTTTAAAGGTGAGTTAAAAATAAAATCCTTTACGATGCACTACATCGCTCAACATCCCCCGCTCCCCTCTCCTGCGTCTCACACGGTATATAAAATATTCATATCAAATTCTCACACGGGTACACACATGCATACACAAACATTTGTCATATAAAAGGAAACCATGAAATTACAAAACAGATAACAATTATGCACTTAAGTGGTCTCTGCAAAACCATACTCAAACTGAAACATTTTTTTTCCCGACACAGCCTAAGCTTAAGCTTAACTGTACTATTCTGAATTAATCATAATACTGAAGCATGAAAGAGTGCTGCTTAAGTGCAGTCCATACTCTCCTGAGTGCATAACATAAAGATATCTGACTTATACATATTGAAGTAAGTGCGGGATACTCTGCTTGTCACGAGATGGCTTGGAGACACTCTGAAACCACCAGATACACATGCAGAACACACTGGACCCAATCTCTGCTGCACTGATTTAAGCTCTGGCGCCTGCACTTCTGACAATTTCTACAGATACCGTGATTACAGCGGGCGTTGCTGCAGACTCATGAATCAATCATCCCAAGATAAAACAGATAAATGCATCCTACGCGAGCTGAGAGGGAGTAAGAGAGAGAGAGACGAACAGAGGTGGAGAGAGGGAGAAAGTGAGATGAGAATCAGGATGTGGTGTTGAAGGATAAGATGTCTTCCTTGGATCATGAAAACAAAAAAGAGCGCCATTACACAGGTACCTAGCAGACCTGTACATTTAAGGACACAGTTGGAGGGAGGGGACACTAAAAACCATCCGATTGAATCAGGGAAGCAGATGGATTTACCTTCCCTTCCGTAACTTCATTTGGAAGCTAATTGAATCAGCATACTAGCTGCAGGGAAACTGAATAAAATACAGCAAAGGAAGAGCCATATTGGATAGGACTAAAATGAGACTGACGATAATGCCTTAATGAAATTTACATCAGGCATGTTTTCAAATTAGTGTGGATTCTTACTAAGATTCTTTGTGAATTCTTGGATAATGTTCTCAAGATGATTGAATTAGCAATAGCTGTGGGCAGAATTTGTGAAGCAACACACTGTATTTATACTATGCTGAAATCCGAATACATTTTGCAATGTAATGGAGTCTCTAAGTAGGTAGTGAGCTTTCAGCTTTAAGGTATCAGAGTGGTTCCATCTAACATACTTCTCCACAGAAGTCTGATAATGACCACAAGCTCAGTTAATATGAGCCCCCATATTCTACAAACTCGCCAAGTCTTATTATCATGCACAGTGTTCATGGCTACATGGTGTAAATTGGATCTTGCCTCTGAAACTGGATTGGCACATCTGCAAAAGCAAGTGCTGGCTGAGGAATCTGCAGTCACGGTTACATCTGTTGTCATGGCATCCAAGCTTTGTATCGGCGGACAGTCCCTCAGCTCAGATCATGTCGACAAAGACACACCGTAGCTGTACGACTCATAACAGAAGGAAGCAGGAAAGGAATACGGTGTGAAAACTAATGAACTGTTAATTGTTTTGTTTTTATTTGCACTGACAAAATGTTGGCTAAGTTGAAAATGTCTAAATCCTAACAATACTGTGTTGGATAACAAATGGTGTCATATGAATCGAGATCAAATTTGCATGTGCAGAAGTCTCAGTCTGACAGATTACAGGGTTATGTTAAAACCAGTGTTTCATACATTTTATATTTTTTCACTGCTGCAGCTGTGGCTAAATGGTTGTGTGCTTCTCACTGATTGCAACAGAAAGCACCTGGAGACAGTCTGCTTCTTTAATTAGTTCAGCAAGAATACTTGGCTGCAGGTGCTCATCCTATTGATTCAGCTTTGCGTGTAGACTAGAAGGACAAATAATGGTAAAACGTTGAGCAGCCAGCGGAATAAAGTATGTATTTAGTGTGATTAGAGCTTTGAACGGTCAGATCAACAGGAGCAATTGTCTTAATCTATTTTCAACCAGATCAACATGGCAAGACTGTAACATAAATGCTGAATTCAAGATGATTCTGTCTGTGCACTGTAACAATTCACGGTTGTAAAGACTGTGTCTTCCATTGGGGAGGGATCAAGCTTGAAGGACACAGATGACGGCTTACACTTTTGAAAGTTCCCAGTAAATCCTTCCTGTCTATTTTCCCATGCAAGTCTTTTCGACAAAGTACCACTCTCTTGTCCTTGAAATAAAGACATGATCATTGCTATTCCAGATGATCAAAATCCCTCTTAAATCCTTTCATGCAACAATGCCTTTATGCTCTCTGAGGCAGCATTTCTGTTCTTAGAAAAGACACGCTTCATCTTCGCTGCATAAACACTCGCAAGGAGATGATAGTTTCAATGGGACAAACTAAAGCCATTTGTTTCTGGGGATGGATGAAACAAACACCCAGCTAATTCTATTGATTAAAAGAAATGGAGTTTGCTGTCAGCAGCCATGTATTTGAGGTAGCGATTTGATTAGGAGCTGTGCTCGGCAAAATTGGTGTAATGATAATACCTGGTTTGATTACAGCAAAGGCACGCTCACAGACGCTGAATGGGAATCAATCTTGCATTACATTCACTTATTGTTCTTTCCAGTTTAAACTCCATGTGGGACAATGCTCTCTGTGAAGTGTCAACATGCACGGGTGATTTCATAACCGCTGGCAAACAGGTTGGGCTCAATTACATCTATATTAAATGAATTTATGCAATTTGAACTTTTGAACGATTACACATTTTGTCATTATGAATTACACCATTAAATGAAACATACTATAAAATATTTACCTTGTGATTAGCACTCTTTAACACAATGAAACCCATTTGCAGAAAAGTAAAAAATGAAAAGCATTTGAAGCACAACTGATGCTGAAGCAAATTGGCCACTTTAGCTCTGAATTATAATTTCTATGACAACATTGCATTATTTAAAATAAAAATAAATTTATGGTTTCTCCTTCCTTCCACTTCAAAAATGTAGCTTGCATTTGGTCTAAAATTATTATTTAGAACCTAGAAACTGTAAGCACAATAAAAGCTGTGACTAAGAGTCAAATCCATTAACACTGCTCTTTGCAAAATTGATTTTTATTTAAGATTTGCTCTCTGCAAAATGAAATTCTCTGACTTCAGCTTGTGCTAAGCTCTGCTTGTGCCCAAGCCTTTCCTCCACAGTGGGAATCACTGCTGTCCCTACACTTCAGTGTACCTCATCTCTCACTGTCACTCATTACTTCATTTGCTCTGCTTTGTTCTCCAGCTTATGTCACAATACTTTATTCTGAATCTGCTCAAGTTCCTGTAATTCTATTGATCTATGTTCACACAGAGACTCATCAAACTTAACTAGTACTTGGTATCTGCTGTTTGTTTACAAGATATATACACATCAGCCAGCATATGTTTACAAGATTATTGAGAAATAAGAGATTCTGTTGAAACTACTCTTAAATAAAAGGAGGGAAAAAAATCGTGACTCACTAAAGTATAAAAAGTATTAAAAAAAAAAGAACTTGTGGAGATTCTTCCAGGTCTGAGATGGTTGGGATTTATTTGAAATAACACAAAAAATTCTTTGTGGTTGACATCAAAAACAACATAAAATAAAAATGAACTTTGACGGTGTAGTGGTCAACAATCTGTTTCACTCTTCACTCCTCCAACAGAAAGAAACACACAGAGCCCCAGCTGTCTATCTATCCCACACATTATGCAAACCGGATGACCTAATTAGAAGGATGAGGGAGACTGATCAAACATTTTTGTGATTTTATGTAATAAATAATGATTAAACATTGGCAATCGATTTCCTACAGGCTCTGTTACTAAAGAGGAGGTAAGAAGGAGACGTTGACCTCACCCAGCTGGAGAGGATAATCTTGATCCATCAAGATCAAGTGCTGGGCAGCATCCATCTGTGCTGCATACACTGTGTCCTCTCTTAACATGACAAGTCTATACCATACTATAGTGGTTACAGCCAGTGTCACTATGTTTAATGTCTCAAGTCCTCACCAGTATCTTCACTTGTCTCCATGACCTTGAAAGGATATCATTAAACTATTTTAGTGTCCCTTGAGTGAGAAAATCCTACCTGTGTTCAAAAAACTTTTAGCAGTTTTGTCCATGACAACTCACACACGAGTGTGCTATTTTACCAAAACACAAGCCATGCTCAATATTTTGAGATAGCACATGTCTCTTCAGAAAAGCCCTTGTTAACAGAGGTTTTTATACTATACTATAACACTATAATACTTACTATGATAACAAAAAACTGATATTCTTTGCATTTAATGTCATTAACACTAAGCTCCTGCAGCGTACCACTTTTTTTTTTACAAAGCTTAACTCGTGCACGTTTATCATCTTATTCATTAAGGGAGTAGATTGAAGACGACATTTAAACCATAATGCCATCTATTGTGGGATCTCGTCTCCTCTCGCTGTGATAAAAGCTCTGAACAACTATGTTTTTCATGATGTGCTCTAATGCTTTTGTCTTTGTCTGCCTGGTTGTAATTTTCAGCAGGTGCTTTCAAAACTGTGCTCGACATGGCTCCAAAGTCCTTTATTGGGGAGTATTTTTTTTTTTTTTGTCAAAGCCAAAAAATATGAATTCATTATCTCAGCCACCTAATTGTTGAGCTCCAGCCATGTCCTGGACAAATGGATTTTTATTAAAATCAAGAAACTAATGGCTGCAACCCAATTCTGTCATAAAATTGTTCTGAATTCCTGACTCCTCCTGCAAAAAAAACTACACTTAAATGGCAGTGCTGTTTATTGCACTAACGCCTATTCACATCATTCATTTGCAGTTCAGTGGGACTCCAGTAAAGTTTGACTCCACAGGTTTACACGCTGCTCTAACCAGCAGAAACAAACAACGATATTGATGATCTGGAAATGCGTGTAAGTGAACTAGCGCTAGCGTAATAACACTAGCAGAGGCACTCAACAGTCTCCTGACTGTGTTATTACAGCGATGACTGTGATAGGTCACATTACATATGTCTCCCCACTTTATCTTTGTCTCCCGTGTCTTGGTTTATAGTCTCACACTGTGTTTTCTCCTTGGTCCTGTGCGTTCCAGCAGAGAGATGCTTTTTCCCCCCATGTGCACACAGTTCCTCACCTGCTAAGCTCCCACAGTTTGCCTTATCAGCATCTGCCTATGCAAAACTCCGCTCTCACAGTAGTCATTTGCTTAATTGTTATGTGTGCTCTGCTCTGCATTTGTTATTGTATGGGATCCTGTGATTTTACTGCAGTGCCCTCGGTTAAAAAAAAAAAAAAATCATCTCTGCTTCAAACCCAACAGTGACAACAATATCACTGTTTTGTGATACTGGTGGGTGAATCTGTCTAATAAAAGTACATAAATTAATCTTTGTCCTCCTAAGTGGTAACAAATTGTTATCTAATTATAAAAAAAAAAACAAAAAACCCTGCAGATATGTGAATGCAAAGACATCCTGATGACACAGATTGTGTATAAAAATAACTTGTGCAGGCTGCCGGTCTACTTATCCATGATGGCTTACTGTACATTACCTGGTCAGGCATTTATATGACTTGTCAGCAAAAGTAAAAAGGATGCCACATCGCAGCTGCTTTACCGCATTAGCCAGATTGTGCACTGACGTGTGGCGATGACTGCAAGCCGAATTTAACATCAGCACCGATGTGCAATTTGCACAAAGCCTGTAGACTGTAGTTCTTTCAAAGTTTTCTTTCACTCTGCATCATCAGAGGCAGAGGTGATTATCAGGATGCCACAGCCACACACCACACATATTTGTCACTTTAAGCAGATAATTGGGTGTGAAAACCTTAGAGACAGAGGATACAAATGAACCACTGGAATGGAATTACTTTCATAGCTTGTTCTGTAACCTTTGCAGGCCACAAATAAATTTAACAAGTTGCAAATGAAGTGATGAATGATCAGCGTCCACACAAGGCCATGTCTACACAGCATCACACAGTGGTTACGTAACATGTTGGGATGTTATTTAAAAAGAAACAACACCTCATCGTTATTTAGTGTAAAGATATACAGGCTAATGAGGAGCATACTCTATGGAACTCTGTCAGTTATTTATTAGACTGAATTGCATGTTCATGTTACTGCCCACACAACAAACACAGTTGGCATTGCTTTTAGTCTTATAAGACCAAAATGGCCACTCTCTTACCAAACTGAGGAAAAAGCAGAAAAAGTTTAAAAAAGAAGGAAAAATGGAGGCAACCAATAATGTGAAAACACGGATGTAAACTGCAGCTATGTGGAACATGTGGAACATAGTGTTTCCCACAGGTGAATATAACTGGAGACATCTGAGAGCCAAGTAATAATGTGCACACAGCTAACTTGTAAAGTGATATCTTTACATGCATGTCCAAGTTTTATAACAACTTTTTCTCCTTATCTTAACTACACGAGCGATTGAGTGTGCTGTGCATTTAAATAGGGATAAACATCATGAAATGGAAAATTAATTAGGAAAAATTTAGAAATTTCATATATTAACTAAATTATACTTCAGTATTACTTTAGAAAGCGTAAACAGTGTCTCTGTACCCACAGTAAAGATGTGATACAGTGTACAACATCATTTTTCTTTCTTTCCTTTTTTTTTTTTTTTTTTTGTTTTAACTCAGAACTTCAGTCAATTAGATGTTTGACAGAGCAAATAAAAAGAAGAGGATGAGTGAATGTAGGTGTGTCTGACTGGAGCGTCTGTTCTCTGTGGTTTAGTAGAGTCGACAACACAAAACGGGTTTCAAGTCTTCCAATCCATTACTTTCTGTCAGTGGATATAACACCTGAAACCTACCTACACATTAACAGATGTGAGACATGCTCACTCCATTATAACCTTGTTTATTTCTTTGCCTGAGAAACGTTAACCGTAATCCAACAAACAAAACTTGGAACAGAAAATCTGTGGCACACATTTTGTATTAACAGGCACCAAGTGAAAACGAAAATACAGGCAATTTTTTTTTTTGCTATGCAGACATGTTAATGTGCACAATTAACTAATCGGCTTATGCCAGCTGGAACTCTTGGCAGCCTGGTCTGACAGCTTCAGCTACTCTCTTGAAAACATCTTGAAAGATTCTGGTTGGGTCTCCATCCCTGAGTAATTTTATCTCTTGTCAGGCTAGAATAACTTTAGTTTGAACAGTCCCGAGACAGGCCCAGTTCTTGGTGGTTTTGTTTGGATTTTGCAGGGCTTTGTGGGAGGAAATTTGAAATTCTGAAGTATTTAGTCTTTATTCTCAACTACGTTATTCAAATGACGATCATAAAAATCCTTTGAAGATGCAGGCTAAAAGAAAAAATATTTGTATTAACTGTAGACTCCAGTGTAAGGTCTTATCTGGTTGTGTGCATCCAGAAATTCCACTTGGTATCTGGCGTCTGTGAAGAGTTTCCTGCTTCTTTCACTCCACAGCAGAGCAGTTGTCCTGATTAATAGGAATACTTAATTTGTCATTAAGGCTGATTAATTCCATTAATCTGTAAGGTTTTAAGTCATTTAGTAATGTCACTCAGAATTAATTATTTGCCATGGCAACCCATATAAAAAGTCACTGATTGTAGGAGTTAAATGAATGCAGAGATTGCTAAATATATAAAACTAGTCAGTTCCACCAGCTGTACCACTATAAATGTGAAACAACACTCCAAAGTTTATAACTCTTAATGCCGACTTTTCAGAAGCCAGATATTGTATATGCCTGTGTGCGCAGAAATAGGCCCTGGCAGTGGAGGCCATTGATTTTCTCACTGCGTCTCTATAGCATCTCTCCTTTCCTGCCAGCACAGCATGTAATATGAGACCACAAGTTTTCCTTTACCCACAGCAATCAATTTTGCTTAGCCGAGCTCCCTGGCCGGGATGGGGCCTAGCTAAGTATCAGTTTCCTCCACAGCCCCACATACCCTGTACCCTCACCCTTAGCAAAAAGCTTTCAGCGCAATAAAAAACATATCTGACTCGAGACTCCACCAATCTAATAACAGCCAGACAAGTCAGTGTGACTACAGAGCGGTAAGTGTGTCACTGCTAAGGAGGCGGTGTGCATGCAGCACAAGTGCAGGGGAAAGGCCAAGAAATCAAAGAAATCACTCTGATCTTCAATTCTCTGAGAAGATTATCCACATCACAATTTCTTCAATGCTATCAGTTTTACAGCTTAAAGTAAAATGAGGTTTCTTATTTTTAAAGCAAAAAGCATTTAGAGCCTTTTTATCTGAAAAGAGAAAAAAAAATCCAATATATATCAGGCCATATGTGAGGGCAGACTGGGCACGACTGAATCTGATTGATATGTATCTTAAACTCTCTCAGCCTCAATCAATCTCACATATTGTTAAGCAGAAAGACTGGGGTGTAAACGTTCACTTAGAGACGTGTCATGTTCCTTTCAGGAGACATTTTCAGCCATCAGTTACTGTAATGAAAACAAATGGATTGGCTGGTTTCATAGAGATAGAAAGTCTGGGCTGCAGCCAAATATAACAGGGCTAAACTATTCCAACAAAGGCTGCGTGGGTGTTGGATTCAAAAAGAATGGCATGGCAAAATATCAGAGATAACTTCCTATTAGAGACTGTTTCTAAGAATGATATTGAGGGGTAGGTAAAAGAGGTAGGATTTTAAGATCATCAGTTCATTCACAACTGACAATGTGGACTATCCATCAATGAAGTCTTTCCCTATGAAATATAATCAAATCCATCATCACAATATGCAAATCATAAATAACAATGCCAAGGACACAGCAGAGTGAAAATCAGTCACCTGCAAAATGATGGCCGCCTGTTGTTCCTTTCTCTACAAATGTATTGATCTAATCTCTACAGTAGCTACAGCAGGTAACAGATTTGTCACTGATAATGTCTCACCTGTAGCCACTGTGACTGGTCACTGTGTCCGGCTGTCCACGCGTTAACCTTGCCCTGTTTGTCCAAACGGGCTTTCCCAGGCTCCCAAGTAAACATGTCCATGTTGAGCGTCCTAAAGATGCTGGAGGCCATGACCTGGTAGTCCTGGATGTGTCCTGATTTCATCCCCAGTGGTTCAGAGCAGCCTGGCAACAACAAAAACAAAAGTGCACTGACAGTACTATTTCCACAGAAAAAAAAAAGTATATTTTCAGTGCTGTTACCACACAAAAAATAAAGCATGAGGAAACATACTGCAGTGGATCTTTAAGACACATTACAATGAGTTTGTGTACACAATTGAATGAAATAAGCTCAACTCATCACCTGTTAGCTCACAACCGAGTAGCTCCATGCGTAGGGTACAGTGCCTCCTGCAGACTTGGGGGTAAATGCGCACGTACTGGGCTTCAATGGGAGGGGTAAAGGAGTTGGCTGATGGAGCGTTGTTATCGACATTTCCTCTGAAAATCTGTTGCAGGGGATGAAATAACAGCAGATGAGGGGGTGGGGGTGGTGGGGAGGATGGCGAAGCAGATCAGTTTAGCTGTAATGTAACAGTCTATCCGGCGCTGTCTCTAGTGTCTACTCCACACTCAACAAATTGCTGTCATTCAAGGTCAATGAGCTAGGATTACAGGGAAAAATAGACAATTTCTCGCACCATTTGAGCTCATAATTCATAAGAACAGTGGTGTGTTTTAAATCAGTGCACCAATTATTTCACCATACCTTCTGGAGTGTTTTATCCAAATGACCTGCAATAGACAGAAACTCTCTGATCTGAGTGAGTGATGTTGTGCATGTGTGAGGTGGGAGAGAGGAGCGGACAGAAAAAAACCTATACGATTCGCTTGTACGATACAGGATATAGGATTTGTCACCAGATAGCAACAGGTCAAAGTGGAAAAAAAACCAGTGTGCATCCCTGCTTTAAACACAGACCTGTCCTACTGCACAATGACTTCTCCTAGTCTGCTCAAGCAGTTGCACAAAGGTTAAAAAAGTTAAGTTTTGACTGACAGCTACAAAAAAATTAAATAAAAAAATCATGATCCCAGAATGTTCAAGTCTGTGCTTATTGTGTTGTGTAATGAATTTGAGAACAAGTTTTGGAGTCAGGGTCACTCGGAGCTCGGCCAAATGGAGGACAGCCATGGTCTGCTGTCAGGAATGATAGAATGCTGTGTGGCCTATTTGGTGGCTGTTCATCCCCAAATAGTATAAAAATTCAATCTAGAAGTCATAAAAGTGGAGGGGGTAAGGGGCAGCAAGATGGGCCCGGTGTGTGCTAGCTAATTAAAAAGCCATCTCATCATGTCCTCCACCCTGCCCTTGACTGAGCGCATAGTCTCTAGTCGAGGTGTGTGCATGTCTACGAGTGTGTGTCTTTGTCTGTGTGTTACAGCGTAAGAGGCTAAAGGGAAAGAGTGGAGAGTTGACAATGGGCGTGCATGTCTGTGTTTGTGCTCCAATGTGTGTCCCTTACCATATCCTCATCTTTGCCCTTGACTTTGTATGTTCTCCATGTCTTCCCGTCATCACTGTAGGCTACTTTGTAGGACTTGACGTACTCCGGGCTGCCGATACGCTTTGCACCCTGGGTAATTAGGCCTGTGACCCTCATTCTCCTCTGCAGGTTTATCTGTGGAATTAAAAAAAGGAAAAAAAGACAAAATTTAGTGAGAAGATGATACATGCATTCATGTGTGTCTGTCTGCATGTATGAGTGGTTCATGTATGCAAGTCATGGGAATCAATTCAGCCCCTTGTATCTTTTCTGTCAGGGCCATCCATCTTATTCAGAAATCCTGTGATCAAAAGGAACATTTAATCAATTCTCACGCTTCAGATCCATTCTGTCAACCCAGTGCAGACTGTCAATATGGTGCCAATGTAAGAACGGTGAGGAAAAGAGGGAGCATAGAAAGAGGAAAGTGATAAATGCTTCAATGGATCCTGCTTAGTGCGCACAATGGAGGAGCGTTATTATCTACCAACGACGGATGATGTTACACACAAATGTAACATTTGCTTTGACATGCTTTCCACTTTGATGAAGCACATTTACACATATTTCTCTCTCCCATATTAGAAATAGCAGGTTTTACAAGTTTGAGGTTTTGTAATGGTGGATACAGATGTACCGATGATTCATTCGTGTGTTATGTAACGATATTCAAGCAATGTCTATTGATAAGACTAAATGATACATTTTGAAGATTTCTTCATTGGTTGGTGCTTCCTCAGGCTGAACCATGCCCCCAGATCTTTATGGCAATATTCCAATAACCTGCCTCCAGTGAAAGGACTGTGACATTCCTTACACGTGTCACATCCATGTTTTATTCCTGTCTGCATCTTTAAACCACCACTGCTTGCTGTCGACAAAAGCACCTCATTCAACCTGCACTTGTGCTGAACTCATTTGAAAAAAAAAAAAAGCTAATTAAAAAAGAGAGAGCAGTCTCTAGAGTTATTTTGTTATTTTTATTTAATAGCTAATGGCAGCTGAAGAAGCCAGGGGTACATAAGGACACACCGCAACAGACACACTCACATATACACATATGGGTGCACAAAATGTTTTTTTGTTTTCTTTTTTTGGGAATTTTAATTTAAGTTTTTTAAATCAGTAGGAAAGGGTAACATGTGGCTGTTTAATAATTACAATACTGTAGCATACCTTTGTTAACTGTGAAAAATAACATGAGGCAAATAAACCCTAATGACAAATACTTCATTCATCAGTTTTGACTACTTTTGGACTAAGCTGCTTAATTTTCAGGGGAAAAAAACTGTTTGGCACATGTAACTCACCCTGTGACAAAATATAAACACACATCTGTCTATTCCTCCAGTGATGCAGAACAGAAGGGGAGCAATATTATAGTTTAAATATTAAGTACTAAGCAAAGGGCCATTAACCTGAAATGGCCAGATCCAAAAAAAAAGAAATGCAGACTAACACAGCTTTATGAATTGGACTCATCTGACTTGAGGCTGCATATTTTTTATTGTGGTTTCATTTTTACGATCACGTATCTGCCCTACTGACAAAATCCATAACCTAATGTGATATTGCAAACAAACAAGTCTGCATTTCAGTTTGTAAAGCCGAAGTCACTTTCTATTAAAGAAAATCAACCATTTTAAAGCTAATCCACAAGAAATGGAACTTCAGTGACAATGTGACCATATTTAGGGAGGTATTCCAGGGGCTTGAGCTCATTTTCCGCTGAAGAAATGGTAGCATTACTATGAAATAAGGCAATTTACAAGTTAAATATTTGAAAGCAAAAGCTCAAACAAAACGTTGTATGCTAAAGCATACAAAGTTACACTCTCCCTTTCTGTTAATGAAAAAACTCGAGCTATGTCTCCTGAGGTCATTAGAGTATTGACTCTTATGGGTACAGCACAAAAAAAAGAAAGTGTTTTTATTCGCCTACCTTGTATTAACTGTCATAAAGGGTGGATTTCTTTTCAAATTTCGATTTGTAGTGACAGGACTCAATTACACATATTTTTCCACATATTCATGTTAATTATACATAAAGACAGTTCTCAAAGCTTTAGACCTGCAATGACCCACTCTTACTCATTCGCAGCATTTCTTTACTCTTCTCAGTTTTCTCCACAGAGATAGATACTTCTCGCACTAATTAGAGGCCCTGTCAGTAAAAGGCCACTGCTTGGGTAATTGAGGTGATCCCTCACATTTTTAATGACCACTCAGAAACGCACCTCTGTCACTTGAACGCTAATAGTGATGCATTTATTTGTTTGAGTGAGGCATCCCTGGAAACATCCTGTTCGCAGACCTTTGTCTACAGAGTTATGTGTGTCAGTTTGAAGGAAAATGCCTCAGCGTGAGAGACAATTAACCCAAATCGCATGAAGTGCACACTGGGGTGTATAAACATTATGCTGACAAACACAAATAAAACCACAGCAAATTTGGTTTATAGCACAACTGTATGGACAAAAAAAGTCATGCATGTACCTTTTTTCCTACTATTATTTCACAAAATCTGATATAATTCTTGCACCCATTTTTATGACACATGCATTAAATAAACTCCATGTTGAAATCTTACACTTTCACTACCCTTTCACCCTCTCCATTTTCTAGACACACAGTATCTTGCGTCTGAAGTGCTTGTGTAAAATGCATGAGCCACAGGATTAATTAATTTCTACATCAAACTGTTCCTTTCTGAAACTTCATCAAAGAGTGTGCCAGTTTGTTAGCACTGGTGTGATTTAAAATATCAGTAGAACAACTTTTATCTGCTAGTGTTTTCAAGTGGCATTCATGTCGCCACTGCTTTTTTTTTTTTTTTTTTTTTTTTTGCAAAGGATAGAATCGCTCTCTGTTTCATCAACTTTTTAATCACCACAGAGTATACTAAATTTGTTACAGCTGCTGATTTCAAAATGACCATAGATGTTTTTCTGGATGCTAGCAGCAGCAACGTGGCTAATGGCTGGCTGGCTGGCTACTGTCCAAAGCAGGAAACAACTATAAGAAAACAAAATTGTACTAGAATCCCTTATCTGATCCAAGTGCTGTGATAAAGACAGTAGAATACCCAGTTGTATTAATTAGTGGGCCGGGATTGTTACTTACTGTTGTAGTAAAAAATAATTCCAACTGAATGTTGGTTTGGAGCTTTCACCATAGCCATGATTACCTGGATAAACCTCAGTGGGACACAACATCCGAGAGCCGATGGACCATAACGAAAAAATCTATAAAGTTGAGTCCCACTGGAAAAGTATTTTTGTCCCTGTTTGACCAAAACTCTCCTTATCCAGTTAACACCTGTCTACCGTTCACTCTTATTTTACCTTTGTTTCTATCACTGTCCATCTTCAACACTGCTTCCTCCAACGTTGGGAAGGTTTTTTTGGTCAATTAGTTTCCACAGTTACTCAAATTGTTCCACATTCCCGCCATTTTTACCACTTGGAGAAGACTATGGATGTTTATTAGGAGAGAGAAAAGGAATGCCCTCTTTCAGTTCATAATGATAAGTAATATCAAAGACAGTGTCTACTGACAATTTAACCTTTCCTCTCTGAAAAACATGAATTATTGTGAAAAAAAACATTCAACATTTAACCATCAAAAGAAACATTACAGAACATTACAGAAACATTCTGTAACTGATTATGTCCTGTAGCTGTAATTTAATATCAACAGCAAAGACAAAGACCTCTTCAGAACAGAAAATGGCCAAGGGACTCTGGTTTTGACATTGTTTTTGTTGTTTGCATTTTGTTGTTTGATCAAGTTATACAGCACAGCACCATAATAAATCAATGTCAGAACGAAGCAGTGGCAATTTTATCAAGTAATCATTCTAGTCGGTTTTCAAGCAAAAATGCCAAAAATTCTGTGGTTCTAGATTCATCGTGTATGAGATTTATTATTTTAAGATATTAGTTTTTTGGTTTGACAAACTAAGCTATTTGAAAAGGTCACCTTCAATCTTGAGGAATTATAATGTACATGTACTATTACTTTCAAATACTTTGTTGATAAATTGTTAATGAACTAATTGAGAAATAAAGAAACTGAGATCTAATCATGACTGATACTTTAAATATTTCCCATGCTCTTTGTTCTGTACTGCTGCTGTTTGGGAGTGGTTCACTAACTTGCGTCATTTTATGACGTAAATTAGAACATGAAAGCCCTCCGCTAAACAATGAAGAACAACATAGAATAACTTTTTTATACTTTCCAATAAATGTTCTCTATGGCTCATTAGGCCCCTTTTAAATAAAACAAAACACATTCAACTACAGCAACAGCCCTCTGGGTGCAAATGGTACTGACTACAAAGTGGCTAGCTTCTGGTCTTTTTGTGTTACTGAGACAACTTACCATTACCAAATATTATTATACCAGCAAACAAGACCTCACACGCACACGAAGGTCAAGAGCATATAAAGTGAAAAAGATGCCCGATGCGATTGAACGTTGGGATCAAAACCGTAGAGGGAATTACAGCAGTGTTGTAACAATTAGACTGCCCTTGAAAGTACTATCAAGCCCAGTGGCAGTTTTGTGTAAAAACACTTCATGTGAGTACATATTATACACACACACTCATACACATACACACAATCAAAGACTCTTTCACCGTGCTCTCTTTATCTAATACACATATGTTCACACAAAAGCACATATTTAAATTGCATCAGGGTTTATTGTTCTTTTTGATTCATTTATAGGCTACTTGTTGTGTAATGTAATCAAATATGCTCAGAATATTGTACCTAATCCCAGTCATATGGAAATCTGAGATATTTGTGACGTTTGGTCAGAGGAGACACGCAATCAATATCCCTTTTAAGGCACAATGTCATGGTTGGTAATAAGAGCACTGCAACTTTTAAAAAGTGTTGAAATGGTAGAAAGAAAAGGCCCAAATCATAAACCTATGTACATGTTATAAAGAAAGAAATGGGCAGGCTCACCTCTGTCAATAATTTTCATAAGTTCTGACTTGGAACAACTACTACAGACTCAGATATTACTCACAACATACATAAGTTATAGACCTCATTGCTAAAGGTATTATATTGAGTTTAGGCCTAAGAACCTGAACTCATCATTAGCAAAGAATAACTTTTGGAGGGAAATCTGAGAGCATGTTAAAACAGTTCAGCAAAAACGCACTTTTATGTGTCTGTTTTGTTTTATAGTTTTTTTTACTATTGATTTCTGTTATGTTAGTACTTCTGCGTTATGCACAATAGTGTTGCACATCTAAGCACATTCATTGCACACTGCACATCAGACACTATCTTTTGCAAATGTTTTGTAAATATTAGATATTCTTGTCATTGTAATATTCTTAGTGTATTTTCTTCTACTATTGCATTATTATTTATATACTTTTATTAAATTTTGTATTATTTATATACAACCCGGCATCAGTGTGGACAGCAAAGGAAGAATTTCATTGCACAGGGAAAACTTGCTTTCCTCTTGTTGTATATGACAATAAACACTTTGAATCTTGAATTGCATCTTCAATATTGAATGCTGTGACTACAATATAAACTGTGACTGAAATGTATTTGTCAGGGTCACAGGTCAGGTTAGAATGTTTTAATAGAAGAAAAAGACATAAACATTTAACATCTCAGCTAGTTTTTATACATTTGACCCACATGCAGCAAATTTGATCACAATGATGGGGATCAGAATCTGATCTTTGTCTTACTACCTCTTTAGCTTACATTAAACCATGTATACACCCTCTCCTCTTAGACTTCTCGAGTGATATGGATTGTTTCATTCTTTCAGCTCAGCTGGTTGGAGCTATATTTTGCTGATATTGGTCAGACCGGCAGCATATTTCCCTGGAGTGTTCAAATGCAATTTCATATGTGAGCTAGTAGTGGCGCGGCTGTGGAGAACAGATATTCTCACAGAACATGTGAGATGTGTGAACGATGGCAAGCTTACATGCACATGCGATTCACATAAACATGAACTGAAGTAAACGCTAACATATTTACAGTGTTTGGATGTTTTATGATGTATTATTCAAAGTATGTTGCTCTATGTTTGATTCATTTGTTGAGGTTTAGTGGCAAAAGAGTTGAAACTGGCTGACATCCAAAGTTGTAAATGGCACCTGAGAGAGACCTTACACATAGATAGACAGATCTGATCTGTATCCTGATAGGGCTGTCATCTGTCAGTGTAACCTGTTTTACATGACAGACATGCAAACACACTGACACTACATCACTGTGCAACTAGAGAAGCACATCCTCGACTCCTTAGCATAATCCCAAAACACTGACATGACTGTACACCTCTGTACTCACATCCCAATTATCCAGGCCCTCTGTAGAAACACACAATGCCTACAGCATCCCGCGTAGCATCCCACATGGCATCATTAAAGTCAAACAAACTGCCTGAATGTTTTATGTTCCGTTCTTTTCACCCTCTCCATGTGCCAGGCTCTTATTCTCTCACTCATATGACTCTGTCTCTCTTTTTTTATAAATCTGTTTTCGCCCTGTCTTACTATTCTCTTATTGTTAGGTAGAGCTTCACTTTCACCATCAAGCTGTCACAGAACACTATGTTTTATTTTCTTATTATATTTTGTTTTTGGTTCACTGTCTGTGTATCATGTGTCTGATAACAGCTCACTTCAAAGGTTGCTCACAACATTCCTACTGTTAGAGATGTGACTCAAGAGCCACGAAGCTGAAAACATTAAATATTTATTTGATAGATAATTAATTAGCTTTCTAAATCATTCATGATTATATTAGTATTTATCATTATATCCTCCAGTCTGGAACACACAGCAATCTGTTGGACTGATTCAAGTACTGAAAAAAAAAAAACTGGAGTTGAATTTATACAACACAGCTATACATCATCTGACTGTTGTTTTAAATGCCACAGCCATTTCAGCACGATGTGTTGATGTACGAGTATTTGCTCAACATAAATTCAGAAAATCAGTTCTACTCAGATCTATGTTCATACCCTAGAGGCAGATCAGTTCAGGTGAGGGAGGGGCAGAAGCTTCAACATTATCGTTTAAATCTTCATCTAATGCAGTGAGACTCACTACACAGTTTGGCTTGAAATTCGGTGATAACGCACATGGGAAATAATCGTTTAGGATTAAAATAAGCACAGAAATAAGAGCAGTGGTAAGAGTCTCAGTGGGGCATGATTGGTGAGGACAGAGGCTTGGAATGTGACTAAAGAAAGAATTCCGGATCAACAGGCAATCTATTGTATCGATCTTCATATGCACTGTAGCTCTTTAACAATAAGCACCAACTAATGGCACAGCAAGAAGGTTAACTTTAACAAAGCCTTACTAAGATAAGAGCTGGACGTATTATTGCTTTGCTGCTGCAATCATTGCAGTTCATGTGTTGTTATAGACAAAGACCCCTAGGTGGTAATTGAAGCACTGTTTTACAAAAGGACACAAAAAGGCAGAGCTGCTATTCCCAATTCAATCATTTTTATGAACACCAGGGAGATTACTGCTCATGCTACTGTTGAGTTTTGTGCAAATTTATAAATCATATCTCTCAAAAGCATAGTGATTTGCTTTTTAGAATCTACAGAAGGTATAAGAATGAGGAAGTGTTACCGCGAAGAAAAAATTATAATAATGTGCACATTGTTTTGTTGCATATGTGCCATTTGGGTTACATCTGACTGTGAGCACAACACAATTAAATGTGAAAACTAGAGATAATTCATCACCGCAAAGTGAGACGCCAGCTACTAGCTGAAAACAGTTATGCCCTTTCACATTGTTCCTCACACTTGACTACACCTGCATCTGTTCCACCTCAAGCTTTATGCTTTTACGGCCCTTTATTACCAGTTAGTGTGCCATCAATTTTACAGTATATGTAATTAATTCTCACGTTAAAACTGTTGCTTTTTCACAATCAACAATTTATTTAACCCATCAACCACAACCATGTAATGTTATATGGTAGAGAACTTTTAGATATTAGTAAAAAAAACAATTTAAAGTCAGAGTAAACAAGAGAATAAGGCGTATCCATAATTAAGACTGAGAGTGTGTCTGGGCCTTGGCCTGGCTTTGTGAGTCGCTTGTCCTGTGACGGTGCTTTACCTGGATCCAAGGCCATCTGTCATTTTCGGCAGCAGTCCAAGCATTGACCAGGCCCTTCTTGTTGAGGCGTGCAAAGTACGGGTACCACTTCTGCAAGCCAAAGAGAGCGCGGTGGGTGGAAGAGGCTGTTATCTGCTGGTTGGAGATTATACCGCCCTCCATGCCCAGTGGTCCAGAGCATTCTGAGTGAAGAGAGGCAGAGGAAAGAGACAGATGACCCTTCATATTATTCCAGCCCTCAAAAATGTGTGCAACTCAGTCTATGCATAGATATAGATTTTCAAAGACCACAGTCGCATAATATAATACCAT
The DNA here is from genome assembly GCA_016801845.1 of Polydactylus sextarius. NCBI lineage: Eukaryota > Metazoa > Chordata > Actinopteri > Polynemidae > Polydactylus > Polydactylus sextarius. The sequence goes on along the minus strand of CM028915.1, from coordinate 9,699,120 downwards.
TTTGTCATGAACATCTTGGTTCATTTTCCCATTCAGTATCTGCACATCAAGGTCAATATTCTTCTTCATCTCCCTCAGACTCGAAAACCTCAGACTCCTCTGCTTGTACTACAGCTAGATACAGACATGAAAACTGCAACTTTTTCACTTATTATTATATGTTTATGAGGATTTCCTATGGGAATCGTCATCATTGATTTGTTCACCCAAACATCTTCCTCTGTTACTGTAACTGCTGGTTCAATTCATGACATTAAAACTGCTACCGTATCAATAATTGTAAAATCCTTTTGTGTCACAGCTGGGTTGGCTGCCACTTCTGGACAGCATCATCCTCGAAGTCAACAAGATTTGTAAAAGCTTTAAATATCCTACAGGCTGTAGCTGTAGTTAAAGTGAAGAGGCATGACAGCAGCTGAAAAACACTGTCCTTTCTTCTTTAAGCAGCTTGTTTTCTCTCTTAATCCTAATTGCTATGTCCAGGCACATCAGGAGCATTTTAATAGACATACCTGTAGTGAAAGGGATTCCGGCAATGTTGCAATGTTTAACCATCAGAGAATTTATTATTCTCCAAATCAAGTATTTTTGTTTTGCCTTTAATTTTTTTTTTTAATTAAAAAAGGTCTTTTGGGAGATTAAATAATAATAGAAAACACATGAGAAATTAAACACTATGTAGAAACAGATGGGAAGGAGCATGTATCCATATGGTATGTTTGATAAATGTGACACACTGATATATATGATCTTATTGTGTAAAATTGAAAGTCTAAATGAGTTGCCATCACTGTCAAAATGAGATTTTCCTAATTGCTCATTTCAACATAGAACACCTGGTTTTCTATCAGAACATATCAGATTTCGTGAGATTCAGCCAGCACTGGTATAAATTCAATTAAGATGTGGAATGCATGCAAATTCTATACTTTGGCTCTACAATTATAGGCTAATCCAGGATATATACACGGAAAGGTATCATCACAGAGGACGCAGTTGTGCCAAGAAAACAATCTTAACAGTTCAACTCCAACTGTTCCAATTGTTGCTTAGAACAGCTGTGGCGTACTGCCATCAAAAATGAATCAGATATGACTGCAGATCCTCACAATCCTTCAGCTTGAATAAACAGTCCTGCAGAGTTTTGCAACAGCAATGAAACTGTCTCTCTTTATTGAATATAATTCAAACCTTAAGTTGTAATATGCAACAGAAATGATTTCCCACGCTGCGAGATGACACAAAGCTGGTTTGGATCCTGCTAAACGGTCAGAACGCATCTCTTCTTCTACCCACACAGGCTAAATAGCATCACGGCATGAATTGAGGATTTGCCGAATTAGTTATGACAGATGTTTAAGTTTTAATTAGTCTTTCAGTCAAGAACATAGCTGACATAAATGCGAGGAATTATAGCGGAGCATTTTTTGTTTCCAAATATCTTTTCCCAACTGAATATAAACATGAATACTGAGTAATTCTGCAACTAGCACCTCTTCAACTAGAGTGACTTTTTCGTTGTACAAAGAAAAGTGGCTTGACAGTGTTTCATTTATGGTCTGGCCCATAAAAGATGAATATCCACTGCAAAATATGCTGAAGATACTTCCCAGTGAAGAACAGCTAACTCTGGCTAAATGGTTTAATGCATGTGAAGAGTATTATGCAGTGTTTACTGGATGTTTTAATTCCCTACTTAATGTCACAGCAGTGTGTTCCACAGAGAAAGTACCTGAAACTGAAAGTGTCGCCCAGAGATTTAATTTTATCAGAGGTTGAACATAAACCTTAAATGTATAGCAAATACACTGATTTTTCATATTGTGAAATGGCAGTAAACAGGATTTCTGCCTCTTTCGGTCTCAGTGTTTTTTTTAATGACAAGAAGGATAAAATTGATTAGAGCAATAAAGCAGAGGGCACACAATTTTTTTTTTATATGTTTTGCAGTGTAGGATCTCATTAAAATTCAATCAGTCCATTTGATTTCTCTAGTTAGCATATGTCTGGTTATCGATGATGAATTAGGTGTTTGTAAGAGCCTAAAAACCTGAAGGCAGGGTAAGCTCAAGGAGCCTGGAAGTGCCCCAAAAGAAAATGAGAGCATTGTCAAGTGAAGAGTTCAGCCAAAGGCACATCTTGCTATATCCTGGATGAACTAAGTGTCCTCGCAAACCAGCCCTCGGGGGACGCCTGGAGCAATGGTCACCAGAAGGCTTCACTATTAAAGCAAAACATGTAAGATTTCAAACCAAACGCTGACACATAGACAGCCAGAGAACACACACACACCCACACACACCCACATATATAAATATATATATATATATATATATATATATATATATATATATATATATATATATACAGCAGATAATGAAACTGGCAGTGCTGAGAGCTGTGAGATGACTTTCACCACACAAGAAAGCCAAGAGTGAGAGAAGAATGGAACAATGAAAACAACCCTAGCACAGCTTATCCAGCTGGTGAAACAGTGGGGTTCTAGTCAACAGGGAGCCAGGGAGACAGTGAGTAATGTCTGAGGACAGTCCAGAGGGATAAAGTGGAGGAGAGAAGAAAGCAAAGAGTATGTCTGTGTGTGTGTGCGTACTGACAGAGATGTGTTTATATATTCCACTATGGTAAATCGCTCTTGCTTCACTAGTTTTTCCTTATGTGTGACTCACCGCTTCCAGACTGATGAGAGGATGGTGTAGGTGGTTGCGGTAGCCTACTGCTGAAGCTAAAAGAAGCTTGGGGATAAACAGCTTTTATCTTGAGATGTGGTAAACCAGTTCAAACCAAAGTCTTGGAAAAGCAGAGTGAGTGCGAGATTAGCACTTTGCTAAACGACCAGTGTGTTGGATACACAGTAATACCAGTTGCATTTTAGCAACAATAGGTATATGTGTATTTAAGTGTTTTTCTCTGCTTTAACAGAGACTGACAAACTGCCTGAGCTCAGGAAATTCACGAGCATAATGTATATTGGAAAACAATTGAAAATATTGATTTAATAGATTAGAAAATATTTCATAATTTGTATTGAATTAAACGAGCAATATATAATATATCTCTCTCTCTCTCTCTCTCTATATATATATATATATATATATATATATATATATATATATACACTCCCAGAGTCAGCAATCAATAGAAACATGTCTTTTGGTGCTGCACAAGTTGAATAAGTCCCTTTATGATTTTCTTTTATAACAATAAGTAAAACAAGACCAAGAGTCTATGAGTGGATCAGTAAGGCTGTACTTTGGCACAGTAATGCCTCAAGCTAAGCTTGGTGTCATACTTTCAGCATCCACAGGGACCTTTGCAGATTTTATCATCAGGGGCTGAATGTGAAGCACTGTGCAGAGGTCTGCATACCCTCCAAAAATCTGTGTATGTGTGGCCACTTTGCTACAAGGGCAGAAAAAGTGAATACACTCCTCCAAGTGGACGAAGTTTAATATGAACGACTACCAGTCTATGGGGTCTGCAGATGTCTGCGTGCACAGCTAAGAGTATAATTGAGGCCGAAATAGTAATAACAGCATAACAGGCAAAACATAACTAGAAGTACAGTGTACTACAGTATTTTGTCTAGACAGCATGAATGTATATCAAACGTTGATGCATATTCATCTCAAACGTTGTAATTAAAATATATATATGCACAAATTTAGACATATTAATGGGCCAAGAGGAGGGACCATAGGAATTCATCCTCAGAATACCACAAATGTCTGTTTTCAGGGTAAATCCCATGCACTTTTAAGTTTAGCCCAAAGTTGAGGACTGATATTGCTTTCCTTAGAGCCATATCACTGGCATGGCTAGAACGATGTTTTAAAAATGATCCACAGAAGTTATATCCACCCAAAGCTTAACTAAGGAATGTTAATGGAATTGAGGGTGATATCTTGTGACCATATCTATAGACCCTGTAGTTACACATGGTATTGTGGCATAAGTACCTAAAGGCATATCTACTTGATTTAACTCCTGAAAGTGAAATGATCGCTTTTTTGACATATTACGACATGACATTAGGGCTGAGGTGCCATGTTGGATCAACACAATATCAGATTTGTTTAGAAGTTGTACTTCTGCGGGAGCTCTCTTGTAAGATATTCTATGTGAATGTTGCGGCAAGACGCTGTTCCAAAGCCACAGTCCTTCTCACCTTGTGGCAATGATGGGCCACTCTTAACGAGCTGCCTGCCAGTCGTTCGTCAGAGTGGCAGAGGCAGCCAGCCCCCAGGCCTTGGCCTGCTGGCCTCTGAGCATACATCAGCCTTGCGACAGCACACATCACTAACACTAGCACTACCATGATGTGACAGCTGAATCCATCTCCCACAAGCCCTACCTCCAGCCTAAACAAATTAGAGCCCCGCTGAAAATAATGCCAGCGCACCAATACTAATGAGCATGTGGTGGAAAGAGGGGATGAGGAAAAGAATAATAAACACATAACAGGTTCCACAGGTAACAAAAGGTACTAAATGACCTACAACTGTACATGTAATATTTCAGTGTCTGTGTTTTTTTGTCCACACATTCAGTATATGCAGTCAGGTTAAACATGTGCAAGAGAGCTATCAGTAATTTTATATTAAAAATATAACTACAATCTATAATAAAATAAACAAGAGCAAACATAAATTCATGCATACATGTTTTCATACAAATATAATCCTTCACTCATATTGCATGTCTGCTGTGTAATACTATACAGTGGAGTCTGGGTGGTCTGCAGCATACTGAATAACTAATGCAAACATGTGCTTAAAATAACACCACCAACCCCACAACTGGAGCCGTAAAAACAAGTCAAGGGAGCAGATAGATTTTTTTTTTTTTTACAGATGTATTTCTAATAACTGGTTAATGTTGATTTATGCTACTGACTGTTATCAAAAGCTAATAGTTGCCAGATGTCAAAGCAACAGACTTTCTGACTTATGTCTTGTGAGTGTTCTTGGTACATCACAAACTGGGAACGTCAGTACAGCCAATGGAAAGATTGATTTCACTTCTGTTCAAGGTAGATGCTTCTATAATCATGTTAAGTCCTAGGATGCTTTTGGGAAACAGGGCCCTGAATAGCCACCAGTTCTCCTTAATATTGGATCTTTAACTGACCATTTAACCCATATTAGTGTCTGCAAGTGTGAATGTCTCTGGACGATTACAGCAGTAACAATCTTAAATTGGTTTTAGCCAAAAGGCTGATGCAGCTCCTGATGCAGTGTTATCTCACTGTTTTTTTATGCTTCGTTGTTTATTTTACTAAGATTTATATTGATGAGCGATAGATGTGATTCTTCTTCTCGCCTCTTGCTTTCAACCATATCATGGGAATCAATACTGAAGTCTCTGTAATTATTTCAGTAAAATAGAGTAATCACTGAATACAGTGCCAATGGCCAAAACCCAACTACCAATTTCACATAATATTCTCACACTGATTTGAGGTGTCATACGGTTCAGCCAAAAAAAAAAAAAAACAACTTAATCTGAAACAGCCCATGTGTTTGACTTGCCCACACACAATTCAGACGAGTCCTTACACAGATGTGCATTTCAGGCATTCTACCTTTGTCAGTGTTTACTACTTTTACTGGGCACATGGCTGTACTTTTTATGATAAGACTGCAACATAGTCAGAAAATAATGAATTCCAAAATATAAAATCAATATAAAAAAGTTAGATTTTTACTTTAATGTGGCAGTTCTTTTACAAGATTAGTTGACTCACCATTGACGAAAGGCTCTGGAAAATGTGAAATGTGAAAAACTGACACTGCAGTTATATCATCAGGGCTATCTCAACTTGGGCTAGAGCGTGCATTAGGCGAGGAGGGTGTATGTAATGTGTGGCATTAGTAACATTGTTGGAAATGTACTGTAGCTTTCAGTGTTTTTGGAACATAAATATAACCAGGGATTCAAAAAGTAGTTACGGTTATTCAGGCTTCTGCTGCTTCAATTTTGAAATATTATTTTTTTTTCATGTGTTGGTGCTGGAGAACCCCTTCAAGCATTATAACTAAAATGATCTCAAAAATGAAAGCTTCCTGAAAACTGACTGGTAACAGTAATGTAGCACATAAACTTAAAACATCTCAGCATATCAGCATATATCGTAGGACTGCACTCTGGTTGTACATGGAACCTGTTGTTGGAGTCGTTCTGCCGATTTGGGGTCACAACCTCCAGTGATCCAATTACTACCAACTGCTGAATTTACTTTACACCTTTTCATTATTAGAAATTTTGTAACAGAGAGTAATTTTTTGGTCTTGTTGTTCCTGTCTGTTTTTTTCGACAGAAAGCACCCTTGTCAGAAAACATATAGTTCAGCCTAAAAAGTACTGGGACTGTGGTGTGTTTGGCTCCACTCCAGCACATTTGATGTCAAATGAAAATACAAAAACAAAACCAAAAAACAAGGTTATAGTGCTGACTTTTAGCTTCAGGCTGGGTGCTTGAGGTTGTTAACATCTCCATTAGGTGAGCAGTGTAGGACTTTCACCCTTAGGGAATATGTATGAAAAGCAGTAAAATGTCTATACACTTCATATACTGCGGATGTATACACCATCAAATTAAAAGTGAAAGTCAGCACTTTCAACTCATGCTTATTGTTTCTTTTTTTTTTCAGTCTAATGTGCTAAAGTACAGAAGCAAAACAAACCCTTCGAATACTTAGATTGCACTGCAACTTTGAAAATGACAAGCTGAGTTAATGGCTGTATAATATACTGTGAAAATATTGAGTTTATATGGGAAAATGCAAATCAGCATCATTAAATAAATAATAGAGCTTAGCATGTGTTCAATCAGCAAGATTAAATCACCCACTACAGCAACCTCACCAGAAAGACTGTGCTTCTCCAAACTGCTCTATCTACAAACTTTCCTCTTTCGCTTTCTTTCATTCAGTTTTTAAGAGAAACCGCCAGCATTTTTCTTCCCAGTATAGACTAGTTCAAAATTCCTGACTGTCTACGCAGTCTCTGAACAACTGTTCTTCACCTAAGATAGACAATCTGATGAATTAATTTGTGAGTAGCAGTGCAGGGGTGGCTCAGGGCTCTGAGTCCACTGATACATTAATCCTAATGTGTTCCTTCACTGAGCAGACGAAATCCCCACAATAGCATAATAAACACATGAAGCCCCTTTTAGCTCTGTAGCGTCTTGCAAACAGAAAGTCACTTCTGATAAGACAGAAACTCTCTCTCTCTCTCTTTCTGTTTCCATAAAGCCACTGGGCAAAAAATGAAATGAGTGCTTGCTTGACTTCTAAGCATTCCAATGTTTAGATTTTCCTTCTTTTTTTTTCTCCTTTGTTTTAACATTACGCTTTAGGGGTTGTTGTTTTTGTCTGAGTGTGCTGAATCGCTCTCGTTATTTATGTTTTCTAGCTAATATAGGGAGAAAATTGGATTTATTTTGATGATGGTAATTAAATTTGAATAAATGTGCTGCTCCTACCTTTGCGTATCTTACTGCACGTTGCTCAGATCTCACATTCACACTGCTGGGTTTGAAGATCAAAAAGAATCAGTCATTCTATCTTTTTAGCTGATGACTGATCTCAGTGGAAGGAAGAATTTATGATGATGCCCTATAATTCAAAAAGTATGAACACTGTATTAAATATATAAACTCCAGATAGTCAGGGTTTAAACAAAAAATAAACTATCATGCTGCTTTTATTTATTCACAAATATATGTGGAGGATTTAAGTTTTTGTGCATACCTTCCCTAATATCCATTTTATTAAGTATTAAATAAAATAAACTCACATCCCACATGTCTTTCCAGACAAAACTGAATAAAGATTATTTAAGAAACACTCAAGATTCCCCCTTTATTCACCAGAGAAAATTATTATGTATGCACAAAAATAAATACACCTTTCAAATGACCTGCTACGGTGTGCACTGAGCATATAATGGTTCTCTTCTCACTCCTTCACAGTCCCTCATTCTTCTCATCTGATTCCTTTACAAACAGTGATAAGCAGCGAGGCTAGAACATCTTGATACTGTTGTGAATAAGATATCTAAAAAAATACAATAATAATAAAAATGGATATTATAAAAAACAATATAATTCTTATGACTCACTATGTAAAAGTCGTAGTTTTCATTGGAGGTTGGTGTACTATACACTGCAACCATGCACCGCACTGCATGGTTGGATGCTCTTCATGAGAATTACCAGCAAACTGTTTCTCATCGATTGCTCAGCTAATACAACCTACTGTTAATAACAACATCGTGTGTGCTGTTAAAAATCAGTAGGAAGTTCTTAAAGAGAGTTAATAGACAGACATTCAAAAAATCTAAACACTTACTGTATTGACAGTTCCTTCCCATGTATTCGCCCGGGCAGTCGCAGGAATAGTTGGCAACCAGATCTGTGCAAATGCCGCCATTCTTGCATGGGTCCCTTTCGCATTCGTTAATATCTAGAAGAGCCAAGACACAAACAAACAAAAAAAGGGCATTCATTTATTTGAAACAGACCTGTAGGCAATTAGAAAGACCTCATCCTCATTAGAATGCATTGGTAGGGAATATATATTGAATTTTCTCAGTGTGTTTCTTGATTCTGTCTGCCCATGAAAGCTCACACAAAGACATTGGTTTCCTGAAACTAATAAATCAAATTGTTGCTTAGGAGACCATTAATGCTAAAACACAGACCCAACTTCTCACATATTAAGAACAATTAATCTAGTGGTCTTGCTTTGTAGTTTAAAAAATAATTATTCTTATCTGGCTGATTTCTAAAATGAAAACTGCACAGCTTGCACAATTCTACCAAAGTGTTTTGTTAATGTTGGCCAGTTTCCAGAAATGTGAACTTGATGTTAATGATAAAATAATGATGTGTTTGTGACAAATAACAATCAAAGTGGAAGAACTGCATAAATCAGGGAGGGTTTTAAATGGTCTGGGGTTTTCAGCTGGTATTATAATCTCTAACTAATATTTCTCCTGTCAGCTTTTTGTGTATGAGCAAAAACTGGAAATATTCAAGATATTTTTGTGATCCTTTACATCTCAGACATGAACAAGTCTGAGAGGTAAACCAACCAACCAACCAACCAACCAGCTCCCGACACTAAATTGAAAAATATCACTGACGTAAAATTTTACACCACTGACATTAATATTGTGGTGAAGGTAAAAAGGTAACCAAAAAAATAAAAAATCCCTCTCTTCATTCAGGTTTCACAGACAAAAGCAGAACAGACCATCAATATGATTAATCATCACAGAATTACCATCCACTGAACAGCCACCTTTGCTCTGTAATTGCTCTCGAAATAGCTCTTCTCTGATTGATTCATCTAACCAATTATGGAAGGTCAACTCCAGCCCCACCCATCACACCAATGTCTATTACAGATACAGTTAAGGGAAAGAAGATTATAATGGTGGTTTAGAAGGGGAGGCAGGGAAAGGGATGAACTTGTGAACAATTTTCAATAAATTTCTAATGATATCCAAACTTGCCTTTGGCAGCTACAAGACTTTTAATCCTCTAAAACATACCCTGAGTCGTCTGTGACTCATAGGTATATTTTTGCTTCATGAATATGTAACTAAGCTTGAGATTTGGAAAGCTTAAGAAACTGAAACATGATTAAAGTAAGTCTGTTCCGGTGCTTCATCTCTCTGAGGTTTTATCTATAAAATCTGTAATAGTCACTTGGGCACATTTGTAATATCTCAAAATATCTTTTTTTTCACTGAATGTCTTATACTCAGAGAAATACAGTCATGGTTTTCACGCATAATGGTCACTGAGGTACTGTGACTAGAAGTGGCAGCATTTTTAATCTGCAGCAGGGCAGAATACTCAAAAAAAAATTGGATGCAACGATTGAAATAAGAAAAGAGAGAAAGAGGCACAGAGAGAAATGAAAAAATGAAAATCTTCGGTGGCTGACCCAAAAATTCATGGGGGACTCATGAGACAACTACTGTATAAATGAGCATAAAGATGTTTGATGAAACTGAGCTGTAAAAATCTTTTCCAAAGGACAATAATAAAAAGAAAAATCATGTAGGTTCAACTTGAAACACACATTTTGTTTTAAATCATTTAGTATGTATGAGGACACAGTCTGGAGGATGAGAATAGTATGAATACAATCTCAAACTTTGTGTTAGCTATTTACTTATGTATTGGGCAAGCATGTGTTTGACACATTTCTATACATGGCCTGTGGTGTCTTGTAATGTAATGGCCACATTCAGATAAATCAAATGTATTGTACATGAAATACACATTGTGATTGTGCTGAGGCTCATCATCACTGGGACATATTGAAAAAAAAATTTAAAAAACTTGAATTAACCAGCATGTCATCTTACAGTTTATAGAACATGGCACAGGGGCTGATTTTCACAGTTGGCGCTAAAAATGCTGCTCTTGAAAGACAGACTGGATCAACACACAGCTACGCTGGACACAAAGTAGGCTGATCAAATGCAAACTGCAGGATCCTCTCATGTTTGATTTGGATGTAACGTACAAATTATCACAGAGAGAAGTGAAACATACTTGAGCAATCATTTTCACTCTCAAGTTGAGATGATTCTCACATATGACATTTGTTATGATAGGTGTTGCCTTATTTTGTTATTTTGCCATTGCACATATGGTTTGTAATAGTTTATTAGACTATCTTCGCAGGTCTATGCGTCTATGATTTTCAGGTTCTATTCTTCAAAACATTTTCAAATCCATTTATTACAAAATTATTAAAAACTCAGTTCGCAGTTGGTGCACACTTCCCACTTCCTCAAAATGACATCAACGATAGATCAGAATTTGTCTACAGTCCACTGCGCACCATGTAGTTGACTTTACGTGTTTTGCATCATCGAGTTTCAACTATATATGAAAACTGGAGAGATAAATTAAATGTGATGAGTGATGATGAAGTAAATGTGGACTGAGGATTAAAACTAAATCTTACCAAAAGGCCAATAACAATGGCCGTGACATTTTCAAAATTATTACAAAAATGGAGAATGTGAAGTTAAAGAGAAATTAAAAAAAAAAAAAGACATACTCTGAATGACATGATCATGGCTGGCTGGTGTATTCTATTCAATTTCATCAAATCTGGATGAAAATTGCTGCAAGTATGTATTTATCATGATCTAAATCCTCCCTGAATGGAGCATTCATGAGAGCCAATCACTCAAAGTCTCCAGGCCTGTCATTAATGGGGTGGAGTTGGGTGTTTTCGGGGCTGTTATGAACTTTTTAACAGCTTGCTGTGATTAGACACCGCCTATTCAGTAATCAGGTATTATTATACCTTCCCAAAGCAGATTCTGGCAAATATGATGTTGCAGAGGTGATTCAGACTTGCACCGAAAACCATTTTCCACATGTTTGCATGACTTTCTTATGTTTCAGCCTTTGAATGTAACTGCACTTTGATGAGCTAGCACAGGACAATCTCAGATAATTACAAATCTAAAAACAGCCAGCATGACTAATGCAAGAAACTAGCCTCCTACTGACAACGCATTATTAGCACAGAGATGAACAAACAAGCACTTGTCAGAAGGAAACATCTTGATTATGGGAGGTTACTCCAATCAAGGGTGGATTATGTTTTAATTAATTCCATTTTGAGGGGCCTTACAATCCCGTTAAGAGCTATTACCCAGAAGGATACCAATAGAATCCGCCTCATAAAGAACAACAATAAGCAATCCTCATTCAACAATTTGGATTTTTCGGTTATTTTAATGACTGTAATCCTCACGAACCACTAATTATTAGCAACAATGACAACAACAATAAAAATACGAATGCAATTATTAATAAAGAGTACAGCATGCCCATAAGAAACATCATTCATGCATTTCACAGCAGAGCAATTATTGGGTCTTTTGTAATTGCCTTAGTGGAACACTCAAATTGAAATATGATTTCATAGCCACTTGTGAAAATTGAGATGTAATGAATTCAATGCATTAAATGAATGTAAATCCATCTGTGAACAAATGCTGTACCAGTAATAGGAATCTTAAAATGAATAATATCATTTTTCTTAGATTTTAACTGAACAACTTATTCATAAGTATAAGTGAAGTGAACAGTACGCCCTCTATTGGCTATTTCTTGCCATTTCTATTTCAGTCACGTAACAATCCTCAGCTCATTCCATACACGGTATACTCGACTCTTATTTCTCCACCGCGATCATGACACTTTGATAAGTGATGCTGTTGTTACCCGTTAAGTTCATATACTGCTTTGTAGATTCAAATACGGAGGTGAGGCAAATGGGCAAGCAACTCAAATAGCCTAGAGCACAACATACCTCAAAGAGGAGAAAACACAGTGAGCCCATCTTACGATTTGACTCCCTTTTATGAGAGGCCATCAACCCCTGGGATATCAGCGCTAGGAAAGTGAGACTTAAAAGCAGTGTATTGCCAGTAAATCAGGTGGGAGAGAGGGGATTACTTAAGGGAATGCAGTTAATCCACTCAGTAAAAAACCTAGACATGGATAGAGAGGACGAACATGGAGAGGCTAGATGGGAGACAGGAAGTGGGAAAGGATGAGAGGAGAATGTAGAAGATGTACAGCAAAAGAAAGAAGTGCGTGGTTGGACGTGACACTCTCTCTCTTTACACTACTCTTTAAACACAGTCACAGATACAGGCACGCATCCAAGTGGGTTCCCTCTCTGATAATAGTCCAAGACTACTATTCTGTGTTTAAATATGTCATTAAATCCTTAATAATGGGAAAACAACATTTTGCAACTGAAACTAAACTGTTGTTTAATGAGGACTTTCTACCCTGGTTATGACGATTTAACAAGCTACTTTGAGTGAAGATTTCTACAGCGGATGGAGACAATAAAACCACCAGGCATACACTTTAATGCAATCCACTACACTGGCTCTCTAATAGTACTGCTACTTTTAGTGACACTTATAATGTTTGCTTTTGTTGAAACTGTGCCACAACTTTTTGCCAGATTGTAATATTTTGCAAAGCATTCATGTTATTTTGTCCTCTCACCATGCTTAAATGCAATATAATACAATGCCTGTGTCAAGTAAGTGACAGAACAAAAGAAAATCATACTACTGCAAAGGTGTTTTATTTCATCCACACCTTATGATTGAATTCCACATTATTAAATATATTGTTGTGTTGTTTCTTCTGATTAAGATCATAAAGTTCTACAGACTTAGAGTATCATCATCAATTTCTAAGCCTTACCTCTCCTAAAACTAATGCTCTCAACCGCAGAATACTGTATATTCCTTCAGACTCTCATCATGCTCTCACTGGTCCAATGGAACGTCTCACTCCTTGGTTTTGCTCCTGTGCAGCTCTCTAAAAAGTGTCTCAGTCGGACAATAATGAGAGCAATGAATAGTGCTATGTGTCAGGAGTGTGTGATATCGGCTGTGAGCGTTAAATTGGCTATGGTGTCTTCAGGGAGCGGGAACAAGGCCTGCGAAGGGAGGGGTCACCTGCGCCTTCTCCACGGGGCTGCACTTACCTCTACAGTGTCTGCACCTGCTACAGTCCAACAAACACACAGCCTGATGAGTCTGCTTTCTACTCCATTTACCAGTAGAGGTATTATGTCAAATCTAACACAGAGAAGGGTTTCTGAAGATATGAAAAAAATGCGTATGAGCTATTATGCTGTAAAAACAAATCATGTAAATTGTTTCTTAAGGTAACATGTTTAGTTTCTTTCTTTTAAAGTAAAAACAACATCACTTCTTTGACCGTTTTGACTGACATCAGATCCAACAGGGGCAACAAGATACAATATGAGTGGTGGACATGTGGACATGGAGATGACCGGCTTGTAGTAATTTCTAGCCTGAAAAAAACTGTAACGATGTTTTCTAGCTTGTTCAACAAGATAATGTGCAAAACAAGACAAGCAGCAAAGCTTGTAACTAAGAAAGAGACATTACAGCTGAAAAATGTGTTGCCCTTAGAGGTGAACCCTTGCGTAGACACCAGAAACAGGTTTTGAAGGACTTTCCTGTATTTTCCCTTTGTTCTGACCAATTCCCTTGTCCTTGTCACTGAGAAGCACCACAGCACGATGCTGCCACCACCATGCTTCCCTGTAGGGATGACTCAGTTGATAAGAAGCACCTAGTATTTGGCAGACATAGACTTCTATCCAAAGACCTTAAATCTGTCTCATGTCCTCACTTATATATATAACTTTTACTCAAGGGGACGTCCACGTAGCCATGCTGCCATAAATGCCTAATGACTGTACCGCCACTGAGATGATCCAGTTTGTTTTCCTTTCTCTGCAGACATCTGAGATTGATATTTGACTCACCTATTGATAGTTTGTTGTTCCAGTGACTCAAAGCTCTAAATATGGTTTATTACCCTTGCACTTATCCATGAATGTCAGTGAATTGTGGAACCTTGTGTGAACTACACCCAGTCAATCCTGTTTGTCCCGGCTGGACTTGACAAATGGCTTGAATAATTTTGTAAATGAGAAATTTAAATTTTAATTAAATTGTAAAAAATGTTCTGGCTGGGTGTAGATCAATGGTAGCAGTTGTTTTCCTCAATGAAGAACAGAGGGAATTTAATCCACGTAGCTGGTTTATATTAAAACAAGTATTTTAATTTCAGTTGGACTTAAATATAGATGCTTATATATAATCAGCAGCATCAGCAGCAGCTTTTGCCTTAACTGGCCCCAAACAACAACAAAAATCACACAAATCATTGAAATAAATGCCTGCTAATAGCTTGTAATCTTCTCACACTTGTAAAGCCCCCAAACTTAATTAGCAGAATGAAAGGTAATGTCCCAGCAGTACTGCCCCTACATCCCACCCACTTCCTTCATTAAATTACAGTCAGATGTTGGGTAAAACCAGTTAAAGGCTTCTTTTTTTCTCTGCCAAGACACTACACATTTGGAGGTTAGTCAAGATTTTTGCTTTCAAGTGTCTCAACATCTCATGGTATAACATCTCTGTAACTGGACTTAGGTTAGAACATACACAGTTTTCCCTGGGGGAAAGTTGAATGTACAAGAATGTTTGATAAGCAAGCTGATCCTCATGACCTCTCTATCTAGGCGAAGAACAGTGGTTTGACCTCTACGGTCAGTGATCGACAGGAATGAAGTGAACAACCAGTTGTTTATGTCTTTCACATAATTAACCCCTGACCTTGAACACTCGTACTTCCTTGAACATACTCATCCTATTTTTTTTTTTACCGCAAGTGGTTATGGTTTCCCTCGGGACACGCTGCTGCTGATGCCCTATGATTTATGGTGCAAGTGTTGGATCTGATATGGAAAAAAAGATTGCAATCTTTGGGCACACAGAATGAATTATTGAGGACAAAAATCAAAAAGGAAAACACAAAGCCAATGATTTACATTTCTTGAATGTTGCTCTGAGTAGGAAGAATGTATATCATATCATAGCTTACTAAGAAAATTATGAGATCAAGAATGTATGAGAACTTTATGTATGAGCATAAAGATAATTTGGGTTATTAATAATATGGGGTCCACCTCAACATATAATATACAACAATAGTTCCAGGCTCATATGTACTGTACATGATGAACAGCACATAGTACTATCATTCAGTGTCTACTCAGGCACATCTAAGGGAGCATGGCATTTTATATATATATATATATATATATATATATATATATATGATTGAGCATTTTTTCTGCTCAATAGCGTAGAAACAGCACAGCATATCATGTTGTGATGCACATGCCACATCAAGACATATCATTTTCATCCGGTGACAGTTACAGTTTTGATAAGAGCAGCTTATATGTTGCTGTCTTGTCTTCCTTTCCCTTAGCGATTAAAGTGCTCATCCATCCTCTGATGAAATCCTTGGGCTTATTTATGACTTATATGAATATTATCATTACTTCCCCATTCAGTTTTTTTGTTTTTTTTTTCCCAATTTTTCAGTTCCAATGTAACATAGCACCATCTAGAAGAAGGCAGAGATAATAGATCTATCTGTTCACATCTCAGTGGGAAAGACAAGACATCTCAGTAGGTTGTGTGTTCAGACTATGAGTTTTATTATAATTGAAGTTAAGATACATACTGTTATTTATTTATATATTTACCAATCAATACCACCCTGCATTCCACAAACATACTTCAGGAAATTGGACTCAATACTTCTTTGGCAAAACAAAGTAGCACATATAAACAAAAAACAGCTTTGTAAATTAAAACAAGACAGTGGCTTCGGCTTACCAGACTTCAAATGTTTCCATTGGGCAGCACATCTGAATATTCTGACTTTCTGGAGCAGCTCGATCCTCACTGAGGACAGAACCAAACCATCCCCCGCCTGGTTCATTTTAGAGCAAGCAGCATGTGAAGGGAACTCTGAACTCTACTGAACAGCCCCATCAAAACCGGCAAATCCCTGTATAAAGGCAACTTTATAATACACAACTAAATAATAATTTGGAATCAGATTAAATCACACTTGAGGGCCCCAAATATGTACAGGGATACACCAATCTGTGACAATCACGCTTTCAAGCCTTCTGTGGGAGATCTAGTGTTCCAGTGCTTGTTAGAGGGAGAAAGGAGTGGGGTCCCTGAAGTGATTTTTATCGAGGGGGGCAACTGATGTCTTTCAAATAACTGAAAATGTTAGGCATAAACTAATTCAGTTCAAAATAATATATAGATTACACTACTCAAAGCTAAAAGTTAACAAGATGTTTCCTAATGTATCAGTTTTGTGTAATAAATGCAGGAATCAGGTTGGAACTTTGGAAGTGTCGCAGTCTTCACTCATTCTGGTCTTCAATATTTGATTTTTACTCAAAGGCATTTAATAGGTTGTGTGAACCCTGCCTCTTGGTGGCCATCCTGGGATCAGCAGGTGACTCGACTCAGTACTCTAACAGTACAAAATCTGTACAACAGTCTTTTAGCGTTTGGTGCCATTTTGGCTAAAAGGCTTATTTTAAGACAATGGAAGTTGGATAACAGCCTTCAACCTTCAGTTCAAATGTGGATGAGGGAGCTTAGTGAGACCCTATGTATGGAAAAACTTAGATATAAAAATGCAGGCAGACGGCTGATTTTTGATAAAGTACGGGACCCAGTCTAAAAATACCGGAAGGACTTGGGAGAGGCCAATGTTACAGTATGAACAATTTCTCGGGAAAACTCTGTGATGATACTGACAGTAAGCAGGTCCTTTTTTCTGTCATATGGCATTTATTTTATCTGTTGTCAGATGCGAGGTTTCTGTGTGGTTCTTGCCGCTGTTGCTATCCTGTAAATTTCCAGCTCAGACTTGCAATTTTTGTTTTGTTTTGCTACCGTACCCAAGCTATGTAGAAATCCACCAAATTGTTATTTCCAATTTATTTATGTTGGATGTTGCTGCCATATTTTTGTTATGTTTTTACTTTTCACGTTATTTTTGTATATTGCAAAAAACATGTAAAACTATGATTGCTTTTTAAATAACAAGTATTCTATCAAATGTGCACTTGGCAGTGAAAGGAATATGAAAAAAAAAAAAAAAAAAAGATACATACTGTTTGTCCCCCATTTCATCACACCTTATCTTATATCTTATATCTGCTATTCATATAATACCTACGTGATATAGATTATTGCTGAACTACGTGAATGCTACTGTACTTTAAGAACTGCTGACATCCTCAGAGGTGCATTTCAGTATTTGGGCCATCAGTCTCAAACGTTGTGTTTGACAGATTCTGGTGCAGTGAAATGTTTCTGGTCCATTCTACACAAGACCCAGACAAAACCCTGTCTCTACCAAGCTGAGTCAGAGACATGAGATGGAACAAGGAGGAGTCTGTCTCCACTGTCAATCTATCAAGTCAATCTAACCTTGCAGCTGAAGAGACTATCACCACATAAGGTATGATTCCTATTTGCTGCCTGATGAAGTCACGCTACCAGCTGGAGCAGAGATTTAACATCACCTGATGTATCCTTGAATTGCATTTTCGTGGTGATATATTTGCGCCTTGGTCATACACATCCAGGCTTAGCACAAGTATTGATTTTATTGATCTCCTTTAGAGAATTCTCATATCATATGCAGGTTAGTTTTTCCAGTGGCATGTGCCGTATGTTTCCAGGGATACGGTGAAGCATGAAGCCATGAATTCAGGATTAAGAATAGTTTATTCCAAGGACATGCTTTTTGAAGTGGGATTAGCACACTGAGAAGTTATTCACGCCTGCACTCCAGAAGCCCTTGAAAAGGTATCTTAGAATGCATTGCAGAGAGGTTTGAGCATCTGAGAGGCAAAACACTCATCATTCGAAGACATGCAGACCGGGGGCGCCGCCGGAGCTGGGATGTACAGAATGTGAAGAGCCCTCAGGTCGGAGACAGAGTGACACTCAAAGGAGAGCCTTAAGTGTCATTTTAAGCTGACAGATGGAGCCTCTGCAGTAGTTGTGTGAGGGGAATACTGATCCAACTTGAAACAACAGAGTCTGATCAAGCTCTTTAAGATCACTCAGGGACACTTAGCAGAATTTAAGAGCTTGATTAGGGGGAAAACTAAGGATAACAAATGTATCAATACACAATATGAAATAATACAAACATAATACACAATATAAATACACAACAGAATTGCAGAAATGTTTAAGTATGAAAATGAAGTGAGGATGAAATGAGTGAGGTACACAAATCTGTTTACCATTTTCAATTGCACTATAAGTGTAGTTGTGCTTGATGTGATTGCCATTTGTTATTAAGTCATACTGCACTGTGTCTATCTAAAAAAAACACAGATTTTAGATGTTAGATGACCACAGCTGACAACATAATGGCCGCCATAATGAAAGTCCAATGTTCTTCAAGATAAAAATCAATACATAAATACTATGTTAGAATTAAGTTAGAATTTAACTACTTTAAAACACATCTGAAGACAAAGATGCATCATTGCTAAATATTTAAAGGCCTAACATGGATAGGATTTGCTGGCACCTGGCAGTGAGTCTGAAGATTGTAATTCACTTACCCCTCCTTTAAAAGACATGTAGGAGAGCTAACAGAAACAGTGGCCTTAAAGTGACATAAAAACACAAAGAACCCTCTAATGAGGGAGACATTGTTTGATTTGTCCATTCTGTCCATACTGTAGAAACATGAACAGTTCTTCCAACATGACATATTCTGTGGAAGAGGACATGTTCACTATAACATAATGAAGAAATGCATTGATGCACTGATTAAAATGTAATTACGAATATTATCTTCTATTTCCACCAATAGATCTTCCTAAATCCTACAGAGTGCGCTTCTAATCTATATCTAAAATCATATCCACTGAAAGAAAATGGTCTTCATAAAGGTCAGATTCTGAATGACTAGTGCAGCGTTTAATATTGATAATGCTGCCAAATTGAGATGCATCCGTGGTTTCAGAAGACAGTAATTTCACACTGATTTTATTATTTTATTTCATTGCAGACTTTTTCTCTCAACTCTCTTTTTCTGCATCTAATGAACACAAGAGGAGACTCATTGAACATTTAAAGTGCTATCATCCCCATAACGGCCATTCATACACCTTTAGACACCTATACGCCTTTCCACACTGACTCATATTTTACGACTAATTCAAAGGTGTAAAGATGATACACACTTGCATCTCCCAGCTGAAAACCAGACAAAATTCTATGTTATGGTGTACAAACTGCAAATCAACTTTAGTCTCTTTTTTTGTGTCACACTGAATGAACTCAGTTTGTAGTAAACACTGATACTAATTTGGCTACACACTGACCATGCTGAATAAATGCAGCTCTGTGTAGTCAACCTGAACACTTATCAGTGTTCTGTTTTGGTTTGCTGTGCCAGCCAAAAGCCCTGAGCAGGACTGAGTCTAACTCTTTTCCGCCACCAAGGATTTGGAAATACATCTCTATTTATGATTTGGCCATCTGCCAAGTGGTCCATCCTTACTGCAGAGGCCAGGAGGTGAGAGCGTAGCTCAAGTGACCGAGAGGGCTTTACACAATTAGGCCACAGTAACAGGACGGATAAACAGGAAGCATAAATCAGGTGACTGGGTGTTCAGGGATGGGGAACAAGTAGGGAAGAAAAAAAACAAATACAGGCTCCTTTTTGGCAAATCTCATCTCATCATTTTCTTCTTGTTTTCCCACAGAACATCCAAAGTACACATTTCCAAAGTTTTGCTTCCTGACATTTTTTCTTTTAATCTCAACAAACACAACAGAAGAGATCCAGGCTCTAACAAAACATCTTCAGAAGCAGTTTTTGCACACTCCAATTCCTTCAAAAGTTCCTTGCTTTTCCATAAAAGATTATGTTTTGCGAACAGGATTTCACTTCAAGGTCCCCGCCTGACCATTCTATACGGCGTCAACTTCCTCAAGGCATTCTGTGTCATTATTATTGCTTTTAACAGTGAAGTTGCATTGAGGGGAAAAAATTTTGCGCCTGTAATTTTGCTGGCGAAGCACTATCTTGCCAAAGAAGAAAAAAAAGAAAGCTCCTCTTGGTATATTTCTACAGTAGCTTTTATTTGGCAAGATTTGCAGCCATCAGTGCCTACCATCAGTGCTTACCGATGGTAGATGAAAAAGGTGACATATTTATATCATCAGTGATGGGTTAGAGCACTGACAGACGCAGGTGTGAGAACATTCTTTACACTAGCAAGTACAAATCAATCTTAAACAAACGGTGTCTGGTGTCATTCTTTGTTTTCAATAAACTTGCGGAAAGGAGGTCAGTTTCAACTTGTATGTGGAAAGCTAAATAAAATTTCTATATCAGTGGAAAAGAAAAACGTGGCCCTAAACACCTTCCAGCTTGTTATCCAAAAAGCCCTCTGACAAAGGTGAGATAACGGTCAGCTCCTCCTGTGATGGAGAAAGGAGCAGCAGGACACCTGAGAAAATAGACATTTGATGTACAACACTGATCTTTGACCAGGGCTCTTTCACTTTGTGGAAAACATATACATTCTAAAGCTCTCAACATATATTCTAAATTCAACTATATATTTGAACTGCAACAGAAAACAGGCATTCGATTATAAAAAATAATTTTAGATGGCAAAAACCAACTGAACTCGGGAGTGGTTTGCACTCCAAGCAATCGAGAAAGTTCTGTTTTGGAAGTAATTTAGATTTTTGTAGATGGCAAAACTGTGGAAGATGCTGAGATGACGTTTCATGTAAGATGTGTAAATTACAGTCAGTCTTCCTTTCCAGCACTAACAGCCTGAGGGAATGTCATGAAAAAAATTTATCCAAAAGAGCATGTATGATGAACTCCACTCAAACAGCTACAACTGGACTACTATTGAATATCAATTATGTTGGTTAAACTATAATGTGTAGACAGTAGTTTTGTCACTCATTATATTGGATTGATATCAGAGTTTCCCAAGATCATCATTGTATCACAGATCTAATTGTGTATTAGATTAGATACTAGTATTAGTATTGTGTACACAGATCTAATAGTGTATTGTGTATTAAACACAACACACAAAAAATAAATATTTGAAATTATCCAACTAGAATGCTTTTTTTTTAAGAATAATCACATCACCTTGGCCAATTTTATCAAAAAAATTACAGTGAGCAAAAAATATTAACTGGACAGTATATCTTATCATATTGTAAATGTAAGTGGGCTTGAATCTAACAGCTTCTGTTTAATAAGTTAGTTTTGTAAACAAGACAAATCCTTTTAATACAATTTAACACCAACAGTATTGTAAACTATTACTGTGCATCTTTATCAATAAAAATATAAAACACTAAAAAGGACAGAACATTTAGAACCTTTATTATAAATTATATATTTTGACATTACCTCTGCACTTTATCTGTAGGATTACCACAGATTCAGACATATTGCCAAAAGAGAGCTGATTTCTCTACCCTGTAGAGACTGCTGGGTTGTGGCCTAGTTACTGAAATCATCTTATCATGCATCTACATATTATGGAGTCCCTCTGAGACACACTGCAAGGAGATATTAACAGTGTTGTCCTTCAATAAAGTAGCATAAAAGAGCTGACTTTCAAATGAGACGGTGCTAACACCAAGGCTTCAACTAAATGGAGAAAACAATAATCTGCATGTCAACCCTGCTACATCCCCTACATCACTGTGTCATGATGTATCTGTGTCTTCCTCAAGCTTAGGTCCTCTACTAGAGTTCTATGAATTTGAGGGTTCTGTGTAGTGTCTTGGCTTTTCCTAAGACTTTACTATTCTGAATAGGGATCTTAGATGCTGGAATCTGTGGAGCCATTCCCACAGTTTTGGAGTCAAAGCCAGTAATGCTGGTATTACCAAAAGGTCCAATTTGGACATTAACTTCCACTTGTGTACCTGTTGTTCTTTGTGTACCTGGTGCTTCTTGATAATCTCATATTTGTTCATTCTGTCAGCTGAGATCCCCACATCTATAGCAACTCCCTTCCTACACTCTTTGTCAACCATCACTATATCTGGTTGGTTAGCCAACAGCTGCTTGCTAATTTTGAACTTGGAACTGTGAAGTCTCATAAGAGCATAGCTCTGTTATTTTCAACAGTTTTCTGGGACTTTGGAACATCTAATCCATATCCACATAGAGATATTTCTGAACTCTATCACAGTCAATTAGTTATGCCTCTCTCATGATTACAGATACTGTTTCTGTCTTACCAGAGCAGGTGTTATTAAGAAAGCAGAAATGAAATATAAATATAGACTGGGCATATAAAATGGTAGTGATGAATATCTCGGTAAAAGTCGCACCATATCACAGATAAAATGAACTCTTTTCCCATCTTATAGCGT
Organism: Polydactylus sextarius; assembly: GCA_016801845.1. Classification (NCBI taxonomy): domain Eukaryota; kingdom Metazoa; phylum Chordata; class Actinopteri; family Polynemidae; genus Polydactylus; species Polydactylus sextarius. The sequence continues at coordinate 9,676,198 of CM028915.1, read as the reverse complement.
GTTAATCTTTGTTAGGACAACACATCAGATGCACCTTAACTAGTCTCCCTGAACCAGAAAGCAATTGGAAACTGTCAACAACACACATCAGTTAGTGTGGGCGTGAGCTTCCCCCGCTCTGGATTCAACTGAAGTCTCCTTAGTTGCAGCCTTGTCAGAGTAATATGCCAGGTATGCCTTTACTAGCCCAACAATGGAAATAATAATGCTTCTGTCAAGTAACCCAATGCTGGCTACATTCTGGAAAAAGCAGACATCTGCTTCCACTACACCATTTTCCAGAGAAGCCCCAAGAGAAACCGGCTCACCAAGAGCCAATCAGCAACCAAAAGAAACAGCTGTAGCACTGAGTAAGTCTGAGAGAGCACTGATGTCTGCATACACCTCAAACTAATTATCACATGACCCAGACTTCTGCTCCCTTAGCATCTTCAAAACCATAAAGTGCTTTAATGATCTGGCTTGTTTTATTTGAAAATGGGATATTCTTTGCCTAAAAAAACTAACCAAACTTGGCAAAATTAAGTTCTTTCTGGGTTGTTTAAAATATTTTTGGGTGAGACTAATTGATGACATCAACGAAACTATGATAACATCATCTGAACATCATTTGAGATGTTTTTTTTTAAATATCCCATCACATCTTAGGGCAAGTCTGACTGGCTACATTATAACCAAACCAGAGGTGACCTGCTCTTTCCATTCACAGAAATTTGTGGCGCTTTGAAGAAAGAAAGAGCAAATGTGCTGTGAGCTAAAACAACATAACTACTAAACCACAAGCATATCTATTTCCATTTTGATCTGCCGCGTCTCCTATGAGACAGAAAGGGAGTTTTTGTCTCACACTCGATGTCTCTCCTGGTGTTGTTGATCACTGGCGTCTGTTGGTTTGGCTATGTGATTGTGGTGACTTCTTCAGGATATTCGGTGGACTACGGACCCTTCCCCCAGGATTCTCCACACTCATCTATTCCTGTAAATGCAGCTCTCTAGCCACAGACTGAGAGCAGTGGGTGGGCTGTGGGATTGTGAATGTGATGTTGAAAGGGTGTGTGGAAATGGCCATGTCCTCCACACAGCACTACATCACAGTAATAGTACAGTGGGGATAGCCTTGAGGCTACCAATGTTCACAATAGATCTGAGGCCACTTCAGGTAGTGGGGTACATTTTTAGATCTGTGATACAATGATGATCTTGGGAAACTCTGGCAGGAGTGAATCTATACTCACACAATAAACACTGTGAGCTTTTTTGAAGAGTCTCACAAAATACTACAGTACATCCAAGGCTCCTGAGTAAACAGTCTAGCTAAACCTAAGCTGCTGTTCCCACTGATAGACTGTGCTGATGCTACAAATTGTGCATAACCTGCAATGCATACAATGCAAGTATGTGTGTATATGTAAATTTCATTATTCTGAGAAAAAAAATCTAAAGTGCTAAAAGTTATGCATGCTCATGTATATAAAAATCAAACCGGTACAAAGATTAGGGTAATTTCTGTAAAACTCTTGTAACCCAGAGGCTGTTAAAGAAGAGGCATACCTCAGGCACTATGACTAAACTGGTGCCTCTTCGCTTATTTGGACTTTTTGAGGGCAAAGTATTCCTTCTGTCTGTTTACCAGAAGAAAGTTCTTCTCCAGTAACTTTTAGTTAGTTTAGCTTTCACTAACTTTTGGCTGCCTAAATCTATCTTAATCCATTTAGCTAAGCCTGCCCCCTAAACTTCTTCTTCTTCTTTCTTTTAACTCTGAGTGAAAATCTGCCCTAAAACAAAATTCAGTTATACTGCTTATACGACACACACACACATAAGACAGAGTGGAATTTAGTACGTGAACAACATTCTCCTGAGGATATAAACAAAGTAACACCAGCACCTTTTTTTTTTTTTTTTTTTTTTTTTTTTTTTTAGAACTTTAGTCCTAAGATGAATAGAGAGCTGATTTTGTGGACACAATATAATTTGTTGGAGAAATGGTTTCATTTTCTGGTTCAGAAGTGTTATCACAGTACATCAATGTGGAAAGACAGAGCAAGTAAACACTCAATTAATCCACATGTTCACCATACTGTTTGTCAGAGATGCAGCTGCTGGAGTGATGTACTAACACTGTTGATGAGTTGTAAACTCCCAGCTTGTCCTATGTGTATTTTTTTATGCATTTAACATTTTAATTGCTTTGGATCAATGTACCAATTTTTGAAGCAAAAGTAAGTAAAGTAAGTTTCTTAGAAAAAAGTACTATACTGCTCGTTAGAAAAAGAAATTTATTTTACTAACTGAAGAGATTTGGAAATTTTAAGGCCCCAGTGAGGTGCCATTAACATTTAAGAACAGCTACAAAAAAAAGGAGGAAGGAAGTCTTTATGCTTCAATGTGATCTTTGCTGAGGTTACTGTCATAGCGCAGCTTCACAGTCAGAGAGACATAACAACTGCTTCAGTCATAGTTAGAGGGAACAAAAAACCACAACCCCACCAGTCCCCTTCTCCATCTCACTCTCTGTCTTCTCCTGTTGGTTTCCATAGGAGAAATGGGGGATAGGCCTGGCTAACAAGCTTTCCCTGCTTCCCTTCCCCCCATTGCCATCATAACATCCTGAAGACAAAGTCACCTCCTGTGATGCAGTGGCAGGTTTAAGAAAGGCAAGTCATTTTTTTTTTGCTTGAAGAGGTGCAGGTAACAACTCAGGGGTGTTCTGGTAAAAAGGGAGTGGGGATGGGGAGTCTTGTTTTTCTGCCTTATGCTTGACGAATGCAATGTATTGTTTGCAGTCACATGTTTAATGGTTAACTTGTCCTTTTGATGCTCATTAGTGCAGCCTCAGGCTGTAGTGCTATTGCCTATGCTGTCATAGTTAATTGAGAACAACAAACAGAGGAGATTGGAAAATAAGTCATCTCGAATTCTCTAATCCATGCAAAGGTGAGGAGTGCGAGAGTATGATGATGTATTAAAGGAAGAGAAAAGCAACGAAGGGAAAATGAGTGCCAATGGATACCTCCTTATTATCTGCAAAACACAATAAACTGGTCACTAATGCAGTCATGTGGCAACAAAATAAAGGCACAGAATAAGCCCTTATAGAGTCGCATCCTGTCTCTTGTGATGAAAGGCAGTCTATGATCTACCACAGGTGAACTGACTAACAGTAATAGCTCCTTGTGGCTTTACACTGGTCCACAGCCATAAACATTGGCTGATTATCCAGTGGTAAGAAGCTGTGGAAGCAGCAGGGCTAATACAGCATGATAGCAGCTGTCAATACATGATCAAATACAGAAGCCATGCTTTGGAAAAAAAAAAGACCCTCAAACATCCTACATTTAGCCTCAATCAATCCAACCCCGCTGGTGTGTTTCAGAAAGAGAGGCTAAGACAAGTATTGATCAAAGAGCAAGATAGAGTCTGGTCAAATGACTTGCAGGCTGTGGAAGGATGGAACGAGACCAACTTAGAAAATAAGCAGCAGTCGTATAACAGAAGATTAAATCATATTAATTATATAGTCTTATTAATCTTTTCTTTTATTTCACATCGCCATTAAATGGTTCTACACTTATAACCATCGGCATGAACAAAACGGTTCATAGTTATTTTATTAGCTTTAATTTTGTGTTTGATTTTCAGTGAGAGCGTGAGACAGTGTAGAATAAGTGAAAAAGACAGTTTGGGTCTATTCATTCATTGCAAGATATTATTTAATATGAATGCACCAAATTAAATTATATTGTAGGCTTGTTACACAAGGCTGTTTCTGCTGAGACAATTTAGTAGAGAAAAATAAAACAGCTCTCATACCAAAAAAAAAAAAAAAAAAAATCCAGAGTTTATACTTCATTTGTCCTTGATAGACTAAGAACGTGTGACCTAAAAATGACGACTGAGGCAATCAGTCCCAATCTTCACACTGTGACAGTTCATTACAATGTTTGGCTTCTTGCCCAATAACGTGGCACTTGTTCTCTTGTCACCACGGGGATGTGACGCTACACTACTCAGAAGATGAATGACTTTGTGATAATAAGGGCTCTAATAATAAAAGCACTGACACTTACCCAAAGTTAACCCTGGTTTTCGTAAGTGATTTTTAAAGTTAGACTTAGAACAAGTGATTTGAATTTGAATCATATCAAACACTGGGTCTGGGTGAAAAACCAGGAAGTAAAATGTACAATTAAAACTTTCGGATATTACCTTAATAAGCTGTTTAAAGCGTGTAACACCATATTCCTTGATCAAAATGTGAAATGACAAAAGTGAACATTTGCTGTGACTACACACTGTTGTCACCTTCAGCTCTGATTGTTTGACGTCTATGCCAAATGTGGAAATATCAACACCTCAGGTTGAGTCACTTACAGCAGGGACATCAAGTACTTTCATTACCTGCCTTTTAAAAAAGTCAGACATGTCATACTGGCCATGATCTACACCATTCCTATCTGTACTTCATAACACTAGTCTAACAAGCTGGGTACCTAGTACATATAGTTAGGATCAAAGGTGTGAAATTGGATTTAGTGCTTACAGGACAAGGGGATAGTAAGAGCTAGATGAGAAAAGCCAATTCTAGCTTACACCTATTTCATGTTACATCTCTAAAGTACAAAATGTACAAAAATATTGATGTGAGCCAGTACAAGTTAAAACACATGTTATCACATTAACAAAACTCTAAAACCATCATGGATCCAATGTAAGGCTTGTTATAAAGTCTGCTAAGTGAAGAGTTTGTTCTGAAGTACTTCTGAAGTATTTTGGTTGAATATTTCACAATTAATGGGAATATTCTGAGCAACAGACATCTGTTCTGTTGCAACAGCTGTGAGCTTATTAAAACAAAGACTAATGAATGTATTGATGAATTTATAGGATGGACAGATGCACTACTTAAAAGTTATGTTCTCGTTTGATCTGTCATCAACAGGAAAATGCCTTTCATCATCACGTATCTACAAAAGTGGGTGATATTCATGAAAATGTAACAATCTTTTTCTTGTTGTTTGTTTGGTTCCTTTTTTATTTTTGTTTTTTTGGTCGTTTCTTGTATCCTGCAGAATTATCAGCCAATATTTCCTTCTCTTTCTATCCTGTTCATTGAGCTTCCCATTCAATAAATACCAACATCGCATGATAATAATGCCATACTAAAAGAGCAACAATTTATATGCCTTTATCATTTAATTGCAGCAACTATCCAGACACTAGATTTGATTATTAATCTTTTCAAATTCATAATTTTCATCTCTCTCTCTCTACCAGTCTTTTCCTTTCGTCCGTAATGACCGTGAGGGAAATTGGCAGACATTAATGTGCATTCCACCCATATCGAATCAGTTTCTCGCTGCCGTAAGGGCTTAATAGGAAACAATAACTGAATTATGGCATGAATGCAAGCCAATTGCTCACAATCCTGGCTGGAGACGTGCACAATGACATAGTGTTGATATAGTGACTTGCTCCATTTCCTTTTATGCTTTGTGCCTTTTAATAAAATGGGGGAGATATATAAAAAAAAAAAAAAAAAAAACACAAGGAAGTGGAAATAAATAATCGACTGACATGGCCACCCCCCCTAAAAATAAAAGCCCCAATGCCTTGGTTTTATTTTCTTGTCTAACCTTGGTGTAAATGTGACAGAGTTATGAGACAAATACAAATGGTTTGTGTTAAGTATAGGTTAACGTCTCTTTCTTTCTCTCTAGCCCTATTTTTCTTTCAAACCAGAAAGGATCCAATCTCAGCACTTCTACTGTGAAAACGTTAAGTCCATTACTTTAAAGCACACCTGCGATGAAGGACAATTGTGTTGTTCTGGCTAATGCAATGCTCAGCCAAGCACACATACACACACAGGGCAGCCACAGGCCTTTGACTATAAATCATACTGCAAGAATAGCAAGATTTTGCACTTGAAGACAGAGTTCTGTGTTATTTCCAAAGCATGAAATCTATTTAAAATGGTTTAATGCTATATTTGTGTTTTTTTTGTTTGTTTGGTTTTTGTATCTGAACTTTTTTTTTTTTTTTATTGTTGTTTTTTTTTTTTTTTGTTAAGTGTTACTGCTGACACAACCAAAACTCGAAAGCGTCTAATTTTCACTGTGAAAGTGACTTCAAAGCTGCTGAGAACAGTAACGGCTACTCTTACAAGAGCTCTTACAATTGAAGAGTGAAATGGACTGCTCCGGACAATAAAAAAAAAAATAAAAAAAAAGGTAACTGGACTTTTTGAAACATCAAAACAGCTCACTGCTGAGAACAGTTATCAAATCAAACAGCTCAGTTGTTGTGGTGGAATTTCAGGACAAAACAAAAGAGAAATCAATAAAAGTTTGTTGTTGTTGTTTTAAAAAAAGCAATTTCTGACGCTGATTTCTTGTGCACTTTGCTTTCTTTCTTCTTACCTCTAAACTGTGTCATGATTATGCACAATTGCAATGATATGACTGTATTTTTTAGAAGTACAGTTGGTCTTATGCTCGTGTGCTTATGCCTCACATTTGCATTAGTGATTACCCCAGTGTCCAGTTTCAGGCTGTTAGAGGTTTTTAGAGATCAGAGAGTCAATTTAAAGATAGAGCATAAATTGTACTGGGGTTGAGAACAATGCTCCTGGACTAACGCAACTATTATCTCATAGGCAGCAAAAAACCTTCTGACACTAACCTTTATTAAGAGCACGCTCAACTAAAAAAGCAACTTCAGCACTTCTTTTCTCGACCAAACCGACTATCATTTTGCTGAACTCGTCCTTTCAACGGCAATTTACTTCCTGTCGGCTGTTCCAACGTTTATTCACTGCTCAAGGTCATTATTTGTGTTGGAAAATCTTCCAGATCAGATTGACAAATTGCGCTTCGTGGAAGCGCAATTTGTCGTGCATAAAAACAGGGGCATGAGATTTCCATATCCATAAGAGCTCATTGATTTAATGTTTTATTCTACGAGAATGTAAGTGTTTTTTTGTTGTTGTTGTTTTTTTTTTTTTTAAAGGCTCTTCAGATGAAAAAAAGAGGCACAGCTTACTGTGTTGACAGTGGACTCCACTGAAGCCTGGTGGACACTTGCAGACGTAACCGATGAAGGTGTCGCCCCTGTAGGTCTCGCTGATCTCACACGTTCCTCTGTTGTGGCAAGGGTTTGGATGGCAAGGGCCTGTAGAGGCAAAAAGAAAGAAGGCAACATTTATTCTTTTTTTGTGTTATTAAAACAGTGTGTTGACGACTTTGACATGATGATGACGCTTCTTTTTTTACTTTCGAGCGAGCTGTGACTAAAAGAGCACAGTATTGGAGGTAATGGATTCAGTGCGATGCTTTACTTTGTGTGAACGGATGAAATGAAAATCACTGCTAAGCAAGCACTGACAAAAAAAAAAAAAAAAAGAAAAGAAAAAAAAAACATTCTTACAAAATCTTTCCCAGCTGGTGATAAGAAGACAAAACAAATTAGAAATTTGTGCCGGCTGTGCATTTGAACAGATTTACAGTGGAAAAAGTTGGAATGAATAAATTAAACCGAGTCAGACCATGTGAGACAGTGTGTGAGTAAAACAGTTTGACAAGCAAAAGTGAAGATGACAGGAGAGCGGGTGGAGGCTGGTGTTCAGTGACTGCTGCTGGTCCCTGCGCTCTGGAGGGCAGCCCAAGGCAGCGTCTAAAAATCACTGAATATGTCCCCTCCAGGAAGACAGCACTTCATTCTTACAGGGTTAAGTGGAGAGCGTAGAGCGGCTCCCAGGTACAGCACCACTGCTTATATGTACGGAAAGGGATTTGCACCAACTCACGCGCGCACATATACTGACACGCTCAGAAATACACGCAGGAAAACTGAGAGAGTGTAGGTGGAAAAAAAGTAAACTGCTGAATACTGGGCAACTCAAAATGGAAGGAAAAGAAAGAAAAAAAAAAGATGACATCAACAATGTCAAGCCACAAAATGTATCCCATCCTAAGAAGACCAATTCAATATTTTATTGTATTTACATTACACAATACAAAACATTTGTCTCTGAAAATAGTGTTTGCTTGACTGATTGCACAGACTTTTCTTGCTCCACTGGACATGAGACACAGGCCCATTGGATAATCAATAACTGACCTCCAGCTTCTATCACAGTGTGAAACATACAACAGTGGCTAATGTTTCAAACAACCCTGACATATAGAAAAGGACACACCAAGTTAACGTTAAATTCAAAATAAATCTGGTTATTAAATATTACCATTTTTTGAGACATTTTATTAATTTTAAAAGTGTTTGATATTTCAATACAAAGTTTGACCATAGTTTGACCTAAAATGTTGGGTTTTCTCTTGCCATTTTCAATGTTGTGCATCATCTTTAAGGGACTTTCTAAACACCCTGAACACCTTGAAGAGTTCCACATTTACAACTGCCATTAAGCGTTTTTCATTAAACATGATAATCAGAAGGCCTCATCTGAGGGTCAAATGATTATCTCATCATTAAATGTCTATTCATAGTCACTAAGCACATGTGTTCTTCTTGTGTATGCGGCATCGCTTCATTCATAAGTACCATTTACTCTTCAGTATTAGGGCATAGTGCAAAATAATGCAAAAGAATTTCAATTAAACAAATAGAAAAGTTTTGATTTATTCTCGTAATTCAATTCATTCAATTTTTTTTTCATTTGACCCTCGTTATGTTATTACTTTTGGATCAATGTGAACAATGATAACCACACATAAAAGTTGTTAATATTCAAATATTTCACACAGCAATTTATTACATTACTAGCTGTGCCCACAACATGGTGCCATTTTAGTGCCCTCTAAAGTTTCCCTCAGACTCAACCTGCAGCGTGGGGCCAAATGTAAATAACGAGGCTTTGGGCCATGATTATTGGTTTCATAACTCAAGGGCCCGCCAATAGCTGTCTCATCTTTTAAACATTGGATTGCACAACTGCACCAAGGCTGTCAAAACTTTGTAGATTGAGATTGGATAAGAGAAGTTTAGAAGCCTCTCACTGGACATTAAAGCAAACTTGACTTAAAGCTCAGCACATGTTGAATATAAGAAGATGTATGTAAAAAAACAAAAAGCCTAGCATCTTGTATTGATTTATGCTAAAACTTCATGAAGTAAAAAAATTGAAAAAAAAAAAAAAAAAAAAAAAGAATAAAAGTGATAGTCTGTCAACAGAAAAAACAAATTTGCTTGCGTGAGCCTTTTTTGAAAGCTACGTGTCTCTTGATACAATTTCTATTCTGGTGTTTTTACAGGCATATCTTAGCGTTGACAGGTAAACTGCGCTCTGACAGGTCTCTTATTTCATTTCATTCAAGTGATAAGCACTGAGAAGAAGTCTCAAAGGTGAGACTATCATGCCCTCTTAAGTCAGTTTGACAAATGAACAGCCAGGAGCACGAAATCTGACACTGTCAAGTAAACAGGCGAGGCCTTGAGTTGTATTCTACATCATGTGTAGGCTTAAAATGAAGGCAGTGAAGAAAATAAATAAACACCATTAAGAGTATTATTGTTCTCTCATTGGAATTAGTAGGCCTGTGGATATGGATTACATATATGGTAATCCTATCCAAGCCATTTCAAAGCCAGGACCTGTATCAGTAGTAACAAGAGTGGTGGCTAATTATTTTGAACAGAGGAACGTATAATAGCTTTCACAGAGGCCCTGCTCTCTCAGGGAGAGAGGGGCGTTCCAGGGTTTCAGGGCTGTTTTGACGTGACGATCTATAGTCGCAGCAAAGCGTGCTGACAGCCTCCCAAATGGAGAGCGCATAAAGTGGAAAAAAAAGCAGGGAAGGGGAGGAGGCGCATGGTGGAGTGAGTCGAAGTGAGTGTGTCAGAGAGAATGTGTTCTGCATAGCATCTACCAATTTCAGCAGGAATTTGTTCTATTTTTCCCTTTTTTCTCTCTTTTTTTAAGATACAAGAGTCCAGAACATTATAAAGTAATATTTCAAAAATATCGATTTACTGATCCTGTGATTTATGAAGCTAGATGACAATGACAAATATGAGGGAAACAATTCGTATTTTTAAAAACCCGATGTGTTGAAAAGAAGTCAAAACCTGATGGACTGCAACAATGTTGTCACATTAGCACAAAACATCTGAGATTCATTCAGCATATTATATCACAAAAATATATTATTCCACAGCCAAGCTTTGCTGATACCCCTTCTGGAAAAATAAAGAAGCAATAAATTCACTGCAGCAACTAACCGCCTTTGGTAAATCATGATGGACGTAGCACAGAGAAATGGGCAGAAACACATCTAAGAGAAAACAAGCAACTTTTCTTGAAAAGGAGATGGATATTGTGTGTTTCATCATCCTATCAGTGGATGTGTACTTCACTCTGTATGCGAGTTGTGTGATGAGAAAGAGGAGGAAACATCTGCAGCTTTCCTCTGTGAACGTCAGCTGCTGCTCTGCTGTACAAGCCAACACTGGCTCCGTGATTAATGTGAACCTGTGTTGTGTCCGGCACGAGCGATGTGATTTCTTTTCTGGCTACAAAGAGAGGCCAATCAATCAGCCGTGAAAACCCAACCAATGGTTAAACACAGGAAAGCATCCTTTGTTTCCTTACAGATCAATCACAGCGACCTGACATTTTCAGGGTTAAGCCTACACACTGTATGCGACTTTACATCTCGCCTGACAGCTGTCTGACACTTTTACCTCGTTCCAAATGCACCAGCACAACTTATTCCATCAAATAAGAGGGATAACATCGTGTGTTTTGCATCTTGTAACAGAGCCCACTCATGAGCGGCGTTTACAATGGTAAATTTCACAGTGCACTACTGAGGCTGAGAAGCTTGAGGTATTAAGACTCACTTGGCTTTGTAAGAGGGATATAATTAAATACTGAGCCTCTTGTTCGTTCTGTTTTTCTATTACAGTGTTAGACTCAGACAAAACATTTCCTTATGAAGAAATGTGAAACAGTTTATTACAGGTGTTTCATTCATAACATTCATAACAATTAACTGCAGGGAAAAGGAAGACGTCTTCCTACGGCAGCCCCAGTGTTCATTTCATCGGAGCAGTTCTGACATGATTGTGCAGGGTCATGAGGAGGTCGTACATAAGCATTGCTGACTGTTGCTTAATAAAGATTTCTGCTGATCCCTGTCAAGTGGGTCATGTTGTGGGACCTTCTAAACACTTACTGTAGAGCAGCAGTAGTAGCAGTGGGAGTGCCTTTAATCTAATAGAAGTACTACCCACAAGAAAGCATCTAGTCATGAACTCATGAACTGATTTTCCCCTGACAACTGCAACTTGGAAATACTGCTACATTTAGAACCAACACTTATATTTAACAAAAGCATTTATGTCCATGAGCATTAACTGTCCAATCGAAATGACTGTGAAAATAAAAATTTCAGCTCTAAATTTCTCAAACTTCATTTTTAACAATATTGAGTTGACAGTGATAAGTGGATCCATCAACCACCTTGTTAAGTTTTCATGAAATCTTTTTAGAAAAAAACATTGCAAAAAACTATCACATTTTACCTGTCTTGTGAGTGCAAAAATTCCATTCAGGCTCCTCAGCTCTGAGTGTGTACCTAACCACATCACAGAGAAATCTGACATGGCCTAATTGTGTCAAATCTATTTTAACCCTCCCTCTTCTTCAAGTGATGGCTTCACTGATTCACAAGCTCATGGTCGCTGCACCCATCCTTCACCACAAACTGATAAATTCTGGCATTGTACCACCAAATGTTACATCAGTGCTCTCAACAGAAGCCACTGTAGGCTCAGGCTTTCAGAGTGAGTCCTTGGCCTTCTATCCTCCTGTGCCCTTCCCACTCTGCCATTTCAGTCCATCAGTGCCTGACAATGTCGGACAAATGCACTTAGATTTGAAAGTAGAAAGGATGGCGCAGAAACAAAATGATTTGGAATATGTCAAGTAAATATCCGAAGGGAGAGGTCACACAGAAGATCAGCATCATTCCAGGAAGATCCCGAGAAAGGCTCAAATCTAGCCTGTCTTGTCAAAGACTAAATGCCATGAAAATGTCAAAGCAGTGTCCCTTCCTCCCAAAGGTCTCGTCTAAAAAGCCATTTTACTGATTCTAATGGTCCTGAGCAATGCAAAATTGTATACGGACGGACAGAAGAAATAAGCTGTAATCTAATAAAATTTCAAGTAATCAGACAGAAATGGTCTCTAACCTGTTCAATGGAGGACGATTGCTCTGTGTTCTGCCTAGAGACTGTTGTTATCCATTTAATCTTAAGGCTCAATTATGCCTCTTGCCCTGTCTGTGGCTTCTCTTCTGCAGTGTTTATGCCACCACCACACAGGTTTTGCATTTATAGCATATGGTTGAAATCTATTTCAAAAAGCACATATTTCCTGATTATCTCATCCCTGACCTTTTAGAATGAATTGATTGCGTATATTTGTGCAGATTTCACAACAGGGTTCAGTGATGTTTTAACATGTGGATATAGTGTGTGGAACTCAAAGCCTACTTCTCATGAAGCCTCCTGAAAGAACTGCAGCCTACATACCACAGAGGCCACTGTAAACATCAGAGAAGCTTTGCTTTATCAATATCAGGAACGAATTTTGATGTGATGGACTGCTGGCCAAAGTGTTAACGCAAAGTATCAGGACTCTTCAGCCAGTAAAACACATTTTAACAGCAACAAAGAAAGCCTCAACAAAGAGACCCTTCATTTTTCTGCTACTTCAAGTAAACAATCAACCAGCTAAGATGTTTTTTTTTGCCTTTCAACACGGTGTAAACTTAAAATGTGGCCTCTAAAAGCAAGTAATACATGTGACATGTGTATGAAGTTTTAACTATAGAGCATGGGTCTGTATAACAATATATCAAAACATATCAAGCTCTGATGGCAGCTTAGTTATCACAGCACTCTCTTTTTCATTGTCTAACATTTACGCTCCAATACCCGATAAAGAAAAATGAAAATCCAACCTAAGACACTGTCTTGTCTTATTTCTTGGCACTAAAAGCCCCTGAACACTTTTAAACATTTGACAATGGCTGAAATGTTGTTGAAGATGAATATTTTTCTTAATGTAGACATATGAATAGCTGAATCTCTCTGCACATAATAAAGACCTGTGCCCATTAAAATTATGTCTCAGGATGTCTAGAAAGAGAAAGGGGATTTAAATGAACTTCTGCTCTGCACATATGTGTGTAAATGAACAAATCCCATTAGGAATTTAACACATGAAAACATTAAAGATAAAATTCAATAATCTAGCTAACATAATTATAAGTGTTTCAATGCAAACAAGTTTTTCTTTTTGTTATGATATGGACAGATTTTCCCTGATGTAAAGAAGAAATCTTCAGATAATGAAATTTAACATTCTGTCAAGGTTAGCATACAAAGTATATTCTCTAAACCTCCAACTTTTAAATTTTAATAGTAGCTCCAGATGCTGTGTAGGTGGTTGGCAAATCATAAATGACACAACAATATAATCACATCAAAAAAAAAGGAATAGATACAGAAATACACAGAGGAGCTGAATAAATGCAGCTCAGATGTGTTTAAGAATAATCTCCTTTATATGAGTCTAGACAAAGAGTGTGAATACAGAGATGAAAGATATGGAGACAGTGAAACAGCGGCTGATATGCTAAATTCCTCAAACCTGTCACGAGTAATTTGGCCTTCCACATCACCCTGTCCTATTTTCTATCTAAGTCCAGTTCCAGGTCAGTGGTCACGAGTCACACCTAATTCAGGTCATTTTCAGATCCGATAATTATTTCTTCTGCCGTTTGCTGTTTGTGTTCTCTCTTTTGTTTGAACGTTTACAGTACATAGACAAAACCAACCCTTGTGAATATGAACAAGGGTGAATAAAAATAACAAGTATATTAATGCTAAAAATATGTGTAGCCATAAAAATAAATTGTACTTACTTTAAATAACTTTAAAGAGAGGTGTACAGCTGGCAGTCCAATTATTTTAGAATTACGAAGAGGTAGGGATGACACAGTGTACTGAATATGTATATGGAGAGGTCATTGAATTTCATATCCATATGCTTCCCTGAGAATGTCAACTCAATAGTCTGTCTATTGTATGACATTTATTCCACCAGACAATTCAATTTCATCTGTGCCATCTGACTTTGAATGTTGACATTTACATTTGCATTTTCAATTGCTGATTATTTTGTTAAAATTAACTTTTCAGCATTCACTTTCTGTGTAACTTAGAAGGTTACTGTTGTAGCAATTGTGTATTCAGATGTTGTACATGTGCATATGTGAGCATGTACACGTGTATACAAGTGTTTCTATTTTTTTTTCTTTCAGGTATTATGTCTTTTCTAAATAAATCATTCTTATTTTAACCCATATGATCTGAAATAAAACAGAATTGATTAACATTAATGAAAGAAGCATCAAGAAAGACAATTAGATGCCGGAGATGCACTTTCAGTTTGTATTCAGTTGCAGTACGACTCCAGGATGTGAAGTGACATTTTAATTACATCACTGATGAAGATAAATCAGGTTCTTGTTTACTGTTGTCCTCTGTGGTCTTGCTTTTGTAATAAAACTCTCGTTACATTAGTTCTTTCTATAATGAGGAGCAGTACTTCTGAATACCAAATATGGTCTCAAATAAAATAATTTTCAAAGGGAGTTTCTGTATGATAATGCACAGTTCTTTACTTGACTAGCTATTATATGCTGCACAAAACATGCTCCACACCAACCCCAAGGGAATGGATACACTATATACGGTCGGATTGATATTAATGGCACACATTTAAGAATGCAGTGTGTTGCACTCTAGCTAAAAGACAGCATGGTTTTAATGTTAACTCCAGTGTTAATGGTTCCCGAATTGCAATGCTCACACATATGCATGCAGTCACAAACACACACACACGCATTAAACCTAATTTTCATAAACAGCCCTAGAAAAGATGCTAAATACTCAGGAATACAGGAAATTTCAATCAGGAAAGCAATTGGGGTGCTGAATTTAGTCTGTGAAATTCTGAAAACAATCTCAAAACTCAGTACCAGATGAGGGCGAGAGAGATTTCTCTTGAGCCACGCTATTAGAAGAGGTTTAAATGAGGCCGCCTTATGAACTGAGCTACAAAATGATATAATCATATGTGCTGTCGACCAGGCATGATCATCGAGTCGATGCAGAAATTAGAATAGATGGTAGTAAAGAAAAGAATGAGCTTGTTGAAGAATTAGAGAAAAAAAGGGTTCCCTACCTCCCTCCCTCTCTCTATTACACACACAGACACACACACAAATGAAGTGATGAAGTGAAATCACGTTACCAAGCATAAAAATTTCCCACCTGCTGAAGTTGGTTCCTCACCATCTGCTGCTGTTGAGACACAGATCAGAAAGAAGAAGAAGAAGGAGGAGGGGAAGAGAGAAAAATGATATTAGCTTTAAACACAACAATGTCACAGTATTCAGTGCTGCAGCTGTGTGGAACACTGCTGTTTTGACTATATTATTATTTGCACTGTGCTCCACCATATGTGCAATTGCCTTACACATGTAGTCCAAGGGAGCATACAGTATGTAAAACCAGATACACCTGCTACCTGTAGGGTACAACATCCTGCCAACAGAAACATGCCACACTGCTGCCACACAACGTAAGCTGGCCCTGTGTCAGAGACCATCCCCCATTTATTCACCGTTACTAAGCCTCGTCCTGGTCGGTGGCCTTTGACTAATATGTGTTCATCATTCTGGACCAGTGTAGAATTAGCCCCTGTGGCATACTCACATGCTGCATCCTTGGCTCTTGAGCTCCAGTCCAGCTCTGGGGCTGAGATTTGGCCTGTCTACTATCATTACTGCAACTCTCTGTCTCCATCATCACTTATAAAATTGCTTCAAAAATGTGTCCAAAAGCTGGACACAGTAACAGAGGCAGAGGACCAAGGAGATCGAATGCCCAAGAAAACAAATAAAACTGGAATTATACCAGTTCACTCACATTGGATTGAATGGTGGATGGATGGATGGATGGATGGATGGATGGATGGATGGATGGATGGATGGATGGATGGATGGATGGATGGATGCATTGGGATTTGGTGCCTCACATCACATATTTATGTTATTTCTCAATAGCTAATGATGCTGCCTACCAATGAGCATACTCACTTAATTAAAGTATGATTCAATGTCAAGTACATGTTTTGATCCACGGCACTGAATACTAATTAGGTATTGGCATATGGAGAGGGTTAAAGCTACATTGATCACGAGACAGACAGGGAGACAGTTATGGATGCCAACATTTCATGCAGCTGCAAATGTATCCAAATCCATCTTAGAAAACCAATCAAGTCCCATTTCCAATTATAACGAGTCACATGCACAGAGCAGATTTTTCTCCTTTTCACAAACCAAACATCAGAGCTCAGCCCCTGATCCCTGTGGTGTTTTTGGATGTGAAAATAAAATCACTCCACAAAGTGCTCTCCAAGGGTTTTAAAAACTTTTATATCGACAATCTAATTTAATGTGGTACCTTATTTTCTGAGGTTGGATAGGGGGAGGTTGGTTATATTCAGTATCTATCTGTTAAGCGTCTGGCAAAACAAACTAAACTGACAAACTTAAAAAAAAAAAAAACATAGGCACATATGCAACCCAGACAGCGGCTGCAAATCTCTTCTCAGCAGCTGCAAAGTTAGAGAAGAAAATGAATCACTTAGGCACCATTGTGATAAACAGACAGAATTAAAGAGTGAAACGCTGCCTTTGACACTGCTTTAAATGTGAGAGAACGCTTTAATTGAAGTCACAAGGATCCAAAGCCAAGCACTTTCCCAACCTCTCATCTGCTTGGCAGCAGAAGCTCCCCTTTGTGTTTTCTGCATGCACATGGGCAAATGTAATCCCAAAACCAAGCACATTCCACGCTTCACTTAGTGCGGTTTTTCTTTCTGCCATTTCCTCTCTCCTCTCTTACCATAGGGGTCAAGACACACACATGCAAACCCACAGACACATACTTTCATCAGTGTGTTCACGCAATAACATACTCACGAAGAAAGAAGGGGGCGGGGGACATGCCCCCGACTGCTAACAACTATTCACGCCCACACATAAATACGCTTGCTGAGAAAATAAAGATAACATAAAAGAAAGGTTTTTTTTTTTTGTTTATCCAAGTGTTGGAATTGTGAATAATAAAAGCACATAAAATACTAAGTGGTAGTTATACAATACACTGGGATGGTAAAATTTATGTGTTTGTGTCTCGATCGCAGATTGTTGTTCCACAGATGAATGAAAACACCCCATGTCGTCTCCATCACGTGGCTTATTTCCCATGGAAATAAACCCCCATGATTATTCATCATTGTCTTACATGTGAAAATGTATCTCTCCTTTGATAAATAAATAATGAATGGATGAGAAAATGAGCAACATATTTTTTTCGGAAATAGTGAAAGAGCAAGAGCCAGACACTTGTGCTGGGTGAATGCCAATGTAGTGGCAGGCAAAACTAGATTCATCTCACATACGATATAAGCAAGTGATGACTAGTAGGCAAATCAGAGGTGTTAGAGACTGTCATCATTAAAAAATAAATAAAAAAATAAAATAACAGCAGTGGTTGTTCAAGTACGTAAATTGCTGAGTTTTATACTTTATACTTAATACATGACTTTTTGCAGTTGTGGGAGTATTCACGCAAGCAAAAAGTAGAGATAATGTGTCACCGTTGAAGGAAAATGTCAGGATGGATGGTTGGGATAACGAGGTGGGTGAAAGAGACACGCAAGAATATTTCATAGCCCATCTGGTTTTGACAGTCAACACTCTTTTCTCTTAACCATAATGATACTGGCTTCCTAACCCTAACTGTGACCAAATAGTTTCAACTGCCTAACCTTATCCAGACCTTAACCACAGAGGAAGAATGTATATCTTTTTTAGAACATATGGTTTTTCACACCAAGTGACAAGTGACCTATCTTGACTTTGAGGTATGTAGACTTTTTAAAACTTCTGTTGCAGCCAAGAAATAGTTTAAAAGTGGGTATTCAAAAAGATTTGTATTCATCAATGTGTAGTTTTTATCTGTATCTTCTGTTTACATACACATGTACTGCATTATATACTCATAGATGAAAGCTTAAGGTAACAGTAACAGCCTTAGCTCAATGCTAAAGCTACTGCTACAAATATTCTGGTGAAAATACTGTATACTAAATATTGTACTGACAAGTATGTACACTCTGCAGTCTTTTTTGAGCACTGAAATGTTTCTGTTTATAAAATCCTGTAAATCTAACAGATCTTAAACTTTCCCTCCCCATAAAACTTGTCATCAAAGCTAAAGTAGTGAGTTTCTCTCACCAGCGGGACTATAAACAGTCCTATAATGAATCCTGAGATGCT
Source organism: Polydactylus sextarius (assembly GCA_016801845.1). Classification (NCBI taxonomy): domain Eukaryota; kingdom Metazoa; phylum Chordata; class Actinopteri; family Polynemidae; genus Polydactylus; species Polydactylus sextarius. The sequence goes on along the minus strand of CM028915.1, from coordinate 9,657,752 downwards.
CTTGATTCGACACTCATGTGTGCTTGCGTCACATTGTATCTCATAAGAATGGGGCACCATAAACGGTAACATTAAAACAGCCTTTTCAATGTGTAATCATTAATAAATGGTGAAAAGTAAAACTCCTCACATTGGAGGTGTGATGGTGCACAAAACATCAAACAGGTGAAGTTCACATTCTGAATTATTCAATAACATGTGTTCAGTTAACTGAGCTACAAATGAGCTCGTATGATCCATTAAATGTGTTACATGTGAACACTTTTTACCAGCACATGTGGTGTCTTGGTTTTTTTTCTCACAGTTGTTAAAACCATGTGAAGGAGTCTCAGACAATGTGATTTTGAGGTTATATAGTAAGGTTATTAACAGTCAGATAGATAGAGCCTATCTCCACAACATGTAATGTTCTTGACAGAGAGGCATGAACATTACGTAATATATTGCACCATTTTGTACAACAAATACCTGACATGTGGATACATCTTGAGACTGCACTAATAAATTTGTAAAACATGGAGGGTAGTGGAGATGACTTATTCAAATGGCCCCTCCTCCTTCACAGGAGAAGGTCCTCTCTGTTGCACGATAAGCCTCCATCCTGGGACATATTGGTTTAATCTGACTGACAGCCAGGAGGCAGTAATAACCATCCATAATCTAAATGGGAACCAGTCAGCCTGTCCAGCACAGGGCTGATATAACCTCAAGGTGTTCAGAGGAGATAGAGGGGCCAGTGTGCAGGACGAACAAGTACAAAGCCCATAGATGATACAGGGCAGTGTACACACAGACACACACATGATAGGAGGACATGCATGCATATATTAAAAAAAAATATATCATGATGTTCACAAGTAACATGACAGACAAATGTGTCCATGCAGTATTTCTTTTCAGACCCTATTAACAGCAGTTTTAATTAGTTCACTTGGTTGAAACAAGTGGATCCACTGGATCAGAAATAACGTGCATGTCAAACACAAAACAACGGAAAATTATATTAGTCATAAAACGTTGGTTGGATGAGTGAGGCCTTCTATATCATATATTTAACAACCTGCTGTTAAATATAGTGGCCAATAGCATATAACTAATTGATAACCTTTAGTGTCCTTGTGATTCTTTTGTAAAAAAAAAAAAAAAAAAAAAAAAATATATGAAAAATAAAGTTCTTTATATGAAAACAGTTTGGTTTCCTTGTTCACAATGAATTGAAAATAGCATTGTGACACTGCAATTAACCAGAAATGGTAAATTACTCAATGAATAAGATACAACTTTCACAAGGAATTTTAAAAGCAGTTAAATAGCAAGATTTATGTTAATGTGTCACCAAAGTTTTGGAGATTTCCAGAATAGATGGTGATACATTTGTATAAGGTGCTGGAGGCGAGAGTGAAACATTTGAAGTATATGGGAGTGTGAAATGCATTCAGATCACCTTTGACAAACCATGTGATCACAGTTTCACAAGCTGACAGACACCTAGAAATGGAATCAGAGGAGATGTGAGAGCAAGAGAGAGATAGAGAGGAGAAAGAAATGAAAGACAGACGGAGAGAAGTATAACACAAAAGAAGCCCACAGTCGTGTAGTGTAAGCCATCCCATTAGTTTGTCACTTACAACATTCTGTTGTAGCTTCTGTAAGATTTTCACATTAAAGTGCTTTCGTCTGGTCTGCTTGTGTTCGTTTTCTCCCTTTATTGTGGGAATCTTAAATTTTAACAAGTGAGTGCTCAGCCCTACTTAAACCCTTGACAGATGCGAGTGTCGCAGAAAATAATGCAAGTGTAAATGATTTTTCCGACAGTGACTACAGATGACAAAATGTCTACGTTTCTCTCAACACAAGTGTAGCGAAGACAAACAATTTGGACTATGAGCTTTTATTTTTTTCTAGCACACTTATCGCTTTATTCAACACAGCAGGACGACTGCAGGAATGACTGATAGCAGTAGTGTGAGAAGATCAACATCGTGCCGTCATTTTTCATTAAAGAGAAAAACATGTAGACTTCTGTGAAATAATTGTCAATTAAGTGTAACGCGATACGGTAAATACATTTGGATCACTTTGAGTGGGATGAGGTTGCATAAAATATTATATTTATTTTACAGTGTTGTTTCCTTAGCGTTAGCATTAACCCCCATGACCCTGCAAAGCTTTCATAATAATGATAAAAGTATTGTTTTGATGAATCCACATTTGTCAGGCTGCCGGGTCAGCACAGTGATTTCTATAATTGTAGTTATGATTGCAATCCATTACACAGTCGTGGGAGCTGGCGTATGTTCATATACAGCATTATGTTATGTTTGATGACACTGACCTGGTGGTTGTTTTGTACACTGGAGAGCAACTTTCTTTTGATGTTTAGTTAATTACAAGAACAGGCTTTTGGGTGCTCACCATTAGATGGTGTGAATTTGAAAGCAGTTTTCACATGAAGACATAATCTAGTAAAACTCTTTTTATACTGATATACTGTCTAATATAGAAGGTTTTATAGTAATATTACCTTAGACAGATGCTTGTATTAACCAGGAACCACAAAACATACTAATTAAAGTACAACCTAAATTGTTGCCTTTATATTGTAATGAGCCAAAGTAGACAGCAATTGTATTTGAATTGATTATCTTTACAAACACTGCTGATTAATTGGGATTCTCTGACCAATTTTAGCTGGGCAGCAATAAAACTGAGCCCCCTTTGATGTGACATCTCCATAATCCTCGTCACTCTTACCTTTCATGGCCAGTTGGCCCGTGACGAAACAAAAACAATCCGGGTAATGCATCGTATTCCCATTTAGCAGTGTAGCATTATGAGTGACAGTTGGCTGTCACTGCTAATGCTGGCAGAGCCAGACTCCACTCACGGGGGCTGACAAATCCTGTTTGTGTCTGTCAAATGTCTCTTGTTATGAATCTCAAGCAGTCGAACTTTTGTTGGAGTTTTTATGTTTCTTTCCCGAATGTGATAGTATGGAGCTATGAGAGGCTTTAATCAAGATACACTGCTTAGAAAAAAAAAATACTAGGAAATTCTTAACAAGAACCGGTTTGATTTGCCACAGGACTGTGTTTAATCACTGCGTGACTCAAGTCATACTTTTCATTGTTCATTGTTTTTAGCAATAAACGAGCAATATTAATAATCATAACTATTAACTTACCAGGCAGCTGTAGAATCACAATGACATAAATTGTAGGTCTAGTTGAAATGGTAATTCTGGGTAAGAGTTATCATTAATATAAGTGACACGATTCAGCAAATCAGCCTTTACACTTAAAGTTTTAATGCCATTTATATTACAGACTACTTAGAGAGGCAGATTGAGGCTGTTGAGACTGTGTGGTTACGCGTTTGTTTGAAGACAGTTACAAAAACCCAGTCCAGCTGGCAATAAAACGCCGTCACAATTTATATTGTCTCAATTTTTGTGTTGCGTTTTCACACAAGAAAATAAAAAAAAAAAAAAAACAAGAAACAAACAAACAAAAAAACAAACAAAAACAATGTCAGAAATGGGTTTGTTGCGAATGAGGATTTAGTTGACTGCACTCTGGCACATATGGTAATCTCCGTACATGTGTTTCATTAGCACTACAGTTATCACCTGCCTTTGTACCCCCTACCCACACACACACATACACACACACAAACATGGTCACTTCATCCTCCAGCAGATGCTTGTTCCGCATCTATCTCCCACATAAAATCACCCTTAAAAGTGTGCATTCCATCATACCAGTGCTTATTAACATTAAATCATCTTGCTATGGAGTGGGTGGCTAACTGTGAAATGACTCACAAACACAATACCAACAGTAATTAGGAAGGCATTTTCTTCTTTTCTTGTTTTTTTTTCATATAATGACAAGGAAGTGCAGTAACATACCCGTTTTTAGGGGGGTAGACACTATCTCTCTCTGCAAATAAATAACCCATCCATCCTTATTTAACTTTGCAGGGTAAAATCCTCCATTAACAAGTGGCTCTTGGCATGTGGTTTAGGAAGAGAAAAAAAAGAAATAATAATAATATCCCACCACATTCCAAAATGACACCAGAGATTTTTTTTTCCCCCTTACAGTTCATGTGGTTTAGGGACGATTTACATGTCACTCCAACCTCTTTTAAAGTTGGTAATAATACATATTGCCAAAATAGTTTACGATGGAAATACAAACTCTGATCTGCAAAAGAAGTGATGGATGATATGTGCTTAAAAATCCTGTTTTTAGGTTATTAAATTTTAACACTAGTTTTCGTAGAGTTGGACTAATAATGTGCAATTTATACCAGAGGAAATGTTAAATAATGCAAATTATTGTTACTTATATTTTCTTTTTGGTTATTTCTATATTGCTTTGGGCTTTCAGTTCCTTAAGAAAAACACAACCTTGAATATAATCACTAAGAGGGACTTTCGCTGCAAAAGTAAACTGCTCATAGTACTGTCACTTTTTTTCTTCAAATCCAAGTAACACAGAGAAAAGTGATTAATTAAAACCTCCTCAGCGATCCAAAAAAACACTCTGCACTTCTTTGAGTCCTCAGCAAAACACACCTGCCAAGATTGAAGTCGATGGGATGAACGGCTGTCCAGAAAATCGAAAATACAGTCAAACAGACAGAGAGACAGAAATCCCTCCATTTATAGTTAGATTGATCTGTGCTAAAATAAAACGGGCGATCTTCGAGTAATCTTTTTTTTTTTAAACAAGTGTTCCAGAGTCAAATAAAAGAAAGCATAAAACTGTTTAAAATCCATAACATCGCAGAGTGTATGCTGTTTGTGATTGTTAGTGGAGGGGATTTTCAGTCAAACAGCACATCGAATTGCTATCCCAAGCATAACATAAATAAAAAAAAAAACCCGTCGGCTCAGACTGTCTACAAGGAAGCGTTTTTGTAAATATGGTCAATACTGTGGGCAGCAGACATATCCAAAGAATGTGTGTATGTGTGTGTGTGTGTGTTGTCAACACGCAATCAATGTGTTTTCAAAAACTCTGCTCGTAAGTGTCAGTGTCCAAAACCACGTGTCAGCAAATAATATATGTTCTCAATAGTGCTATGTTCAGTATTGATTGTCAATATCCTATAGGAGCAGACCTCAAGAATTCAGGAGCGATGAAAATTGACAGCTTTACGACCTGTCAATAAAATGTTGCTGTTAGCTTCAGTTGCGCTCATAATCTGAGATTTGATACGGATAGAAAACTCTCGAGTCTGATCACAAAACTACTACTACTACTCTGAATAACGGTTGCTTCTCCATTTAACGAGCAACAACCAGATGCCTCGGCAAAGAGGCTGATACGCATGGCGGCGCGTGTGCAAGTGTTTGCTTTTCAGCAGGGAACTGTTCTTTAATGTCTCAGATACATGTTTTTTTTTTTTTTTTTTTTTCCAATGTGAGCTTTTGCGTTCTGCTGTGAAATGATCTTTTAACCCAATGTGTCATGAGACACAACATCTAAAACCTTGAATTTGGGTGCGGTGATCTGCGTGAGTCTTGGGCAACAAAGAATTTGCTATAGCTTGTGTGAAAGACAGCAACAATATATATACAATGTATATATAATACATATGTAATGAGTTTAAACAAATACCATAACAAGCAGTTGCGGTATGAACATGTGATGAACAAATAAAACAAAACAGTAGCTATACAGTATACATAGAGGGCAGAGGGTGCAGGAAGAAAAAAAAAGTATGTTTATTGGATCTTTGTGTTGAAATGAATAATGTAAGTGGGGATCATAACGGCAACAGTGCCAAGGAGAAGAAAAATGGAGGAGGGAGCTGCAGAGGACAGAAGGGAATGAAGAGGAAACAGCAGACTACAGCAGTACAAGCCAAGGACCAGAAGACGCAGACCACCGCTATTTTAAAGGCACAGTTCACGCCAAAAAATGAAAATGCTGTCATCATTACTTTCACCCTCACACAGGTTGGTCAAAAAAAAGACTCTTGCTAGAGCACACTGACCCTATTATACAGCACAAGCTGTTTCCAAAAATGTTACGGTCATTTTTTTATGCCTCTTTTGGATCACAAATCACAGTTTACTTAAATTATACGAGAGGGGACTCTAAAGGTTAAACTCCTATCACTTTAGAAAAAAGGAAGGTTTGTTCTCTTTCAACTGCCATGGTGAGTTTTTTTTTTTCTTTTTCAGGTCACCTGTAAAAAGAAGCACTGTACCATCTGTAAACACATGATCACATACAACTCAAACATGCTGCTGCTTTATAATTTGCAACACAGAAAATTTCCAACACTGGGATTTTCACATGCACTTAACACAAAACACCTACCACAGCTGCCGTGTGTTTTAGAGGATTTAGCTCTCACATCACTACTTGACATTGACAGTATGATGCACAGTACTAGTGTTTAAGAGATTACACAGAGAAACGTTTCATTTCCATCATCAGCACTGACAGTAATAACAGTGCTGATACGGGTCACATAGCTTTTAGGCACTTTATTTCATGCACTTGCAAAGATAACCATAGGTATCAAGGTTTTCACATTGGCCTTGAGTTTTGAAACAGAAATATGCGTTTAAATGCCATCATGTAAACTCTACCAACATGCAGCTCGGCTTTACATTTGACCAAACAGCCTCTGAAGACAGGACAGAGAAGCATTCGTGCAGAGATTTGATAATAATAAACAATATTTATAGAAAGAAGAAAAGCCAACCAAAACCACATCACTGTTTGCTATCAGAGCAGCTGAAAGTGTTCATGCAAAGGTTCAGACAAACACACATACACGTGCAGTATATTTGTAAGAGAACAGCTGAAAAGAAAGAAAGCATCAATCCACATCAAGTGATTGCTTCCTGCATTGTGTATCTTGCTGTTCACCAAGTGACAAACAATTCAAAACTTGAAAGACTAAACTGGATCTTTGTTTCCTTGCCAAGAGTGCATCTGAAGTGTAATTTGTTCACATCAAAGAAGAGTCACGAAAAGCCTGACTCATTCCACTGTATTCCACATTGTTAGTGTAGAAAAGGGAGGAGGGGTGAAACTCTCACTCGTCCTAATTGGATGTAATAGCTAGAGGGAATGAGCTGACTTTCGCCTCAGGGAGGGGAAAGCGAGAGTACAGGAGAGATGTTTAGAGCGAAGGCCGAAAATGCTGAATATCTATGGAAGAGTAGAAAGACAGTGTGGTCCCAATGAGCTGGACACATGCAAAAATCTACTGTTCAGGAACAACTCTATAAAGACAGAGAACAAAGGAGAGAGAAAAAATGACCATGCAGGATTGTGGACTGAAATTAAAAGGCACCAGAGGGCAGAGAAAGAAAGAAGAGAGAGATGTTTGAAAAGCCCATCAAACAGATGAAATCGGTATTGATGACAGAGCAATGGCGGCCGCTGGGCCTGTGAGGGCTTTTGGGAAGGCCTGGTCCGTGGAGAAGAGATCTGATTCTTCACTATAGGGAATTTGGGGATGTCAGTCTATGATGTCAGTCCATTTCTGAAGCCAGTCTTTTAAACTTTCCCCCAGAGTGAATTAAACAGATTTCTACAGCGAGTAGAACTGAAGCAGAAGTCGGTATTGGTGTTTAGAGTCACTAAAACCGGTTCAGGTCAGCATTTTTAACGGAAATTTCAGGGTGAAGTCATTTCATTGCAGTGGAGGTCACTGCAATCGGTTATTTTGTTCATGGCTGCAAAATCAATCTGCCCTGAGCTTTCATGGTAAGATCAATTTTGGTCAGCTTTGATATGCAAATTTGAGCCAATGACTAATTGCAAACTGTCTTGACATAACTGACCCTTTGAGGAACCGATGACCCGAGAGACCAAAATGAAAGACACTCTAATAACTTTGTAAAAAAAAAAATACATGTAGTGTGGTTTGGAGTCAGTCATGACACAAGAGTGGAAGAGACAAGTACAATGTGCCTTTGGTCAGTGAGCATAGCTTAACACAAAGACTGGCAGTGTATGTGGGGGCGTGTCACATTAAACCACAATTTATATTCTAGATGTTAGCTTTTACATGGATTAAACAAAAGACAAGCTCATTAGTTAGTGAGGTTTAGAAGGCGTCAGTGCCCAGATTTGTGTTATGATTCAACAGAGCCAAGCGATTTATTTCCCATTCGTCCATTTATTATCTTTATGCTAAGCTAAGCTAACAAGTTAATGTTATTCGTCTATTGTCGGCCATGAAACAAACTGTTTTTCATCAGCCCCACTATATTACTTCTCTTACCGCCATACAATATGATGTAAGCTCTGGGCAAGCTAAACCAAAACCTACATCTGTCATGGCCCAGAATCAGCACCCATAATCAGTATGCTGTGGTTGAGCTTTGGTCACTGTGAGGTTGGAGGCTTCACCAAAAGTAATGTGAACCTCAAAGAGTTGCACACACAAAGTCTCCTCTTTGGAGTCCCTGTCATAAAAACAACTCCTGATGCCACAAAGGCCCTCAACCAAGCACTCAAAGGAATGGGGATCTTTTCCACTGAGCCAGAGGTATTCGACTCTCTTAGGTCTGAGTGAGCTCAAACCACTTCTCTGAGAATTGCTTTTAATCGTTTAAGACCACCTCCACTGCTCCTCTGACTTCATAGTGGGAGTAAACTAAATTTACTTTTCAGACAGTCTGTGCTGAGATATATTCCCACAGGAGTCCTAAATTCCAGATAACACCATCAAGGCTACAGTCCATGGTGTGGATAAGACCCTAACAATTCTCAAATAGTGAGAGAGAGAGAGAGAGAGAGAAAGGACAGGAGTGGCAGAAAGAGAGGGGTTAAATAGAAGCAAACAAAACAAAACAAAAATGCTAGCTTCTTTTTCTTTAGTGTAAAGGTCTCCATCCTTGTTAGGAATAAGCTGGTCCCCAATTCTGCCCTCTATTGCTCTCATTACTGTGTATCCTGCCTCAGCCAACTCTACGCCCTGTAGAGGTGCGCAAGGGGCTTTGTCTCAGTATAAGATCAATAGTTCTCCTCATCGTCGACCAGGGGCCGAAATAATGCGCTCAGACCAGGGTAGAACCAGGGAAGGTCCACATAATTTTGGAGAAACCTGGGACCAACGGCTTTAGTTCTGAAGTGAAACCCAAGTATTGTCCAGACCATGAAGTTGGGTGCAACCCTTTCAAAAAGTGTAGTGACATTTTGGATGCATGTATTTGAAGGATTATATTAATTTTAAAAAAAGGTGATTAAAAATAATATTACACTGTGTCGCCATTATAAATCACTATCAGATGCAGTAGCGAGGCCTAATAGAAATGTTACTGGGTTAATTATTCATAGCCTACATCGTGCCCCTGTCATGAATAACTAATACATCTAGTACTTAAAAAACAGATTTTACTATCTTTGGTACTTGAAGCCCAGGTGGTCCAACAATGCAAATCCAAGTAACCTGAGCATTTTTCTTTCATTTACAGCATCCCATCATGACACTGCAGGCTCAGTAAAATTTACTATCATCTAAGTGTTTCGCCCACAGCATCAAGATGAGACATAAGCTAGCTAACCTTTGACCATCCTTAGTTGGTCCCACCTTATAAAGCCATTTATTTTATGTGACAGCCTCAGCAGGTAACTGATAAAAACTGCTTGGGGGCAAGTTAAATGCTGGAGCAGTATTTTTGTTAGGTTTACTATCCCATCAGTTCCATAGCATAAAGTAATTAATGATGGTTAGTGCAGTGTTAAAGTATAGAAATAACATATATAATTTAAACATAAACTTGCATTTAAATGCCTAATATCCCTAATACACTTGTATTTTGCTAATTTAGCTACCTTTAAAGCTGACATTAAAATATGATCATTCAGGTCACTCTTATTCTCAACAAATAAAATAAATAAACAGCGTCAGCATACCTACTTCACTGTAAATTATCAAGGCCACATAATGGATGGTATTAATTAATGTGATTTGTAAACATCCTATTCCAAGTTCAAGCCACCAAAGCTCATTTACTTTAGTTAACATTTTTGCTGGATTTACAATATTTTTTTTTTTTTAAATAATATGTCATTTTATTAACACAGTGACATTCAAATGTAAATGGATGTTTATACCAGATTGTGGCTACAATGTTTACAGAACGGCTTCTTGTACTGTTATAAATATACACTAGTCTAATGTGAATTTGCAAAAACACATTAACACACCGATGCACGAGAATGTTCAACAAATTACAGACTTTAATAACAGACACGTGTCCAAAACACATGTTCCTCCTGTTTATGACAGTGTTTGCTCTTTTTCTTGCAGTGACAAGCACTGTTGGATCACAGATCTAAAAGAGAGATGGAAAAAAGATCTATCTAGCTAAGTTTCTGGGAAAACACACAATCTAGGTCTGAAGGAAGTGGTAATTATCAAATTCATTCAGTATCTCTGGTTGAGTGGAAACCATGATTGACACTTCCTTCCTCCTAACAGCCACTGGGAAACCGATGTTACAGCTTGTGGCTCAGTTCACATTTGCGACATGCCTCTCTCTCTCTCTTCTCTCTCCTCTCAGCCCCCCCACGTCCACACCACCCCCTCCCTTACTGCACGCTCATTACAGATGCCCTAGTTTGCTCATGAGCCAGGAGAGCCTCGCTAGCCTCATTACAAACTTGGACACCTCCCATCTTTTGTACCTTTTTTTTTCCAGACAAGATCTCCCACATTTATGCTTGTATCCCAGAAGTGGAATAAAGCGATTCATCAAACATGTATAAAGAAGTGGTGCTCACATCTCATATGAATTTTCACAGTAACCACTGAAGGAGAAGGTGTATGAGACAGAAAGTGCCAGTGCAGATTAATAGGCGAGGAAAGAAATACGGGCGAAGAGGGAAAATGCATTTTAGTGGAAAACTGTGTCACTAATTCGCAGAATTAATGCATATTCAGCAGCACATGAAGGCAGTTCTGTGACCCTGTTCGTTAACTGTTTACCTCATTAGCTGTCTTTTTGTCATGATGCTTTTTATGTGGGATTTTGGATAAAAGGGGAAATTATGCCACACAAATATAGTCTGTGACAGAATAACCCGCTGATTCAAAATTCACAAAGGATTCACCAGGAAAATTCAAATGTGTCAATCCCACCCATATTTTTCTGAGAATGTGGAGGAGACATAGAGTGGCAGATATCTTCAAAAAGCAGTTGCAAGTTTAATAAATACATTTTCATTCAATATATTCATATTTCTGTTTCTTGATCATACACTAAAAGGGAATGGAAAGAAAAACAACAGCCCTCTTATAGCTGTCACTGTGTGTAAAATAATTGAGGGCAGCAGCTGGTTAGCTTAGCATCAAGACTAGGGACAGAGGGAAACAGCAAGCATGTCTTTGTCTGAATGTCACAGTCTAGCTACAAAATCAGCAAATGTCTCACTTCTGTTTTCTGTGTTTAGACAAACAGATATCCTCACCACTCACTGAAATTTGAGGTCGTTGCAATTACGATTTAGCGAAATTATCCTCAAAATATACATGAACACATTTGCATCTTAATGCAGTGAGGTTTTGTGACCAGATTTATTTAACAGCCAGGTAGCGTAAAGAGACAAAGTCAGCGGCAGTGACACATTTCAGGTCACGACTCCTCTTTCACTGAGGCTTCCAGATAGTATTATTTCCTCAGTCTGACGCTGGCAGAACATACATATTGTATCTTTCAATGTGTTTTTCATTGGAGCTTCGTCACAGCTACTCCTACTCCACTTTGACATTACTATTGTCTACTCAATCAAGGTCATACTTACAATCTAAACAGTGAATTAATGTTAACAGAGAAGCTGTGTGTGATGTTTAGCCACTGTGTGTACGTATATACATGCATGTTTGAACACCATAAAGAAGTGGTTACTAAATATCCACTGATCCTTGTTCCTCTCTACCTTCCACTATGCTTCACAACTACTGGCTTAAGCTGTGTATTGTGTGTACTGAAAAGGGCAGGCCTTGACAAATTGGATTTTTTCATCCTGCTTAGCCCTTGGTCAGTGAATTTCATGTAGCAGGCGGTTCTTACTCAAAGAGCCTCAGTGCTGAGCAAGACAAGGCTCAGTGTACAGTAGCTTTATCGGTGTAACTGAGCATCAACTATTATACTGCTGCACCTGGACTTTACAGCCTTTGTTTTGTGTCTGTTTAAATAACGACTTGCTTAATTTCAGTTGAATTCCATCATCATATTCTTTATCTTCATGCACCACGAGGAACTGACAAACATGCATCTGCCAAATAAGCACAGGCACCATAATTCTACAGAAAAGGGTCCAATAAACAACAAGGGAAAAAATCTATCCAGTAGTATTATTCATAGCATCAAACCAAATCTTTGCTCAGCTGCACAGCAACCCAACAGACGTGGTTTGATGTGTCATAATTATAACTTCTAGAGTTTGTGTGAGAGAGGGAGTGAGAGAGTGCGACTGCGAGAGCGTCAGATATTCCGCAAAGATTCACTGTCGAAACGCTCCAACGTCACTTAAAGATACACTGTGATTTCATTTCCTGAACTTCTTCATCTGCTAATTCAACATATCACCTTCTTCTCAGCATCGGCAGCACATCCAGGATGTAAAAAGTGCACTTTTCACAGGGTGCTTCAGTGTGATTTTTTTTTGCCTGCATCTGCAGTGGAGCACACCTGCCTAGAACAGCTGAGACAGGTTAGAAAGATCACACTGGTAAATATTTCATATACTTCAAACAGTGGTGAATAATAGAAAGACCATACTGTCAAACTACCTGGTTTGCTTCAATAATTGACATCCAATTACTGAAGCAGAAAAAGAGGAAGTAAGACAAGTTCGGCACGAAAGAAGATGTCAGTGGTAATAGTGTGGATATGCAGCAAAGAAACAAATATTTCAATATTTCTTTAAATAAATCTTCGTAAAGGAGTGGTCAAGTATAAAGTTGTGTGGTTCACGGATCCTTTTCAAGTTTGTGTAAAAGTAAAAGTCAGTGTCACTGTTAAAAATAACCTGCACAATCAATCAATAGTTTATAATTCTGTGCTATCCAACTGCCAGAAGGTGAGGATGTGAACGTGTTTATCCTGGAGAATGTGTCCAGGTTGTGCTATGACTCACACCCAATGCATGCTGGGGCTGATTCCAGCCTCCCCCTGTGATTCTGCATGGACAAGACAGGTGGATATGGAAAATTGGTGGATGGGATGATTATTCACATTAGACAAATGTTACGGTCAGAGACAGAGTGATTACACTAATGAGACGAAAGATGATGTGTGTAATCATACATGCAGCATGACGCAAAGGTTATTGCTTTTTGTTGCTGGTGTTGCTGTCCTTAGTAAGAAAATACACCATCTGACATGATAGTTGCAGCTTTAGGTTGATAAGATTTAGACTGATAAATGTCTACAAGCCATTATTTTTCATAACAAACAGCAACAATCAGCTTGGCCTTGGTTTCATCAACGAACTAAAGACAATACGATGAGTTCTATAACAGAAAAAAAAAACACCTATACAAGTTTAACCACAGCCTGTTGGCATCAAGTTGAATTCAACTTCTTCCTGTCAGTGAGTGAGAGAGACTAGCAATCATGCTGCTCTTTATCACTTCCTGTCTCCACTGCTCATCTGAAACTAGTGACTGAGAGGTGCCTTGTCACTTGTTGTTACCGCCTCAGAGTCAGAGGAACCAGGCTGCACATATTCCAGTTTATTAGGGCTTCAGCTGGCCTGTGTGTGCCCTTCAAAAAAACAAATTTGAAGGAGAAAGTAATCTAATCATCAGTATCACGCCTGTTTCTTACAATTACCGAAATGATGCACCTTGTTGTAACCATTGGCCTTTTTATAAGTGACGATGGACCAAGATTACACAGGAGGAGATTATCTTTTTTTTTTTTTTTTTTTTTTTTTTTTGTGGCTTTCTAATGGGTTTTACTTTGAAGTTTGAAGGTGAGCGGTTATGTTGACTGAAGTTCACATTAAAGGAGATTTTCATTCTGGCTCTGAGCTCTCTCTTTCTCTGCGTTCCTCTCTCTCTCGTCCTGTCTGGTGCTACACACCCCAAGGGTAATCTAAAACATCTGGACGGGTAATATTCCACTTTAAAAGATTGCACTTCAGTTCTCAATGGATGGCGTATATTTTATGCTATTATATGAAATAACCCTTCTGAAAAGTTCTTGGCAATAGTCTAGGACAGTTTGCTCATGTTTGAATTGAAACATAGGGTTTCGGGGTGAAATTAAGCACAAACATACTGATGACATCAAAGAATGTATGGTCTAACTGATGCACTCCTTCGTCTCCTCAATCAATCACTGTCCAAACACACTCTTGTTGAAAGTCAAAAACAATTTAGCCTAAAAGCAGGCTGGTTGACAAGATAAATACAAAGATGCAGTTTTGGTTTTTTTGTTGTTGTTTTTTTTTTTTCACAAATAAGCGTAAAAAGTAACAAGTAATGCCGCGCATCTGCACGGTGCGAAACAGCCCAGAATTGCTGCCTCGACTTTGTGTGATGACATTTCTGGGTTACTTCGCTTGAGCTTCGAGCACACGAAGTTGTTCGTCTGTACGAGCACGAGCACAGTCGGGCACGCAGCGCAGTCGGTGCAGGTACAGACATAATCCATTATATGTTAAAATACTGTCGGCTACAGAGCCGATGAGTCTGGGAACGAGATAAAATGCACAAACAAATCAGATCAGGTCTGTGTCTACTACACACTGCTGCAGCGAGACAGAAAAATGAAAAAGCTAATCAGACTGACAGATGGATGGAGACAGAGCAGTAAAAGATGGATGGCATCTGGTGCAATAATATTTTAGAATTAGTCATTAATTGTCAGGCAGAGAACAAATTTTAATTAATTTAGATGAAAATGTTTCTGTGTTTAGTTTCTCTGGCGTCAGTTTCTGTACAGTCATGCAAAAGATGAACAAAAGTGTTAATGATTCAATTTAACTTTATAACCACGTTGCTATGAGGCTCATGATTTAAGTATATCTCTGGAATAGGAATGAGTAGCTCACAGCTCCTCAGGGCTTGTTGGACGTAAGAACTTAAGCCACTTGCACCCATCTGATGTCAGATGAGTAGACTGGGCTTATTGAACATTCAGTTGTGTTCTGGAGCCCAATGGAAAGACTTTATCAGACCAAAGCAAAGCTCATTGCTTTAACTCCTCAATCTTATTTTGACTAAAGAAGGCTTAACTTCAGCGTGCAACAACTAAAGCACGACCATCTAATAAATACAAGACGAGATGGAAATGTGCAAGCTTTTGGGTTTATTAAAAAATTATAAGATCTCCACCCGTTATAAATTTAATGTGTGCGTGGATGCTCCACACACCTGGCGATGCTATAAAACTCAAAGCATTAAGCACAAATTGTTACGACGAAGTCTTTGAGAAGTGGAGTAAAAAAAAAAGTAGAGAAATTACAAGCTCACGCTGAAACACAAACCATAAAAGAGACTTTATATCCTCACAGAGAGCAGATATTAGATCGCAAAAAAAATAAATAAATAAAAAAATGTTAGGAGCTGGCTTTTTGTGTAAAGATAAAACATTCAGATATTCTTAGGTTCATGTGTCATTCATACACCCATGTTTAGGCTTTAAAGTTGAAGAAATTACATTTCAATTTGAAACCCACTGTCTTAAAACTTTGGTCTCACAATAAAGCTTAAACAAGCTGGAATCTGTTGCCCCGTCCTCTTATTTACAGGCAGCTGCTGTTTTACACTTCATCCAAAATAATTTATTCAGCTTATTGATCTGCAAGGAAAGGTGGACTCTTTCTCTCATGGTCAGCTCTGATAATGAATGGCTGACACCGTTCTGACACCTTGCTGACAAAATGGGTGGGTCCAAGAGCGCTGAGCAGCCACTCCTACAAGAGTGCAGAAATCACGCTTGGTTTAAAGAATGCACTGAAAATCCACCCTGATGCTTGTCAGTGGGATTTGCATTCCTGCCTCCAAACTCTCTTCCTACACACACACACACACACACACACACACACACACACACACACACACACACATACACACACACACAAATGTACAAGCCGTTTAAGTGATATCTTAACAGACTGCCTCATTTTTCTCCTCTACAGCCTGCTGTTTAAGAAAAACAAACAAGGAATTAAAGAACCAATGCAGATTCATTTATACAGGAAATTACATGGAGCTATTGCTGCTGCTGACTTCTGGCTTTTCACTTGAGGATCTCTATTGGTTGTTTGACAAACAGACAGATTGAAAGACAGGCAGGCAGACAAAGAGGTGAATAGTACATGACTTACACTGTAGCCTGATACTATTCATTGTAATAAACACTATAAAGGTTATGCTGTGTTGACACTGTAATTGAACATTACCCCATGATTGTGTTTGTATTTGGAATAATTTGAGTCTAATGAGAATCTGCACTGGCCTTTAAATTGAGCAACCGAATGTACTGTGATGAATGTATATAATATTGTTACATAACAATAGAATGAAAAATAAATGTTATTATAATTTGAGGATAATTTCAGCCATATTCCCCAGCTGCAGCCACAGGCAAATGTATGTGAGGAAATTAGAATGTGCTGCTCAGGGGCAACATTGCTTACAGTCCTTGGAGTTTCTGAGTAACTGTGTAATTATGAGCTTTGACCTTCTGGTATGAAGATAAGACTCCAAAGAAGTGTTCAATCCCAGAAGTTGAATCTTTCAACACTCACTTTCAACACCATATTAAAATCAGGTTGTCCAGACACATAGCAATGCTGACAGTAATCTCCTTCTTTTTTTTTTTTTTTTTTGCTTTATATAATACTTCCTTTAAAAAGACCTAAGTCAAGAAAGGAGTAATCCTTAGCAAGTTCCTTGGCAATCCCAAACAATATGTTACAGGACATCATACAACTTTATTATCAGCTTTTTTTGCCACACACACACAGACACTGTGGGCTTACATGGAGGGCCTGTTTGTACCTTCAAAAGTTGAGTCATTAATCGTGACCCAGTAGGATTACTAAAAATCAGCATGCGGTCTTATGAATGTACAAACTCTCTGAAAAGGATGCGCTGCTGCATATTCTTAGCCGGGAAAAAGTAAAATGCACTCAACATGAACTGACACTACAAACGGAACATTCACATAATCTTTTTTTCTCTTTCAGAGGGCTCTTTCTGCCTTCTTTCTTTTTCCTGGCACCGTCATGGTCTGAATTTTTTGACGCTGGCATTAGTGGAATGCTAAGAAGATCACTGTGTAAGGCAGCCTTTATAATGTTACATGCTGCTTTTAGTAAACGACAGACTATTAATGTTTCCAGAGTTTTTTGTGAATAAGAACGTTAGACATTGATTTCAGGATTAGGGAGGAAAAACAGGAAAGGCCTTGTGTGAAAGGAGGCTATGTGTTTTTGTTTTGTTTTTCTTTTATTGTGTTCTGATGTATCAAGGTATAGTTGACAACCCTGAAGTCACCTTGAAAATCTAGAGCTTTGCCTAAAGCACAGCAAAATCCCATTGCCAAGACCCTGGTTTTGTGAGACACTTAAGACATAACATAACAACAGTGACATATTCATTTCTGTTTCTTTTGTCTGAAAGCGTATATGAGTGTTACCCAAACAACTTATTGTACCACCGTGCTGCCCAGTTTCATCTCAGGGCCCTATTAAACTTCTCTGGTAAGCATTTCCTCATTGTGTCCTTGCAACCTCTATAACTGTCCCGGTTGTGCCCTCCCAATAAGTCAAGCATGAAATGTAGGCAGGACAACAGAGGCGCGACTATAGCGAAGACAAATAGTGCTACATCCATTAACTTGTCACGGCAGGAGACAAATGAACTCTCCTTCAAGTATTAATGGGAATAAGGAACGTCTATGCTGACAATGAATTGCCTGATCAAGTTCCAAAAACACACACAAAATAAAGACAAGCACAAGGAGAAAGCTTGCCAGAAAATTTCAACCGCTTTGCCCATACTGCGTTTTCCAACGTGTCGATTGTCTTCCATGCCGTTACTTGAGTCCACGGGTTATGACGGCTGCTCATCTGACAGAGGTCTGACCTCTCTCCACTGATTGAGGACTATGCCATTTAAAACCAGACTGAAGGGCACTGTTGAGTTAGATTACAAGCTACTGTTATTAAAAGCCACCTGTACATCAACCATAACCTTCAGAGACCAGAGAATATTATCCATCATCTGTAGGAATTAAAGGAGATCACCCACTAATATCTCAAGCTGTTTACACAACCAGTTCACTTTAAAAGCTTTTAATTCTCAATTAACTTGGTTGCATATATTAATGTACATCTCCCAGTGTAAGAAAGCTAATCATAAATGCCTTTTTTAGACTTAACATTATGCTCACATCTATCCAAGACATTTATTGGTTATCTATGGTTTATATGGTTATCTGTAAAATGTCAGTAAATAGTGAAATGTGTCTGCTATAATTTCCTTAATCACTACAATCATACATCACCGAAGCTTTAACCAAGAAATATTTGGATTTTTTGCTTGAAAAACTGCCATTAATCAATTCCTCTGTTGGTTGTCTATCAGTTAATCAATTAATTATCTAATCAGTGCTGCTACAGTGAATGTGAGGCTACATAGTGATCAATATATCAAATAATTCTTGACAAATATAGACCATTGTGCAAGTACTGTAGTAGAATGATACATCCAAGGATAATTCAAGAGAATCGGTCTTCACTGTGGTGCGCTATGGTCCCATGATATACCAAGCAGTGTTGAGTCATATCAAGCCAACATTTGAATCCCTCTTATTTCCAGCCAGGTCTATTGTTTATCCAAATGTACCAGATGCCTTTCCTCGTAGCAAGGAAGCAGCCGTCTGTCATTCGTTCCCTCCAGTTATGAACCAACTAATCTACAGTCTGTGAGCATGATGAGTAGACGAATAAGTCCATCTACAGCTGCAATCAGTGTGAATATCGACAAAGTTTCTTCATCAGTTTTTGCGTTTGACAAACTTCCTCAGCTGTGTGTGGAGAGTCTTTGAGTGAAATGAACAGTGAGCGACAATGTTAACACTAATTATGATTCATCAATAGCAGACAATCACATCGCCTCTCCAGATGGTTGTCTATTTGTCTAAAAGGCTGTAATTGTGCAGCTATTATAGCAAGACTGAGGCTAAAATTAAGATGCATAAAATTCATTAAAGCCGACTCTCTACACAAGCACAAAAGCATCTTACATTTCCATAAAGAGGGGCTCATGAGTGCAGTCATGTGCTTTGTCCATGCAGACAGGCAGGATCCCAAACAATGTGTGAGAGTCAGCACCAGTAACCAACCAGAGGAAGTGATGTATTGCACACTGACTTGGAACAATGCAGTCTGTTTTACCTGAAGGCGTGATGTTTCTACCCCATCAATTTGTTGTCAGTGGACAGAGGCGCCCTGTGACATCCTCAATAGAGTGTTTGTTAGCGACTGTCTCTGAAGACACTTGGTACCCTTGAGCTGGCTAGAAAAGGCGCGCTACTTGGAGGTAGAGCGCAGCTTTTGTAGAATTCAAAAAGATTTCTAGCAATCACATCACATTTCTTTTTCTATTCTTGGAGAGTCTGAATGCTTCTGAGACATTTCCAGCCTGACTCTGAGGTGTTTCCCTTCTCTCTCTCTCTCTCTCTCTCTCTCTCTCTCAAAATCCCAGACTGATGAAGCTGTTACTGTTGCTGAAATAGCTGCCAGGGTGACCATTGTGGCTTTAAGAACGCTCACATACACATCAAATATTGTTAACACCCTGTATCTCTCCCTCAAAACGGCCTCTCGCTGCGAATGAGGCTACAGCTGTACTCAGTTTAGAAACAGATGGACAAAAAAATCCCTTTACAATACTACACGTTTAACTGGGATATGATTAATTGGAGGCAGCTAGTTGAGGATGTATTTTTAACTCACTGAGGCTTGAAACAAGTCGACCCACAGCAGCACGACTCCCTGTCTTTTTTCCTCTGCATTCATTACGCCAGCCTACCGGGGAGTATTACGTCTTGTAACGGCTAGCTCTGACTTGACACTGCGAGGCTTAGGGAGCGTTAGAAACTCTGCTTAAGGCGCACTCCTGAAGTAAAGACTGAGGTCTGTCTGACATGTGTGACTCCCGAGGCAAGTGTGCTGCTAAATAAAAAGAGACAGCAAAGATGGCATGACCCACTTCTATAAGGGGCTTCACTGCTTTCTTTACACACATCCCACAGGTACTGCTCTGTACTCTTGGTGTAAAATATATACCCGGCTTAAATATTCTCCATCACCAGACAAATGGAAGGGCAAGGGATGAATGAGAGGATGTGAGATGGTCTGAATGCTGATGCACCGGATCAGGTGAATCTATAAGCTTTCAACAATCTCCTCTCCACATAAAGCAGTCTGACAGTATCTGGAAAGACTACATTAGACTTGCAGTGAGCAATTAACCTTCTCATGATGTCATCCTAGTCAATACTGTTCCCCTGTTCCCGCGATTCAGCTAATGCAGGAGGGGGCTCTCAAAGCATATCTCCTCTTAGTGATAGCATCTAGATGTGTCCAAAGCCCACTTTTACCTAATTCAGTTTTCGAGGGGAAAAGTGGCGTCCTTTCTGTTTTAATCGAACTGGGCCAATAAATAAATACATAAATAAATAAAATAATAAATAAATAACCTGGAGAGGAGCAAAGGAAAACAGCTGAATATGATCACTACTGTGAAGGCGCACAAAAACACCACATTGGAGCACAGCGCCTCAAAAAAAAAAAAAAAAAAAAAAAGAAAAAGAAATGTGCGCGCTTGGTGCACGGAGCGATCCGGCCAAGCTTTTATCGTCACAGAGGAATTACGCACGGATAAAAACATTTCACCATCTGTTCGATGGACTCAAACAAGTGTCCCTCAAACACAAGTAAACGAGAGTCATAAAAAAAAAAAAAAGACAGACAGAGAGAGAGAGAGAGAGAGAGAGTCGTGCGAACAATGCTGCAAATATTCCGCAAAAACAGCAGGCGCACACTGAGGCAAATATATTCGTGGCTCTCTCTCTTCTTAAAATCATATGTTCACTCATCACTTTCAATATATGAAGAAGATGATTCAATCGATACTGATCGATTTGTGTTGATCCCACGCTTTGGGATATATATATGTATATGTGTATATGTGTGTATATATATATATATATATATATATATTCACATCCAGTCACTTTTCCACTTACCTATCACATGCTGCGGGACAGCGGCGCTCAGACCCAGCGCGATGAAAAGGAGCAGCGGTCCCATCCTCTCTTCCAATGAACAGGTCTGACTTCCAAGGTTACGGAGACGAGGTAACAACAAGGAGAGAGAGAGAGAGGGGAAAAAAAGAAATAATAATAATCGCAGTAGTCAAAAGTTCTCCCTTCTTCGCTCTCGCTGAGCTGCAAAGATTGTCCTGGGAGCTGTTGCTACAGCCCACACGTCCTCTCAGGTAAAGTCCTCCTCTGTGATAAAGTCGGCAGAGAGAGACACACTCGCCACCTGGATTTTTGTCTTGCAGGAGCAAGTGAACTGCGCCTGCCGGCTCTATTCCTCTCTCTCTCCCGTCTCTCTCTCTTTCTGTCTCTCTCTCTTCAGCTGCCTTCCCCGCTTCTACCGCAGTGGTGCGATGTAGTGTAGGGCGACGTGTGCGCTCGTAGCCCCCGGACACCGACCGTCAAGTCCCCAATACTCACAACAGCGCCGACACTTCCTGCGCGCACTACCAAAATAAAACCAGGAAATTAATAAAATTGAATTGAATTGAAATAAATAAATAAATAAATAAACATTTCATTCTGAAGAAAAGTGAACATTTCTGTTTTTGTCTGAACATTTGTGTTTCCTGACTGTATTTTTCTTCTTTTGTCATGTCTGATGTAAATTTTTGTCAAATTAACCATTAAAAAATGCACCTACACTTACCAAAATGTCTATAGTTACATCTTGATGTTACATTTTTATACAATAGATATGATCATTTAGAATTGTTTACATATACAAAAAGAGCCTGTTTTCTTTTTGTTCTTCATACATACATTTTTAAATAGATGTGAACTGGGAATGGAACAATAATAAAAAAAAAAAAAGAAGACTGAATTCTAATAATACTGAGCAAACTAAATAAGGGTTAAGTTCAAACATTATTTAGCTGGACAATCTAGTAAGGCTTTGTAATTTGACAAAGCATCACAGTAAAATGACTGAGGCCGTGTCTCGTCTTCCTCATCATCTTCTTCCTCCGCCTCCTCCTAAGAGCACTTCCAAAAAGCCTGCCGGGTTGAGACTTTAAATTGTGTATAATCAGCCACTTCAGCCTTTCCTTAGCCTCTTACTTCACTCTCCCTGGTTCACTCTTCGAGCTTTAGGAAAGTGGAGGGCTAGTTGATGAATTTAGCCATTTCAAGTACCTATTTTTTATTATTATTTTTTTTTAAGTAAAAGCCTCGTTGAGTTTTAAAGTGCAGATTCTGAACCAGCATCGACATCTCAGAGATAAAATTTGGAGCTTCTGTAACATGGCTGCCGTCTTTGCTAGCAGCTACACATCGTACCAACAAGGACAATGTGCTTAACAAAACATGTTCTGTGGAAACCCAGTCTGTCTGAAGTCGCTTCAACCCAATCTGTTCATATACCACTGACAAGACACTGATAAAACCAGAATGTTAACTGCTCCAGGTATCTCACTGAGCTGTGGTATTTTCAAAATTATCTTATTTTGCTTATGATCTTTTTATGGCTCGTGATATTTCAATCACCACTGATTAAATTGCCGAAAACTGGGGTTAAATGACCTGATGATTACACTTTGTTGGGTTCAAACCTACACTGATTAACTCATGGTGGGGACTATGATTATAAACCCAGTCAAGAGCTACATTTGTACGTGTTTTTCATACTTATAACATTTGAGGGTCAAAATAGAAGGGTGGAGGATTTTTCCTTTTTTTTTTTTTTTTTTACAGTGCTCAAAATGTTATGATGATAGTCAGAATTTGTTCTCTTCACTTGCAAGGATGTACATATTTTGGATCTGAGTGTTCTCCTCAGTTGTTATCTTTTATGAATTATTGACCAACTGTAAAACATGCATTAATTTTAAGGGCATGTTATGCAACTTATGCTTAATGACAGATTTTTTTCTCCAGCTGAAGAAAGAACAAAACCAGGCTCAGACTGTTAAGTTGATGTCATTATCCAACATTCCACTGTTATCAGTCTGACCTTGGGGTGTTTCCAACCAGCTCCCCATCATGAATCATGAAAGATATCAAGTGTCTTATGGTTTAATGTAGATAGAGACCTATAACTGTATGCGCTTGGTCAAGACTAATAAATCATCTGTGGTAGCCACAGTAAAGTCTGCCATCACCTTAATTAGACGCCGCCCTCTGTTGCTATGATCACAGCAACTCCCATTGTTTCAGGTTAAAAGGCATCACATCCATCGCAAATCGCTGTTGGTGGTAAATGTGATTTCTTTCAAATGAATTATCACTAAAGAGGATTGTGATGAGAAGTAAACAACACTAAAATTAAGGTAAGAAGTTATGGACCTTTAGTTTCCATTACAAGTATGTTAATCCTGAATATTAAGACATGGAAAAACAGGTGGTTTTTTTTCAGCGCTATTACCTTTAGTATGAACCAGTACCATGGATGTGGTTAGAATGTAATCACATAAACATAATGCCTTATGTTCATTTTCCAAGCTAGTGTCCATTTTATAATAAAAAGTGCACAAACGTCCTCATTAGGCTTCAGTTTCATCTGTGCCAAAGCCAGAAAGAGAGAGAATAAAAGGCAACAACAGAGAGTGAGAGATGATCAGAGAGGATTGGCCACTGGCACCGAGGCTTGCTGGTAAATCTGTACACTAAGTACAAGCCCCTTGACCTCCTCCCAGTTCCCACTGCCAGCCTACACACCAAACACAGCTTCTACAACTGTATTCTGTAAATCCTCCACATGAGTAAATCTAAACCTCGCCACAGCCAGGCCTTCTTCAAACTCAACTCCCCTCACCTCTTGTCCTTGTCTCTCCCTTGGCTTGTCGAGAGGCAAAACTCAGACCAGTGAATCCTCTTCAGCTCACATCCATCCTCATTTAGACCGTGGGGACCCATTTAAGATGAGCAACGGGCTGGAAAACACAGTGACCTTCTGATATTTGACTCATTTACTGCTGTTTTTACTTCAGCCACTAAAAGCAGGCGGCCATGTTTTTATTTTAGCAAAAGTTACAGAGTTGGAGAGGAGTGGCTATGGTTTCTTCTTCCAGTGGTAACTCATAACTTCAAGGGCACAGTGATTTTATCTAATTTTTGTTTTAAAAAAAAAAGGAAAAAGTCCAAATGTACAGTGGCGGCTAGAGCACCTTTAAGATGCAGGAATAATCTTAAATTGAAATATAATGTGTGAAGAATCTATGAAATCAGTCTGGGCATGCACTACTGGCATGAGGCTTTATTATCTATCTATCACGCCCTCAGCATTTTCATAACCACAATTTTAATGAGGTTAACCTCTTTAAAACACTGAATAAGGGGATAACCACTTTTTTTTCTTCCTTGACTGTCTGTGTTTCTATCAGCATGCTCGCTCTCCCTTCACATCGCCTCTGACTCTCACAAGGGAGGGAGGAGGCGGGAGAGAGGTGCTTTTTCATACCCACACTTGCTTCCCCTCTCATCTCCCTTGTCTCCAGGTTCTTGTGCTCTCCTTCCCAATCAGACTTCTTGAGGCTTGTTCAAGGCCTCCCCTTCTCTACTCTCTACTCTGCACTTGCCACAAAGACAGTCTAACAAAGGCCCGAGGCGGAGAAGGAGAGAACAAGAGAGAAAGTGAAAGAGAAGAAAAAGAGACGGCGGTGGTGGTTAGAAGGGTGGTGATAGTGTTGTTGACGGGGGTTGAGGTCGAGTGAGGGGAAGGGGGGCAGTGAGATAGTAAAGGAGAGGGTAGAGAAAGTGGGAGAGACAGAAAGAGCGAGGGGCTGAGCGAGACAGTAACGAAGGCAAGCAACACTAAATTAGATGCTCTTGGAGAAGAGACAGTGAATTAATTCCAAGGAGAATATTGCATTGTGTCTTCTGTTCCCTTCCTCTCTCAGCGTTGGGACACAGAGCAGAGTTATGTTTCCCCAGCAGGCTATTTCTCTCTTCTTTCAGTCCCAGGCCATTGATACTGCTGGCATCAGCTCATGCTTTCTCTTAGTCGCTTTGTCATTCTGCTTATTGTTACTGTTATTATCTTACTTTTCTTTTTTTTCTGAAGCAAATACACCTAAGTGCTAACTTTACAAACACCCTGAAAATGAGACTGCCAATGATTTACCAAGTATTGAAATTTTGTCACTGAAAGTCATACAAATTGCACATCTGATAAAGTGGCACTGTGTGTTTCATCTCTCAATAACAAAAAAATATATAAAATCAAATAGAAGAACAGCTGTCAAGATATTGTGCTCACATGCAAAGTATTCCTTTCGGTCCTTTTACAATGTCACACATTTGACTTTTTCTCTCTCTTTTTTTTTTTCATCTTTTTTAGTTTTCCAGAGTGAATGAACCATGATACATTGCCATTTTCTATAACTTGCCCCCACTGTGTGACCATAATAAGAATCATCTGCCACCGTGCACCCCATCCCATCTGTTTCCACTATGAATACATCCAGGGCAACAATCTGGTGGTTGCCTGAAACACTAGCCTAAGCCCCTCCACATCAAGAAACCTGCATTTCTTATTCAAAGTACGACCATAATATTCTGGCTGAGTGTGCTGCTGAGTAGTCAGCTATGCACCGCTGATGTTCCACTCTACAGCATGTGTGTTGGTGCTGAATACAAAATTGAGTGACATCAGGTTTATGACTGAACGACTGTCATGAGGCTTCTCAATTTTCTAAACTTTTCTCTCGTATAGACAAACAATCAATCATTCATCGTCAGGCTCAGCGAGGTTACTTTTAACTTAAGTCCACGCATTCATCAAATCAAGACGCAAGATGTTATTTGAACAGATTCAAATTTGTTGCTGCGCTTTTAATTATAGACGACTCTGTTTACTCAGACATACAGGATTCAGTTTGGTTTATCGTTATAGTTTTGGTTATAGCTTTGACACATTCTGATCATGTTTCATAACTGCTAAGATCAAGGGGAGACTTTTTAGCAGCCTGTAAATCAAAGACTTCCAGTTTGCACTCTTGAGCAAATATTTTTCTTCACCTGCTGCGGCTCGGGCTAAACAACAATTTAAAGAGACGGCGCTCAACCCTTTACTGAGGACTTAACTTCAAAGCCTGTGTAAGCACATACTGCAGTCATGACACAAAACTGAAACTACCGTTTTACTCTAAAACAAACATATATCATGGCTACGAGGGGAAGGAAACACAAAAGCATGATGATGTTGCCGAGTCGTTCTTTTATTCTGTGACTTTCATCTTCTTCCTGAACTTGTTTACTGCACCGCAGCGCCGCATATCAAGGCAAACAGCTTGGAAGGACTATATTTCCTGTTCAAAGATCACTATGCAGTTCACCTCGCGTGAGACAGCAGGATTTATGATTCGACAAAATGAGTTATGAGGAAGTTCTCCTCCTCTTCTCTCCCCTTTTCCATCCTGACCATCAAAGATTTGAACAACCCTCACCGCCACCATCTCCAAAATCCACACCCATTCCTTCCTCCCGTCACATCTGTTATATTATACTATTAGAAACAGAAACAAGAATAAAACACATACACTTAAAAGTATAATACAGGGCAAGAGGAGTCTTTACTGATTGCAAAAGTCATCTTCTTTAACAGGGATGTTGAGTGAATTGATGTAATTAGATCTTGTTTGGAATAATTTGATTAGTATTTCAATCACTGAACTGTTCCATAGCTGGCAGATTGATTAAATCAGCAGCTACAGTAATGTGAGATACTTGGCACCGCTCTGCTGTGCATCTTTTCAGCTGTAAACCAGTACAGATGTAGACAATATGGGCTGGTGTGAGTGATAAGCTCTTAACGGTGATGTGTTTATTTGACACAAACGCTCTGTTTAGCAAGTTTGAAAACATTGTCGCTGTGTGTTGCTGCTACAAAAGCAGGAAGACAAATGCAACTATTCGTGGTGAGTATCCCAGTTTACAAGAGTGATTAAAGGCGGTATTTTGTCAGTGTCAGCAGTGATGATAAATCTTGTTTCAAATTTGCTTTTCAGCAATAAGCATTAGCAGCTGGCCCTTTATTTTGCCCCGTGCGCTAACCTCAGTCTAGACAAGCCTCTTAAAAAGTATCCAGCCAAGGACAAAACATATCTGGTCGAAAACTTGAGTCACAAGAAAATTGGGCTTTGATTTGGATTTTCCTAATCCACAAGTTTCTGGAGGTTGGGCTGTCTAAAAGGACAAAGACACATGGGTGAGTCACTCTCTTTGGAGAGCAAGAACAGATTTTTTTTGGCCGAGGCCACGAAATCAATCAAGGGAATCATTGGTCTGTGCCACAAAATGCCTGAAAATAAATTGTATCAGTAGTAATATGTGAAGGATAATGGTGAAGGGTTTCAGATAAGAGGACATCATGCTTGAATGAACCTGTTTATAAAACCATTTACTGAGGATACTTAAAGTCTCTGTTCCAACGGAGCCATAGAAAGTATTTAGTGACACCCAGAGGGTCTCGCATATCATCAAGC
The DNA here is from genome assembly GCA_016801845.1 of Polydactylus sextarius. NCBI lineage: Eukaryota > Metazoa > Chordata > Actinopteri > Polynemidae > Polydactylus > Polydactylus sextarius. Next base: position 9,629,993 of record CM028915.1, on the reverse strand, counting down.
TGCACAAAAGGGTAATCTTTGGGAATCGTGAGAAAGAGTATTTGTGTTTTTATTGCTTGTTGTGTTTGTGTGTGTGTGTTTACGCAGAATTTAGAGTGTCATAAAAAAGGGGTACATAGACAACAAAACATTCTGTTTTAAGGCCAATCTGTGTAGTTAAGTACACATTTCACCAATATGATTAACTACCTTAACTGTCTATGTAAAGCGCACTTGCATATATAATGTGATATTTAAAGTTATCCGAATTAAATCAAGGTCAAAAAAAAAAAAAAAAAAAATACGCATGTAACATCTGGTGAAATGAAGCTTCTCTGAGGCTGTCGCAAACTTTAAATGTCATCATGCTGAACACGAAAACCAATCTACTCACTGGTCCTTCTTTACAGACACATTCTGTTTCTACTCAACACTTTTCCAAACCACTACTAACTTTCTAAGTGGAACGAGCCTTGTCGAAGTGGTAAGCGTGCCAATTTGAATTACAAGTTGGAATGGTTAGTGGTAGTGATGCGGTGGTGGTGAAGTCACATAACAACTGTGTAGTTTGTTTATAGCCTGACATTAGTTTTTTTTTTTTTTTTTTTTTCCTTTGGTTCTGGTGACTATTTAATCTTTAGAAATAAAAAAAAAAAAAAAAAACTTGTCGGTTTATGAGGATCATCTTTCTAAAACAAAACACACACCTTCTCCTGCTGATTTTTTTCTCCTGTAATTTAAAAGCCAATTTTGCCCAAAATGTCAAAATGATTCCCTTAACACGTTAAAAAAAACAACAACACACAACTGGAACTCATCTCTTTTATATATATATATATATATATATATATATATATTGGTTTTTATTTATTTATTTTTTTTGCTTGTGATTTTCATTTCCAATTTTCATACTTTTCACAAAGGTTTCTCAGGGTCTCAAAATGTGACAACAGCAAGACACATTGTAGTTGGAGGTAATGAGCCAGTTGCCCTGTGGCTCTTTTTTTTTAGCTGAAAATACAGAAAATACCTCGGTTTTGGATGGTGTTCAGCCAGATTCAGTCATTTCCAACGATGTTTTAAAACCTCCTGACTTGAGGATGAGTTAATGTTTCTGCGCCTCTAAACCTTCACAGAGCTGTTTTTATTCATCACAGCCTGGGTGCGACAATGATGATGTTGATGATACATTTTAAGCCAGAGCCCATGCAGTCGACTCTGTGGGTGGAAAAGGGGGGAGATGAAAGAGAGAAACAAGAGGTGACACTTCCATTTCTAGAGAGTAAACAACACGGCGGCAGTGTTTACTTACTCACATGTGAAACTTTTTTTTTTTTTTTTTCTGAACTAAATTATTGACTAAGTTGAGGAAGGCCTGTCGTGACTGCAAATGTCACAGATTACTAAATGTCACTTCCACTATTACTTCTACTCTATTGTTACATTATTAGGAGGATGTTCAACTCAGATTAACTTTTTGTGTTTTTACAAATCATAAAGCAACTCCACAGCCAAAAGATTGTGCAAGAAAATAATAGACCAAGCCAATAAAACAGGCAGGATACAGAACAGGAAAAAGCAGAGGACAATCCAAGGTTATAATATCTTTTTTTGTCGTGTATCCCCAAACCAAGTACCTCATTTATAATGGAAACAAGCATCTCTGGATGTTCAACAATCCAATGCCCTTGTATTAGCAAACTACAGTGACCTTCCTTTATCTGGTATTGATAGAGAACAGAACCTTGGAGACCATCTTCCTTGAAAAGTGTTTTTTTTTTTTTTTTTGTTTTGTTTTTTAGAACATAATCAACCAGAACAGAAATATTTTGTTTTGTTTTAAATATATATATTTTAAATTTTGAGCAAAAATAAACGGCACAACTCATTAAAAATTCATTGCCCTGTCGTTACGCATTCTTTATTCATAGAGACAGCGAGAAGACAGACATTAAGGGTGAATCCCTGCATCACCATTGACTGTCTTGGCAAAAACTATTAAATGATCTATAAAGTTAAGTGGAGCTACAGTGACCATTGACACAACAGTACTATTGGTCTCTGTGTTACAATCAATATATGGACCCTGCTTGTAGATACTGTTCCCTTCTCTCTAAGGGCTTTTCCACCTTCACATGGTCTGAGGCTGAACACTGTAATTTGAAAGCTGTCAAGGAATGTTTGTGTCCATTCTTGCCAAGCCAGGCATATAACAGCAATGTTTATGCAACCCCACTGGAATATGTAAATAATTCAGAGGTTATGCAAGGGATTGTCTTGGCTGCGCCTGTGTCAGCCTGTGAGAAAGTTTCCGCTAGGCAAAGGAAGATTTTCAATTTTCTCAACCCCCCGCCTCCTTACAAAGCACTACACTTGACATTTTTCCATTCCAGTTCCAAGAGCCATCTTTGAGTGGTGTAAGCCTTCCAGAATTTGCCTTTCTCCCTCAGAGATTGGGAAAGCGGAATACGCTGCGGGGTAATCGGCTGGTGCATGCGAAGAAGTGGTGACGATTCGAAATCCGTTTTTTCCTCATTGATAAGAAGTCTTTCACGAGATTTCTGAAAATGCCATTTTACAATACAAAGACTATTGTGTTTCTAATGAATTTGGATACACTTCAGTTAAGACTCTGCCTAGCATTGTAGTAGAATGCAAAAAGAAATAGAAACTGTGAGTGTGGCAGGATTCAGTGGACTCTGAATGATCATTTAGTAAAACGATATACACACATTAACTACTGTGAACTAAGGCCGGCCCATCAAGGGGTAACAAAAAGAGAGTGGGTTAAAAGTCTCTCCTGAGTCCCTACTACCACCGCCCACATAGGTCTCCATAGAAACGATAAATCTCAAGGGGTGTGGATGAGATAAACAGGCGGGTAAATACATATCTGTAGTTGTGTTCTGCATCTTTACCACAGTTAATTACACACATGAGGATTTAAGTGTTTCTCCATATGCCTGCAGCTGATTTTTATTCATTACTCACGTTTCATCTGGAAAGCTGTCATCCATCCACATGGTGTGAACACAGACACACATGCACTTAAAAACACACACAGACTCGCAAACAGTATCTTGACTCAGTCGCATGTTAACAAATAGGAGGCAAGCAGCCAAATAAGGTGCTTTGATCTAAAAGTGATGTCTGAGGAGAAAGATTTCAAACTCCAGCTGAGATAGCAGGCTCAGTTACTGTTGGATAATCCATCCATCCATCCATCCATCCATCCATCCATCCATCCATCCATCCATCATCCATCCATCCATCCATCCATAAGTGTATTGTATTATATTGTATTGTATAGAAATATATTACATTTTTAAATCTTCTAAAGTTTTCATTCCAAACTTAAATTTAATTAACTCTCCAATGAAAAGTCTGAGGTGAAGACAGTAAGACAGTACAGGGCTGTATCTTAGGTTCCTTTGTTTTAAAAGATAAGAGCTAAGTTGGTGTTGAAGATGCTGCCTGACTTCAAAATCACATTTTAGTTTAGTGTTAAACTGCAGCCAGAATTCAAACAATGCTCTGAGCTCTTTAGGCTGATTGAATACGAGATCGCCTTTTGGGATCACACCCTCAGGCCCTAATCCCAGAAAAAGAAGATTAGATGATTTTATTTTGCACTTTCAGCATTTAAAAGAATAACACAAGAATCAGCTTGGTGACACTTCTTGCCAAAACTACAAATCGTTTATTGTGCCTTTCTGTAAGACGAGTACAAACAAGAACAGGGCTTTGGCTGGGTCATGTCTGCCAAAGAATTTGATGTGCAGCATGTTTGTAGGTGGGAGGATGATGAGGCCTCACATTAGATAAGAGGATCCAACTTTTAGAACATTTATTCTTTTCCCTAAAGGCATGAATCCACCTTTTTTGTCTTTGAGGCAAAATGGAAGTATGAATATTAAATTTCACAAAACTATATTAATAGATTTTTGCTACATGGTCCACACTTAATAATAATAATGCCGCACACTTTCCCAACAAATATGAAAACATTTGACTGTTTACTTTTTGTCTCTGTTGGGCTCTTATTTTGAAATATTGCAGCTCGTGACATACTTAACCTCATTATAATCATCTGTTCTGTTGAACTAGAACAAAAACTAAGTGAATGGACAATAACGTGACATACACATCACTGAGATGCTCTCATGTATGTAAGAACTGTAGAATGACCAGCACAATGAAAACTAGTGACCTGAGACAAACTACAGTTTGCATGCAACACAACTATGTGAGCCTCCACATGTTTGGATCCGTCTCTTGTTTTTTTTTTTTTTGTTGTGCTGGTAGCGCTCATGAATGCTGAAGACTGTGGAGAGTTACACTTCCCGAATGGTTCTGCGTGTTTTCTTATTATCGGAGGAATTGCTGCAGTTTTCTTTTCAAGTGTGAGTCAACTTGCTGTGGGGAATTTTGCAGAGTTTTTGTTTTTTGGTGTCAGATGTGGTGCTGACATGAGAATGTGTGAGCAACTGTGTGTGTTTCAGTGCATAACTGTGTACTTTTAAGATGAAGAGAGGAAGAGAAATAGTCTTCAAATAGGAGCGTACTCTATAAGTATCTATAGGGGAGAAGATTATTAAGTCATTAGTTTTTTAATACAATGCTGCATATTTTTGATGCATTTAATAGTTTATCAGTCACCCGTAATTACTTTAAGCATTAAACAGCCTATTTTGTTAAGTTTATGAGCTTTTGTAATTGGAATAAATGTTTGAGAGCAGAACCCTTAATGAGAAAAAAGACAGTTTTGATGACAACAATTAGACCTGCTGAACACTACAATAAGCACATCCGAGACTCAGAGATAAACAAACACCAGTCGAAGTCCCAAAAGGTTTTCAGATTTAAAAAAAAAAAACATAACTCAGCATTTTGCTGACATTGCAACTGATGCGTAAATGTTCACTTTGTCGATTTCCTCTGAACTTATCTGCTTTGAACACTTTATTTAGTCTAAAATAAAGCACAGTTTTCAAGAATAACCAATGAGTCTGTTTGTTGTTTATGGAGCCTTACCTTCTCATTTTACCGGAGTCGATATCTGTCTGACTGATCTTCTGTCTCTCTTGTCACACACACACACACACACACACACACACACACACACACACACACACACGACTAATACTGAAGGCAACCAAGCTCCTTTTCTTGTTTCCTGTGAGGGCATCTGTCACAGGCTCTCTTTTATGTGTTTCTGTCACACAGGAGAGAGCCAGCACATGTTGTAGGCCAGACTCAGCATGAGCATTATACAATTTTAACCCCACCCAAAAAAAAAAAAAAAAAACTAAGGCAGAGTTGCATTAGCTATTAGTCATCTACTAGATCACAGGGTCACATAGAGTTCTGTATAATCTGTAAAACTGTATGAGGCAAAAGACCAAGTTCATCAGAGGTGAAACTGCACGGACGCTAATCCATCCACTGCTACATCACCTGACCATGTTCCCATTGTAAAAATAGAAAGTCACTTGAGGTCACCTGAGCAGACAACTGATGTCTGTCATGATGGCCGTCACAATAATGTAACGTCTACCTACTAAACATGAAAATGATGTTAAGTTAAATTAAAGGTGAATTTCTGTTTACAAGTCTTCATGAGTACTACTGGATATGGAAACCTCTGAGTATTATGTACAATAAAAAATAAAAATGATTTATAATGTTTTCAAAAAATTAGGTCCAACATTTTTAAAAGCCATGTTGGCTCCAGAAAAACTAATCAATTCACATGTGTAAGGAATCAAAAGAAACTTTTATGTTGCGTGTGCTTTGTTAGTAGCTCTGGAATGAATGAGCAGCCTTGTTTGAGTAGTTCATTCATTGTATAATACATTCATGTATCTACTTCAATCCAAACCAGCCATGAGATCTGGCAGCAACGCCTGTACATTGCTTCAAGAAGACTTGTCAAGGGAATGAAGTGGAAATCGTGACTGAGTGCCACTTCAGGCATTCGAAACTGGTATTTTCCTGCCCACTTCATCTTCAGTATGGGTGGCTCAATTCCACGGGGTCTGCATGCATAATGTCACATCACCGCTGAGCATGTACCCCGTAATACCCCGTCCCTATTTTCTGTCTCTAAGACTGATAAGTTACTCTCGCTCCAGTATCATTCGTGTTGGTGCCTCGTGGCTCGGTTCCTTCTTCACCTGAGAACAAGAACGCAGTGAACGCCAGATGGAATTTGAAAAGAGTCCAGGCGATTCAGAGGCTGGAACTAGACTTTAGTGCCACTTGTGCTTATCAATATTTCGTTCTGTCAAACTTAATTCACTGTGCAAAAAAGTTTTTTTTTAATTGCATTTTTATCACACCAGGTACCAGTCATGCCTTTTGGGGCTTTGTCACAACAGCAGTACATGCATCACAGGGGCTTTCTTAGTCTGAATTAAGTCTCAGACTGTGTTCAGTCTCATGGTGGAACTAGACAGACTGAGAGGAAGTACTGCCATAGGGATTTGACTGTGGGCACCAAGCCTTGGCAGTATATGCCATATTTGCAAAGACATTAGCTATGAACATAACTCATGTGCACGGCATAAACCTAGAAATGAAAGGTGAATATTTCAGTGGGAGTTTAATATTCTGTATTACATATATCAAGACGATTTGACAGGCAAACATGCAAGAGTTAAGTTAAAATCCATCATGTGAACCCTGGACGGGGAATGTAGTTTCATTTCAAATGAGAAAAGAATTGATCATTTATTCTAGGTTGGTTGAATATCTCAGATTTCAAGAAAAAAACATGTAATGAGTAGTTAAGTTATTCAAGGTCATCTCATGAGATATACCTACACACCTACACCTTTACATAAAGAGAGTACGGGAAAAAAACTGATACGTGGTATATGTGTGCTTATTAGAATTCTACTGTTGAACGATTATGATGGGGAAAGATATATTTTTTTTTTTAGTTTACATATGCAACCATCTGGGGTGATCCATATTGTGTTCAGAGATGTGCAATAATCTCAGAAGCCACCAATGGTCTGTGATATCCAAGAAGCAGTGGGTGCTCCAGCTGTACGGTACACACAGTTTTATCTCTACAGGCAGAATATTTTCTATGCTCCAGGATGCTGCAACAGTATTTTTTGCATACATCTGTGGGGCTTGTTGACAAACACTAGAGGGGATCACTGGGCATCTCTGAGGGCAACTTGAATCCTGATTTCAAGGAATACGCAATATTTACATGCAGTATAATTGCTTTGGAAGCATGGGTAATCCTGACAGTGCTGTAATCCGGAACACTCTAAACATGTTAATGTGACATATGGCTTAGCTCTGTGTTGTGGTCTGTGGGATTATTTGTAACACTCTGTGCATGGCAGGCTACATATATGTAAATGGTTACAGTAGAAGGGCTTTGTGATTTATGATAGTGTGGGAGAAAGAAAGAGATGTCACCCATGCCATGCCACAATTCTAGCTTTTCTAGTCACAGAACACAATATTTTCACAGCTGATTATAACAGGATACCAGTAAAAAAGGGCCAACCTGGTAGCAACATCCAATGGTAGCAGTCTGCCTACGAGCAACTCTTTCATCAGCAAATCCAACATAAGTACCTGAACATAAATTCAACAGATTTGCTGTTATCTGTTTACAGATAAATGTCATCCTCTTGTATTGATATGAAAAGCACACAAACATAACGTTATTAGTTGTAATGATTTTTTTTTAATACCTTGCACTGTAATTCTCGCAGCTCTGAACACTGTGTTATGTTTTTGTTCTGTTTTCTCACTCCCTGCTCACAGCTTCTTCCTCCGAGGGGACATCATGTGAACAGCACAACAAACTGCTGGTGGGTGTCAGGAGAGTTGTTGCTGGTTATATGCACAGAGTCCTCATGTTGTGTCTATGTACGTGTGTGCCACTGTGTGAGCGTGCGTGTGTGTGTGCTGTTTACTTCAGGGATATGCAGAGCGAGACAAAGCATGAACGTGTGTGTGTGTGTGTGTGTGTTACCATGTTAATGCGTCTTACCGTTAATTACAGTGAGTGCATATGGCTAGCCATGACTGACTGTGCAGGGGTTACTCTACATGTTATTTACTTTTCTGTTTAAGTATGTACAAGCTCCAGAGTTAAATATGTAACTGTTCATTCTTAACCTGGGCCTTATTTTCTCACTGCAAGCACAAGGGAGGGAGGGGTTGGGTGTACTTTTTCTTTGTTTGTTTTCTTTGCTTTTTTTCCACAATTGTATTTTTTATGAGGTGTTCTCATTTTTCTTTAAGGACAACTTGGAATTAAGCTGCAATGATATAAATATGACCATTAAATTCATAAAACCATTGTCAAAATCCTCTCTCAAGAGGAAATAATTGATTATTTAATAATAATCAATTAACCTAAAATATAATCAGATTACTTCATATTAGAACTGCTTCATTATTTCATTTGTAAATCATGGTAGAAAACACAAAATAAAGTTACATCTATGTTTTAAAACTAATTCTAACTTGTCATGTTATTGTAGAATGTTTGATTTGAGGTTGGGCTCATTTAACCAGAAAAACACAAGTTGTGTTGCGGTACAAAGTGGAAGCGTCGTTAATAAAACTCCATTGAATTTCTTGGTGTAGGGGTTGAAACACTTAACCCATAGAGGTCAGTTGAGCAATGCCTTTCCTCCGCAGCAGATTTAGTGTGGCATTGCTCTTAAAGAGCCTTGTGAACTTGCCACCATGAACCATAAGACCTTAAGAAGGATGGATCTCTACAGCGAGTGGCCCCTGCTGCTGGGTATTTTATCACAGTCAATTTAATGTTTCCTTTGAGAATGGCCTATGTGAGTATTTTAGCTCATATCACTACTGCTGTACCTACTGTAAAGCACTGTAACAGTTTTTTTTTCTTTCTTTTTCTCCGCTGTATATAGCACAGAGCTTCAGGCTTTGCAGCAATGACTGTTCAAAGTTGGAGAACGCCTGTCTATAGTGCTACATATCTGACACCCTATTGGTTTTTCTTTTCTTTTCTTTTCTTTTTTTTTTTCTTTACTGTTGATCTTATCAATGCCCTGTACCACATAATGGAAACTAACATTGCCTCTTGCAAACATATCACTGTGTCCCTCAAAAACACAAGTGTATTGTATAATCCAGTACATCAGGCAAAGGCAAAGTGCTGAGTCCAAGAAACCTGCTTTCTGCAAGCGGTGCTGCCTGTCTGCTGCTGCCTTTTCTGCTTACTCCTACACTTTATCTGCATTCAGTATTTACCTAAAGTCATGGGCCTTCAACGAACAGACAAGAAGATATTGGCTTCTACTTCTGATTTCTCTGTTTCCTTTTGAACCTGAGCTTGATTAATATGGCTAGCTCACTGAAAAACCTATCCATAAAGTCATAAAGTTGTCTTTAATGATAAATGCGAACCGTGTAAACAGGAGACGTGGGATATGTAAATGACTTTGTCTTTGGTGTGCTGCTTGGTCCCCAGTCAGATATCACATGGGAGGATTCTCCATCTCTGGGATACAGAAGCGCTTGAGCTTGATATAAAAGGGGTTCTTGGGGGTTTGTGCTCATGCAAGCATGTTACTGTGGGAATTAACTCTCCAACCGATTCAGCCAGTCGTTTCATCAAAGGAAGCTGTAAAATGAACCTAATATACAATAGTCAGATATGAGAGGAGACTTCAGGATCTCTTTTGAATGTTTTGGCATTTATGCAGATTGGGTGGTTGTTGACGTGGCGCTGAATGAAGGATCATAATAAGCAAATCTAGGATTCCTTCAGATTAATAGCAAATGGTGCCTGAAGATATCAAAGGATGAGTAGCTATCAGTGCAGGCAAAAATAACATCACAATGAAATGAATAACTTTTTCAACTGGAGAGTCAATACTATAATGTATTTTTCTCTGGTTTATAAGCATTTGCACCTAATCTCTGACATGATATAAAATCTTCATTTTCAAGACGAAAAGACTGAATTTTGTGCTTTAAAAGGAAATATCTTATGGTACATTAGAACAATACTGCTAAAATGTTGTTTCCCTCAGGCCTGATGGGTATTTAATTTGGTATTGGTGTTACAATTTTGCAGAGTTACAATTTTAAACAGACCAAGACCCCTTAAAAGCCTTCTGAATGCAAACAGTCGGTTCAGTTTGATCTTAATGTCCACCCTCAAGGTTGTGTGAGCTCAGGTGCCTCCAATATCACTGTCGAGTGCCTCCATTTTATTAATATCACAACTTGGATAACCCTGGTGAAACTAGAAGTGAGACAACATCAGATAGTAATCAGAGCATCAAATGTGACTCCTGGGAAGCGGCATCCGTCCCATATCACATGGCTCTCTCTCCACTGAGGTAGTTTACAGTCACCACAGGGACTGTGGGAAAAGATATGGATCTATCGATTCTTAAAGGAACACTTACAGGAATTCACAGCCCACCACAGACGGGGCAAATTCTTCAGGATATGAGAGTAAATTTATCTGTGGTGAAACGCGAGTAAAGAGTTTGATTAACTGTAAGGTGTCATATAGTCAGGATGAAGAGTCCATATAGAGAAATGTGCCCACAGTTCATAAAAGTGACACATCCCCTGGATGGAGAAAGATCGCGCTTGTAAATGTTTCATGATCTGTAGTTTATGCATGGTACACATACAGGTATTTTTGCTATGTAAAAACAAATAAAAGTGGTTCTGGTTTTCTGTGAGCAAAGAAAACTGCAGTGGGAATGATGGTGTTTTTATTTAGAAAATGCTGCCTTCATTGAAATTCAAACCAATGCAAGGTCAGATATTCAGTATCTGCTACACTAGAACTGATGCCTGAAATATGTAGGGTGTAGCACTGACCAACAGACGAGGTTAACACAAAGGAGAAAAGAAAAGAAACGTGGAGGGATTGTTACATGTAGAAAGAGGTTGTTGTTGTGGATCAGAGTGATGGCCAGTTGTTTAAAGTACTGGCATAACTTGGCTTTGACAGTAACACGGTGAGTTTAGCTTATTTGGAATCAGGCCTCTATCTCCTGTCTGGCAGGAAGACAGTCACTCGTCATTTCCAGGAGGCCATCTTGTCAAGGGCCCTTTATTTATTCCTCCACGTGAGAGCTGTGTAGTAGTTGGATGAGCACAGAAAAAACATAAACCACTAAAGCTTTGAAATGTCCTCTCTCCTTCACTGATGAAGTGACATGCTTGTCTCCCTCTTTTATTTTGGATCTGAACAGATTTATCATGACCACCCTCACAGTGTCACTTCCAGACTGGTACCTGTAAATCAAGCTCAGTTTTATCTCTGTGTTCGACACCCTTTGTGCACAAATAGAAAAGAGAAGGGGGCAGGAGGGGTGGGGTGTTGAATATGTAGCTGTAGCAGAAACTGGATGTGGAAACATCCAATGTTTCACATCTAAGGGAAATGGAAGATGTCTATCATGTGTGGCTGTTTGCTTATTTATGATTTAATCTTCTTTTTTTTTCTCTCTCTCCCTTTGTTTTCACGTGACAAACATGTTGATTTCTCCAAGAAAAGGAAAAAAACATGTCTGTTAGTCATGGACCAAAACTGAAGGGCCTAACAGACTGTTCACCTGTACTGTCTATGTTTGCCACACACTCAAACACATACTGTATGTCCTGTGCGACACACAACACACAGAGACACAGATTCTTATTTTGTTGACAATGGAAGATCCTATAATAAATATAGGGTACAGCAGTGATGAGCATTTTTTGTTATATATTGTTTTGTACCCGCCAAAATTTCCTTCAAAACGATACGGGAGCATCAGTTACCTTTTCTGACCCACTTAGCTGGTTGCATTTCAAAGAAAAGAAATATTCTACGCTGGAAATAACTGTTTCAGTGTCAACTTCAAGGCTGGTATTTGAATAAAAAAAAGATTTGATTAAAAAATGATCTGAATAGCAAACGTGCCCCATCAGTGAAACCACGTTATTAAAAGAAAAAGAAAAAAAAACTTAAATTAATGCTTGACAGAGAGTACTAGGTAATAATGTAATGCCTTTGTCCACAGTAACGTTGAATGAAATATTAATGTTGCATAAAATCGGCATATTTGTATTTAACAACTGCAAACACAGAGTATAGCCTGTTAAATAATGTTAACAGACACACAACAGGTTCTACACATGTAACTAATCTTCCTCGCATATTCAATTTATTTTTCCTTGTGCAAAAATCTCATTACACTACACACTACATGAACTCCTCCCATGCAGATTTCTACTGCCGTGTTTATGGCGTGATGCTCTGCCATCTGTAAGCCTGGGAAGTGTTTCCCGGTCTACAAAAATTTATAAGTGGAGATCAAGTCACCAATGGTTTGGTGCTTTGCCAGGGCCAAGGACACTGGCAGAGAAGTAGCCAAACATTACATGATTGAATGATGATTGGCTCGAGCGGCGGCAGTGTGAGGAAAAACCTCTTATCATGTCTGAGCAGATTTCCAATACTTCACTGCTTATTACTGCAATGGTGTGCCAGGCCAACATTTCATTGTTTTGCCAGCGCGAATTACATTATATTACAGAGAATGAATTCAACACAATCGACTACAGTTCCTCAGCCAGAGCGACTTAACCGTAATTAAGTGTGTGAATTATGTAATGCGTTGTTGAATAGAGTTATCATAAAGCACAAGAGAAGATCCTGTTAAAAACTACAGATATTTATCATGAGTTGAAAGGAGCTACACTTTTTGGAATAATCACTTAGTCACGACGTACAAGCGGCTAAATTGACTAAAGTAAGTTAATTTGCAACTTGCAACAAAACAAACAAAACGTATTTGCTTGGTCACTAAATTAATCCGTTACCTACCTAAGTAAACCTGTTAAAACCTGGAGTTACTTTTATTTTGTTTCGTTTTTTGAGAGAACGCCATCAAAGTCATGGCACATATCCAACACACACACACACACACACAAGCATAAAGCAAAAACAAAGGAAAACTCATCTATTTGCTACACTTTTACATTTATAAAATTTGTTTTTTTTTTTTCAACATGAGTGATGAAACTGCAGACATCATAGCATTTTCAATACCAAGAGGAAGACTAAACCAGAGGTAACCCACAATTAATTTTGTGGCGACTGGGAAAGGACCATTCAACAGCGCTGCCTGTCATTTGGCTGAGAGTATGTACATCAGTGCTGTATATGATTACTCCATTATGTATTTCTGAATAGCTGCACCACAGAGTAACAGCAAGTGCTATGAATTTAAAACAACAGATGGGATAAGTAATGCCAGGGTGGGATCTTTGAGCTTTGTGAATATCTCACACAACTGATGTTTACAATACATTCTGTATAATTCTATAATGCATAACACCCACACGAGTAATAACACAGAAGAATAACATGCCTGATAAGATTTTAAATAAATAAAATTACCCAATGCGATCAACACCTCTGAAACTTTTTTTATATACAGTAGAAATTAAGAATTTTGGAGTTTGTTAAAAAATTCATAACAGCAACCCACTTGAGTTTATACAACTCAGAGTGCAGCAGGTCACGGCAGATGGATGGTATCTGGATGATACAACTGCTGTTGGTCTGCTTAGGAGGATTAAAATATGACGGCATACATGCTCTTCCTTATTCCTAACAATTAAATATATACATTTTAATAGTGTGATAGGAGTGAGAGTGTTATATATTTGTATATTTAGATTTAATGTCAAGCAGTTTTGACTGTTTTAGTGAGAATCTGGTGCAGAATCTTAATGTGACCTGACCTAAACAGGCCAAACTACGATAACTTTCAGTTGTGTTCCGAATGCCTGCACACAACTGTCCCTTTCACCTCATAAAGCCTCTTTGCCTCAAATCTTGGCCCTCCACACTTCCTTCTTCAACCATCCCACACTCGCTACAGGAGGCGTGCTTCACAGCTGGAAAACCTTGGGTCAACAACGGAGTATTTGGGTGCAGCATGAAACACAAAAACAGATTTTTCTCCAGCAGAGATCTACAGTATAAAATAGTAATGGCAATCGGCATCCTACTGCTTGCTCTAACTTCTTTTTTTAAATGATTTAATACACTGATACATGATATCGTTAAAAGCCACAAAGAGCCCAAAAAGCTTAAGACTATCCTGACAAACTTCATTTTAAATGATGTACTTTCCTCTTATTCTTTTCCTCATCTTCACCACAGGGGATCAAGTGTATCACTACATTTTATGGCATGATCATAAACCAAACAGACAATCAACATAAATGCGACACATCTAGAGGGTGCCCAAACATTACACTGACACCTGGGCCTCTTTATTGCAAAGTACCTGAAATACTTTAAAATGGAAATTGAATTTACTCCCCTGGAGAGTTTTGATGAAAGGATCTTTGCAGGAAATCGAAGTGCTTATCAAATAGACGGTGTGGCTGGCAGCTGCTACAGAACTAAAATTTGGGATGACCTCGTGGATTCCCATGGCTCAACGCTTGGCTGGAAATAAGAGATGATGATAGATGGGCAGATGGGCACAGAGACAAGGCACTGCAGTGACACAGAGGTAGGAAACAAAACTAATAATAAGAGAGAGAGAGAGAAAAGTCATAAGCAAGAGAGAAATGGACCGCTGCTTGAAAGAAAACAGCTATACAAAACATAAAAAAAATGAGAGTGAGAAATCTTTTATTGGTGTCAAAACCACAAGACACCAAATGGGTTTCAACACAAGTACTGTGTTTTCAACATTACCTTCTACAATGTCAGTTGTCTAAAAAGTTGAATTAATGGCCAATGAAGATAACAATAAATGTTTGGAGTGAGTTAGGAGCACCGACATTGCATGACAATTAATGGCTAATGGCCAATATTTGTGACCTTTTTGTCATTATTATGATATAATATACTTGGTATAATACTGAGGATGTAAAAAAAAAAACCCAGACTGTGCAATACAACCTTCACAGAGTATACTAAAAGTACATAAACATACCTCAGTCCTCAGTCAGACTGTTGACAAGAGAAGGTCTACAATATTAATACCCCGAAGACTCATTTCATTTCTGAGTGAACAGAACCTTCAAGAAACCCACTGAAGAATCACTATTTTCTTTTCTAGGAGAAACATCAGTGCACAGCATCAAAATTCATGGCAAAGACATTTAGATTGTGCTCTCAGATTTTCTGAGTCTGAACTTATAGAATAGGACACACAGCACACCTTTAAATCCTTAAATTCCATTAATAAGGACATAGTGTTCCTCAGGCAATGTGCTGCGAGATTCATCAAAGAAGGGCAAATTGACACTGACGTCAAAAAAAAAAAAAAAGAAAGAAAGAAATCTATAGCATAATTTTCTTTGTCGTCTAACATTCACCGGGCCCATCTATTTCTTCAAGGGCATGACAAAAGGTGTCAACAAACGCGCTAAAATGACTGTGAGAGATCATCTTGGCCCTCCATCATCATCCCTGACGCGTCTTTGTCAGAATCGCACACAATTTATCTGAACGTTATTTCTCCTCGTTGATGAGATTCTGTAACATATTTGCTTTTCAAATCAGAGAGTGAAAAAGGGACATTGGCATCCTGGAAAAACAGCATTCCCATCAAGACCAAAAATGAATCATTTTCGGCATGGAGGCGTTGCAGCTTACAACAGTGTAAAACCACAAGAAGCTTAACATTAGTGTTTGTCTTAACTTTAATTTTCCTCCCATGCAATTTAGCAATTTAAATGTGAAGCAATTTAAAAAATGTGGGTTATCCCTTTTTCACAACTCAATTAAAAGAAGAATGATCACTTTACCAGTAAATGAAATATGAAACAGTCAGCTGAGATATAAACACACTTGTGGTTGTAAGTGTTATCAGACACAAATACGAAGCTATTAGGTTTCATTCAAGCTCATATCTTTCACATCATATGTTAAATTGGTGTGACATTCTCAAAGGAAACTAAAGCTGAATTGGTTTTCATTTCATCTTTAAGTGAGAAAGTCTATATTCTAAGTCTAAGTCTAAACACACATACACACACACACAATAATAAGGGCCAGGAGAAATAAAAGGCTATAGATGTTTTCCATAAACAATATTATCCTGTCCTTGAGCAGAGGCATTATTCCATTGAAAGCTTACACTTTATATGTAAATGCCAGAAGTGATGGTTATGTTATTCTAATCAAAATAGCCCTTTAATATTTTATAAGTTGTGGGTGGAAAGCAGAAAACAAACTATGGCTGTAACACTCAGCCCCGTAACGCCTGCTGTGCCTGCTAACTGCTGCCTCTGTTTGTTGCAGAGGTGTAGAGAATGCCATAAGCCATTTTTGATGTGGCTGCTTTTTATTTTGTTGTTGTTTTTTTTTTTTTTTTTTTTCTTCTTCTTTTCCTTTTTTTTCCCCCCAGCTTCCGATAAGTGACTGTTACACTCCAAAATTAGCATGTTTATTGCTTGCTGTAGCCCTGCCATGCCTGTTTGCATATCAAGCTGTTAGGTCCATATAGCCTGCGTCTGTTTGGTTTGAAGTTGTGGGATTGTTAGGCACACCTTAAGTGGAACTATCCCTCACTCTCAGAGAGACAATTGTTGAGCTGAAACACTAAGCCTCACATTATGCACTATTGATCTTCTCTCATACTGTGTGCGTTCTCTTGGCCTCATTATAACGCTATAAAAACTTTGTTTTTTTTTCAAAAAAGGGTATTACTTTAGAATCAAAAAATGTGTACAAATTTAAAACTGTATTAAAAGAAAAGTAAGTGATTGTAATCCAGTATGCTTTTTTTTGGTCAAATTCTAAATTTATCTAGTCACAGTTGTCTAGTTGTGTATTTGTACGTGTGCTTCAGGTGTATGCCTGCACTTTACAGAGCAGCTGTGGTTAATATAAGAATGGATTCTTATAGCCACAAACTTGTTTTGTGTTGAGTTTTATCACTTCATTGTTGAATCCTAGTGAATGTTTGTACTAAATTTGACAATATTCCCTCAGGGTATTACTGAGATATCATGTTCTCAAGAATGTATAGACTGACAACCTGAAAACATAATGCCTCAGGCTACAGCTATCACCAGTACAGAGGTATAAAAAAGGGAGTCAGGAAAAAGGGCAAAGAGCTGCATTAACACTGATGGAGTGGAGACTGCACAGTGGGGTGGGGGGTACTTCTAAAAGAAGGACTTACATGTAAAGTGGTTGTGGGGGTATTTGTTTTTCTGTTGAGTTCAAACAGTTTTTCTTCAGAGCTGCTTACTCCACCTTTAAATGCTTTTTTTTTCCAGTATATTTTTTTTCTGCTTAAAACAGCTGCTTACTGCAGCAAGAAATGAGGTTAAAGGAAGAGGTGAGAGTGAACCAAAACAGTAAAGTACAGGGCTAAACAAAGAGGCGAAAGATGCTAAAACCCTCCCACTGAGCTAGTGGGAACTGTAGAATTAGGTGGTAATTCTTGCTAGATTCCTAATTACACACAGTCATTTGATCTAGAGAGTTACATAGAATGTACTTCAACTTTCATAGCACACTCTTGATGTCTTCCTTACCCACCTTTCAAGCCAACACATGATGAATCATACATGTAGCCAATTGTTAAGTCATCATTTGTGTTTTGCTTTCAAGTCGACAGTGTTGTGAAAGCTCACTTTCAAAAACCAGATGTCGACCTGCGCTGAACTGTGTTTTACCTCCGGTCGTCACACTCCAAGATCTCTGCGTTCTGTGATCTGCTGGAATGTTTTTCCTTCTATGTGAGTGTTAGAATATGTGGCAATGGGAGTTAAAGATGCTGCCGGGTCCCCCAGGTATATGAAATTAGGTCACGTTATTCAGAGAGATGAGAGATTTCTGTGTACAATATACTGTTATAATTTATGCAGGTTTTCAGGGTATCTATCCCCACAGACTTGGGTGTTCTATCTGAAGATCTTTTTTTCCATCTCCACATGCCTAAAACAAATCAGTCCTTGGGTTTATTTTTGGCACAGACGTGATCCAGTTAATTAGAACAGAGGAACAATGCTTTCTCACAACTATTGTGAGGAACATGGTGTTGTTTTGAGGTCTAAGTTCTTCAGACAAAGCTACATTGAACGAGCCCTACATCATGTCATACTGTTTCTTGTTTTAAGTGAAAATCAAACTTTGACCAGATAGTTGGTAACGGTTGGTTAGAGCTAGGCTAATACCTATCATAACCTGAGAAGAAAAATGGAGGTCCTAGTCAATTTACCGGTCAATCCATCCTCTGACCATCACCTAAGGTCACGAGCTTTGGGCTAAAAGTATCTGAAATCACTTTATTCCACAGGGGTGGTTAGAATAAAGATAGTGCTCTTTGGTGTCCAAAGGAGGCAGTATGTCAGGCATCTGAACAGGAGACCTCCTGGGCACTTCCCTATGGAGGTTTTAAGAGCATGTCCAAATGGGAGGAGACCTCAGGGTACACTCAGAACATGTTGGAGAGATTATACATCTGATCTAACTTGAGGATGCCATGGGATCCTCCAGGAGGAGCTTCACCACATCCCAACTTTGGAAAAGCAGCAAAGCAGCAAGATGAAAACGGTGGATGGGTGGATGCCGTTTTCATTGGACACCATACTCAATACATAAACATCACATAAACCAGATATTGATTAAAATGGTTTTAATTTCAACAGAGCAATACCATATTTTCCTTTGTATTCTTATTTTTCTCCACTTTTTGTAAAAGTCATGAGAAAAACTACTTCAGCAAAACTACCCTGGGGGAACCCAGAAGTCTTTTTCTCACAAGATGATGAAGATAAACTATGATCTATTATTGATTTTTTTTCTTTCTGGGTGAATCAGGATGGAAGAATTGTGATGAAAAAGAGAAGACACACTTTTAGTATCAAGTATGAAATAATGAATGAAATAAAAAATGAAGTATTTATTTCCTTTTCTTGATCCACAACCTAATGTTCACCTAAATTCATTGTGTCATTGTGTTAACTGACAAACAGACTTGAAACTTAATCTCAGTTGAAGGAATAAAGTTCATTGCTGTGGAGGTGCCAAGGTTTTCAATGTAACCAAGTATCCAGAGTGATCACATTAGTAAACTACAGCTGCAGCTCCAAGTCTGCAAGTGTTGATTTCCTCGACCAAACTATAAATATGTTCAACATCCTGTTTTTCCATAACTAAGATGAGACAATAACAAGACAGCACCATTTTCATTAAACACCAAATGTGTCTGCATCAACATGCCATATGATTAACAAAGACAGGCAATAATAAAATACATAGTCAGAAAACTTAACCAAAATCTTGATGTCAAGAAAATTAAAGAGTTAAAAATTAAAGAGACCGAAAACAATTTCCTGTGTGGTCAGTACAACACTGAACCAATGGTTAACAAATGACAACAACAAGGCTCGGAGCAAAGACACAAGGTTATATCTGGTCCAATTTGACCAACAATAGAAAGGAAAAAAACACAAAACAATGCATGGCTTTGTCATTGCTTAAATTAGCAACATCAGACCAGACACCCTTTCTGCAAAGCTGCATTTTTAATCATAGAAGCTGTCATTTTGTGGCAAATTTGCATTTCCATTTTTTCTTTGGGCGTGAAATCATTTGGGTGAAATATTGTTTGAAAGCAGTTTGCTGAAGTTGGACTAAATTGCTCATTCTTATTCTTGACTATCATTAGAATAAAGGGTACGCAACACTGTGGTCAACTGGGATGAAGTTTTTAGTCGTGTAAAATTGGAAAATTAGAAAATAAGGACTAAGGCTAAACATGGGTTTTTAATCCAAAGGTCGATGACTAAGACTAAATGTAAAAGCAGGTCACAAGTAGCTAACACTGCTGTCTGCACTGTCTGGGAAAGTGGACAGCAAAGTCAAACAGCATCCAGACAGAACCAATTTCAAGTTCCATTATGGACTTCCTCAATAGTTTTGGTTGCTTTGCTGGCTTACTATCACACAACAAAAGAACTACCATTTTGATGCTATTGTTTTATGTCTCCTGTGGTCACAGAAACTTTGTACTATAGTACTGTCAGGAGGTTTTTGACCCATAATGACAGCTACAGCAGCTCATAACTCACAACAGAGCACTTCGGTGATGAATGCTGTCTGCCCTCGAGTGAACCCTGATGCAGATTCCCTCGCTGGTCTAACAGGGCCTGGTGTTGATCATAGTGCGGCAGAACCATGCATTTCAAGCACCCCTAAGTCAGCTATAGAATACAAACTCAACGTCTAGTTGAGGGAATGGAGTAAGGGGTGGGGTGGAAAGAGTAGGAGGAAAAAAAATGCATCAACATATTGCTGAGTGTGCTAAAAAGAATCCCATCAACTGTGAAGCTGTCTGGAGTGGCTTATACTCACAAACACACAAACACACACATCCACATACGAATATGCACCGCTCATTAAGGCGAGCTATTGTTCAGTCTTTCAGGCTAGTGTGGTCGTATTTACTTGAAACAGTTATGTAACAAGGCAGTCTAAATGCATAACAGGGATAAAATCCTATGGCGCTACAGTCACTGTCATATGAGGAAAAGTAAAAGTATAACAAGTCATCTAACAGTGTGTTGTTACGAGTAGAATCTTTGCTGAATGGCTAAAAAAAAACCCAATACGAACTTTAAATACCAGATACAATTATTCTCAAAATGCTTGTGACACTTTTTAAAAGTATATTCATTTTTGCTTCTCTTCTTTCCTGAAAGTTTTTCCTTATTGTCCTCAGTCCTTTGTGGATAAAAGCAGCCTTATCTTTTTTTCTTTTTTTGCAAAAAATTTTTAACAGCACTTATCATCCCATAGTGTCCCCCTGTCTCTCTCTCTGGTGAGCAAAGTGACTTAGATGTGGTGACAGGGAGCGATTCCTGAGTGTGGCGGTACAGATGCAGGAACAGCTCCAAGAAGCTTATGCAAAAAATACTTTTATGGCAGGACAGAATACCAAACCAAAACAATTGGTTGTGCACAGAAAGAAATCCTCTTTTTAAAAATCTAAAAAAATAATAAAATGTGACCATTATGTAACTACTTTGCTTACAATATACAACATAACATCACAAAAAATGTAATTAGTGAAGCACGATGTGAGATTTGTTGTGCTCACACCCAGTGCTGCAATTACTATTAAACTTGAAACATATTCCAGCTGCAGATTGTGTGATAAAACCCAGATTGATGAACCCACATTAATAATGTACAAGTTAGAGTTTGTACATTATATTGAGGCTGTTCAGTCCTCCACCGTCTGTTCAATCTCTCTCTCTGTCTTGGTACACACCCTTTAGGAGAACTTACTTACTGTAGATATACTATTACTACACCATTACTCAATCCCCTCAGGCAAAACTTGTGTTCCAGGCCACCCGGCCCCGAAATTGCTCATGATCTTTCACCACTGGCAAAAGAAAAGAAGAAGAAGAAAAAAATCCACAACTGGATGACTTATTTCTAGAGCTTCAGTGTGTGTGATAAAGTGTTGTATTCAGTATGCAGTCACATTTCTATCTTAATGTAGAATATCTGTATTATAATATACTTACATCCTACAGTATGCCACAAGCGTCTTTTTTTTTCTTTTTAGTTTATGAGTCTGCAGACCACCCCTCTTCCCATTTTAATAAAGGTAGTCTAATCTAATTTGATGATCCAGTGAGGGAATTAAAAGAATTGATGTTTGATGAAATTTCCGGTGACAGTTGAATAGCTGTGTTATCTTTTTTAAGCAAAGCCTTGACAGTGAAATAATACAAGACCTTATGGAATAAGGGCATTTAGTGTGGAGTCCTTGGAGAATGAAGAAAGGATCTTTTCCCAGTTAATTTATCATTGGTAGGAGTCCTAGCGTCCTTGTAAATCATCTTTTCGATTGTGGTGATGGATGGGCATTGGGGCCCTGAAAGTTAAACTATGGTGCTTTGGGAGTCGTTGTATGTTAGGGAATGTGATTTCCACCAATTCTAGTGAGAAATGGCCCACCGCTCATAATTCTTCCTTTCTCCCTGGTGCATAACAAGATCACATTTTTCTGCAAATGCATGTAAACAGTAGAGGCAGAGGAGGGAAAAGTCTCTGGGAGGGTGACATTATGTGGAATGTACCCAAGTATCTTGTTTTGCCGGTTATTTTGGCGAGTTGTGTTCCACATTTCTATTATCTGTGCTCATTAGAGGAAGAGAACTGAGTTGAAAATCTTCTCAGCTTTGAGCTCTTAGGTGAGCGAGTCCCTTTTAATCATAAAAAACTTAATTAAGGCCACAAAAAAATGTGTAATTTGCAAACTTCTTTCAGGTGTCTGATGTCTACTTCAGCTCTCGCCGTCAGTACCAAACCTTATTTCAGAAACTTGGTAAGTGATAAAAGAAATACATGGTTTGTTTGTATTTTTGAAGAAAACATGAAAACATCAGACATGATAATTCAACGAACACTCCCACACATATTTTTCAAAAAACATACACTGCTTCTCTCCTGTTGTATTATCTATAACAAATGAGTAATTGTGCATTTATGGCAGTGATTTTAAGACGCCATTAAACCAATGTCTTACAGGCCACATTCACTGGTTGTGCTGCCTCATACATTAGCCAGCATTTATTTTCAATAAAACGAAATGTCAGTGTTCCTCTTTTCAACGAGATGTATTTTTTCGCAGAGTTTCCAACACAGCATAAAATTTGATGTAGATGAAATAAAATCCATTTAGATTTATTAGAGAAGAAGCTCGCAGAATTTTAAAGTCTGTTTTTTTTAGAGATGCATTTCTGCTAGAGATTAAACTGGGATATATTTGACAGAAAAGTTTTTCAGACACGTAACTCAATCGTCAAGTGAATTAACAAGTTAACACAAATGAACAAGCGTGTGATTCCATCCTCAGTACAGTCTCAGTGTACCTTTAAACATTACTTCAAATTATTGAAATTATGCATGCAATTTCTTCATGTTAATGCTGTATCAATTATACTGCGTGTCGACGTTTTACGCATAAAGTGGCGTGTCCTTCAACATATAAGAAGTTAACAAATCTAATGAGTCTGAATGCTTGTCACCTAGGAATGAGAAGTGGCTGGAGAAAGCATGTTGGCTTCAGCACAGCCTCATTTAACATTCACACAATAATGTTTAATGAGACCTGGAAGTGGCCCAATACAGTATATCTGCAGGTCTTTTTTTTTTTTTTTTTTTTGCAACTGGCCACTGAGCGGCTTTGCTTCAGAAGCTGGAGGTTAAATGTGCTGCTCAAGGGCATCTCTGGGGTGGCTGGTGAGCCAGGGGAGAGCGTGACTTATTCACTTTCCAAGATCAGATTTTCAAAGCTCATCAAGGATTCATACGGGTAGAAAAGTGAAAAGAGTCGAGCTACTCTAACAAAAGAAATACACAGTAGGTGATGCATGTGTCGCAGGTAAACAATCAGCAGATGAAAAATGTTGATAATCCTTACCATCTGTGATATTAAAGGTTTCTGTAAATTAAATCTTGAAAATAACCTTTTTTTTTAACCAAAAAAAAAAAAAAATTCACTCATAGATCACCACCTTTTAGGTAATACTTACATCATTACATTTTATATATTGTGGATTTACAAATCGGCCTAACTGAGAAACTGCCAGGCTTTTCCATAGTGGTTTGTCTGGAGTACAAACAGAACAACTGAGGTAAATGCCAAATCAAATAAAAAATATATATTGTATATATGTATTATGGTGGTTTTGGGAATCAAATATAAACACAAGTTCCTCCAATGTTTTAATTAGTTTGAGTGTTTTTTTGAATATGGTGATTATAACTTGAATATTTGAACTTGAATGTGCTTGTTTTTTTTTTTTTTGTTTTGTTTTTTGGCAGCTATCATGTTGGCTTAATCACTGCCTTACAATATTTGCATCATCATCTGCATTCATGAGGCATACCTATGTATGCTTACGTTGTACATTTCTACTGATTAATATGTTTGTTTACCCTGCAGTGATCGTAGTGTTGAGCTATTGCACTACTGTACACACTGGCACAGAATAAGACTAAAAGTTCCCAGTGAATGTGCAAAAAAACTGTACAGAAAATCCATAAAACCTCATTCAATCATATACCCCACAAACTATTCTGTTCTATGCAGGCTGGCCATCTTTTTTTTTTTTTTTTTTTTCCCCATCGCCACTAGATAGTGAATAATAACTCCACAAAATAGAGAGGAAAATGAAATTCCTATTAGCTCTAATTACTTCTCCCATTTATCCTTGGGAATGACATGAAGATTAATGAAGCTCTCCACTATTTTAAGCAAGGTTATTTAAATGAATGATTTTACTGTCCTTATATCACAGCATTAATCTTAACATGAGACAAGTATGTTTCACTTTTTTTTTTAATCTTTTCCTTATCATTATTATTATTATTATCATTGTTATTGAAGAACCCTTTTTTAGTATTCTTGGCCATGCTCTTTAAATAACATCCACCGGAAAGTGACTTAAACAGAAATGGCAGTAAATTGTCTGTTGGTGTTGGGTAAAATCCAAATGTCTCTTCCAAAATTTGAATTAGCATAATAGCTTTGGCCCCTTACTCATGCAATCAGAAGTACTTTGAATCAGCCTTGTGGATCGTCTGAACTCATGTCTTGAAATGCATCAGACAAGACAAGAAGAAGCAGCAAACTGCAAACTTTGATCATCAACCTTTAAACCTCCAAAATGTAATTAGTTAATCAATCAATCTTTGAGTCCACATGAACATTTGAACAGAATCTGAAGAAAACCGTCCACAATACTGTTGTGATATCACATTCACACAGTCACAAGGCCTAAAGTGTGTGTTTTGTGGCCTTGTGCCTTTACCATCCAAATTTGAATCAGTCCATCTTGGAGTTCAAGAAAAACATGGACTGTCCAAGTGTTCCCCCATGTTAGTGAGATATTGTGATCATGACAGGGACAGACCTACAGATCTGAACAGAACAAAAATCTACAAGTAATTGCAAGTATACACTGAGCAATTTTGGGCTGTCCCAGACAAAAGACGACCATCGTAGGAAACATAGAGCTATCTTTGGCTGTGGCTCTAATGTCTTAGCGTCTTACGTCGCACTGACAGGTTCAAGGATGGCTGTTTTCAGCATCTTGCAACTAAAGATAACTCGAGATAAAATTTTAGCAGTATCAGAAATACAGGATGACTATTTCACAGTGTGACAGCTGCTACGACCTACTTCTACAATAGAAACTGGCAGCAGAAAATGACAATGGACATAACGGCACCGGCACTAAACCCAAGCAAATGAACGCTTGCTACAGTAACAATGGTGGCACTGAACATACTGTTTTTGGTAACTATAGTAGATGGATGACATACGTTGATGATGTTGCATATTGACATACGTCGTAACCTGTGATTCAGTAACTGGTCATCGTACGATCTGCACACATCAAACTTGACGTCGTACCCAGGTTTATTAGATCCATGTCGCATAGTGTGTCATGCAATGGTCTTATAAGATTGCCAAAATCGCACAGTGTATAAAGGTCATAAAGAAACCTAATTACAAGACTAGATAGACAAGCAAAATGTATTCACTCTATAAATTCAAATTATATGTATTATATTGAATTTACTATGTCAAAACAGAATAACTGTCAGTTGAGTATAATAAGTAATTTTAACAGTAATTCAAGTCAGTGGTTTATTAGTTAGCGCTGAATAAAAATAAGTTTACCAAATGCATTAGTGAAAGTCCATTTAAACCAGTTCTCTTCCTGTTAATTGCTGTTCATTCGCTATTGTCTTTCTCTGCTTGGTTCTGTGTACGTCTACTCTCACTGCCATTGACTTTCATGTGCTTCTTTCCATCCATGGAGATGGGAACATTCACAAAGAGAACAATCTTTGTGTTGCATGTGGTAATGGAGCAGAGTTGAGTGGATGCAGAGATGGCGAGGGGAAAAGCGCCAACTGCGCCCTCCTACGCGATAATATTGTCATGTTAGATTACCCATCAGCCTGTTGGCACTGCCCTGCATCTCCTTGAACCCACAACCCTGTTGAAGAGCAGCCAACTGCTAATGGTGTTTTTCTACAGAGAACTGTGGTGTGAACACGGTGCAGTGTGACATTACGCTCACTCCTGACTATTAAAGCTCCTAATTTTTAACTATATTCGTTGGTGTGCTTTAAGGTGATCTGTGCAGCACGGCACCATATTCTATGTCTTTTTCCTCAGCTGTTTTTACATTAAACTGTTAAAAGGACCACCTATACATGCTAATGTAATAACTGTAAAAGCGCCACTTTACGTGCTCCTGGAGCACTTCTATTAGTTCATCTCCTTGCTCAAGAGCACTCAACGTAGACATGATTACTGAACATTTAACATCAGTCACCCTTCAGATGCAGATACATCTTCCTGTCAATAACAGGTATTAAATTAACACTGCCTCTAAACCATGTTATCTAGCTGTTGTGTAACCAGTCAGTCCTTGTCTTAGTAAATGGTGGCAATGTTCTTTGTTGGTGCCGTTGTACTCATACAGTTTAATATAACACATAACTCTTGTGTAAGCGATGTGAAGATCTTCTACACACTATCACAACACAGACTCGTAAATGTCACGTTGTTTTATTAATAAGAAGGAGGCTGGTTGATAAGTTATTTTCAGTCACATACAAAACGTGATGATGCCTGGCTACCGTGCGACCACGTTTATAATCGCCGGAGTGTTAAATTATTTAATCTGGTGCAAAAATGGCAACAAAGCTGCTGTTGTTTGAGTTGAATATCATCAGAAGGCATTTATTATACAATAGTTTAAATATATGCTTCAGTATATCAACCTTTCATAACATTTACTTCCCATTACCACCCAGCTCTTAATGTACTATTAATAATTGAGTGACATGATAAGATCCAACATGTCCGGAGGGAAGCTACACCACTTGAGGTGACAACATTTTCTCCGTCTCAGTTCACTTCTCTGTTTGATGAGCTGCTCTTGAAGCCTCATTGAACATCTTCAATCACAAAATCTGAGTCACTGAGCTAATGTTGCTAACACTAATCTAATCAATAGCTATGGATAACTCACAGCACCTTATGAAAGAAAAGAATAAAATCCCAATGCTTGAGGGAAAAATATATTCCATATTTCCATACTGTTTTTCTCTCTTTTTTTTCACCCCCAAGACTGCAATGATTCTTAGATGATGCCTTAATCTGCTTTAAGGAAAATTTACAAGGCTTATATGACTTACAGTGGATCTGAGCTCATGATAAATGGAACAGTAACTCTTTTACACTTTGCCTAGATATCTTTACCCCCATAAATTACAAGGCAACTATAAAGGACAGTTTTTTTTTTGGTGGATTTTGCCCTACATATTTGCCCACATTTCCCTTAGACTAAATAAATATTACATTGGCCCTGGCTTTCTTGAATGGGACAGATTTAGCTGTATGCAGGTATAAAATCTCTTGTCAACCTGGGCTCTGTGCTCTGGCTGCTCACATTCACGTTGGATATAGTTAGTTAAATATGCATCCATGCTACCAGCTCATTTACATTCAGATTGGTAATTTATGAATTAAGTGTTGAGAGGGCTCATCTGTGGAGAAATCAATAGTTGATTCATGCATTATGTTTATGAGTCATGCTACAGTTAAGAGCTCATTATTTCTCTTCAAGTTCGATTTTTCCAGGGGTTTTTTTTTTTTACGCTCAGTACATTTTCATTTCAATATATTCCTCCATTTGCATTAGAAAATATTTCTATATTTAGGCAGTAATCATGCATGTTTCATCCATATCTCACTCACAGGGTAAGCTAATTAAAGTTTGAGTTTGTTATTAACTGCCATGTGTGCAACATATTCCCCAGTCACATATATATATAGTAGGTCATGACTTATAACACTGTTATCATTAGTATCAGGATCTTACCTGGCAACAGTTGCATGTACAGTATGTTATACGCATTTCTTGTCTTATTCAGTCAATAAATTGCAGCACAAATCAAGGTATGTTTTTGTTTTTTGTTTTTTTTTTCCCAGTTGCTGGACTGCAGATTTTTTACCTGTGGGCCAGCGTTAATTGTGATCATTAGTCATGTATTTATGGCTGACTAAGCCGCATGAAAAATAGCTTTGAGGCTTCTGTGTGCACCAGGCGACCCGTGGATCACCACAGCGGGTGACTTTTGTACCGTATTGTATAGTGACTAACAGCTGGAGATAGCATCAGTGAATCAATATCCCAGAGGGACAGATGAATTGTGGCTTCGAATGAACTCGGCCCATTTAGGACAAACAGATTATGGGATTTACTGTAATCTGCACGTAATACAGTTTACACCCTTCTTTGTTTTCTGCATAATCCGCTGCAATCCCATTTAATTTCATTGGCCTACAGATTGTTCTGTCTTTAGAAATAATTGTGATTGTCTGGCTATGTTGTCATTGACTACAATATAGATATGTTTCTATGAAGGCAAAAAAAAAAAGATAACTGTGTCGCTGAATTTTCTCATGTATGTATTATACTGAGTGATTTGCTCAGTCCATCTCTATTCATTACATTTTGCAGAGAAACAGGGAACTTTTTAAAAATCTATATTCAAGCTGAGGTGCAGAACATGAGCTGATTAAAACGGATGAATTAATTTCATCAGGAATTTCAGTCAGACAAGATCATTAACCATGGCAGATCTTTGATTTACTCTTGATGTCGTACAATAAAGACTCGTTCCCTTCATCGCTTCATATTCTTTTGATGAAGTCCAGCCCACCGCCCTGTAAAAGTGACAGTATTATTGTTTTATTTCCCCCTGCTCCATACGTTTAATATCCGCTCTGTGATGCTTTTCTCTTCTTCTTTTTTTTTTTGCCCCCCTGATGAATGCATTTTATATCGCTGTATCGCTTAGAACAATGAAACGCTCCAGTGGAAAAAAAAAAAAAAAAAAGGTCCTTTCAGTCTGTGTGTTTGAGGGGATTAGTCAACATTTTTGAAATTACTTTATGAGTTTTGAAGTTCTCAACTCGACAACGCACTTTCCTGCATTTCGATTTGAATGTTTATGCTTGTCAAACCACATTATTCAGCAGGGTGAACAGAGGAGGTCAAACTGCGGGAGAGTTCATCAGCATCATGACACATTGCAGGGAGTAACCGTCTGTTATCTTGGAGCTGTGACTGATTTTGAGGAAGAAAATATATTTGAATGAAATGCTTTTTAGTTTTTTCTTGAAAGGAATATGAAACGATGAAAACACATTGTATAATTATAAACTTGCCCCAATGCACTAAATCAATGCAACAGGTTGCATTTATGGCTGTATATTGTAGAAAAAAAAAGGGATGAATCTTCCACTTGGCTTCCACAGCTTTATTAACATGATGTTAGTATGTTAAATGTGTCTCTTGCTACAATAATTCCTGAACATTACGCAAATAATTTACTCCCCCAGATTTTAATGCACCATTGTTCTGTATAATTTACAATTTAGCAAATTGTTATTCAGCTGGAGTTTATTTTTGCATTGCAGGGCGACAGCCTGAGCAAATAACTTGAGTGACACTTCATCATTAATCGTTTAGAGAAGCATATGTGACAATTAAACAATGAAAATAGTTAATGATGCTCAAGTTGTTTTTTGACCTTATTCTTTACTCCATTAAAAGGCCCAGGCCCATTTATCAATTCCAAATTATGCTATTACCACAAAAAAGAAAAAAAAAAAAAAAAAAAAAAACAGATCTTGGAAATGTCACCACTGCATCTATTCATTTCTCAGGTGTGCAGTGATTCATATTCCATTAAACAAATATGTAAAGAGTGTCCATCCCTCTAAATATAAATTTTCCTGACCTTCATAAAAATGAGATTTTAAATGCAAATCACCTCAGCGGTGGAGGCAAAACTTCATCAATATCATAGGCATGATGAATGTGTCTGCCTAGAATCAATACGTCTCTGAAGATAGCCTGTATATAGGGCATGCCATTTACCATTTCTATAATATTACTACATACCATACAATCATTGTTTGAAATTGATTAATTAGTTGAAATGTTTTAACTAGATTTATAGATCACTTCCCGTCACAATCATCCAGTAACACACACTGAGTGGCACAGACCTTCTGTCATCAATCCCCTGTCGAGATGAAGCCAATTCACAGTGAAGACTATAGACTTATAATGTTTGTGCCTCTTCTCTAAGCTTGGTCACACAATATCATCGAGCTTCCAACAAATCCCTAAAATCCATCACTGTCCGGGGGTGGCATTTTCAAGTCTGACGATAACAACTGTTGCAGCTCATCACAAATACAGAGATAACCGGTGGAGGAGATTGGCTAGTCCATCACTGCAGGCCACAAGGGCACCATCTGAACGTACCGGTGTCCGGCTGGGTAATCAGTTCACGCAGATAATTTCTCTCTCTGACATGCACGCGGACATACACCGTCTACTGAGAGAGATTGCCTAAGAAGCCAATAGGTCTGAAAGACAAGGGGAACAGGGAGAGGGAGAGCAGCTATCACTCACCCAAGAACTGCTGAGTACCGTTTCACAGAGCAATATAAAACAGAGACCAAATCACTTACACAGGGAGACACAGTGGACAGGAGGACAACTTGACAATGAGTGACAGTGCTTTCAAATGTTTTCTTTTTTTTCCTCTATACAAGCACTCACAGCATTATCCCCCACTGACAGTTGTTTTTGTTATGGAGTTGTCAAGGTGTGCACAAACCGTACAAAAGGTATCTTACCCTCACACTGCATTGTCTTTATGTTGAAAGAGAAATGACACCGTTCTCCTGATGTGCTTATAACGGCAATGTCTCAGTTAATGAATTGCTCTGGTAATGCTGTCTGCTTGTGCTGGCGTTGTAAACTTGTGATGGAAAATGTTTGACAATTTGTTTGAAAATGTGACAAGATATGATTTGGTTTAATGAAATGATTTAACATCAACTTAAATCAAAATTTAGCCTTAAATTTATTTATTTCAGTGAAGAAAAGGGATCTGGACAAAAAAAAAAAAAAAAAAAGAAAGAAAAAAAGGAAAGGTAAATGATCTGCACTTCTATATCACTTTTCTAGTCATCTGTTGACCACCCAAAGCACTTTACACTACACTCTCTGCCATTCACCTATTCATACCCACCCTATTCACTCAGCGCTTACCTATTGTTAGCATTTCTTGCTAACCACATTCACACACTGATAGAACAGCCATCAGGGGCAACTTGGGATTCAGTATGTTGACACATAGACATTCAGACTGGAGAAGACGGGACACGAACCACCAACCTTCCAATTAGTAGATGATTTACACTACATCCAGAGCCACAGCCGCTCCAAATAAACACTGAATCACTAGAGATGATGTATTATTTTTGCTCATACATTCCAACACCATCCACACAATATGTCTGTCATCGTGAGATGTTACAAACCACAGTGCAGCATCTGATAAATTTGATTTAAGACTCATGAATCTGTTACTGAAAGCAGTTTTTCTGGGTTATTATATTATCCGACCCACTGGAAACAAAAGCGATCCAGCTCCCTGTTTTTCCGTTAACAAATGGATGTTTTTTCTTTTGGTGCTGGTCAT
The DNA here is from genome assembly GCA_016801845.1 of Polydactylus sextarius. NCBI lineage: Eukaryota > Metazoa > Chordata > Actinopteri > Polynemidae > Polydactylus > Polydactylus sextarius. The sequence continues at coordinate 9,598,390 of CM028915.1, read as the reverse complement.
TCCGACCTCAACTTTAACCCAGAGACGCTCACCCTCAACCCTGCTTTACTTTTGTTAAATATCAGCTTGTAAGAGATGGTACGAGACAGCAAAAAGAATCATGTGCCGCTGAGGCACAATTTCTTTTCTACTTTTCAGCCTTGTTTGCATAAATCCTGAGCAGTCAGACTCCCAGCAGATAAAACTCAACACTCTGGGTTCAAATCACTCAGGACCTTTTCTTTCCCTGTTATCTCCCTTCATCTCCTTTCAGTTCTTCTCTGGCGAATGGGGCATTAACCTTTATTTAATCAGGGTAGGTTATTGCGATTTTAATCTTTTTTATTTATCAGTGTAATTCAGTCGCTTTTTTGTGAAAAAAACACTGCAATCTTCACCGTTTTTTTTTTTTTTTTTGAGGAGGGGGGTGAACATATGTCAGTATTTGTCGTTTCTCGCAAAAACATGAGGAGTTTCATCGACTGAAGCTGCGCAGCACTTACTAAAGCTTCGATCTCCTCTTGACAGCATAACTTCACTGTCTTACACTGTCTGCTGTGCCTGAGTAGGTGTTAACGCAGTTGGATTCCCTCCAACCAATTACACCAGTCACTCGGATGAGCAGGGTGAACAGTGACAACCTGTAATTATCATTCTAAGTATTTTCTGAAGAGATTAATTCTTTCTGCACCAATGTGTCTAATCAAGATGGACTCTGTCAGTGCTGACAAATCAGTGGGGAAGCGATAGAAAGGAAAAGCATTTGAGTCAAGGCCAGCAACCACCACCCAACCCCCAATGGGGACTCATCGTTCTTGTTTTTTTTTCCATTTCTATTCCATTAACTTTCCCCGAGTTAAAAAGTTTCAATCTGTCAACTAGCTGAAGGTTAAAAAAAAAAAAAAAAACTTTCTAGTTTATTTGAAAAGTTTAGTTTACTAGTATTGTGTCCGCAAGTCTGTGTGATAAATGAGAAATAAATTAACCACAATTTGTGTTAAAAAAAAAAAAAAAAAAAAGAAAAGAAAAAAAGATTAGAAATTGTGTATTAATGGTAAGTAAATGGGAGTTCTAGCTTAAAGGTTCCTGGAAAAAAAGAAAGAAATGCAGTTAGTCACCACTGAACACCTCATTGAAGCTTTATGAAAACATTACAACAAGTCATCACACCTTTATATGAGCAAGGGAAATTGATATTTGAACAAGGTTGAACTACTTATTGAAAAAAAAAAACTTTAACTAGTTTAACTAGAAGGCTAGTATTTTCATTACCATTGTGTCTAATTTCATTAAGAATGTTATTGTGTTTCACTTACAGGCAAAATCATTTGATTTATCCCTCCAATTAACAGTTCATTTCATAATTTTCTAATGGAATTCAGGCCCCGAGACCGGTGGCGATTTGTTTTCATTTGCCATTTTCTTCATGACTACACCAGAAAAATCCCTTGAGACATTAAACAGCACCTGATCACTGGTTGAATGAGAGTCAAAATTTATTTAAAGGACCCGTGAAGGTTAATTTAAGTTAGCTTAAGTTGTTGGGTTAGCTTAGACAGAAAACCTTCCTTATTATTTTGATACCAGTTGTGTTGCCTTCACCCTCAATTCAGTTTTTTATTTAATCATTCATGAGTAGTGCATAATTTATTATACACTTGTTTATGCATGACTTGTTGCCCGAGGGTGTCGTTGTTTGGTTTTTCTTTCCTTTTTTGGTGAATGTTTGAGACGCGCTGTACTTCAGAAGCTTTGGCTGTAAAATGTTTAGTGCAGCTGCTTTAAGTTTTACAGTCTGCCCTCGCTAGCCAGAGGAGGAATGATTAGTCGTCTTCCTTGCCTAACCCTGCTCTTCTCTGAACAAAAAGAAAACAAGAATACGAAAATGCACTGTAGAAGTTTTTGTTTTGTTTTCTTTTCTTTTCTTTTTTTTTTTTTTTTTTGTAGTTAAATATTTAAATATTCATACTCGCTAAATAAAATCATTGATTTAAAAATGTGTCCCTTGCAGTGCTGCAGATTTGTTGAACTTGTTAAATTTAAAGACTACAATTCAGACCATTAAATTTACATTCTCTATTTATTTATTTATATTTGTAGTTCATTCAGAACTATATGAGATCTGACGGCAGGTTTTTTTTTCTATCAACAACATTTCAATAGCTTCGCTTTGGTAGAAATGGTGTTTAAAAAAAATCAACCTGATGGGATCATAATTACTCAACCTCATCAGGTCTGGCTAAATTAAGTGTGAAAGGATGAGCTGAACCCACTCCTGGGAATATTGATCTGACATCACCAGACTCTCCTGACCTTTGACCTTGAAAGCTGCAGGTGTGGATGACACTGCTGCTGGTTGTAATCTAGCTTACACTATAACATGGTGGTCTGTCAATAAATCAAAAGCAGAATGTGGTTGAACAGTAGGAAGCTGCCTTCAACTGTGAAAACTAGCACCAAGGGTCAATGTTATTATGGAGCGGTACACTAAAGCACTCACCACTGTTGGGACCAATAACAATCATTTGGCCTTTGCTTAGATCACTGGGTATGATAGCAATTACGTGTTTAATCTAAAATCATCAAATCAATCATGGAAATTCTGTTATTTCCATCAGTTTTCCTGCTGATGTAACAAGAGAATAGAGATTAAAATAAAAGAATTTGTCCCCTTTAATACCTTTTATATTAGAGCTTTCAAATGTATGTTTTATCAGTTTATTTCTGTCCTTCACTGAGACTTTGAAACAAATCTATCAACTGAGAATATTATAGATAGATAGATAGATAGATAGATAGATAGATAGATAGATAGATAGATAGATAGATAGATAGATAGATAGATAGATAGATAGATAGATAGATAGATAGATAGATAGATAGATAGATAGATAGATAGATAGATAGATAGATAGATAGATAGAAGATATACAGATATAATCAGAAAATACAGGAAATTTGTACAAAGTCTTTAAGAACACATGATAAAATATGATAAAACTCTGGAATGTACTTCTCTAGCCGCCCCCAGATTTGTTGCCCCAGCAGTGCTTCAGTGACCAACAACCACAAGCTGTTGACCAAATCACTGTTCCACACTCAGATCACTGATAGACATGCCTAGCCTGCGACAAACTGTTGGCAGATCCAGATGTGACAGGGGTCTCAACATCAGCTGCTGATCTTGCTTGTGAACACACTGACTCAAAGGTCAAACAGTCCAGCCATTGTCATCTTTGTGGCTCCACGATCTAAATGACAAGAGACAAATGGTAAAAATTACATCAAACAATTAGATTTTTCCTCTTTTTTGTATGGTATTAGAATGAACAGGAGCGGTAGCAGAATTTACATAATTACCATTATAATTTGATTAAGACAAGCCAAATGTAGTGATAACAATAAATGCAAAGTCAATTCTCAAGGTGTGAACACTGACTTCACAATGAAATCTGCGAAAAAACAATTTGAAGGAGAGTTTGAGAGACAAGATGGGACTTTATCTCAAATACTGAGAGAATTCAATATTCTGTCATTTTATGGCAAACTGGATATTACAGTTCTGTAAACAAGTAATTTGTATTGTACACATCTAATCTGAATTTCATTTATCTACTTTCGTCATATCAGAGTAGCAGTGGCAGGCAGTCAGTCACAATGTACTTCAGTTCACTGAATAACAGGTTACAACAGGTTTCCATCAGGGGCATGGTGACATAATGCATCAGCACTCTGATGTCCAGTCTATCAGCAAATTCAACAACTTTTAATCCTCAGGGGAAACTCAATCTTATGACTAATATAATTTGATGGTGTAGCGCGGAATAAATATAGTTGTAACCTTATTCTTATCATTATGAAAATGTGTCAAAATAACCTGCACAGACAGCAACTTATGAAAAGAGATTAGTTCCTGAAGGGATTGTCCTTAAAAAGCCTCAATATGGGGTTTGTCACCATCACATTAAATTACTGAACTTGAAATAACACATAGGCTGCATAAACAGATCTGAGAAGTTTAAAGCAAGGAATTTGTGTGAATGTGTAATTATTTGTGGGCTTAACTTTTCGGCTGCATCTGTTTTCCCGATACAATTTCAGTTTTCGTATTTTTAGATTCCTAACAAGCTGAAGAAGAAATTATTCCTTGGGTTTTGACTGAAGAGCGTACATTGTCTCCATAAATGCTGACAGCATAACTCAGTGCCTTATTCATTTCTCCAACCAATGAGCTCTGCCTTCATGAAACATGAAAAAACAAAAAAATATATATATTTTTAAAGTTTATTTCACCATACTGTCAAAGGTGGATCTAACCATCTTTAAAATGACCAAAATACACCTTGAGGACAAAGTATGAGAACATTTATCACATTTATAATAAATAATATTTTTTCCAGAGAAGAATTATTCATCCCCCCATCCATCCTCACCTGCTTGTTACTGTTGATGTCACAGGGGAGCTGCAGCATTCACTCAGTGTGAAATGCAGAGAAAAACCACCGACAGGTTGCCAGTTCATCACAAAGCTTACGCACAGCTGTCCGATACTATTTGGGAAAAGCGCCCCAATGTGACGATGTCAGATGGAGGACACCTCCACTTTCAGCTTCCAAATAAACAAACAGGTGTGGATAACATATGCTATGAGATCATAGAGTTTTTGATACAGTTCTGTAATGTGATTTTTGAACTGACATTGGCTTTAAATACTTAAAATCTCATCGGATAGAAAACACTAAAGATAACTTAAAAGAGCTATTTGTAAGTTTTAGCATTCGCTGCGTAGTTCTTATTAGTATTAACAGGTGTTTACTTACAAGACTAGAAGAAAAATTAACCTAAAACTAACCTAAAAGCTGTCTCCAGCAGTGTGAATAAATGTCAATGTTAGAATCTAGCTAAATGGTTACCATGCTAACCATTAGCATGCTGACCATTTAAAAGTGAAAAGCTAAAAACCAATAACTAGCTTAGCTAAATCATTAACTAAAACTAAGTTAAATGCTAACCACTTAGCCAAAAGTGGAAAGTGATAAAAAATAATACTTTTTTCTAACCTGTGAACTCTAGCATACAAACCATGCTAGCCATTTAGCCAAAAGTGAAATGTGATAAAAGTAATACCTATCTCTAACCAATTGGCTCTATCATGCTAACCATGCTAACCATTTAGCTATAAGTGAAAACTGATACAAATTAAAATGTTTTCTAACCAACCAGCTCTAGCATGCTAACCACGCTAACCATATAACTAGCCAGACCAGTCCAGAAACAGAAAACAGCACAATTAAAATGTGTCTAACATGGCCCAACTACCACTTTCTCCTCAACTATGCCTCACAAGTCAATTATGAGTAGAAGTGAAGAAGAAGTAGTTAAGAAGACTGAATTACTCAGTCGAATTCTCCAAGACACAAAACATTTACTAATTAACTGAAAAACTGACGACCTCCTGACAGAAGAAAAATCATGTTTGGACAGTGGGAATGTGTCTGGACGTGAAAGAAACAAACAGAAAGTCCCTGTGGCTTTGCTGCCACTATGCAATCTGAGATGATCAACTGCAGTCCAAATAATAAACCCATAAATAACAGTACAACTCTGTTATACGACACATGACTGCATGAAGAAGATAGTGACTTCAATCTCACTGAGCACTTTGTGGTTTGCTAACATCAATCACAATATCTTATGGTTCATTTCAAGTTTGTTAGAGCAGAAAATCCATATCCATTATTGTTTGTATGTCTTATACATTTCTGCATTATATTGAGCCTGTGGCTGCAGAAGATGTTAGAAAGGTTTATCTGATTTGCTACTAGAGAATACTATTTAGACAGATACACTGTTCTTCATTTTTCTCAACACACAAACAGGTGTTGAGCAGTACTGGATTTTTTTTAAAATGCCCAAATAAAGAATGTGGAGAAAACTGCTGCCAGGAAAGTATTTATCATGGAAATAGTGAGCATAAGGGAAGTATTCATCTCTCTTCCCAGTATTTGTAAAAGTGCCATGCCAGAGCTGTAGCTAAAGCAGTGATCGATCTGCTTAGGGCTGCCTGGACACACTGCAGCAGGCAGCTCTGGGGCGTCAGTCATTGCTCAAGTCTCAGCTCAGGGTCCTGCACTCTGTTGGCAGACCTGCCCTGTGTCCTACAATGCGAGAATGCAGCATTTGAAATATTAAGCAGGAACAGGGGGGAAAAAAGCACCGTCAGGGTTTCACCTTTATCCGCGTCAATTACAGTGGATGTTATGGAGCTGTGCCACAAATCTAACGTCCACCACAATGCTCAGTGTAGAGCCCCCCTTTGTGACTTTTAGTCCAGCACAGCATAAGTGCTTATCTACAACACAGTCTACAACCTACAGCATATGAAAAACAAAATAATTGTGCTGCCTGAAGACACGAAGAACACTGAACATCAATATGAAATGTCTTTATCAGTAGTACAAGACTTTTATTCGAATTTTCTTCCTTTCTTCTATAAATAAAACCATAAATACATGAGGTTTTTTTTTTCAAGCTCACATCAGTTTCCGCGGGCTTGTGTGTGTGTGTGGACATACAGTATGTGATTTCTAAACCTGACCGATCTATCTGGAGTTATGATGCCTTTCTCTACCCACACACCCCAGCTGCATTATAATTCTGACGCTCCAGGTGCTCCAATCTACTGATAAGGCAAAGCTCATAATCCATAAAGGAGCTGGCAGGGCCAGTATTTCTGTTTACTATTCAGAGACCAGCCTGTGGCAAATTAGACTTTTTTTCCCCGCTTCTATTAAAAGATATAGATGTATATCTATCTACATATAGACACGTGGTATACTGATTTATGTATCATTTTGATAGCTGCTTTAAACATAGTAGTAATGTAAATTTACATGCACTCATTTACATGACAGTCCGGTACATAGACACAGTACACACATATAACTAAAAGATATCAACTAAAACAGATATGTTCACGTCCATTTTCAGAATTCACTCGTTTCCTCTCCTATCTCAGTTGTACTTTAGAAAATAAAAGGAACACAGAGGGAACATTTTCATTCTGGTGAAACGCAGAGATTATAAAAGCACAATGCTGAATTACAGAATCACCTCGGTGGGATGCTCGGCCTCAACAACAGCTAGAGAAAGAAGCTGGTTCTTGTTGTGGGCACTCAAGAGAGATGAGATGGGTGAAATGAAAACTCATTTAGCTCACAATGGTCAAACTGTTATGAATTGAACGCGCCTTCAAACAACAAAGGGTTTCAGTTTTAAATCAATTACGCAAGATGTAAAATGGTTAAATGGGATTTGTCGATTACCTATTTGTAATCGTAGCATTACATGAAAATAAGGTACCATTAGCACAATTATGGAAATAAAAACACCTCCTTCAGAACTGAGAATCATTTTTATTAAAATGAAACCTTAAATGTTTTGCCAGACATTTGACTCAAGGCTGCTAAACTGCACAGTTTCATGGAACCAGTTGACATGACTTAGTTAAGTAAAATCAACATTTCATTTCCTAAGAGTGTCAGGATTGTGGCAATTTTCTGAAATTTTCTAAAAAATAATCTTAGAGACAGTTTTAGAGGAAGTTTTACTTGCTACTTTTTAATAAATTTTAATAATAGTGTTAAATTATCAGAAAACTGATAACTGATGCTTTTGTTGTAATGAAGAATGTTTTTTTCACTTGTATATTAAATGTAATATAACTCAAGAGAATGGAAAAAGTATCAGTTCAAAACAATGACCCCTTTTGAAGTCTTAAATAATTGACGTGTTGATGATGTGTGATAGCAGTATGTTAATATTGATATGGCCCAGGAGGGATTACACGCATTACATGTGTTATTGCATGTTCTGTTCAGTGTGTGTTCAGTATGTTACAGTACGTTAGATTTTATGACCTAATACGCTTTGGTTGTAAAATCTTGATCTACAAAAGCACTGCATGCATCATAGCTAAAGCCTTGGAAAACATAATGTTACATAACTGTGGACTGGATTATTATTAAATGTGGGGGGAAACAAATCAGATACTGAGACCATGAGACCAGAATTTGGTTTCAATATCTCTCATGTTGGCTCATGACAACAGAAGACGACGTATTAGTTAAGAATCCTCGACATATAAGCGGTGAGCTGGCATCACGTCTGTTTTTTTAATGCTGAATGAGCTGCGCTGGTCTGCTGCTGGTTAGGATTTACCAACCAGCTAATCTCTTCAGGAAAAAATACCCAGTGTAATGTGAAAACAAGCACCTCAGCTTTGACCTAGCCCAGCAGCAAATCTCAACACGTGGATATATACTAACCCATCAGTGTGCTGCTCCAGTGCCGGGGCAAATTATAGCTCTTGGAGGCTATGACGTGGAGAAATAGCATGACAAATTGTTCCCGGGTCACCCCCAGGAGCTGGAAGGATGAGACAAACTATGAGAAGATCTCTGACAATATGGGCCTGCTTGCAGAAGAAACAGACAGATGTTGCTATTTTTGTCTCTCCTTTGTCTTGTTGTTTGTGCACTTGACTATAATATTGAGTTGCTGTGTTACCACCAACAGATTTTTCAGGTGAAAGAACAGCGAAGGCACAGTAAATTAACCTTTGAAGGGTTGCTGTTAGAGAAAATTTGCCTAGAGGATAATTGGAGTTTACATAATAATTACACTACAATATGCCTCAAGATTTTTATCCTATTATGTCTTGTCCTTTTGTACTGAGGTATTTTAGATACATCCCATAAGATTTATGAATGTAAATGAAACTGTGACATTGTGACACTAAACAAAATAATGACTCTGCGGACCTTGCTGAGGAACTTTAATTCCAGACAATGTTGTTCCTCTTGTGTTCATTTAAATTCTGCTCCCCTGCGGCATTTGTGTACAATCTGTTCTCTACAAGCATAACCTTTAGAAAAAATAAATCCACTTGGCAAAGGCTGTGAATTATTCAATCTTATGCCAGAAAAAAAAAAATACCTGCAGACTAACATTTAAGGTTTTCACTCAACTCTTTCTAAACAAAAAGGTTTCAAGTGACAGAAAATTCAAGTATATTTCCTGCCTTGTTAAGAGAAATGAAGAACATTCCTGCCAACAATAATTCTGAAATCATTTCAAAACCTGTGAAAAACTGCTGTTCAACAAAATGAATTGAACCTGCATCTTGGTAAAACTATTTATGAATTTCGTTAAGATGATGAAGATAAATTCTGTGTATAAATACACAAGCAAATAAAATATATACAAATTTACAAATCTAAAACTGCTGCTTTGTGCAAATAATTGCCTGGTGTACAATACAATTCTGTATATTCTGGTGCTTCTGTTTTCCTGTTTTGTGTTTATCTACTTATTTGTTGCTGCAGTACAAAATTAAAGTGGATATTAAACCAGAGAAGAAAGAGAGAAACTTCAAAGGGAACTTGTATTCTTGTATTTCCACAGCTGAGGCCCTGTTAAGTGTTTATATAGTGGTAATGGTAATTGCACAACTCCTACTGTTAAAAAGAATTGAAAACAATAAAAACAATAGAGATAAAGAAAGCCATAAACAGACAGTGGGAGAGAGTGTTACCTTTTTAGTTTCCTGGTGGGAAACAAACACATATTCCTTTTTGCTACAAACCACATGCATGTGTTATGATTTCATTTTGTTGAACCAGGAGTCTGAACTGTTTCTCATGTCTCTGAAGGGCTTTTATACCTGACCCTGAACTGTCCAGTTTAATGCTGTTTGCTCACTTAATGCTGGTCCCACACTAGAGGATGACTGGGCAGAGTTTGGGTCTGATTTGCAATGATTCACCCGAGAATCGTGGGAGCGTTTCTAATGTCAGACTGGTCTGAACTGATTATCCTGCCAAACGATCCTGTAGTGGGAGAGTTTTCTTTTTCAGTTTCTCTCTGGTATTTTATTTTCTCTGTGTAAAACCAAACAAGCTAATGACAACAGGCCACGTCCATGTTTGTTTTGTAATGAAGTCGCATTCAATCATGATATGTGAGATACAAAGTCCTCGGAATCAACTCTGTATGTTTCCCTGTATCTTGACAATATCACCGGCTGTGTGCAGAGTGTTCTGATCAAAATACAGTTAGTCAGTAACATCTCTTGTTACATTTCAGGTCTCCTTTAAATTTTAAGATCTGAAAATCCTATAGCTGTTCTCAAGCTTAAAGTGATGATCCAGAGGAATTTGAATCCAGGGTCTATTTCCCCATGCATGCGAGTCGAACATCCCCTCAATAGCTATTTTAAGTTGGTCAAAGGATTTTCAAACACATGATGGGTGTTCCAGATCAGCAGATTCATCATTTTCTTTGCTCTTCATGGACATATCGGCCAGTTGTTCAGGAAAATGATGAATCTGCTGATTTGAAACAACCTTTGTTGCCAGTTGTTATGAAAATAAGAAGTTGGATAATTCTTGTCTTGTTAATAAACTCTCAGTACACTTACTTACTAAGTTATTGGTTCTTAGGTTTATGTGTAGGGACGCTATTCATGCTACTGCTGAAGTGAAGTGATATTCTTTTATTAGCTTTATTAGTGGTTAAAATATGACAATTTCGATACATTTCGGTGACTGTCCCACTTTCCTTCATTGTTAGCTACTTGGTTGTGAAAACAAGACAGTCAAACTCGATATTACTCTTGTGGGGGTGTGCGACCTGTATATGTGGTGAAATAGACCCTGGGTTCAAATTACTCCGGGCCATCACTTTAAATGACCTACTGACCAACCCCAGGCTTTTATAATAGTTTGATGGAACTTTAACACAACTCCAAAAGAAAGAAATGTCCTGTGCTTATACACTGCTTCTTACATAAGAGGTACCTATGGTTTCCCTTGGGGGAAATTCACAGTGACACAGCAGCACAAGGGAATGTACTTATATATATTTAAGGAAAAGAAATTATAAATAGCTCTGTGAAGCCAGTAGATAATGGCATCCTCCTTGTCAATGTCAGCATGGTACACAAACTGCCATAGGTCAGTGCTGCAAAGTAACATATCCGTAGCCTGAGGTGTTACAGAACAAGCCTCTCAGGAGTTTTCATGAAATGCGACTTAAAAACGACGAGGCTGTCGAGAGTGCTGGAACGTACTTTCTTGGGCACCAGAACTGTGCCAGGTGTTTTTCCCAGATCTTGTTCACACTTTTTTTAGCCTCAGGGAGATGCTGTCTGCACCTTGTGCACCTTAACAACCCTCTGGTTGATGATGTTAGGTACAATTGGTCTTGTTGGTCTGGGACTCGGTGAGCTGCAGTCTCACTCTGTCAAAAATGAGGAGAGGGAATTATAGAGAAAAGCAAAGTGGTTTATCATTTTGCGAAGCCAAATGCAGACAATTAATTAAGAAAATAATTATACACAGCATAATTAGAGATATTTAGCAATATTAAACACTTAACAATCCAATTCAGAGGCAAAGTACTTGACCATTAGACCTCAGTGAGGTCTGCTTTCATTTATCCATGAGGTACTTAGTTTACCTTGCTGTATTCGGTAAACAGAACAAACTTCTGAACTGTGTTTAAAAATAACAAATGGAACTTTTCTCTGACCACTACAACCATTCTTTTCCACTTCGTTATGTTTCAGTTTTCTTCTGCTTTTTATCACAGACACAGTCAAGATGATTCTGAGTCAAAGCTGAAACTCTCTTTCAGACAGCACATCTGTGGCTGAACGGTCACAGTCATGTTACATCAGATGATCAGAATAGTGTGTTATGATCAAGAACGGCACAGATGTTTGATGTTTTCTGCTGTAAAACATGATGCCTTCACAATAGACAGTAACACCTTTGGACAGGTGGGTCTACCGCTGATGCCTGACAGTCATCGTAATGACAAGGCTTGCATCTCCTCCGCTTTTCTGTCTTCTTGTTGCTCACCTCTGGACCTCACTGGCAGCTCATTAAATTCATTAGAAAATGCACAATGTAGTGATCCCATTGTCATCTTCTCTTGTAATATCACTATACATGACGTCTCCTTTTTATCGCATCTCTCCCAGTTTGTCATTGTTCATAACATGCAGTTGAGTTGTAGTCTTATGCTACTACAAAAGCTCATAATGAGTTTTTTTTTTTTTTTTTTGTAACTCCAGAGAACATAAACATGCACATGCCAGCATGACATCACCACAATCTGATTTGGGGCCATGTGGTATTGACTGTGTGTGCCAACATTCACTCACAAATTGTGAAGAAATTGAACTGCAAGTAATAAGATAACCATGGCTATTTTCACATCACTATGCCAATTCATTTGAAACAAACATGCATCTTTGCCTTTTAGTTCCATATAAATAGTGATGAACAAAGAAAATTAGATAACACAGTAACTTTTTTGTACCGTAACAATAAAGCAACTGTATGGTCACCACATGTCTACAATACCAGTTACCATGGTTACTAGATGATCTTTCATAAATATAAAATGTACTTTAATTATAACCTACAGATACTTGATACTGTTTTCTAAACAGTTCAACATCAAAAATCACAAAAAAAAAAAAAAGACAACAACAAACTGCACAGTTTGGAATCAGCCCAATTATAACTTTAGCACATAACAATGAAGCAAACTGAACAGTTAGATTTTATGTTTTCCTCAAATAAAACCAAACAAATTGGGTGTGAAAGCACCTTTAGCAACTAATTCTTAACTTTGTTGTTAGGGTGTACTACTGGGGTCAGTAATAATTAGCCAGAGCAGCCTTTCATTTATACAACACATACGATTCTATCCCTGCATGCTGTTCTTCAGGTCTAATATTGGTAGTGCTGGGGCCCACTGACAAGATAGGTCTGTTTATTTGCTTTGACCTGCTCTTGGGTGATTCATTACAGCTTGGATTTCTTTTCCTTTTGTTCCTGTCTCATTTTGCTGCTGCTGTGTTTTCTCTGTAAAGTCCTTTGTGACTTCCCTGTGATAAAAATGCTATGCAAATAAATTATTTTGAACTTTCAGTTTTCAGTTATATATTTTTCTCACATTATTGTGAGTATGGATTCTATACTCTCCAATAATGTGAGGAAAATATATCCAACATCTCTTCATACACATCCACAAATAAAAAATGTTTAATTGGATTATGGTTGAATGGATTATGGTGATGAATGGTATATTTCTATGCATCATGCATTTGTCCTCTATCAATATTTATGGCCAATCAGATGAAACCTTCCTGTGCTAGATCCCTGTCCCTTATGTAGATGCTAATAGCTGAAGTCCCAAAGTGCATTGAGAAGAGTGATGGTGTACTGGCTGAAGTGGCCAAGAAGAATGAGGAAAATGCAAATACAAAAGAACAGTGCATCTTTTATATAGAAATATTTAGGACTTTGAATGTAAGATGGGTGTAATACCGATCTATTTCCTCACATCATCTCATTTATACTTAGTTTCATACATTCCTATTCCTTAAATTTATGAATACTTATCTTTCTTACAAGTGTTTTGTGGCAGACTCTGATGATTAGATCACACTTTAAGAAAACATACCAAACAACTCATCCACAGGACACGGACCTTCTAATCCTGTCATAAACTACACTCAGACAGGCCAGAGAAACAGAATTCTGGGTGACCCCATAAACCCTTCTGAGAAGACCAGACTCCTCAGCAGCCATAAAACCTCCCTGCCATCATGTGATCAAAAACTTACTTGGACCAGTTGGTACCACATTCCAAGTGGCAAAGTTAGAATTTATGGGACCTTAGTTAAAACGCTTCATGTGTTCATACTGCCATCAAAAAGCTCCTTTAAGTTACATAAATTGAGCAACAACTCAGATCTCTGCTATGTACAGATGTAATTTTATTTGTCTTCATTTTGTGTGATAAGAAACCTTATCACACCTAGTGGGTGGCGTCGTGTCCCTAACGGTGAAAAAAAGCTGTTACCCGCAGTTCTTCTACCTCTGAACATCCATTAACCACCAGCCTGAGCATCAACAGTGGTGACCACAAGGAGGCAGACACCGAGTCAGGCTGACTTGCACACACCCAGGACTGCACAGCTGTGCTGTGACCCGCTGGTCTCCGAGACAACCACCCGGAGTCGTCCCATTGTAGCATCAGTTTCCCAGTCCTGCAGAGCCCATGAACTGCTGGTTGAAGTAGGCTGAGTTTCATTCTTACTTGCCTCTTGGTTTGAGGTCTGATAGTATATAAAATCTAAATTACAGATCATATAAATTAGTTATTCCACAGAGTTCGGTATTAGAATCATTATTCCTGTTCAAACAGATTCCCATAACCCAATTTATCAAACACCACATACACTAATTCATTTATTCAATAATTTGTTAATTTGTCCACTTGTGCATTTGGTTTCACTTTGTTTATTAATTTAGTCTTTACTTATTCGTTAGATTGACTCATTTACATTATAGTTCAGTCATTGTTTAGGGTATTGTTTCTTATTATTCTATCTTTTTGTTATATTTAGACTAAGTTCTTGCGTTTGGTTCTTTTTTGGGTGAGGATGGACAGATTTATCAAATCAGAATTTACCTCAGATCGAGATAAAATCAATCGAATTAACAGTCCAAATTTACTCAATTTCATTCCAAGTTTCCAATGTAAAACAGTCATCTTTGACATCGGCAAGAGGTGGTGCCCTGGTTTTAATTGACTGTCATTATATTACTCATTAGTAATTACATTAATAACAGTAATCCTAATAAAGTGTGGGATTTCCCCTACAGTTGGAACCGTAGTAAGGGTATCATTAGAAAATCAATGTCAAGTTACATAAACAATATCAGCCAATTAATCAGTCAGTATCTGAATCATATGCTACTCACTGGGGTCTATGTTAACAGCAAACTCAAACCAGAAAGACATTAAGACTGTATACTTAAGTATTTGTTTATTTATTGCAAGTCATATCAGCACTGCAATATTCTGAAATGTTATCATACGTTTTCCTAATATCATGCAGCTCTGATCTACAGCTCAACTTTACAGATTATTGTACCCACATCACAGCTCCTGCACCTCCTACACTATTTTTCTCTATCAGCAACATGACCCGTTTTATCCTGAAAACATTCCTCAAGCTGTCCTGACTGAAGCATAAATCAAACATCGTACCTCATCTCTCAACACTGCAATCTGTATGGGATTCATAACTTCTCTGTTGGTGGTTTTCACTCAAAGACCACAGATCTCTAAAATTCCTGACACCCCCCCTCTGACTCACCCAGCAAGCTCCCATCACCCTTCAGCTCACCCCAGATGGCTTGAAAGGGTTCTGCCTTGCTCTAGGGACCCCCATGCCAGCTGTGGTTACACGGGCCCAGCGGGGGATCTCTACCGCTCGCTCCCTTTGTTGGTGAAGCAGCAAGCTGGCTGCCCCCCATCCCTCCCACCCAGGTGTTTCTGCGGTGTTAGCTTCAGCTCCTATGGAGAAGGTATTGTGAGGTAAATATACTCAAGATGAACTGAGCGTCTGACTTCAAGCTGGTGGACTCCTGCACTCCAATATAAATGTGTATGGTCTGCAGTGTCTTTACTCAACTCTACTCTACTCTGTCTCTCTCTGTCTGTGGTGCGATTCATTTTTTTTTTAAGCGACTATTTAGAGCAAACTGGCTTTTGCATATAATTTGCCACCGAGGAATTTGGAGGAGCTTTTTAGAGGTTTTAATTTACAAACAAGTACCATGTAAAGTGACAGATACAGCGTTTTGCAATCGCCTTGCTGTAGATTATTTATGTTTATCTTAGGGTGTCCCCCTTTGTGTGGTGGTGTAAAGGTGTGCACAGGGACCAAATAAAAACCTTTTTAATTGTACAATAAAAGCATGGTAAAACTCACCCCCGCCCATCTCCTTTCTTGAGGAAATTGGCAGCGACAATAGTGAGTGAGACTGAACTCGAGCAGGAGGAGGCAGAGGCTTAATCCTCGATAAGATCTTAATGACATTGTACTGCAGAGATACTTTGTCTCCCATGACCCCAGTATACACAAGTACTAATCATCTGACTAATGATCTTTGTTCTGCTGGAATAACAACTCTGCGCTTTGTTTGTTTTATGCACAGACCAAAAATATAAAATAAAACAAAATACAGTGCCACATGCGCTGTAATGTTCTTCCCGAGTTGTTGTGATGATGAATTTTATAAGACAGCCATTTAAAGTAGGCATCTGAATTCCAGTGAGGGCCTATTACCTGACAGTACATTCAGAGAATAATCACAGTCTACCACCGGCACACGTCGACCTGACATGGAGTAACCTGCCCCGCTGCGTTCACGTAGACGGAAGAAAAAATGTTCACATTCTCCTTCATGTCTGCACTGAACTCAGGTGAACTCACTGAAATCAAACATCCAATTTAGCCTGTGAACTTCTTATTAATCCTCTGGAAAGACTCAATGAGGTGAAAAGTAATGGTTGCTGATGCAATCAGCAGGTAATGCAGGGATGGAATTTTCATTCAGAGAACAGATTTTTGCGAATAAATAAATCATGTATTTTAGGTAGCTTTTTTTTTTTTTTTTTTTAGATTCATTTAATCTTACTTTGAGCTTTGTTTTTCTTTCTCCCATAATCAGCCAAGAAATGGGCAAAAGTATTACCTGGTAATACCTTTAAATGATGGCATTGAAACCTCCCCCTCCCCCGTTTACATATTGTAGGTGGAGAAATTTCCATCAGCTGCTGCTGGTTCTGGTTTACTGCCTTTATTTTGAAATTCTATTTGAAATCTATTATGAATGGTTACAAGACAATGCAGGGGATGCTGTTTCAGTCTCTGATCACACTTGTAATTTTCAAGAACTAATTTTCCTTGATTGGTGCTAAACTTGAGGGTGGGGGAGGGTTGGGTTGATCCCTGTGCAGATGAAGTAGTATAGTGATTGGTTTTTGAAGAGGAGGATGTGGGAGCTGGAAAATAAAATGTTCTCTAAAATGTTCCTCTTCTCTCTCTTTTTTAGAAGAAAATGTTCTCATTATCTCGTTAAGTTATTACTTATACATTACAACTATACAAGAACACAGCTAATTTACATAACCAGTGCTGTGTCAGTTCAAAGCACATTTATCTCATTAGCAGTTCATTACTTTTAGAAATAAAATCCCTTTATCACCTGACTTCTGCATCAATACCGTCACTTGATATTAAGAAATACTATTAAATGACCTGATTTATCAGATAAGTGATCAGAAAAAGGAAAGGCTCGGCTATAAATTCAAAGGACTGCTGTAATATGAGGAGGATTTCCTATTCTATACTTCGGGTGTTTTATCTAGGTGTACCTAATAAACTGACAGGTGAGTGTAGGTTAGTTTAAGAACTGTGTCACACAACTGAAGAGGAGAACAGAATGAACTCATTTATAGTTACTTTTACATGTACCTACTCTCTTTGTTCTAACTTCTTTTCAAGTGTTTGCACCACATCTAACACATCACTGGAAAAAGGTGGCTCCATGTTACATAAAGAATATCAGACAGTTATTTGGTTATCAGATTTTTTTTTTTTTTTTTTTTTTACTCTCTTATCCCAGATCTCAGTCAGACCCTGGTAATAATCACATTCTCACTAATATATGACTGTTAAAAGAAAACATACAGAGCCAAATGACACTAAATCCCCCCTTAATGTAATGTTATATTAGGATAAAAACAACGACGCGTAAACAACTTGTCTATTCTGTTAATAATCCTGATGTATTATGCTTGTTTTGGGGATAAAGAGTAAACAAAACAGTGCCATCTTAAACAAAGCGTTCCAGGAAGTGACCGTACATAGTTGTTGTCCTGCTGTGATAAGATATTTTCAATTTGCGCAGAGCTTGGGTCTCCATCTAAAACACTAAATGCGGGTTTAGTGGCTGCAGTTTGTTTTTTCTGAGGGATCCATGTTTGTACTCACACTCATCTTCTTGAACACAGTCATTATCAGTGACATCTGTTTACAGATGCTATCGCGCTAAGCGACTGTACTTTTACGTTTCAGATATCACGGTCAACACAGTCGCTTCGTTGAGTTCTCAGCAACATATGCACGAGGTTTGACGTGGATTGAAAGAAAGACTGCAGAGACGAATTGAATCAGACAAAAATGCTCCTCAATTAGTTTCATAACAAAGAAGTGTTGATAAAAAGTTTTTTCATCAACTTTCCTTCTCGCTCTCTCTCTCTTTTTTAGGTGTCAAAATAATGATGAATTATTTGTGTACTGCTTCCTTTAAGCAGGTGTACATTCAGCTATCTTATCTGCTCACAGACTATTTGAAACTTGTAGGTTACATATGCGTCCAAATAAATCATTCCTTATCAAGGTGCATTACACCAGAAGCCCTTGTGATCTTTGTTTTAAAGGGTCCTCTCGGAACAGTTTCACCTTTCTGCTCGATACGAAAGAAAACAAACAGATTCGAAACGCAGACACACACAGCCTCCTTTCAACACAAATGATGTCAGACTACAACCACAATTGATTTCTCTGCGCTATTTCCCTACGACAAAGACACACAAAACACGTGCGACTGGACATTAAGTCAGCCACTAACCCTGTTGTTTTCTTCTTTTCCTCTCTTTTGCTTTATATTTGTGCTTTGAGACCAAGTCAGGCTAACCTCCATCTGTGGGGTAGAGTTTGCAATACACAACTCAAACTGCCAACCCTTCCACTAAAACCTTGAACCGCACTGGTAATGCGACAATAAAAACACCAGAGGAAGACGGTCTTTCCATCTTACATTTTTTATGAACGTAAGGGAAAGTTTTTTAAATGCAAAAGAAAGGGCAAGAGACGACAGACTTGACCAATGAAATCCTGTATTGATCTGATTTTTCTTGAATGAAACTTTGCATGTTACTCTGCAGGGTGAAACCTAGTTCACACCTGACTTTACCGAAGATTTGCACTAAGGAGTAGCTTGTCGATTTGGGCCAACAATCCCTGGTGAATTAACAGTTAATTAGCATAATGTATAAACAGTATTAAGCACTTGATCAGAGGCAGTTGTGTCAGAAGCGACTGTCAAAGAGCAACAGCCAATCAAAGGTGGGATGCAAGATGAATGCTGCTGCGGTCTGACAGATTCACTCAGAACTCTATTTAAAAGTCCGGCGGTTTTTGTTTAATTTTCAGTTTCTACAAAGTTCCCTGCATCTGATCGAAATATTACCTGACATTGGGGAGGTCTGCCGGTGATTTCGGCTGCTATGACAACCACTGTGCTGCCATGATGTTTACACAGTAGCTGGTTTAGTCTGTGTTGGAGGCTCACCGGTTCACAGGTGTTCCAGTGCTCGTCAACAGCAAACTGATGTAAATCACGGTGAGAAGCAGCGGCTCTATTCTGTCTAACTTGCACATGACAAGATGTATAGTTTGGTGACATCACGGTGTGATTGGGAGCTCAATCAGTAAAAAGTCTTGTAGTGTGAACACTACAGGTCTCAGACCAGTTGTTGAGAATCCTGATCATGGAAACACGAGTCGCCAAAGTGTGAATACCGCAACAATCACGGCAGCGTCTGTGACTTACAAATCGTTGGTTAGCGTGAACTAGGCTTTACACATTTCATGTATATCTAAATGTGACGTGGTTACTAAAAGGTAAGAAATACCAAATTCCAATTCACCCTTATTTATATGTATTTTTATTGGTTTCCAATAAATTCTTACATTTTTTTTTTTTAAACAAGAGAGTAAAGTTTTCATGAGACTGTGGGAGTCAGTTTTCTACATCCAAGCTGTATATGCATCCTCGATTGTTTGCAAATGGAAAACCTGTCAATATTCCCACAGCAAGATGCGGTATAATATCATATTTTAATATTTTCGGAGTTACTGTGAGTGTAGGCTCAAAAGGAAAATGTACTTTAAGAATTAGTTTCTGAAAACAGATCTTAACTTGTATTGAAATATAATGATTAAATTCTATTTAGATTGAGTTTTTTTTTCTAAATATAAAATATCTCTAAAATGTGCACTCAGTATTAACCTTGGCACTTTTTTAAACTGCAAATCACCAAAAATCATTAGGCTATTACTGTGTCGGATGTTGATGTAACAATGATGGATGTATACGTTTAAATCTAACATATTTCATTTGTATTTTTCATCGTCTGCCTCCAGCAGCATTTTATGCCCGTCAGGTCACAGCTGAATAAATATATTTAAAAATTAATCTTGCAAACAGTAGGATTTCAGCACTTTAGCGTCCATTAAGAAAATTAAAGTCTGCTAAATAATGTGGTCTGGTGGACTACGCTGAGTAAAATGTAATAGTGTTAACTCACTCTCTTTTCCAACTCTGGCTCTTTCACTGCTGCTTGATGTATGTGTGTTTTTTTTTTTTTTTTTTAGGCGCCACACGTTATTCTTTCTATCTTTACTGAATTAAAAGAGACACACACTTAACTTATAGAGTTAACATAATCAGAGTTGAGTGAACAAAGTCAGATCAAGGGCCTGTTTCAGTAGGTAAAAGTAGGTTTAGTCAAAAGTCAAGGTTACTTGCATTAGAGTCTAAGGCAACTAACCCTGAGTTCTGACTACACCTGCTTTGTGAAATTGGTCCCAAATATTCTGGAATTGAAATCCTCCAATCTAGAGTTGATGATTAAAACAGCACCAGAACTAGAACTAAGTCCTTCCCAATGTTGAGGAACCACACACACTATAGGAAAAGCACCGTTACATGGCCAATGAGGAGGATATGTCGAGGGTAAGTGTTCAGGACTTCTCCCAGCAGAGCTGCATGTTACACCTTTAATAAATCCTGCAGCCAATGCCAATTATATCTACGTATGGTGAGCTGCCCTGGAGGTCCCTTTGGCTCTATGCTGATGTTCAAACTCATTAGCCTGTAACTTAGGCTAAAGCCATGAGACACCACCGTTCACAGTATGGTGTGGTTGGTGCTATTCTGCTGTGACAACTTTGAAAATTCATCAGTCGCCCAAGAGATTCTGTGATCAAACACTGGGGAATATTTCTTAGCACTTTAAGGTAATACATCTCACTGCGCACAGCTATACTGCCAACGAAGTTCAAAGTTGATGAATTGATGTGCTTGTCTTATTATGTTATATGTATTTACTTATTTTCTTTGACTTTAAGGCCAAGCTCCTTGTCCTTGTGGGAATGTTGTTGAATTACCACCTGCATCCATCATGGTGTGTTAAGCCCCTCATTCTTCTGCTCCTCTCCCTTGCATTGACCTTGCTCTTGGCATCTTGGGTAAAATGCAGCTAAGGCTTAAATCAAACCATCCCGAGCAGACTATTCTAGTACCCCTCGAGGTAAAGTCTGTTAGAGAATTAATTAATCAGCTTGCAGATCTTTGCAGCATCTCCACATCTCACACTACAGCAGACACTAAACAGCTCTAAGTAAATGAAGGTGGAAATGAAAAAAGAAAGACTTGGAAGGAAAAAGATATTTATTTAAAAAAAAAAAAAAAACTGCTCCAGTCAAAGAGAACTTTTAACCAGGGTTCACTCTGAAGTCCTTATTCAGCATTTGCTATGAATGAAGGCTTGATGTGTGTTCATTGAAAGGGGCTAAATCAAGGACTGAACACTATCAAACAAGGAAGCTGCAAGATCACAATCAAAAGCAATTCTGTCACTGTCACCAGATGATTTATGACAGAATTAACAAGGCGGAGAAAGAGAGAGAGAGAGAGAGAGAAAGGATAGGGGGGAAAAAAGTGCATTGTACATTTGAGTGAGACAAAGCTCGACAGAAAGAGTGAGATGCATAGACAAAAAGAAATTTCCTGTAAAACATCTGATGTAATACTTCTGATATTGCAGCACTGACAGAATCCACGACTGCCTCACCTGCTTTCATTTTGTCACGTCATTGTAATTTCATTTCCCGCAGTCTCAAAAGACCCAGGGACATTTCAACTTTCTTTAATATGACAGATGTCCAATAATTCCGCATTTAATCTCTGCCCTGCGGGTGCAAAGTATGTGAGGCAGCAAATTGATGCCACTGTAGTCAGTGAGATGGTGGATTGCTAGTGATTCTGAAATTGGATACTTACTCATCCAAATTCACTGTCCTCATTAGAATGTCAGAATGGAGTTGGGCTGAGGCTCCATTTTTTTTTTCAAGACGTGTCTTTTCTGAAAGTTAAATAAAGCACAGAAAAATCTGCACCCAGGACAACAACACATGACAGGAACGTGAATTGTTTTCACTATGTGCTCTTCAGTTGTTAATTATAAGAGCCAAGCGATGCACTGCTCCATGATATGGCCGTAGGTTGGTTCAGTTACACTGTATTTAGTTTTTTTTTTTTTTTTTAATAGCATGTAAAAGACAAAGAGGCAAAGGCAGGTGACTGAGTAAATAAAACATGATGGTAGAATCTCCCACTGCTCTCTCGTTCAATAACATTCAAGTTGAGCTTTTTTTCCCCCCTTTCCTCAGCAGTAAATTAGTTTTTCTCACTGGATCTGCAATACGGGGGTGAAATTATAATCATGTTGCTTCAATTAGAGCCATGTTGCTTTGGGAACCACCCTTTGAACATTAATATCTCATTCCAGTCATTTCCGCACCTTAAGGCTCCAAGAAACAGCTCCTATATTGCACCTTTCCAAATGACTTATGACACGAAACAATGAAAAAAAGATTAGCCTTATTATACAGTTACTGTAGGCTTGTCAGTGTCAACATACTCTACATGTACAGAGCAGCAGATTAAAAATGATGGTTCTTTAGGGATGTGTTTTCCCCTGCATGTGATTTAGAGTATCTCAATTTTGCAATATTAGTTCTTTTCTTTATTATTTATTAAATAATTTAATTTATCCTAATATCAGCGGTATATAAACATGTGTTGTTGCCATGGTGCCACATGAGCAGCAGCCAGTTCAACAGCCGCTTCTCATTTTTCTTACTTTTTTCCTCTTTTTACCTAAACTTTTAAACATTTTAACTTTTTTTTTTTTCATGTGTTTTTCTCGCCTGGTTTTGTTGCGGACTATGACAACCAGAGAGCCATTGTACGATTGTTACTCCAGTGATCATCTGATGACAATGTGCTGCTCAAAGATACGACCAAACAAGAGACCCAAGATCCCGGTGGAGATAAGGTGGATGCAGTGCAGGAGTTAAGCGCTGTGAGGAGAATAGACGGTACAAACCATCAACATCGTCTGTAACCATGGGGAACGTACGATCTCTCCCCATAAGATGAAGAACTCACGGTGCTGACCAGCCCACAAAGGAAGTAGCTGACAGCAAAGCAGCATCATCACTGAGACATGTCAGCAGACAGGGGGCTAACGAGACCAGCAAGAGGAAGGATGTAGGTATCGTGATGTTTATTAATAAGAGACGATGTAACACGGAGCACATCAGTGTTACTGAGCAGTGCTGCTCACAGGACATTGAGCTGCTGGCTGTTAGCGTTTGTCCGTACTACATCCAGAGGAGTACTCGCTGTCGGCCGATGCTACAGCTACCTGTGAACTCTGTCATGTCCCAGCTGAAAACATCGCACCCACAAGCCTTCCTCCTCATCTCCAGACTACAAACTATTCATTTATTTTCTCTTAACTTTTTAATTTTTATTTATTGATTTTTTCTTGATTTTATTTGATTTTTTTATGCTGTCAAACAGATAAATTTCCCCATTGCAGGACAAATAAAAATATATTTGATTCTATTCTATATAAATATGATTAGTAATAGTTTATTATTAGGTATAGATTTGATTTTAAAGGACAAAGATGAAATAGTTTCAAAATAAGTGGTTCAGTTTAATAATGGTGGAGTGCGGTAAATTTCATTGATCAGAACATAAAAACAGTTGTTTGTTTTACTATAGAAAATGAATAAGGACTCAAAAGGACAGTTCATTCAAAAAAAAAAAAAAAAACAGGATGCTGCAGGACAGTATTTGACAAGCTGCCAAATAAATCTGTTACAGACATATTAATCATAATATCATACCAGTGGTTTTCCAGTCATCAACAACTAAGGAGTAACCCACGGGGGTTAACACTCAATGCACAAGCGCTGAAGTGTAAAACAAGACCTGGCCTCATGAAAAAGATGAAAAAAAAAACAATGGACATGGGGTTCTGGCTTCCATCCCTTATAACTGGCTTGTCAATAAATGGTAATGCAATACAGCAGCAATTACGATCACTGTGATTCCCAAAACTCACTTTTCTAACCAGAATTTTACACATTATGACTAATGAATAAATGTTTTATGATTATTAGCAAAGGTCACATTCGAAAAAGTTTGTAAGCTGCCATCAAAACTTAGACACATTCCTGTGCTCCTTGATGTTTTGATGGGTAAAATGGACAGAAAAAAACAATCTGACCAGAATCTGAACAGATACATTGACTTACATACATATTGCTGTTTTTACTGTATATGTTTACTAAACTTGCCTTGTCATATGCAATATGATGCCGGTTAAATGTGACAGAACATTATCCAAAACTAAAAAGGGGAAGAGAGCAACGATAACAAACTCTTCAATTAACCTCAATTTCATGTTGAATTTAAACTCTGACCTTTATTTTCTGCGTTTTGTGCCTTTTTAGAATCAGTCCAAGTTGAGATATGTAAACATTTTAATGATTTGCTGATATGGATGTTTCACTCTTTCATCTTTATTCCCTCACCCCTTCTTTTCATTTTCATTTCCCAGCTGTTATCCATCGTGTATAGTTGTTGGAGAAAGATCAGGTTAACTTTTACGTCCCTCAGAATGCTAGACAACACTAATCAATGACTGATTTCCAAATTGTTTTTGATTGATGTTTACTATCTTCGTCCTGTGGAATATTTGATAACTCTGTACAAGACACACCGTTAAAGCGGTGCAGTACAAATGGGAGAACAGAGTAGACAGAAGCCCAAGACGGGGCCGTGATTTATTGGGTACAAGTAGAATGCACTGTAAACCAAGGGAGAGGGAACTTTTTAATGGATTCTCTGTGAGAAAGACAAACAACTGGGAGTGTTCCTGTTCATCTTACTGAATGGATTTGGGGCCTCTGGCAGTCGCCAGGTGAGCTGTCAGAGCTTTAACAAGCTTAGTGGTTTACAAGGCTTTACTTGGATCTTCTACTTTCATTTTCTCTATTTTCTTTCCCTCCTTTTTGGGGCAATAAAATGACTGATATCCTATTGTCAGATTTATTCTGTCCCCTAGTTGGCAGCCCGACCACATAAAGTCTCTGTCATTCTCGACGTGCTGGCGTAGACTGAGCAGTCGGTAAAAGGCGGCATCAGCACAGCTGAAGAAAATCAATAACACTTTATTTGTGGTAGAAGTGAAATATGAGATTAATGAAAAATGTCCCATTTCTGACAAGGTTAAGGTTTCTTTTAATGTGTACTTGACCGGTGACTGATTCTCATTTATTCCAATTTGGTTGTGTGAAAAGAAGAAACAAGCTGCAGTAGCTGCCGTGTGACCTGTACTATTGCCAAATAAACATATTCTTTTTAACCAAATGCTTTAGTTGATCCACTATATAAATATGTTCAATAAATCTAGACAAGTACATCCATAAAATCTAGTTTTGAAGTCTTCCTTTGGCTGTTTTGACATCTTAAATACTGGGAAACTCCTTGGCTCACTGACGGAGTGACAAAGAAATGACGATGAACTGAATCACCACCCCACAGTTGTATACCTCCTGGACCAACCAGTCCAGTTGCTGTACAGCATGAATTATTATTAAGTTATGGCCAGAAGAATGTTTAGTGCAGTCACAAGGACCTCTAAACACCAAATTCTAATCTGTTCATTCTTGAATCTAAGTGAATGTTTGTGCCCATGTTTGTTTGAGCATCCTTGATATATTATGTTCAAAAGAACGTGAGAACTCACAAAAACTCAACCTTTAATTGTCAAAATCTAATCGGCTCCCCAAGAAATTCCTTCAAGGCAGTCTTTAAATGTCACATTCAAGAAGGCAAAAACTTGTTGTGAGGTAAATGTGATCTTTGTCATTGATCTGCAATGACAAACAAAGTTTATCAGTTAATCATTGAGTCCAAGTGAGCATTTTTGAAAGATTTGAAAGGATTCCCCTGAGGTATTACCATGGTAATGTACACACAAGAAAGGGACAGGTAAACAGACAACCTGAAAACATAATGCCTCAGGCCACAGTTGTAGGAAGTGCGCAGGCACATGACTATCACTACAAGACTTGTCACATTATCCCCTGGGAAACAGGAAACAGAGAGATCAACATCACGGTGAAAAAAAGATCTTTGTCTATTTAAAATGGTTTTCTGTAACAAAAGGCGCACACGGATTTGTTTCAGATATAAAATAAAGCTCCTCTGCAACTCCACAGGGTTATGACATAAATCACATGGATCTAGCAGATGTTAAAGATTGACAGATTTACAGAAAAAAACACTGGTATTGATTTTATAAGAAAGTCAAAGGACAAACACAATACAAATACATTTTACTCCCAGCTGCATGTCCTCAAGCAGAAGTTGTAAATGACAGGTTTCTGATGGCATGAAGCCAGTAAGTTCTTGTCTCTGCTCTGCTGAACTCAACCATTGTTTGATACCAAAAGGTCCCGGTCCTGGAATTTATCACCTGATGAGCCCGATGTTTCCTCCTTTCTGCTCTGTTGCTGCTCTCTGCATTATACACAGACCAGATTGGATGAAACTAAAACAGATTCAGGGATCTCTCAATATGGAAATGTGATGAGTATTTGCTTTCAATTGCAAGATAGAGAGCAAAGACCAGCTATTTTGACATGCAACCACCGAATTTCTGAAATCACACATGTATACTACTCACAGACGGCGTTTGTTGGTGACTTTCAGTTTGGTGAGCAAAGCTAGTGTATTTTTCAAAGCAGAGATAATTAGAGCAAACACGTCACTGATGCAACTGACAAGAGTTGGCAGTATCAAGCATGCATGTTGGTAACTAGCCAGAAAATCCTTATCACATTCCAGTTATGTGTTGGCAATTCAGATAAATGGACTGTTTTTCAACCCTGTTTTCACTTGCAGATACTTCGTATACAGTCGTCCCTGTAAGATTAGATGTTATTATTGGTGTTTGATTTTAAATCCCATTGAACACTAATCTAATTTAACCTGCCAATACTGTGTGACCTTTGGTGTGTTTCTTTATTGCACACCAGCTGGTGGTTCACCACTCAAGGTCTAAAGTCTCCGTTGTTACAGCGTCTTAGCAGCATATCGGCCTTCCCGTGTTAATTGAATGCAATCTGTCTGACCACTTATTCAAGTCCTTGCTGGAAAGAAAGAACCTCCAGTGCAAATATTTGCAGATTGTGAAATCCAATGACTGTAGTTGCACTAAGAGCCTGATTTATCTAACATGATGTCAGAGTGTGCATGTGTGCATGTGTGCGTGCGAATATATGTGAAGAACTACCCACAGGGTGGCTGAACCCTCATGCCATAATGTATGCTATGAATTTACAAGGGAATCAGGGGTTAGTCATTATTATCCTCCATCTGCGACTCCATGTGTTGTTAGTATAACAGGCTAAATCACAAATGCTGCTTGGTTGCGACAAGTCAGTTAGAAAATGACTCATGCTTCTGGATATGATGCTCTGGCTCACCAGGGAGGGAGGGAGGGGGAGGGAGAGAGAGAGGTAGAGAGAGAGAGGACAACCCCTTTTCTTTGTACACTGTCACAGCTAAATTTCCTCCTCCAGTTGAAAAAAGGCTTCATGTGAAGCCCTTCATGACATTCACCCACCTATTCGTCTTTTCACCTCACCGACGTTAAAGGAAGCATAAGTCAGGAACTTCATCCCACACACTGACCAGTAACACACATCATGCTGTCCATAAGACAAGATGGTGAGGGTTCACAGTGAATTACTGTAATTTAAAGAAGTTTCTTTTACAGTGTGGCCGACAAGGAAAAAGAAAAGGCAACAAAGTAGCTATGAATTACTCTCAAGATGCTGTTTCCTGGAGGGATTTTCAACTGGTTCTTCTCATTGGCCATATAAAGAACTTATAGCATGTTCAAGAGTTGCAGACTCCTTAACAAGAGTAGCATGATCTATTTCTTTCCCTCAGCGTCTAATTTGTTTTTAAAAGTCATTATTTGGTGTAGTTATTGTAGGTAGCTTTGGATCAAGAGGAATGACTGGAAATATCAGTTCTGCTGAGACAAAAGTCAAGGTTTTATCAATCTTAGTTGGGTCGCTAGAGTCAAAGAGTATGATGCTGAAAGACCCAAAACCCTTGAGGAGGTCAGAAACATCACTAATGATGTGTCTCAACACATCCAAGGATGTACTTTCAAATCATTAAAAAAGACAAATCTCTGCTGCGATAAAGCTACACATGAGGAGAGACTGTACAGAAGATCAATGCTATGACCACTCAGTTACTGTTTATATCAGTGCGGTTCAGCTTCACCAATCCTCTATGTTTTGTTATCACTAAGAACTTCTCTAAGATTTCAGATGTTTTTCTTTTGTTTTTGTTTTCATAAGTAACATACAAAAGAAATGTCTCTGCTTTGTTCGCAGAGAGAGAGGCTGCTTAGCAACCTAAAGTGGTGGATAGAAGGTCCAAACAAAAACATAAATGTATCACTGTCAGATCCAATCTAATTGTTGTTGTGGTTTTTCTTTGCAAAGGCTAATGAAAAAAAACAAAAAAAAAAAAACTTTGGACCTTTTTTCAGATTGTGCCACTTTGTGGCTTAAAGATATTATGAGCACATTAGGAGAGTAAATAAGTAATTGCACCTTTAAAATGCGCCTTGGGTAAACAAAGGTAATATTAAATTGTAACAGGGTTCAGTAAATTTACACTTCACAACTTAGGCCACTCTGTACATTGTATATGACTGTGTTAGTGTGTGAGTGCTTGTGTCTGTGTGTGAGTGCATTATCTACAATTGTGTATTTATTTCCTTTGTTGGGTGTTTTGTCCTCTGTCATCTTACACATTTCTTGTGGGGAATGTATCCCGGGGCAAACAATGTACCATTTGTCTCAGTCACTGTTCACTGCAGATAGCATACTGAGGAGTATTACACACAAAGCCTTGTGTTTAATCTCATTGTATTCATGCTAGCGCTGTACAAATCTCAGATTTATTGGAAATAAATGGAAAGTATTTATCACATCCTTAAAAATGAAGGAGTTGTGTTTACAACTTATTCAGGGTATAGAGTGTGCCTGATGGATGATCGCGCTAAGAAACTTCTGAATCTTCACAGTCAGGGGTTTAAGTATGAACCATAAATAGAATCTGGTATTATCACACAAAATGTCAAACTAATTTGCATTATATTGGCTGGACTCACACTCACACACGCATATAGGCTATATATAGATATAGATATAAAGAGCACATACTGTATGACCAGGCAGCATATACAGTGTGGTAAAAGGTATTAAAAGCTACTTCTGTGAATGCGGCTGTTCAGTAAGTGTTTGCAGCCTTGTTTCAAAAGTTGTTGTGAAACTAAAAGTTTCTAGTCAAGCTGGAAGCCCAGGAGGCTGTGATGCTCATTACACGCCAAGAAAAAAAAAGATTGTCAGAGGAATGAGCAATCAAGGGGTAACACAGTGTCTTAGATAGTTAGCTCTCTTTTCTCCCAATAAGAAGGGTCATGGGTATTATTTCTGGTTTGGTTAGCTGTCTGGGATCTTTCAGTGAGATGTTTGCATGTTTGCCAGGAGCTCTATTTCCCATCCAATCAAAACATGACTTGGGCCTTAAACTCATGGTAGGTGACAAATTCTGTCCTATTAAATAGAAGCATTCAAATGTAACATGTGCAGCAGATTTCACAGCAATCACTTCAGACCAAACTCCTGGACAGAGCAGCAGATAGATGGACCAACACCGTCATCTCTGGTGATACACTGCACAGCTAAAAATGGAGCAAAAAAAGGTGAATATTGATTGTTACATGACACTGCATACAAGACAACCTGGCTTTACAGTGCTGAGCCATCCGAACACCGTGGCTGACTCGTCTCTAGAGCCAGTTTGGGATCAAATAGGTCACACCACATGAAGGTGTGAGATAAATATAAATTGGACCAGCTCAGTAAACTGGGTCTGGAATAGCATTGTATGTAAATGACATGGCATCCTTAGTACCTGCATAGTACCTACAGGGAAAAGAGGTTACCTCCAATATATCAAGTATTCTGCCATCTGCCTCCTTCATACTTCTTTGTTTTTTCAATCGAAACCACCAAGTATTATACATTATATATAATATAAAAAAATGGAAACTAATGACAGCTACATGACCTTTTAGTTCTTTTTTTTTCACTTGATATACAACATGACTCATTTAACTTAATGAGCTCATTTGGGTTGATTTTGAATTGTGAAAGCTATTTTTCCTGAGTCTGAAAAACAACACAAAAAAGAAAACCTAATGACTTTATCACAACACTGACTGCTCAGCAAAGCATAACTGCACTGAAAAACGAAATTGTGATGAACTATAATCACAAGCTCTGATTAGGTTGAAAATATTCCTCAGGGGAAAAAAAAAAGCTGAGAAATTAAAGAAAAAAAAAAGAAGCTAAAAGGGGATAACGAAAAGAGGCCGTATTAGACAACAATTAAACAACAAAGCAAAAGACAGTGGAGATCATATCACTGACAAAACGCCAGAGATGTTGAGTAATTTGTCTCGGTAAACTCAAATCTTTGATTCTACATCTCCTCAGAGAGAATGATCCACCCCCACCGGCTTTACATGTCAAGGGTAAGATGTTGTGTCTTCAGGAGCAGCCGAGATAAATCTAAAACTGCCTCAACTGATGTGAAGTTTGAAAGCAAACGAGAACCTGGAGGTGTGGAGTTAGAAATGAGTGAGGTTACCAGTTCTCTGTAGCATGACTTTTTCTTTTTTCCTTGCTAGAGGCCAGCTGCTCAAGGCTACGTTAGCCACTAATAGCATAGCGCACCCAAATCCTCAGCTGAATTCTTTATTCTCCTAGTATGAGCAGTGGCATGTCTTGCACAAAAGTTCAGTCTTAAAAATTTGCCTTTCAACCGAAAGATAGATATAGATAGATAGACATTTTTTTCTGATACTAATTTGGGCGCGTGTGGGTGTGTTTATGTGTTAAGGGCATATTTTACACAGCAATTTAAGAAAAAATTTAATTAACTTGTCAAAGTCAAGGATTTGCCTTATTTGTTGTGGCAAATTCATAATCTTCACCCTTCTTTCCTTTCATCTGTAGCTTAAATAAACCCTGAGTGCGCTGGCAGATTGCACCTTTTCCAGTTGCAAATTTAAAAAGCCTGAAGGCCAAAGCAAACTTAACTAGTATTTAACATTCTGCTGCTGGGAGGTAGCTGTGTAAATAATACAGAGGTGCAGTAGCGGCAAAACTTGTGTTTACAAGAGCAATTCTCAGCTCAGAACCTCTCTATGTCCCTTGAGCTTCACTTTTCAGAGAAACTTTCAAAAAGGAAGAAATGCAAAAAGCTTCAGTGGGAGGCACAAAAAATAGGTGTGATACAAGCTTGACTTTCCATAAAATCTTTAGTAGTGGTAGTTGAAATTTGGTTTGTTTTACTTACTATGCAAACTTGCAAATTTAAGAGCAAGTTACAATCTAATGGGAGAGTTTATTGACAGGTATTTTCACTTGTTGGCTGACTGGAACTTCTTGGGGACTGCATGGGAAATAGCAGACCATCGCCTGACTTTTCTGTTATTTGGGTTGCACCAGAAAAACTAAGACATTTAGAATTCCCAGCGCCGAGCCCCATCATAGTTCTGTCAAACTTCTAACTAAAAGAAGTTTCATCAGCCAGAATAACTGAAAACACCGGTGTTCACAGAGCCTTTAACAAAAAGGAAACAATATTCCATCCCTTTTTCAGCAGCGAATAGTAAATGTTGAATTCAGACATGTATTGGCAATGTGGTCGTAACAATAGGGTTGCCGGCTGATCAAAGATGCAAACCATCACTTGTAGAGACTCCTCAGTTGACAGATTCTTCAAGTCAGGCATTTTTTTCTTTCTCTGGATCACGATTTCCAGGCAGTGTGTAGTTTACGTATGGGGATGGAAATGTCTGAAATGCACCAAGAACAAGAGGTAGCCATTTCAACAACAGTAAGTCATCCCATCCCATGAAGAAGTTGACAGGGATAACACAGGCAGCTGAAGACCCGAGGTAAGTGTGAGTGAGACGGAGGCACCTGTCTGAGTTTACAACTTGCCACATCTTGACATGACACAGACAGTTTTATATCTTAATATTCCTGCACATTTCTAATCCATTGTTAGCATAGCTAGCCCACGTTCACTCACAGCTCTCACAAAATTCTGAGTCAGGGACAGCCTTTCATAACATACTCTATGTGCAGTAATGATTCACTGTGATCTGCAGATTCGTGCATTAATCATAATCCTCTTTTCTCATTTGGTGGCATTTAAACCAGTCACCAGTAAATAGCCTGTGAAATGCATACACTTTAATGTATACTGCATATTACAGCACAGCTCGGTATTGATGAGACGATGGATTTGTTTAGAGCTTTGCAGACACGATACAGTAGAGGTGTAAAAATGTTTATTAACTTCATGAACACTTAAGATTCATAGCATGTAAACACAGAACAACATGAAGCACTAATGATGTGCTTCTGTCTGTAAACAACCTGTAGCAGAGAACGCGAGATTGTTTCATGTTTTCCATCCGGCGAGCAGCACCTCGCTGATTAGACGGAGCCACATTGTGTGTGTCCTGTACGCTGGCGTCAGTGGCAGGCAATAACAGAGATTGATAGCGGAGTTAGGACGGCCATTTGGGGCCTTGATCTACAGCATCAGATCTCAAGGGATGAAGCCATCCCAGCTACACTCAGCTGCCCAGGACCGGTGGTCACAGTAATCGAGAGGAGATGTATTTATAAAGTGCCCTGCTCAGCAACCCCGCTCATTCCAGTAAATCTGAGGAGGAGCTGAAAGGGAAAATGTCACAACCCAAGGACACTACAAGGAGCTAACCCTGCCATAGCCAGCAGGTAATTGGGGTGTCAGAGTGTCCCAGAATGCATTTCCTGCTATCACACCTTTTGGCTGCTAGCTAGTGTAACACTTCCATACTGGTGTAGTGAAAAGAGACAGTAAGAAAAGTATTGAGAGTTTGCCAAAAGGGGAAAGGCAAAGAGAGCATTGTGTCTAATAATGTAATGTATCATGCTTGCTTCTTACATACATACATACATATATACATTGTGACTATTAATGATTCAAAAGAACAATAAAGGTATTAAATGCAGCTTTACAGCAAAATATTTCCAAATGATTTAGATTACTCAGTGTTAGTTATTCATCAGAGCTTTCCTGAAGGTCTTGCTCTTTTTATTTGCTCATCCTCTAGCAAACAAACATCACACGCAAAGGTATTGATTGGGGCTCATGACAAAATGTATATAAAAAACACTGAGTTATTGCAAGTGGCTTCTGCACATTATAGATACAAGAGAAGGAGAGGAAGAGAAAAGGAAAGAAATGACCCTGAGGAAGGATGAGAAAATAACAGAATCTACAGACTCTTTACTGGCCGCTTGAGACTTTTGATCCTCAATACAAACCCAGCATTAAAACAGATGACACATCTTACAGTACACCAGAAAAGAAAAGAAAAAAACAGAAACGGTGTTTAGTTATGGCTGAACATTGAATTCAAATTGTTAACTTGTACCATGAAATTAAAGACCCGAGATAAAAACTGAATTTGCAGTAATTGTTCAAAAGATGCCTCAGCGAACTGACATGGCACCAGTACCAGAGCAAATCTACTGGGAAACACTAATGTGTTGTAGATGTTACACAGATGTCCTTTCAATTAACTAATTAGAAGGAAAGGGGAGGGGGGGGGATAATGATGCCTGCCTGCATGTGCTTAAACCATCCATGTCTCTTCATCCCCTGGTCCAAATGCAAGGCTGCCACTTTTAACTTGCGTGGCTGATGGAGATCAAGCAGATACTGATATGTAAATGAGGACAAGAATCGACCATGTAGATATGAGAGAGAGTCGACTGTAGATGCTGCACACTGTGAAGACTGCGATACCAACCCACTGACACTGCAGTGTGGAGACGGCATTTCAAACACCCACTTTTTTTTTTCCCTTCCTCAGGGAATAGCGCGATTTTAAGTCAAATTATTTCGTATTCCAAAAACAAATCCCCCTTTCATCCCTTTCATCAAGCATTACTTCTCAGTTCTATTCCGATTTAATGTTGACGGTAATTTTTCCCAAGCAAAGCTGTTTTAAGACAACATCAAAAATCCAAGGGGACACGATACTTACAGTAGAAAAAGGGAAGATTATATAATAAAGAGTATATATGATAGTGAACTAGTGAAATTCACACAAGAAAATAAAAACACAGGCCGAGAAAAAACACAGCTTCAGAAGCACCCATCAACAGTAAATAATAGAAACAATAATAAATGATATATAGCAGTATATACAGGCCATTGGGACCGTGATGCAATTGTTGAGACACAGTGACTTAACAATTTTATCACAGTCTTAACTTTGTGCTTTTTTACACAAATCATTCGATTTCCTTGTAAAAAAGCACAAAGTTAAGAATTGGATATGAAAATGTCATTTTAGGCCTTGGTTTAAATACTGAAGCTGTTTCTACTCATATAGGCAAATGACCCAGTTACCATCTTTAAATGTATTCAGGCAAATGGACAAATTGTCCCTTTGAGTAATTTGGGTGATGGGAATCATTAACATGCCAGATCAACCCTTCAAAACCAAGGAGCTTTTTTTTTATTTTCCTGTAATTTTTCACGTTCCCCGGAGACAGATACTGGTGTGTCGCAATGCTCAATCCTCTCTGATAAGCAATATGACATATACAGAGCAAATGCTGCTACATGCTGCCACCCACTTAACATGAACCTACATTCACTGGGCTGAATCTGTCTATTTTCTATCACGTGAATGTGAATAATCCAATCGAAGAAAATACAGTTGCTGTTATATTATCTTTAATTTAGCCAACGGGCTGGTGAAGAGGCTCAAAACAGATGACTCATCGATAGTCTTGACTGACATAACGAGATTTGCAAACAAAAGAGATGTATTAATTGCAAGATGTTGCTCACATTGTAATGAGGTTTCAGTTCTTTTGATGTATGAACTGGTTGTGTTATTCTTTGGCGCCTCTGCATCCCTTTAAGTGAGATCAGAAAAAAAAACTGAAAGACATTTAAAATCGCTGTATGAGCAGCTGAATTACTTCATCATCGATTGACAGCAAAGCTTCACCCACTTAAGACGCTTTTTTTTTTTTTTTTTTTGTTCCATAATTCAGAAGCTTTTGTAATCCCTCTATTACTAAAACACTGCAGCGGGACTATGCCAGCAACATACCCCACAAGAGGATTGCTACTGAATGCCCATGGCTGTTGATAAGAGTTTAAACAGATCACAGTTCTATGCTCTTGTTGCTAACAAAGAAAAGCCCACGTAACTGTTTAATGCACATCAACTCATTTGAGGTCAGTGGATCCATAAGTAGGTTATAACCCTTTTTTTAAAAAAATACAGAAAATGTTGCAGGTTTTTAACATCTTGCAGACAGCTTAGCTTTTTTCCCACAGTATACCTTCTAAACAACCCAGGCCAGATGATGCTGTCCCCTGTTTGACAGAAATTATTTAACAAAGGATACACAATTGACTTGTGGGTTTCTCTTAAGACAGAAACACTCCAACATCCTTGTAATGGGATCTAAGTTCTGCCAAGTAGCCCTTTTGTCCTGCTGAATCTATGTGCTGTCATTCTGCTGCTATGGGAAACTAACAATGCAATCAAGGCTTCTAACACAACAATACTGCTAAAAATAACAGCCAATGCGGCAAAAGCCCTTTTCACTCACTATAACACGTGTACTTCTCATGATTTTCTATCTTTTCTTTAGTTGATACAAAAAAAAAAAGTGTTTAATTCATGTTAAAAATGCCTCACTTGAATTTAATAATAAATTCAGGTGAGGAGTTTTGAAATAAGATAAAGTATCTCATCCACATCTTCAGGTTGCAATGACTTTTTTTTTTTTCCCCAACCAGAATAATTTACCCATCTGCCTTCAGGCATACATCACTCCAGTCAAGACTACAATCCAGCCGAAATTGAGCTCTGATATATGCCAGTGCACATGTCCCCAGTGTGAATTTGATACAGAAGACTTATCGTCGCCTGTGGGGTTAAATTCACGGGCAGTTGGTCAACGAACGTCCATCATGATTCACCTGGCTGATAGAAGTGTAAAATAACTGTTAAGACAGAACATTGGATATGTACATTGGCGAGAGTGCTTGTCAAATACTGGCTTACTGTTATTGTTGTAAGTAGTAGACTGAATGGCTTGATGGGAATAAATCTCATTTGTGTTGCTCTGTCAAGCATACAGAGCAGGAAGATTCCCAACCTTCCTTTCTATTTCTCCTTTGGATCATTAAATTCTCTTTTGGTCATGGTAAGAGTGGTTTATTGCTCCCCAGGCCCCCACTTTCTCCTTAGGCTTCGTCACACAGGAAAAAAGACAAGTCACATCATTGCATAAAGTGACATGCTGTTCAACATTAATTTTAACTATCGACTCTAACGCAGCATTTGATAGTCATCAGAAAAAGATGAAATATTCTCCTTTTTTTATTTCTAAAATGACTGCTTGGTGTTCATTTGTTTAAACGACACCTTGTTATCAAATTTAGATGAGAAAATGAAACGCAGAGACAACCGTGCGGAGCTGCAGTAAAGAGCTGGAGTTTTACATACAGAAAGACCTGAAGATCATTACTCATATCACAATTATTCTCCAATGGAAAATGAAACTTTTCCATTTCTGGATGTGAATATTTTCACTGCAAATCCATAACTGCTCATTATGGATTTCTTTTTTTCTTTTTTTTTTCCCTTCCCCGTGTTACGGCTGTAACCGGCTTCAGCATTTATAGATAGAGGATGAAAAAAATATGATATGAAAGGAGCGCAGTATTATTGAGGGCAAATTGACAAGAAATGGAGGTGAAACACTACCGTCAAGACTTCTCTACCACCCACCTATAAAAGCTTTCATCCTACAAAACCTTCAACAAGAATCCAACCTCAACCAGTAATTTCAGCCTGAGAAATAATTTTCTACACAAGATATCCTATTGAAATAATGTACAAATGGGGACAGAAAGAGATCCTTTGTGAAATAATTTCTGGCGCTGGTGGAAAATAAAACCGTTGTGAGTAATAGTGCACCTGCAAAAACTGTCAAATTAGTATGTGAGGACACAAGAAGTACTTAAAGAGGCTCCATTTATATCTTGAGAACATAATATGCATGTGTCACTAAGCCTATAGCTACATTGTATTGCTGGAAAGAAGTCAGGTGGTATGGTATATACAGCGATAAACTTGGTGTTTGTGAGGGCTGTGACGCGTGAATGGGAGTTCGGCGACGGAGAGAGCTGTTTGTTCTCCCATGTGGAACCTGTAAACCATTTTATCCACGATTGGTCCATGACTGTAACCATATGTTTATTATTGTGACCGTATAACAAAGCTCCAGCATCAGTGAATAGGGACCTAGGGACATTAAGATTGAGCAGTTGTTAAACATCCCTGGCCACACATCAGTTTGCATCCTGAACCACAGTGTATATTAGGTAGGTAAAATTAAGTGTTTCATTATTTTTTTTATTATTACATATTTCATGTAGGTTAATATTTTTTTTTAAATATATGCTGTCAAAGTGGCCATTTTCCTCCCCAGTTTTGTGCATAATGATTCTGGAGAGCACATACATTAAGTTATAAGTGAGTGATCAGGAGATTATAGAGTAATCAACGTTGTCTCTTTAAAAAATCTCTAATGTTGAGTTCAGGAAGGTAGTATTTTAACTGCTAAATCATTCGCTACATGTATAATTACGGTGCAATTAGTTGCCAGTAGTGTCTTTCAAAAGTACACTTTGATTAAAGTCCTTCTACAGAACATATTTAAAGCTACCGCTAATTAACATGATTTCGATCAGGAGAGACTGAGAGAGAGAGTGTGCAATTATGAAATGAATTTTATTGATAGCATATAAGAATCTTTAGCGCTCAGACACCGGCAGGATGTGGGAACTGTGGAGCCGATGCATGAGACGCAAGATATTGCCTGGGATAATCTTTCCTCCCGGGGCCTAGACACTGGTGGTGGGGGTGGAGAGGGAGCTAGATGAGTGTGCCCTGACGATGTCTTCGAAACAGTGGCTTGACTGGAGGGAGACTGGCTACCAGGTTAAGGTGGTGAAGGGGAGGTAGTGGGTCTTGCCGATGCCCGATGCTGAAATGACTGCTGAATGAGAGCAGAGAGAAATGACACTTTTAAATCCTTGCAGCTTGAGATTGATTGGTTGAAACCGCCATGTCGCGTGATGATTGGATAAAGACAAGGCTAGCAGGTGTGTAATGTGGATGGTCTTCCTGAATGAACTTTCACTAAGCTCCATGACATGTTTTGGGTTCTCTTAAAGACGAAGCAAGCTGATGACATCTTCATCAGAATGTTTTCGGCTCTATTTTATGATCTGAGGCTGCCTTGTCAAGTATAGAAGCATAATGTACCTCCACAAAACACCATTACGGGGACGCTACTTGAATCTTTAAGTCCCCCAGCAGCACCTCCATCTTGGAGTGACCTTTCAGAAATGACACAGTGTCATATGTTAGTGCCTGACTGTTTGAAACGACCTGCGAGTGCATCGGCTCTCCCTCTGTCTCTTTCTTTTCTCCAGACACAGCAAACGTGTATAGAAGCAAGATACAAAGCAAAAAAAAAAAAAAAAGTCCAAATGTGTTCTGGGAGAATTAAAAATTGTTTAGTATGCAACAAGATGAGTGTTTTGTTGTTTTTTTTATTCTTCCTCTTTCTTGGCCATCCCTCTGTGTGGATCAAGGGGGAAATGCTGTGTGTCCTGCATCATTTGCATTTATATAGCACACATCCATAGCGCCTCCTCTGAGAGCCCTGTGAGGTGTTTAGTATGTGATGTATGTACGTGGGATAGTGGGTGTGTTTGGTGAGCGCTGACGGAATATATTATGTGTCGCTGCATCCGCTGGTGTGTGTTAAACTAAAGAATGACAAAGCCGGAGACTACACTGTGAGTTATATAAAGAGTTTGGCAGCACAAGGCAGCGGTAGATGTATTACTAGAAGCTTCTCCCTCCCCGGGTCTGTGGATGGAGCAGGGTGAAGTGAATACTGCCACACTCCCCCGGTACCTCCCCAGTTTCATTTAGCTACATTTACAAGTTCAAAAAAAAAAAAAAAAAAAAAAACATGTAGGTGATGTTAGTCGAAGCAGCTGCAGCTGAGCTTTAAAAGTATGTCAATTGCCCTTGAAGTGTAATCTTAGTGAATTTGGACCTCAGTGGCACTTTCTTAAAACCGTGACATACCATAAATGTCTGTAACGAAAAAGCTGGCAGGAGATCAGCGTTGCTTTAAAAGAGAGGTCAGGCGATATTTGAAGACGGAAAGAAAGAAAGAGAGAGAGAGAGTAAGAGAGACATGGGGCTAGTCATTTTGTACTGCACTTAACACAGACAAGGATACTTGTTAAAAATCAAGATTTTGTGACACTAAAACCAAATAAAAATGATTTACACAACGATGCCAAGAATCCAATGTCATTATTACAGGTTTTTGTACTTTTCTTATGTGTGAAAAGATTTATGTCTACATGATGAGGAGTGGAAAAAAAAGATGAATTTGAAAGACATTTTTCAACATGTCATCACATTTACAGATAGATATCCCAGTTCTGACAGTCACTCCAAAACACTGGCCCACCCTTTTTAAACCACTGCTCTCATTCACTTTGACAACTGATGTTGTCTCAGGGGGGGTGAAGGGGGTGGGGGGTAGGAGTGACTCACAAAACAGACAACCACTGGGCTAAAAGGCTTCAACACAGGAGTGTAAAATCCAGCAGCACCGCAGCTTTCTGGAAGCTGTCAAAAAATTCAGCTTTTCCATATGACGAATTCTGCAGTGCCTCATGGGGGCTAAAATAAAACTGGGCTGGTGAGCATTACGCCTCTCTCTCTCTCACTCTCTCTCTCCCTCCTTAAGGGTTTTCTGTATGTCAGAGATGAATATGTGAAAAGGGAGTGTTATACTGGGCTGCAGGTGCTGAATTGAGGTATTAGCTTCTTAACTATGGCTGAGCCTAGTGCAAATGCTTGAAATCCACACAGCTCCATGTCACCCTGTCTGTGTACTTTTAGCACTCCTGAGCGCTCTCTGTTTCTCCTTCCTCTTACCAGATCTCTCATGTCTAATCTATCAATCCATTTATCCACTTTCAGACACTCTCACAGACATTTATTTTCAGTGTTTTTTTTATTATTATTATTATTCAGATTAATGTGTTTATCTTTCGACTCAAATCAATTTTATGTAAACTATTCAAGCATACAAGCTAATGGTTGGTAGCGAAAACCAAATACACAAGACCTCACCCTAGAAGCACGCACCGAACAAACCCGTAACATACCGAACAGTTACGCAATGCAAACGTTAACCTTGGCAAGGTGATAAACACGTATTTGTTTTCCAGTCGTTTCAAACCTTTTTTTTTTTTTTGTTTGTTTCTTTTATCCACGTAAATGGATGAGGATATTTACACGGCAGTTTAAATCTGTCTATGCAACACTCTGAAAGCCCACTTAGCAATTTAAATGGGATCAGGGAAGCTTAGAAGGGGCAGTACCCCCTCCACCCCCCCAAAACACTTTGTGCAGTCAAACTGATAACTCTAAAGGTTTGAAATCCTCTTGTGTATGTGATAACACCTTCGCTCTTCTGAGAGCACGGTTTTTGAGATACACACATTCTAAAGCAAAGGTGTGAAAAAAAAAAGAAAAAGAAAAAGATAAAACAGTAATTATCTTGGAAACTTGAAATGAATGCCGCAGACTTTTTTTTTTTTTTTTTTAAATCTTATAAACACAAGCCTGTGACTCACTATTTGATGATAAAGCAGTAAAAAAAGAAAAAACAAAAAAAAGTTTCCCAAAATAAAAAAAATTCCCAAAACACAAAGATAAGTGTAACTGCTCCAGTGTAGCCGTGCTCCTCTTTGGAGGGACACAAGAGAAAAATGTGCCAGTGGTGAGAAAACACTACAGCTTCTGAAATACAGCCAGTGACAAGTTCTTTTGTTGTTGTTTTGATTTTTTACACATGAAAATCTGTCACTATTAACTTGGAGTGAAATGTCTACACAAATACTGGAAGGATTTCCATAAAACAGGGTTAAGATGTTACTTCAGAACAGGAGTGGCATGGACAGTTAAATGACTTAACATGTGAACAGCCATAACGACTCAATCAGAGGCCATCAGGACATAACTTGTTGGCGACTGGAACTGGAATTCTATTTAAAAGTCTGACATTTAATGTTTTTTCTTTAATTTTCAGTTTCTACAAAAATCCCCACTTCTGATAGAAAAGTTAACCAGTACCGGGGACGTCAGCTGGTGATTTCGGCTCCAATGAAAACCACCGCGTTGCTGTGATGTTTTAGACGGTGGCTGGTTTACTTTGTGCCAGCGGCAGTGTTTTGACCAGCAGCACTCACGGGTGCTCTGATGCTCATCGGCTGTAAATCAAGGTGAGAAGCAGCGGCGATATCCTGTCTAGTTCACGTGTGACAAGAGGTGCAGTTTGGTCATGACATGGTGTGACCAGGAGCTCAATCAGCCAGAAGTCTTGTAGTGTGAACACTACAGATCTCAGACCAGTTGTTGAGAATCCAATGACCACAGCACGTGGGCTAGTGTGAACTGGGCTTAAGTGACATGTCAGCTAAAGTAATGACTGTGCTGAGCTGATGTATTTGCTACCATCAATATATTGAATCCTTTTTTTTATGTTTACTGGTAAGTGACATTAAACTGTGTTACATAACATTCATTTCCAGGATGTTTTAAACAGGCACCTCATTAGTGTTGGGTTATTCACCAGAGAGGGTTGACAAATTATTTGCTTATCAAGGCTGCTATCACTTAATTTTTAATTTTAAATTCAACACCAGCCTATCAAAAGTCCATTATCGAAAAAAAAAACAAAACATTAAGCTCTAAGGATAGCTAGGCATAATTACATTTGAGACTGACAAAGTCTGACAGTGTAAAGTGTTACCTATGAAGACACGGTGATGTCTTCATCGTCTTAAAATGCTGCCGGGCTTGTATCTCATTTAAATACACAAATTAGATACATAAGGTTTTCGTAGCACGTTACTGGCAGAGTATGAACGCAGATGCCACCTGTACAACATATCCTCCATTATCTCACTGACTTTTTTTTTCTTTTTTTCTCTCATATTAGTGTGACAAAGAAAAGAGCTGGAGAAGCAGTTAATGCATTTGGGAGAGGGGAGAGTGGGTGATGGTGTAGCATACATCCAGACTTTTTTTTTTTTTTTTTTTTTTTTTTTGCTATATGACAATGAAATACCAGTCTGTCTGATGATGACTGATAATCATCAGGGATTGTTCACTAATTGCTTCATTATGTTTCGTGCTTTGTTCTGTACTGTGTTGTGTTTCTATCCTCTAGCATGCGCCTTCATATTCAGTTTTTTTTCCCCTCATACAGACAAAAATAAATAAATAAATAAAAAAAACTTCTCCCAGAAGCTTTGTTTTTATGTGAGCAACTGGAGCATCAAAAGAAACGTATTAACGTCTCATTGTTTCCAAAATAAAAACAGTAAACTGTCGGCTCTTGTCTAAGATTTCAGCTCCCGTTTCTTTTCTTGAATCTGTAATTATTGTGTCAATTCATTTCTATATTGTCTATACACTGCTCAGTCAATCAGTGCGTTTCCTGAGGCGCATTCAATAATTTATTCAAACTTGGCTTGCAGCGGTGGGTGACGCCACAAAAGGCAATGCCATCTTACACAATATGGAGACGAGGGGGAAAAAAAAGAAAAAGAGAAAAGATGAGAAGCATTTTATCGCAGACATGCAATCATCTGCTCTGTTTTTTTTTTTTTTTTTTTCTGTGCAGCAGTTTCCCAACAGATTTGATTGTTAACAGTCACAGTCTCTAAAGGGTTTGATAGCAGACTTTAGGCTGCTCTTCAAGTGTTTTCCATCTTCATAGTGACTGAGTTTGCACTTTTGCTCAGTTCACTGCTTTTGAGATTAAGGTTTTTCTGAGATTACTCTAAAAAGAAATACAAAATGTGTTATTTTTGTTTAACATGTAAACAGGCAGATTTAAATCTATCATCTGATCAGCATGAACTATGCAAAAAAAGAAATTCTTTTTTAAAGCAATAAAAGCACAGTTGGCCTAGCTAAACAAATGTTGGGTAAAATCAGTTCCAGATTGTAAAAAAACTACAGCACTTCACTCCTATATGATGAAGTGATGCTCCCATCATGCCTAGTGACTGTACAAACCTGTGGGGACAGTGCTATGGTCTGGGGTTGTTGCAGTTGGTCGGATCTGGGTTCATCAACATTATGTGCCCAAAGACTTAGGTCAGCTGACTACCTGAATATACTGAATGATCAGGTTAATATTTCTTCCCTGATGGCACGGCCTATTCCAAGATCAGGATTCATCGGGCTCATATTGTGACAGAGTGGTTCAGGGAGCACAAGACATCATTTTTACACATGGATTGAACACCACAGAGTCCAGAAATTTAACCCCATTGAGAAAAGTTGAGATGTGCTGGAGAAGACTGATCCGACTCTCCCATCATCCCATCAATACAAGATTTTGGTGAAAATTAATTCAACACTGGACGGAAATAAATCTTGTGGCACTGCAGAAGCTTATCGAGACAATGCCACAGCGAACGCCTGCTGTTATCAAAGCTAAAGGTGGTCGAATGAAATATCAGAGTGTGTGACCTTTTATTTTTTCAGTGGTGACTTTTTTTTTTTTGGCCAGGCAGTGTGCACAGCAACAGCCAGAAAAATATGTGCAAAAGTGCATATGTCCTGCAGTGGCGAGCGTGAGTAGTGTTTAACGTGCGCTCCAGTGCATTAGCATTAGCATTACAGGTACCTGTAAGTGCTGTAATGCGCGGAGGAAAATTATCATCAGCCCAATTTTGAAAATGTCTGACCAAACTAGACTATGACAGGGCACCACAGTCTTCAAATAAGGGAGAAAGACTGCTCTCTCCATCGTCTCCCCTTTTCTGACTGATGTGACAGTTTCGTGCGGATAATTGGCAGCTTTCGTGTCAGCGGACACCGGAGGTAAACGAACTTGCGTTAACGGCATTAAATTATTTTAACATGTTTATCTCGGGCATATTAATTGCATAGATTAACACACTATCACTGGCATCCCTTGTCTTTACACACACATTTTGCTAAAACCTGTACTCTACTGTTCTCTAATATGAATTTGAATCATTAGTAGTTGTAAGTTTACTTGTTTTCATGTACTTTTATACATGTGTGCCTATTCTTTTGGTTGAGATTCTACCTGTTCTATTTAGTAGATTAGTAGTTCATTTTAGTAAAAGTGTGAATGAATAAATGCAT
The DNA here is from genome assembly GCA_016801845.1 of Polydactylus sextarius. Classification (NCBI taxonomy): domain Eukaryota; kingdom Metazoa; phylum Chordata; class Actinopteri; family Polynemidae; genus Polydactylus; species Polydactylus sextarius. Next base: position 9,553,768 of record CM028915.1, on the reverse strand, counting down.
GATTCATTCTGGCATTTATCTCGGTGCACTAGCAGCAAGGCTTGAGTGTTTCTTGCTTTGGAGATGGCTGACCAGTGCTGTCTCTCGCATGCTGGCAATGTTGATGTTTTTAGCACAAAATTTGCAAATTGCTTTCGTATTGGGCTTCGGGTCAGGTACAAATCCGGTTTTTAAACTTCAAGTGTTGGAGCCATAAGTTTGAGAACACGCAACGACCCATTTCTGCTGACATAACTGGGCTAGTAACATGTGTGACTGTGTCTCAAAAACACAAACAGCAGACTAGCCGGGAGACGTCGTGAGCAAGTTTCATTGATCCTTGTGCAGGAAACTAAGGAGCATAATTTTACAACTTAATATTAGTACATGTGACCAGGCAGCAAATTCAAAACATTTTTAAATGCTTTTCCTAATGTTATTTTACAAGATCATGTGCCTTTGAGCATGCACTACAATTCGACTGCGAGAGAATTTTTTTTCTACTCTTTATTAAGACTTTGAGACAAAATTCCAGACTTTTAAAGACTTTCAAGACTTGTGCCAGCACCCTGCTTTCTTCACAGTTTTTTTTACCCACAGAAACTTTTCCATACCACCAGACCTCTCTTTCTTTGGAGTAAGATTGATTATACCCAAGGTTCTTTCCCCAAGCTACCCTCTAACCCTCTAAGTCGCTGATTGTTTCTTACTTGTACGCTCTGGGACACATGGCTTATTGTGTCTCCATTCGCTTCCTAAAATCAGTTTCTAAATCTTGCTTCCACCAGCGGACCAACTTTTGCCATGATCTTTGTGCCACCAGGATCTTGACCTCGACCTACACGACTTGAGGAAAAGGCTACTTCATTTTCTTCATCCATCGACCTTCAAAAGCATGATCTTTTCCATAGTTGAACATCATCAAACACTGGCCATCCATAACCGTCAGTAAGAAATCTCTATTCTATTCCCTCCTTTTTATATTTGTGTTCTTTGTTATTTGATGGCAGATGACATTTAATTTAAAGTTGCATCACGGCTGCTCTCTGTCGCTCATCTTTTTAACTATTCACAAGGAGAGTGAGGGTCAACGATGAAGGGAAAAGATAAAAAGTATGAAAGAAAGCAAGAGAGCCAGTGTTAAGGGTCAAGTGGCCAAAGAACAGGTGAGCAGGAGGTTTGTTTAAAAAACGGTTTTATATCACCCAAAAGACATGCCAAAACTTACTTACTTACTTAAACTTGAAAACGTTAACTCAACCAACTGTCCTCACAATATGAGACACAAAGATATGTATAGCAGAAGGTATATGATAAGTTTGTTTGGCGGCAAATAAGTCTATATCTGTTGCTTCTTTTACCAAATCCTGAATTATAATGAGTCATTTTTATTTTTCATTATTATTATTTTTCCTTTTACCATTTTACTTTTTTTAACCACCACCTCTTTACACCGAGACGTCTGTAATCTCAAGATGTTCTTCCCATTTATCTGAGACTTAACAGGTATAATTATGTGGTGCTGTCATTACTAAAAATGCCTCAGTTTTCGGTCCCTTCATATGTTCTAACCATTAATGTCACTAAACACCACAATTTCGCCTGCAGAGACTCAGAATTGCGTTCGAATTCCTGGAACTAAGGTCAGAATGCTGACAACCTGACAAATGTACCACATGAACAGGTCAGATCCACTCATCTGCCAGATAAAAATGTTATAATATTAATGTAATGATAATTTAATAATGCAGTTACACCTAAATAAAGGTAACAAAGCACTCCAATTTACGTGGAACATACATTTGGATGTGTGGTGATGATAGTTTTTCCATTTTCCAAACTATTTCCCATTCATTTAAGCGCAATCCCACAACTTTCAAGACAGAACCTCCAGACATAAACGTTGATTATATAACATTGGAATTGAATTTAAAGTCATTAATCAATCAGATTGACTTGAGAAATTGTTGTTCAACACATTGTGAATTCAGACTGATTCAATTTTCAAGTCAAGTCACCTTCCCATCATCTCTCCTCTGCCGACTCTCTGAAGTGCACATATAAAATCTCTTCTATCGAGCTGTTTTTCGGAGCATTTTTCTCTAACATTATCATTCCATTCCTGAACTTGAGATAAATCTGCTTTATCTTTTTTTTTTTTTTTTTTTTTTTTATATGCATCTCTGTTTTCAGCATTTTTCAACTGTAAGTACTATTTGTCTGATTCTTATCTGTATCCTGCTCTCTACTTGGATGAAGACCCAGTGTCCCTTGAGTCTCATTAAAGTTTCATTTAAAGCTGTCAGGACACAGTGGCTCTGACCTTTGTATATAAGTTGTTTGTACAGCACTTTAAGTAATCCAGACACTTGAGCTTGTTCTGTTCTTTCACGAGTCAGGTAACACATTTTGAACTGCTGGTATAATGGTATATTCATTGCTAAATGTGTTGTTAGGTTATGAAAAAAAAAAAATCAACATTCCAACAGTGTCTGCATCGTGTAGTTTCTAGTGCTGATGCTTTCAATTATGTGCAACTCAATTCCAACTATTCACACAGGATTTAGAGTTGAAAAAAACTTTTATTTCAAAAGTCAACATTACATAAATGATAACTCTTCAGTGGTGACATGTCGATGACCTTTTGTATCATAAGTGCAATTTAATTATTTAATACCCCTTAGGTAGAAGGTCAGGTAGAATGTCAGATAACCCTTGATAATAAAATCACTAATGAATATGGGATGCTGTAACCTTAAAGCAAGGTTACGTATTATATAACCAGTGGTTATTGAGTCACTTTTTCTCTCTTATTTGTGTGAATAAGTTTGCTTATTTGAAAATCGCTGAATAGTGCAGCAGTGAATGATCCACACTCGTGTGTGTGTCTGCTTCACAAGGAATTTCAATTCAGCTCAGTTCAGTTGTATTTGTATAGCGTCGAATCATAAAATATTTTTATCTCAAGGCACTTTACAATTTTACAGAGAAGAAAGCCCAACAATTTCCACAGTGAGCAAACACTTGGCGACGTTGCAGAAAAATAAAAACTCCATTTCAACAGGAAGAAACCTCGAGCAGAACCACACTCAAAGTGGGTGGCCATCTGCTGAGACTGGTTGGACTAAGAAGAAGAAAACACGGAGGGAGGGAGGGAAGACAGGTGGACCATGAACAGCTATTAGGCATTTCTATTATAGTACTAAAGACGTAGTCTAGATCTGATCTGGATCCCATGGCTCCATCTTACAGAGAGAGGAAGAGAAAAGTGCACAGTGCATCGTGGGAGTTCCCCCAGCAACCTAAAGCAACGTAACTAAGGGAATATTCAGGACCCACCTGAACCATCCCCAACTATGAGTTTTATCATAGAGGAAAAATCTAACCTAATCTAAATTTAATCCAATGTAAATGTAAAGGGTATCTGCTTCCTGGACCCAAACTGGAAAAAATCAAAGCAAAAACTTCAAATCAAATATAATTTTCTGAACCAAAATGAAGAATCATTCAATATAACAACTATCTGTTTTCTTACAGTGTTGGAGAAAATTTCAACAACTCAGATGCAAGCACATATAGCTGCTAAACTAAGTGGCCTTTTTTTCGGTAAATACAACGTTATTTAGATATTTCATGGCAAAGTTCTGTTGTTTCAGCCTAAATGTGCTCCTGCTTACAGTTTCTTTGCCATCACCACATATAATACAGAAAGAACAACACCAAACTTTAACATTTTATTCTCTGGTGATACCAGGGTATATGACTCATCCCACTAGGCCACATTTTGATTATTTCTGGGATGTTTTGGATGCCAGACAGGCAACTGGTGTCCTTGAGGTTGAACTTGAAAATATATAATCATATGAATTTGCTGGATCACATACATAGCCAGCTAGCTGCCCAAGTAATTGGGAACAGGACAGGCATGAGGGAGGAGAACCTGTGGTGAACTGGACAGGTGTCCTAGTGAGTGGATAGTCTGAGCTATGAAAAAACCAAACATTAGCTGCATTGGGTTATTTCATATAATTCATGTATTATAAATACTTCAAGATGGATTTCTGCTGTAGCTTTACTATACATCATTACTTTACACTGCTTGTAAAACTCAATAACTTAATATGTAATTAAATTTCCATATATCCAAAAATATATCAAGAGCACTGCCTCTGATAAACATGGTTGTGAATGATTGAGCACATCCCTAGAAAGAATACAGTGCTGTTTTTGACAAAGTCGCTGCAACTTTTGTCAAAACAACTTCAAGATAATTACTGTTTTGCACAATTTTTGCAGAATTACTGTTTTGGCAGTTTGGGAACAACACCTGATTCCAACCCACAGACAACAACCACAGCTGGGTATTCTCAGTCTGAACCCCTACCTGTCCTGCCTCATTTTAAGCTGGAGTCCCGACTGGTAAAGTAATCACACATCACCATATGAAATGAACTACTTTGCTGGGAAGCTGGGAGATTGGAATGTGAAGGTGCATCTACAAGGAAGAAACATTACGAGCTGCATGTTGGGAAAGAAGACAAAAATGTGTTTCCAAACAACATTCCAATGGCACATTACCTAATAATGACCTGCGCTGTCAAATGGGCGAGAAATATTGCAGACAACTACATCCCAAAAAGTGAGAGCATATTAATCACTCTGACAGAATTATCAGCTTTCCTTATATCATAAATTCCATTAATGTCTACATTAGGAAAACACTGGCAATGATAAGCTTTTATGCATTAATGCCACTGGTGAATAATTATTGTTAAATATGAGATAACCTTCATACCTTCAGAGCTGGTGGTGCTACAACTACTATATATACTGTATATATATATATATATATATATATATATATATATATATATATATATATATATATATATATATATATATATATATATATTGAACTATGGACTGGACTGATGAATCAACAGCTCTGTATGAGAAAGGTCAGTTCAGGATGAATCTGCTGTGGAAACTCAAGTCTTTTGCTGTGCAGGATGTTTCAGGAAAACCTGAAAAAAGGAGCAGCATCTCCACAGCTGACAGGAAAAAGAGACTGGACAAAGTGATCAAGAAGGTAAACTCTGTACTGGAATGTCCTCTGGAGCCAGTGAGCCAAGGTGGTTGAGGGCAGGATGTTGAAGAGGATGATTGTTAAGGTTTAAGACTCACTCACTGGTCAGTTTCCTGTAACTTGTTTCTATGATGATTAACGTGTTCTGTGATCTTGTTTTCTATGCTGCTGAAATTCCCCACCCACTGTGGGATATTTGAGAAATTTAAATTATTTCTTTAGAAGCCCTATGGGGAAAAAAAAAAGCTACTAAGCAAATGTCATCCGATCTTTAAATGAAAGCCTCATCAAAAACACTCCAGGCTAAACTCTGTTGCTTTGACTCCATTCAGTGATGTTTTAAAACCTCTCCACTTGTACCTCAACACTGTTTTGTTAAATTTGAAGCGATTTTGCTTAATTAAAGAAAATTGGGTGAAATCCATCCTCTTCCCTGGACTGTTTTCCATACTACTGATTTCTGTTGATTCGCTGCCTTTTGGCTTTGAATTAAAGGCTGAACCATGTGGGGCAGCTTAGGTATGCAAAATTCCCCCATGCATCCTAGCAGATAATGGTGTTTAATTGAATGATAGTCCACCAAAGAGGCAGGCAAGTGATGGATAAGAAAATGGAAATGGCATATGAAATGAGGCATATATGTGTCTGGTTTATTTATTTATCTCTACCCAGACTGGGCGCCTTATGAATGACAGTGTGCTTACTCAGGTGGAAGGATATTCACGCATGGGAGGTAAGGAGCGAGAGACTGAGGGAGACAGCAACAGAGAGCGAGAGAGATAGACGAAGAGTGAGGGGAATGAATAATTGATGACTGAAACTTCTCTAAAAGAATAATCAAAATTCAGAAAATTGGGAGCAGAGAGCCCTCAACTCTACAGGTGAAAACAACATTTCGGCCATGATATTATGAATTTTGATCAATCTTTCAATAAAGCTGACGTGAACTGTGACATCTTTATTTAAAAACCGGTGTGACTCAATATGCAATACAAAATCTACAAAATGAATAATGCAATAATTCGATAAACACAAACAGGAAAGTGAAAACAAAAGGCTGCATGAGGTAAAATTTGGAGATACCATTGAGAATTTGAACACAAAGACGAATCAAGTTGTCAAGAGAAGACGGATTAAAATTTATTTAGGATCAAAACAGCAGCATGATCTGTTGCTCACAGTCTAAACAAAAGTGTATTGTATTATATTACTATGTGTTGAGGCTGAAAACAATACTAACAATAAAAAAAATAAAAAATAAAAAAATAAAAAAAAAACTGATGAGCTGTAGTGCTGAAATTGCAAACCCCGGCGTCATTTATGGCCTTGAAAGATTCACTAGAATTAAAACCAGAAAGCCTGACACAGCACAAGGTCACAAGTTCATGGCCTGTACATCTGCAGAGCAAAAAGAAGCTACAGTGCTGATGTGTGCTGCCTTGAGATCAATGAGCTTCATGCAGTTTGTTGTATTTCAACTCAGCTTGACTATAATTGCTAAGCCTTGACTTTCACCGCACATAATCAACCCAGAAAGAGAGTTGATATTCTGACCAATACTCCCCACGGTGATCTGCATTGACAAGTATTAAACTGATTATAAGATTTTTTTTCTGGATATAAACACATTTAAAGAGGGCTTTCTTGCAAACCCATACCTTTAACACTTCATAGAGAGATGTGAGACAGCTTTGCCAACCCCCCCAAGGTTACAGCGGACACTGAGAAGTAATTAAGATAAAGTTAATAGAATGCAGTTATAGTTCAGTAAGCCACGGTTTAATTGAAATAACTAAGCCTGACTTTGACTTCTAATGTTGAAAATAAAACATAAAAACAGTAATTGGAATTCACGTTCAGCTCCTGAAAAGGATGAAGTGGTCAGTGAGACATGATTTAGAGGAAATGGCTACCTGAACCAACAGAGCTCAAGTTTACAGTACTGCTGGAAGCTTATGAATGTGTCAAAGACAGAGTCACTTTAGTGTGCAGACAGACACTATTGTACTGTTCTAATTCGTGCCAGGATTCTGTAAACAGTGGTGTGAACACAGAACGTGACAGCGATAGGATCTAATGTGGAATGTGGAAAACAGCCAATACGAGTTTTCGTTGATCGAGTTCATGGCAGCCAAGATAGCGACAGCGTATTGCCCTGTTATCACTTCCGGTTCATTCCCTTTCCAGTTGACGATTGATATTTGTAAATTTGTAAATGTAAAAGTGTTTCGCTTGCTTGTAAATTTGTTTTGCCGTTTGTAAAAGTGATTCGTGTCTTGTTAATTTGTTTTCTGAAATGTAAATTTGTTTCGGGACTTGTAAATGTATTATGGTAATGTGATTTTGTTTTATGATATGTAAAAATGTTTTCTAAAATGTAAATTTGTCTCAAGCTTTGTAAAAGTGTTTCACATCTTGGTTTGCACCTCCCGGCGATCGTACAAACTTTACACTTTAACACTTTTTTACCGTTTGCTTAAAAATAATAAAAGCATACTTTTCAAACGGTTACACGTCCACATATATGCAATTAATATTCTGAGCATCTCAGAGCTGAGTTTCTGAGTTTCTCTTCTCTCTCTCACTTTGTGAAAGGTTTTACACTGTGATTTCTGTGTGTATGTTGATTCTCCTTTAAAACACTGTTATTCAAGACACACGATGACAAACAAGAACACTTGAGTCAGATTGTTTACCATCACTATAGCAACGCTATTGTTCAATCTTACTGCTGGATTGGAATCTGTCGGACAGTTCCATTTTTTGAAAGCATACGAGGGTCCACCGCAACAGATTTTTTTTTTTTTTCCTGCACTTGATCAAATTCTCCCTCAGAAAATGAAATGGAACCAAAACACCACAAGTAACCATGAAGGCAGCATCACTCTGAGCTACTTAAGCTGGCAATGGTGAAACATTGTTTAGCAAAGGAATTGACCTTTCGCAAAACCCCACCCAATCCTAGCTTAGCAACCGTAACTAAGAAAAGGATGCACATGAAGATTTGTGATGTCAGCAAGGTGGTGAAATGATGCCCTTACGGCACCTGCAAGTCTGACACCAGGTACTCCAGACGGTTAGAAGGGCTCATTGTTTTCGCCTTTCCAATGCTCAAAACCCAAGTGGAAAATGTAGACAATGGATAAAGCAGTGTGGGAGACCTCACTCTTAGCTAAACGTCTCAAAGATTAATATGCATACATATGTCTGCTGTAAGGTAAGTAAAGCAAGATAACATCAACTAAGTAGTTCAAGTAGCTGAGCAGATAAATCTCTAAACCTGGACTTAAGTTAACAGTTGTGGTTCCATATAGCATTATTACTGAAAGTAGTGTATAACATTTCACCAACAAACTAAAACATGTTGCCATCTGTAAAGTTAACACACTAAACTAACTGGCAAGTGCTAACTATGTTGCTTATCCAAAGAGATAGCAAAGGGCTGGCGGCGTTTTGCTCTTCGGCGGTGGTTGCCAATGGATCGCCAACTTCCAGCTTTCTGGCATAACGTGTAATAAGGTCCCAATAGGCAATTATGAGTCACATCACAGTTCCGAATCAAAAAATGATCTTGTTACTTGTGCTTCTTTACGGGAGGAGCGAAAACACAAATCAAACGTAGACCTAACTCAAGAAGACGAAGACGACGAGGAAGGAGACATGACAGAAATGAATAAATGAGATCGTTCTTGGACTGAGACCGGTACACCTTTGCCTCGATTACTGTCGTATTCCTGTCATTACTGATTTTAGATTTTGAACGTTACTCCCCCCACACTGCATTTTGCAGCCCTTTTTGTCTTGTCCTGGAGGACATTTCTGCTGTTTTACTCCAAAACCGATCAGTCTCACTGACAAGTATGGAGCTTAACCCAGCCCTGGCTATGTTTCTGGACCTCAAAGCTGGATGGATGTAGTAACATTAACTAGAGGGCGTGATTTTTGCGAACAGTGAATTGCATGAAGTTGTCGACTAATTTTGCCGGCGACTGGTCATTGCAGACCTAGATTACACTGACCTGAAATCCATTTTGTTTGCAGTGGAATCTACAGGGATTATTCATGTGCTCTTGGCTGTCAGGATTAACTCCTCAATGTAAACCTGTCACCGTAAGAAAAGCCTGACACAAATACAAGAACAGTGGCAATAAAGCATAATAATAAAGATACAAATTAGTTGCTAGCACAAAAGTTATGACTGTGTTTGAATTCTTTTTATTCTCTAAGAAATAAGTAACTCAAACTAACTTTTCTTTTCAGGAAAAATTATTAATTTGTCAAGTTTCATCCAAGAAGCTGCAGGCGACTGATTAATTCAGGACATCATTCTTTAAAGTATACTGATATATTTTCAAGCGAGCGATACAAAATGAGACAAACCTGTTTACACTGATGCGTTAACCCATTTCTCCCATAAAGCTGATGTGTGCATCTCTCGTCTCTCACGTGCTCCATCTACCCCACTTCCATTGTCCCGCTACATCTGTGCGCAGCTCTACTCGCTCACTTCCCCTGCAACACTGAGGAAGAAGACCTGGTTTGCGAGACAATACAACAATGTTCTACTTATTTGAAGGCGGTTCAGATTTATTGTTATTTGCACAGCTGTGTGTTCTGTTGAGCAATAAACAAAAACCCTTAATTGTTCTTCATTGTAATCAGTTGTTGTGTATTGTGTTGTGAATAACTATAACGTTCTAACAGATTGGCCTATTTTTGCTCAATACAGGCCATTTATTTGATGGAATTTCTCATTTACATTTAGCGGCTGGATATTTTTCTCACATGAGGATTTGACTTAAACCAATCCTCTTTTACTATTCACTCTTAAAATCATGTAACAGTGTGTGTCAGATATCAACAAGCACCTGTATCTTTTGGCCAAAATGCACAGTTACTCACTGGCATTGTATGTTAACATTCAAATTCCTTTAACACATCCCACAGCGGAGAAATTTCACACTCACTTACTCAAAGACATTGGACAAAGTTTGATTAACATCTGTATTCAAATCGAATCGATCTGTTCTAAAATATGAGTCTGAGTTTTGAATTGACCCATCACTTTTTTTTTTCCTTTCAGAAACACTACACCTGAATGACAAAGCGGAGTCGAGCTGACGGACAAGTACGTTAGTGTGAATGTGCCCTCCATAAACTGTGTTTGGCCGGCGAGCGGTGTTGCATACAGTACCCAGGGAGTATTTTGGCAGGGCTTGAAAAGAACGGTTGAGACAGGCAGAGAGCACTAAGCTGCTTCCCGGCGCTCGTGCCCTTGATGCTGTGTGGAAGGCGAGAGCACACAAGAGCAGCAGATGTCACCCAGGGCAGGAAGCGGAGGCCGGAGAAATGCAGGTTACACGCTTCATTAACCAATATACAACTTAGGGGCCACTTGGCTGCCAGGTGAATTAGTTGTGGATGACAAGAGAGGGAGGAAGTGAAGAACACATGGCGCATTTGCGGAGAGGATGTTATTCGTTAATTAATTTCTGTTGACAGTAAAATAACCTAGTGCTGTTTCGCGGTGTAAGAACAAAAAGTCTATTTGAGTGAGTCTATTTTTTAAAAACAGCCCTGCAGGTAAATTATCAAGAGAAAACAAAGGGTGACTAATGAGGACATGAGAGAAAAGAGAATTTTTCCATTTTCTTCCTTGCGTTATGCATTCAGTTAATTCTGTGTCGTATATTAGTGTTGAAATTGTTTGTTTGATTCATTTATCAGTCAACAGAAACTCGAAAGCCGGATATTTTTGATAAAGCACCAGTCATTTAAATCATTTAGGCTACTTTTCTAAAATGAGGTGTTGTTTCTGTGTTTAATATTGTTGTCAATTTAAATACTTTTTGGTTTTGGATTGTGGCTCGCATGAAACAAGTAATCTACTGTGAAAAGATGCCATTGTACAGTTAAACTATTATTATTTACTCCTACTGTTTTGAATGAAAAACTTCTTTTATGTTGTTTTTTTTTTTCTTTTCTTTTTTTTTTGGACATTGGGGTAGAAACCATGACACAACATCTGCAGTCTTAAATGCATCTGAGAATCTGATGAACGCTGCAGGATTCAGTTTCACCCTCATCGACACATCTTCCGTTCAGTGCCACCATTTAAATCCAGCCTCAGACCCAATTACTGTCCTCAGCTCAGAAAAGGACGAGAAAGCATTAAAGATAAAAGATTAAAGTCCGACCGTTCCAACTATCTTGGGCGCTTTTCGGTCCGAGATGCAGAGAAGATGCAAAAAATTACAATCAGCCATTGATCCTGTTGTGTCAACCAATTTAAAAAAATCTGGATTTCATACAAATACAAGATCTTTGAAATAACAAGTCAATGTTAGAAGAGAATTAGGTTCAATCTTTGGCTGTGGCTGCTAGTAGACGAATCAATGCTCTGCCCCTCCCCTCCAGTCATCCATGAAGCGCATCAGTACAAAACTCTATTTCAGAGATCTTTTGTGTAATAATGAAAGTTAAAAAAAAATTTGTCTTCATTATGAAACTGTGGAGGGACAAGACACATGGTAGCAAGTGTCAGCAATCAATTCTTGATGACATGATTGCCTTTATTTTATTTTGTTAATTGCACTTATTTTTTGATAAACATTGTGTTTAAAAAAAAAAACAAAAAAAAAACTGACTTTCTCTGATGGTGAGGTGTATTCACAAAATTATGCAACGTGATGAAAGAATCCGCTGCTGGAATTTTATAACGGAGCATTGTTTTTGTTTTGTTTGTTTGTTTTTTTTTTAGTTTATTTCTTTACACCCTCGCTCTGTTCACCTATACGTAGCTGCTTCGAATTTAGAAACGAAGAAAGTAAATTTCATACTTGACAGGAATTTATTTCTCAACAGAAATGATCCGCTGAAAAGTGACTTGTGGTCTCTCTATTTGGAGTCTCACTGGGGATATTTGTGCTGAAGACTACCTTTTTTTTTTTTTTTTTAAACTCTGCGCCGACTTGACTCTGACATGACTTGACTTTGTATAGCTAACCTAAAATACACCCAGACGCTGACAGATGTTAGCAGATAGCAGTGGGGGAAATCTATAATTCCCCGTCTGTCGCTAAGTGTGATTGAAGACCGTGCTATAGCAGAGTGCGTGGAGGCCTTTAAAAGTATATTTTGGAAGATGCTTTGGATGATGCTGTGAGAACGTACTTTTCTATCTTATTCCACTGTGCTTCAAAATAATTGGATGAAACTTTGAACTCCTCGCAACTGTTTGCTGCTTAGAAATAAGACTACACTCTTTTCTTTTCAAGACGCTGCTGATTCTCACCGTGACATTTCAGCAGGTCAAAAAGCCCCAACACTGTATATTCGAATGTATTACTGTCGAGATTTTCATTTTCAGATTCCCTTGTATACAATCTTGGCTTTTGGCACACAAGACGGTGATTTGTAAAGCTTTAAGAGATAAATCAGGAGGTTGATGTTTCTTTTTTTTTTTTGTTTTTTTGTTTATTGTCAAAGGTATGTGTCCTCGCACTCACACAAGTATGCACAGTGAGAAATGGGCATCCTGGGGCTGGGTGCAGCCAATGAGCATCTTGGCATGAGGTGTGCTGGACCAGGTCTGAATATGGGAGTTTTGCTAGAGTGATCCATCTTTATAAAATATACACTTATTTTGACCTTGGTGAGGATACATAAGATAAGTCCGAGAAGGGCTACTGAGAAGTTAGGGAGAAAAATACAACCATCCTTCTGCTCCCTCTATTCATAAATTTCTCGGAATGTGAGAAGAGGGGCATCAATTATTTACTCCTCCAGACAAGGGCAGTGATAGAGGGAGAAGGAAAAGGGAGGTAGAGAGGGAGGGAGGGAAAGAAGGAAAAAAAGGTGAGTGTGAGAGAGAGAGTGAAAAAGAGAGATTTATCCGATATTACAAGGGGAGGTTTAGTATCACAGAGGGGCAACATTTGCTAAAAGGAGCCGTTAGTGAAATAAGACTCCGGTATGAGTTATGACACACATGATTTGTTAAAGCAGGACGACCCTGATGATGACACTTTTTGTACTAAAATATGATTTAGACTTTTTTTTTTTTTTTTTTTGAGTATATCAAACAGTGTTAACCTCCCTTTTAAGAACATATAATATCCTATTTCTAATCAGTACATTAGTTTCTTCATCATTTCTTCTAAAGAGCTAAATTACATACCAGCTTTTTGCAGGTTTGCTGAGTTCCCACAGTCTTCTTTAAGTCAACGCAGGTTTTTTATTCCTCTTAGCTCTTAAATCATATTATTTCTCCACTGCTGTACACATAAAAAGCCCCAAGGAGGTTAATTGGATTGTATTAACGAGCATCAAATTAGTTTTTTATATTCCACTTCACCCAACTTATCGTATTTCACACAACTATTTATCAAGTGTGAAAGTCATTCAGGCACAGGCTCTGAACTAATATTGGCAATTAAGTGTTTACAATTGTTAATTAAGCACACGATTAAATTTCAAGTGACTTGTCATGAATGGAGGGAGAATGTAAAATGTTCCATCCGTACTCTTAAGACAGCACCTGTTGCGAATTGAATAATTTTTCATATTTCACTGATGTATTTAAAAAACAAAAACAAAACACACTGTAGTATTTTTGCTGAAAAAGCTGCATGGTGTGGGTTTTTGAGGTGAGATAGATTAAAACAACAACTATAATTCAGTATGTGCCTCCAGTTTTTAGGGCTTTCAAACAAATTTAAAGGCTTAACTTTGGTCATTTGCCAGAAGAAACAAATGGTAAATCATGAGGAGCTCAGACTTGCCCCTATCCTATTCTATCAGCCGTTCCTGACTTTCTCCAATTGGTGTCAGCCTGCACCTGTTGGCGCTGCTTAAACACACTTGGTGGGTGTGCTCCACCTCGTTGCTTTTGATTAAGGTCCTTGGGTTAAGAAAATGTCATTGCACCCCACAAGGTGGCTCATGGGGCACCATTTCAACAATTAATTCTCACTGCGCTTATGACAGTGACAAAATACCCTCCGACGAGACTAATAACTCCAAGCCCATTTGGAATGGAAATATGCTCCCGCCTCATCCGTTAGAGAGAAAAATGACTCCTTGTTGGCGGTATGGGGTAACGGTTCTTTTCTCCCCTTTTCTTCCTTCCCCCATGAAGCGGGGGTCTTTGAAAAATTGGCTTATGTGACAGAATCAATAATTCTCAGGGAAACCTTGGCTTCTCCGATGGCTTGTGGGACCAGACCTGAGCTTCTGGTAGGTCGCTCTGAGGAGGCGTTTTAGCAAAGACATTGTGGTTAATATGACATCAGCTACAGTAACTGTTGGTAATTCATCTATACGTTTGCTTGTCACCTCAAACAGCTGATTGATGTCTCTCATCTTCCCCCCGGACATCATTAAATTTGTCTAGGCAAGTGAAATGGCCGCAGTCGCTGGAAACAATCATACGAAAGGCTGCACAAAGGAGCGTAGTATCTGTTCTGTATATCATACTGTGAAAATAGGCTGAAATAATGTGCATGTTTTGAATGTTTATGAAAGATGTTATCCTGCCTGTGGTTCCAAACTCCTGCCTGTTTCTCCAATTTCCTGTCTCCGTCTATATGTCATCATATTACCAACCCAGTCCTTTTACATAAATGCACATTGGGTTTGAGACATGTCAAATGTAAATAAACGTGGCCGAGATTTGAAATATTCAACCTGCATTTTTCAATTACTGCTTCCTCCTCTTCTAGTGACATACTGTGCTCATTGATATGCTTAATGAGTCTCCAAATCACACTTAAATCACAGCACATAAAGCGCAACGCTGATAAAAATTCATGCAAAAAAATATTTGATTTTCTACTGCTACCCTGCAGACTCCGAGGCCTCAGTCAGATTGCGCTGCTCGTGTGTCAAACTCAATCACTACCGCAGCCGCGTATGAAAGAAAATCACTAGCGATTCAAAAGACGAACAGAACCTATATTTATATTTATTCAACACTTTTCACCCAAAAGTAGAAACTCTTTTCATCAAAATGTGTCCCCGTGTGTGATTATTCATACTAAACTATGAACATTTAAATAAACGTTCCCTTTCCCCAAAAAATGCACCACGATGTGTAAAAACATCTTTAAAAAAAAAAAAAAAAAAAAAAAACTCAATCTGCAATCCCAATCTGAATCCTTTCAAGTGACAAACAACTGAGGGTTTCCTGGTAACTGATATTTTACTGAACGGAAATCTACATGCAAATCTACTTGGAAATAAAACCACTTCAACCAGCAATTTGGTGAAAAAATTCCAAAATTATTTAGGAAATCAAAAATTAACATACAGACAGGTGAAAAAACAGCCTCACACAGCTTGAAAACACCTGTTTCCTATTATTTTTGACATGTCTTTAGTCTGGATGGAAGTGACCTGAGCTGCTGATGAGTTTGTCAGAAAGGAGACGGTCGAGACACGCAAGTCTTTTGCAGCGTTGATAGCTTTGAATTTTTAGTATGGAGCCAATAGAAACGTCATTCTGAATAAAATAAGGCCTCGCGTTTGAATTAAATGTCTTAGACGCCTTAAATTGGAAACTAGAAGTCAATAAAGTGACAAAGTTTTAAGAGAAATCCAAGTAAAAAAAGTCTGTTTACTGTATTTTTTGTGTTCTTATGTGTTACGGCTTTGATAAATGTTTGCCTTTTTCCTACTGTGAGCCCCTCATATTGAATTCCGTCTAGTTGACATACAATATGTCTACATTACAGACGTATATTAAGGTGTCTGAGCAGCAACAGGTCTGTAACTGTATGCAAAACCCAGTCAAAATGGGATCTATTTTGTTCCGTCTAAAAGGCTATGTAATGTACTTTCCCACAGGACACACATCATACTTTTCGATTTATCCCCTTTTCTATTCTAATGCCTCTCAGTGCGATTCATCTTCATGCTCTGTGCTCAGATGCAAAATCACCTCTCACCTCTCCTGTGTTGCGCTAAATTTAAATGCCAATCCCAGTGTTGGGACGATCTCCAACCAGCTAACACAGTAACAAAACGCTACTATATATATTCTGCCCCACTCTGTTCGCTCCTGTCGTCTGGTCTCGTCCACTGTTGACCACCCCCCCGACCCTACCTCCCCTTCACTGCCACCCACTCCACGGATCTGTCATTGCTGGGAATCTTGAGGAGAGTAGATTTTTCTTTTTTCGCAGGCACTCTTCTGTCGCTGGATCTGTTTTTCCCCTCCTGCCGGCGGCCTTGCTAACAGATTGCCAATAAGCTCGGTGGAAGGCCCCGCTGACATGCCCCCCCACCCACCCTCCACCCCCGCGCCCCCCACCTGTAATGGGCTCTCTCAAGGGAGGGAGCTACTGCCTGTCACTGATCCGACTACCCTTATAACCCTCTCCCACCTCTTCTTTTCCCTTCTCCGTCACACCATCCACCTCCCGCCTTCGGGCCATTCCATCACACGTTGCAGGTGTGCCTCTTACTAGAATATATACACACAGCTATGCATGCTTGACTGCACATGTGGACACCCATATACACACACACACATAAGGAAACTAAAGGTACACAACACATTTTATACACATACACTCATACAGACAGACTATAGCACTTGTGCCATCCATTTTGTTTCTCTTCAACCCACATTATCCCTGTTTTTCCTGTTTTGTTTTTTCTTGCCCTTTCAATATAATTTAATAATTTTCACACCTACATGTTTCTAATTGATGATCCACCTGACATCGGTCAAACACGCCCCTCACTGCCTGAGTATTTTAAGACACAACCACACAAGAATGTTAATACAAGGTGAAATTAGCCTGTATTTGTTTCTTAGCAGCAGCTGTGACAATAATCTGAAATCAACTGAATACTTTTCCTTTAACCCTACATACCTACAACAAGAACCTACAGCACACAACAGGCCCCCTCTAGTGCCGCTTTGCTTTGGCTCTTTTGGGTTATAAGTCGTGGCGTAATATGTTTGGCCCATGAAAGGTAGATATGAAGGTCTTTTTCTAAGCTATAATGCAATTATTCTTAGTTTCAGGTAATTAAACACTAATGAAAACATAACTGCATCCATCTATTTGCTATACCACTTATCCTACAGGGGCTTGAGGTGGTGGGCTGGAGCCAATCCCAGCTGACACAAGGCAAAAGGTGGGATACATCCTGGACAGGCTGCCATGTCTATCACAGGGCTGACATGTAGAGACTTTCACATTCACACCTACATGGAATTTAGAATCTCCAATTAACCTGCCAGAAGCTGGAGTACTCACTGGAAAGGCATCGAAGGGAAGACACTAACTCCACGAAGAAAAGCTCCAGCCGTCTGGCTGCTTCAAATCCTGATTATTTGTGCTGTGAGGCGACAGTGCTAATCACCCCTCGCCAAACGAAAACACAACTATGAACATTATATTCAATTTCTGCCAATAGATCCTCTTAAATCCTACACAATGGACCTGCAAGCTACAGTAAATGTTTTTGCTGAAATTGAAACTGACTGCTTCGGTTCACACACACTAGTAACTGCAGCCAATTATGTATTAAACACTGTTATTTTTTTGTCGGATTCATCAGGTATCTTCATCCTCGCACTATTTTCTCTTGTAAAAGTTGTAGTTAAGATATTTGAACACATCAGCATTAAAGCATATATCTGGCCAACTGTAAACACAAGCATGTTTTTCTATGATACATCTAAACCATCCAAGGTTGTGTCAGAAGAAACAACATACCCCATTACATTATAGCTGTAATACTTTTTATTCTACTAGAGCTGACTGGCAATGCTGAAATAACAAGAGCAATGCTGTTTCTTTCATAGCTACATCCATGTTGCCTCAGACATGTTTAGGTTTAGCCTCAATTTCAAGCATTAATAATTAATGTCGTCATCAGAAGCCTGCATCCTATTACACTACATGCTCTATTTTAAGTATTACAACTGAAAATGTCGTCAACTGTTTTAAAATCAGCTTTATCTTAAGATATCTCACTAGAGGTGATAAAAATCTGCTGGTGTAGTGATAATTTAACTAATCCTGACAATAACATTTATTATATTCTATTATTTTAAAATTCTGGGGAATAAAATACCTAAAGTGTATATTTATGTTATCTTTGTAAACTGTATGCGCCATGTTAAGATGGAAAGTTTGATAAATACAACAACAGTAACAGTGACTAAGAGGGACGGTTCCTGTCGAGCAAATCAAATACATAAAAACTACTGTACAAACAGGTGAGGTGATAAGGAAATGATCGTCATAAATGGTTGAATTAATGTCCAAAGTAATTTAGTAAACATAAATGTATCTTAAATAAATGACATTTCCTTATGTTTAGTTTAAATACACAAACTACAGTGGACATCGCTTGTGGCCCAGTCAGATCAAACCAGGGGATGTAAAAAGAATCAACACATTCAATTTCAGACCAATTTCATAACACTGTCACTTTTCTACAAACAAAAATTCCCTTTAGAACAGACTGAAAGACAATAAAATACAACAAATGTTACACAATAACACTAAAGCTAAACTAGGAGTGGGCACACTTGAGACTTATTATTGTCTTGCTTGAGAATATCATACACAGTAGCCAGCCCATCCACACACTACACCAGACAAGCGTGTGTATGTGTGTGAGACATGTTTTCGTGTCCCCAGAGACCAAAGGAAAAGGCCAGGGAGAAAACGAAAGATGTGAAGCGCCAGAGCAATTTTATACATGTTGAGTTCAGAAACAGTAATAGAAGATGGAGGCGGACAAGTTGGTTCAGAAAAGAAATGGGACCGGGTCCATCGCCTGGCAGTGTTTTGTGCATCGCAAAGAAGATGTTGAACAAAATCCATGTGCCAAATAAAGAGCACAGACGTTGCCACAAAACCTTGGTTCACCAATTGAAATTCCACCCACAACTAAATGAAGAGTACCTGAAACTCTGCATGAGTGCATCTCGCTCTGCTGCAGACAGTCGCAGGACATAAAGTATGTCTGTATTAAAACATTTATGGTTATATCAATTAGTGTGTGTGTGTGTGTGTGTTTTTTATGTTGTTGGAACCATTTTAAATTTGTGTGCAAAAAAAAAAAAAAAAAAAAAAAAAAGGGAAATCACAGCCAGGGTAAATTTAACAAACCATTATTTATTCAAAACGAGGCAATGGCACAAAAAAGCTTTTAACAGCGATTGAATGAAAATAAATAATAGTGTGATGTAGGCGTATTTACTGTAGCCTAGTTCTATGGAGCTCAAGGCTCGACAAAGGCCCAAGATAAAATATACACACACACACACACACACACACACACACACACATACATATAAAGAATAAAAGAATAAAAAATGGAACTCAAAGCAGCAAAAAAGTGCATTCAACAAGAACCCCTGAGAAAGACATCTGAAAAACAAACACTGCCACAAATGTCACTACAGAACAATGTCAGTCACATAAAATGTTAGACAAGCGCCTCGAAGCAGCTCCGGTAATCACATGTTTACTTCATCACAAAGGAACACCTACAGTTTTATTTCTGGGACCCCAGTTTGTCACTGTGGCACAATTCGACCTCTGCCTCCGTGGCTCACGCAGCACACACAAAAGCAAATATTTATTATTTTTATTATTTAACCATTTTTTTTTTTAACTGACATGTTGCCACCGACATCAAGCACAACATCACGCATATTAGTCAGGGTGGTTTATTCCGTTGTTTATTTTAATACAACAGATGCTAAAAAAAAAAAAAAAAAAAAAGGTGACAAATCTGATGTAAAACTTCATTATTTCTGTTGTAAATCCTACCAAGTTATTAACAACAAGCTTAAAGGTGACAGAGAATGGTTGAACAGGGTTTAGATCCTTGTTCTGTGATGTGACATATACAATAAAGTGTTGGTTGGATCTTTAATGCCTCAGAAGCTTCCTAAAAACCTCTCTATTTTAGGGTGCTAGGTTTTAAACATGTGGTTTTACACCTATTTGCCATCTTCAGGCTTAACTGGCAACCTCATTATAGAACGCAAACACTTGACACTGATTGGCTGCCTTCACTGCCACTCAAACGAATGTAACTTCACGGACAGACCGTCTTTTTACAGCTATGGCCTATTTACAGATTCAGCATTATATGTTTGAGCCCGTGTCGGTACAGGAGGAAGAAGAACCAGTCACCTGGCACAGCACACCTCGGAACGTGACTTGACATTTCGCCTCGAACTTTGCAAACACTGCTGCAAATTACCTCAAACAAATTTTACCTATTGTTTACTTTAAAAAAAATAAGGTAACAAAGTGAGTAGATTTTAAGTTTTACAACTTTGACTAAAAACTATTTAAAAATGTAACTACATTTTAACAAAAAAGGTGAGGAAATAGAAATAAATATCTGAGGGAAACTGATTTACATTCACTAAATATCTGAGTGAAATTGTGTTATGTTTACTAATTATATGGGTGAAATTGATATAAACTTACTAAATATCTGAATAAAAATGATTTATATTCACTAAATTAAATAAACTTTATCAACTCTTGCTTAATTCAACACATTTATACTGCTATTCTTATTTATATGTAATTATTTTAATTTACATTTTAATTGGTATACCATGACTTGAATAAATCTATTCAGTAATATTATGTGTAAATCCATTCCTTCATTTTTCTATGTTTAATCTACTCAATATTGCGACATATGCACTATCAATGAAATACTTAAGGCAACATATATAGATTAGCAATTTTATTTTTCAAAGACACAAACAATTGAACAGCCGGAGTCTCTCCCAGCACACACCCTTTTACTTACAGTGTCAACATTTCTGACTAAACAATACCCATGAGCCCTTGCGCCCACAAGGGGCGCTACAATATCGCGCCTTCTTGATTCCACAATTTACTTAAATTCGGCCAACAGATCATCCATCATAAACAAGGACAGTGAGTGAACATTTAGTTTACAGCTTTATCTAAACATATTTATTTAACATTTCTCAAGGGCAAAATTCACAAACTACAAAACCACATAAGCTACATAAACAGCAAATATTTGCTATCTCTCAAATTTACCTTACAGCTTCACTACTCACACATTAGTCATTTGAACAAATTCAATTTCCACAAAGCATGTCAGCATCTCTGGTTCACAGTGGAAATGTACATGACACATGACAATAGTTAAGTGTATTTTCTGAACTGCCACATGCTTAGTTATCTACAACACTTAAACTCAAGTATTTAACAAAGCCTCAAATGTTAGTTTAGTTAATATTAGTTAACCCTATTCTCATTTTTTCCAGTGCATTTGCCGTAGGGGGCGGGATGGCGGATGCAGTGAGGCAGTGAGTGATTTTACATCACAAAAACCTTTAAGTTTTCAAATCAGCTCTTTATGTGTGTTTATCAGACTTTACATCCAAAACTGTGGACTGTGAATCATAATTATGGGACTTTACTACTTCCTTACTACTACTACTTACGACACCTTTTACTCGAAACTATTGAATGTGAAATACAATACTGCCGACGTTATAAACATGCTTCATCTAGCTGTTATCTGTAACAAAAATCTTTCCCTTGTGGTTTCAATCCAGTTATTGATTGCACAAATGGCCCGGAGAGCTCCGAGGTGCGTGATATGACTAAAATGTGCCTTTAGTGTCCTGTAACCTTTCGAGTGTATCTGCCTCTCACTTGCTCTGTCAGTGATGATTTAATGGTTCAGATTACCCTTTTTTCCAGAATGCCCCACAGTGTCTGACTTGAGCTCTGGCTTGGGAGCAAGTGGGCTACCCCTTCTCTGGGGGTGAAAATGTTTGTGTGGATGTGTGTGGGTGTAAAAGAGAAAGAGAGAGAGAGTTCAAATCGATTTTTTTAGTTTGACAAACTCCCAGTTCTGGATTTCAGTGGATGAAATGACATTTAGGACAAGAGTTCCTCTATTTTCTTTACTGTTCCACTTACAAGTGTTTCAATTAAGTGAATATTGTTTCTCGAAGTGATGTCCTGTTCACAGGCCCTTGATGAGAAACAGTAACTGGTGGCAGCTGTGCGTTGGATTAGACCCAAATTCATTTCTTGGGCTTGCGCTGTCACCAAACTGCACAACAAATAAACATCAAACTGCTGGGATTTCTCCACATTGCATCAATGATGCCGCCTAGCTTCTGACAGCAACAACAGTATCAAAGGGCAAGTGTTCATTCATGTTCCGGCAGCAAATCCATTATTTCCACTGCGCGTGTGTTGTGTTTGTGCGTTTGTGTGTGTGTGTGTGTGTGTGTGCACTTGTTCATTCATGGATCACTGTACATTTCTGAGTCAATCAAAAAGACAGGCGTGCCGCAGGTCTCGGCGTACTTCCGACGTATATGACTAATTCGATGTTCATCCTGTCATTTAACGAGCAAAAGGAATTCCATGCAAAGTTGTCATGCGAAGAATAGCATGCCACTGTAAGGAGAAAAAAAGAGAAACATGGAAAAAGAAATATCACACCTGGTTATCGGTTTATTCTCTCAGGTGTTTTTCCTCTCGGTTCTTCACACTCAACATTCACAAGGATACATCTACTCCTCGTTCTTTTTGTAACAGTGTCAAACTCTCAAACCGTTAGCCTTTTTATTCACAATTTGTTTTTCCCTCACCCCTCAGTTCTTCCCTCTGGTCTCTAACATGATGACTAAGTGCAATGAATGACACATACCTGTATAATAGCTGTTATTACCTGCGTGACATTACTGCATTTTCTAGATGTGTTTCTCAAGAAGAGGCTACCACTGAAAAAAGGGATACTTGATGGTTTTTTCAGATGCAGAACATGGTACATATTTTTTCCATTGTGGCCTGTTGTTTTTAATTTTGACTTTTCATTGCTATTTACCTTAAATGGTGGACACCATCGTTGTTACTTATTGTCTGGATAAGAAACACTTGACGTCATAAATGTGCATTTACTGAGAGAAAATCTTAACTGAAGCTATAATGTTTTGTATCATTGCACATAATGAAAAAGAAGACATAGCTGCTGTAATTACTCTAGACAATGATGTCTTTTTTAAAAAAGGGATCAAATATACAAACACTTTATGTAGTGCTGTTCTGTTTCTAATACAAAGACACTCATTAAAGGGTAAAGACTAGTGTTTCACTAACAAGGATATTGCATAATGGTGGCCATTTCAACAACTTATTTTGTGGTTGTTAAACTAAATAATCCTCATTCTTTCAGACCTCATCTTCCCACGCTGCCACTTCCATCCCCTGAGGCACCTGAATTCCTTCCTATCTTCCTTTATTCCAGATTAAAGCTTCATCCACCAAGGTCTTCATGACCCCAGGAGAGCTGGCAGGATCAGACAGCCCCTGCTTCGCTGGCATTTTAGCCGCAGTAGCTTTGGCGTCTTATCTGTTTCATTTTTATTGAATGGATTCAGGTTTCTTCATTCCCTCGGGCTCCAAAGGGCACGCCCACTTGCTGGTGTTAGTGAGTTTTTTATGCTGACTGAATGAACATGTAAGATCCCTTACAGCAGTGGGGATGACATGTAGACCCCTCTTCACACTCACTGGTTTGCATTTAAAAACATACACCTGCCAAAGGCACACACATACAATTGGCCACAGGCCCTCTGGTCCTCTGACTGACAGGAGGGGATGATGGGAAGGGGCAGTGGTGAGATATAGAATCGCTCTAGGCAACGTTACAGCAACTTTACAGATCCCAGAGCAGATTCCCTTAGGTACCACACAATCTCCCTGGTGTAATTGCCTTTCGTTTGCAAGGATATCAAATGTAAATAGTTTCAGAACCTCTATTTTATTGCTGGGTGCGAGCGATGACGAGTAGAAGTGATTTCCAAGTAGCACTGTGTTTGCATGAAAAACACAATATCTGCTATTTCACACGCAGTGTATTCAGGCTTGCCTCTGTTTCACATCTGGTGAACTCGCAATAACAATTAAGTTCTCTTAACAGACTTGCGTGATTCCATCCTTTAAAATTTTCATTGGACGTAAAACGCTTCCTCTCCTTCTCGCCCTCACCAGCTTCTTGACTAAATCATTACATAATGAGATGGCATATAATCCAGTGCACAAGGTGAAGCACTATGCTCTAAAGCCATTTCCTCCTGGCAGATATTGATGCAGACACTTTGCTTCACATTAACCTTAACCTTCATCCTTACATTACAATGTTAATGGTGGGATAAAGTAAAGACACATGAGTTATATTATACCACAAGCAGAGAATTTCTTGGATACGCTGTACAAACTGCATTTCAAGTTATATTGTGTATCTATGACCAGCAATCCTTGCAATATACAAGGAGTGTGCACTTACTACTTCATGTACAAGAATAACATTTACTTATTTGATGGTAACAACTGTGCATACGGTAGATCTAGTAAGTATGTGGAAACTCTCACCCCGCTCCCAAAGTTCAAAGTGCTAAGCACTGCAGTCAAGTGACCTTTCTAAAGCTACACCACACACAGACACACACATCATTATAAGCAGCACTTCCTCTAATGGTGTAACTACCATAGTTAAAATGTCTTGCTAACAATTAAGTCGTGCAAGAGCATGTTTGCTGACGCTTGGAGCATTGTACTTAAATTAATCAACATGGACGTGACTAAATGGACCATGATACGGTTTCCCAAATAGGGGTACAAAACAATTCTACAGCACAAAAAGCCCTACGGCTGTTGACCTGATCTAATCTGGCAGATCAGAGAGTAAAAAAAAAAACAAAGTGAATAATCATGTTACTGATTTTAACATGACACCCAGACAATGTGAGAACACACACATGAAAATGTGATAACAGAGGATAATAGCAGTACATGTGCAAAATATCAGCTGTCATTGTACCATAAAAACAATATTATTCTCATCATGTTACAACAAATTCAAGTGCTGCTACTTTTCATTTACACACCGACATCCGCCCACACACATACGCAATCACCTTCACATTCTCTAATTCTTATGGATTTGGTCTAAAATGCACTTGAGATCTGTCAAATTCTACATTTTGTTGACACTTAATCCTTTCAAATTGTGAAGTGAATGATGTATTTTATGGCGACACCGCCCAAAATACTGGCGGCAACAGCTGTTTGATGTTTTTGCTTTCAATAGTAACAGAGACAGTTTACTGGTGAGGCTTTTTGAGATGCTCTAGTTTAAACAGCACCACTCTGCTGACCTCTCAGCTAATGATGCACCACTTAATGTTTGGACATCCAGTACATTGCATCATGACCATGCATAAATGCCCAATTGACTATCTCTTAACGATTACTAATTATCCCAAAGGAAGTAATTAAACTGGGAAAAATAGGTACATTTCTCTATCTCAACCAGAGTGGGTAATTACCATACTTAATATTTCCCCAATATCAGATACAGTTGGCAGCACAACCCTAAAGGCAGACTGGAGCATTACTCTCACAATAAAACATCACAATGCCGACTATCTATTATGTGCTGAGCTATCATTTCCTGGAACAAGCTTGGCCAGACACATTGAAGGCTATAAGGAAAAAGGCTGGATTTTCTCCGTATTACTTCCATTAAGAACCTGTACATTGTGCCTTATTTTAGCAATCCATCTCAGCGTTGGCCAATTAGAGTGCAGGCAACTATGGAAAAAGCTTTGATGAGCTCTGAGAACCCTTATGGGATAACACACTCTACACCACTGACTCTCATACAATTGTACTTTCACCCCTTTCTCCTCTCTCAAATTAAAGTAATTTTCTCACTCATTTGGCCTATTGAAAATATTTTATGAGATACCAGCCAAGGCACATCATAGAAGCAGGATGTTTTTCAGCGAAACAGTTTGCCACAGTCAAAGCAACTGTTAAACACGTCAAAAGTGAAGTCATCTTGAATGGTATCATAAGTGAAAAATAGTGTTGCGAATACTGCGCGAAGCTACTGGATATTGTTCTCGATGAAATCTTGGAAGTTAAAAAAAAAAAAAAAAAACACTATTATCCCTGCATGGTATATGGATGAAACCATGTTGCTGTATCTGACAAATCATTCAGGCTGAGACAAACAAAGTTGAGCTGAGACTGAAAAAGTCACAAGTGATGGATGTTAGAGTTGAGAAAACAAAGTTCTGGAAACAAAGTAGTGGAGCAATTTTTTTTGTTTGTTTTTTTTTTCCACTTCATGTGCAAAAAAAAAAAAAAAAAAAAAAAAAAACACATTTTACAATTGTCTTGCAAATTCAGTCTACACCACATCCACCAGAGGCATATACACAAAACGGAGACATTACATTAGATCTATTTTTTAAATAAAGACAACAAAGTGAAGTCATGGGTGCTTACATTGTTGTCATGAAATGTTCCACTTTAATAGGCTAAACTGATTGCGACTTCCTTAATTATTTGTATTCCATAAAGACAGAGCACACACACAGACACACACACACAGAAACACACACACAGACACACACACACACACACACACACAAACACACACACACACACACACAGTGACTCTTTTGAAGGTGCTGAACTGAAATGGAGTTGTCAGATGCTGAATTGCAACTTGTATCGGGGCAATCAAGCTACACCACATATACAATCACATCACACGGCCACAATATCCTCAGGGGTCATCTCTCACATGTTTTTTTTTTTTTTTTTTTTTTTCCCTCATGTCCCCTGACGGACAAGGCAACGGATAAGAGCTGCAATGCAACCATCCCCCCGTGTACACGCTTGTGAACATGTGTATACATGTCAAAATAGCACCTTTTTAATTTAAAACTCGAACCAGTTCAGCGAAGCATGTCAGGTGATAATGTTCTGAAAGTGAATTATTACTAATGCATTAATTGTATTTTCAGTCACACAGCAGGTGCATAGAGAATTGTATTAATCTAGCACACTGATTCCCCTCATGTGTTAAATGTGTCCTGAAGAAACTGACTCCTGTGCATTATTGTTACCTGGAGATAAAAAGGTACAGCACTTAAACAAAACAAAACAAAACAAAACAAAACAAAACAAAACAAAACAAAACAAAACAAAACAAAACAAAACAAAACAAAACAAAACAAAACAAAACAAAACAAAACAAAAATCCCTACTGGTTTTGTAGTAATATTCCAATATTTTAAAATTCATAAAAACCTGTTTATTATGATAATTCCAACTTATTGTGTTTGTCAGTTGCTGTTAAGTTTTTATACGCAACTTTAAAAAACATGTCTCTGCGTCTGAGCCTTATTCTTTATAATACATGCATCATACATCAACTAAAAAGTAATATACAAAACATTAACTTTTGGGAGATTCTTTTTTTTTTTTTACCTGCAGCAACTAGTTAACAGTTAGTTGTACTAGTTGCCGCAGTTGATCCCGAGACCCCCGTCACATCCAGATCTGCCTACAGTTTATGGCAGGGTAGGCATGTCTATCAGTGATCTGAGTGTGGAACAGTAACTCTTACCCCTTGTGTTTGCTGGTCACTGAAGCATTGCTGGGGCAATAAATATGAAGCTGGCTAGAGTCTGAATCAAGAATCATTAGTACATTTTATGTGTTCTTAAATATTTTGTACAAACCTCCTGTATTTTTTATTATATGTGCATAAACAAAGTGAGAGATAAATGTGTATGGTCTTACAAAACTGCTGAAAAAAACACGTGGGGTAACTTTTACACAGTACTGTATTGGTAAAATTGAAATTTATTCAAAAGAGACAATTTATGAACTCAGATCTGCAGCCTTTATAATTTGTTTTAGATTCCACACAGCCCAGGCAAGAATGACTGTCAGCTGAAATTTTGGTTCCTACTGTAAGTGTATGCTCGTACACCACATGGTGGCCATTTATTTTTGGAACTAAAAGCCAATGGGAAAAAAAATGATCAAGATCATTCATTTATATGCTGATTTTGCGCCAAGTGTTGAACATTTCAGTGATACCGCAGATCAAAATCCGCTCTCTGGTCTGATATTAGGAGAATTAAAACTGTAAACAAATGTGGTGTTTTCTGTTGGTAACTGAAAATGTGTTGACTTATTCATGTTTATGATAGTGCTAATTTTATTTGTGTAGTTAAAACTGCCACTATGATCATTAAACCTGTGTATACGAGGCTTTAATGTGTTGTTGACACTGGTCAATCTCACAAATTGAAGGTTTCTTGGTCATAACTAAGGCAGCTATACAATGTACGGATGATGTCAGCAGAAATCCTTCTTAATCAGACTGATTACTGAGTCACTGTATGTTGGAGAAAGAGGAAAAACACCCAACAGAAATATGTACAGACAGGCACAAAGTGTGACATGTATAATGTGTAATCCATCTTGGATCATGAGTAGTCTAGTATACAAAAGCCCCACATTAGTCTACCTTTTTCATGTTCTCCACATTTAGACCACTCATCTCAAAACAGCTCTCTTATCCATCCATTTATCCTCTCAGTATCAAAGCTAACAGAGGCTTGCGTATGCAGACATAAAGGGCAGCTCACCAGCTGAATATAATGAACCATACAAAAGATCACACACAACCTACGCCACCTATATGGGGTCCAAAGTAGCAAAGAGCTGTTAGAGCTAATATGGCACAATTTAGAATATACAGATCTGATAACAAGGAAACAAGACCTCAATGCCTTCAGACTCTCACATCACACACAGACAAACAGGTGACAACTTTTAAACTACGGATGAAATAGAAAAATACACAATATCCAGACTCTATCCATGGTGCTGAGTGTCTGTGCACAGCATGCGATGACAAACTTCAGTATTTTACTAACAAGACAACACAAGGTGCACAGTGACAGTGTGTATGGTCAATCTGTCGTCAGGAAAAGCTACACTTAGCAGAGATGAGTGTGTGTTTCCACACTTACCTGCGTTTGAAGACCACAGGTCCTGTATGGAGACAGAGTTTTGAAGAAAAACACTTCACGTGCACCGGTAGAAACATCTCAAAACTTTTACTCCTCTGCCGATTGTTGTATTTCTTCTTCTGTCTGACATCGCCAACTTCACCATGTTGTTGAAGTGACAGCAGTAGCGTCTCTTTACAAAATTCATTTCCAGAGGCCACACACTCTTTGCAGTTTTGTGATTTGACTTTTCAGTCGTAATATCAGACGCCACACTCACCAGACAGGCCTCTACGGCCTAACGCGTTATATTCGCACATTACAACTCGGAGGGGCGCTGTTTGACCAATCTGAATAAATTAATTTGTAACAGGACGAGATGAAAGCAATAAATATGTTTTGATAGTTTACATATTTGGGAATGTTTTCGATAAAATAGAATACACAGCTATTTCATCAATATCTCAATTCACTCAATTATGTTAATGATAAAACACCCTCCTGCAACTAAATAATGGTTTGTCCCTGAAACTATGGGAATAACGTCACAAACTGGCGACATTATTGTTTTGTTTTAAATGAGTTTTTACTTAAATTGTTGTTCTAGATTTTTCTAGGATTAGTTTTTTATATGGTTTCATTTCCAAATATATTCAAATTTGAGTTTAACCTGTTCATCCAGGCTAGGACTGGGAAGTTATAGAGAAATGTTCAACCTTTCAGCTTGTTAATTGTTTTGAAACAATTGATTTAAAACAACATGATCAAGGTTGAAATCAGAAAATTTCTAGTGGGTGGACATTACTCAGACTCTTATGTCAAAGTGCTGAACATATTGTTTTCACGGTTTTTACCAGAGTTTTTAACTGTAGCAGCAACAACAGAGTCAGCAGTAAAAACCAGCGGCAGTGAAGACAACAGTTGTACCAAAAACAGTAGTAAAATAACTGTAAATTGCTGCCTCACACTGCATCTTAAAAATCACACTAAAGCAGAACCAAAAACCCATCCCAAGAAGAGAAAAGATGAAAATGCCACGCTACCCCCTGGAGGTGTCGCATTTATGAAAAGTCTTTTCCACTGTCCTTTAATCCAGCTGCTGAGGGAGGGTACGGAGAGACACATACGCAAGGAAGAAGTTGTGGGCGTGGGTTTCTGCAGCCACAGTGGAGCGCAAAAAAAGTATGAACCAACTTATTTAAAGTTATAATTCCCAGTAGATTCATCTTCCAGTACCTTGACTAAAGCTTTAGTCGTTGCAGAGGTTCCAAGTCCTCTAGCAGGTCATTTCATGGACCTTCACATTTGTGTGTTAAATCATGCACAAAGGAGAGGAAAGCTGTCCTTACATTGCCCTTGTATCTGGGGACTTTAATTAAATGACTCCAGTACATAAAACAGACAAGACTTTCAATGTGAGAAATTAACAAGCGGAGTACTTAAGATGTGGCCCAGCTCCAGAAATTCAGCTTATATATCTCAAATTAATTATGCACAATGAGAATATTTTAATTTAACAGGTAAAAGATATGAGAATACATAAAACATGAATGCAGAAAACAGCACGATCAGAACTCATGGACACTGGAGACATTGTACAAGGACAGGACGAATCCCCTTCACTTTTAAAAATAATACGTTTGGACCTCCCAACTTTTTACCATGTAAAATGTTAGTGCATCAGTTTATTCCCTCAGCAGCTCAAACTACTTTGTTATAAAACCCATCCCACTTGATTATTGAGAGAATAATCAAGTTCCATATTGTCATTGTGACCTACTCCTCGCAGCGCGCCCACTTACTGTGCGATCACAGCAGGTTTGGCGAGAGTATCAACGTTCACCCTTCCAACAATGCGGTGGAAACTTCAGCTCCAAATCTGGACGCTCTGACGTCTGTGGTAGGAGCTATAATTTGTCCACATAAAATTAAGTTTTTATTCTCACGGTGGAGGGATTTCCATTGGCTGCTGCCAATTTGCATTATCGGGAGAGGAGGATGCATTGGCTAAAACTAGCTATCATTTCATGAAAGCACAAGTCAGAAGCAGTATCAGTATGCAGAGAAAGTGGATGAAGCTCGATTACAAAAGTGATTGATGAGTTAGTCATTGAATCAGTTGCTTTACTTTGTTCGATAAAACTGTGACCACTGCCACACTCCATAAAAGGTTTTATTTAGAGAGTACCAATCAATAATTTATTGGAAAAAATAAATAAAAATACCATCTCAGATGATACACACTGTCCTGTGGGTCACATTTGCACCAGTTCTTTGCTCATTTTGTCTGTGTTGTATTCAATCATTTATACAGTTTTTTTGTAATTTACTTGATCAAACTAAATTAGTTGGAACCTAAATGGTATGGTAGAAATTTCTCAGGCTCCTCAGGGGCAAACTTTTATATTTCTGGTTTAATTTAAGGATATTTTTTTTGCCAGCCTGTTTGTTGTTTATTGGTTCTAGTGGAAAATAGTCAATAACCAATTTCAGAGTTGTGGGTCATACGGAGCATGGCACTTGAACAACTGAAGCCAACGTTGTTAATACACAAAGTAAGGGTTTTCAGGGCCAAGTGGAGTCATATCTCTGTATTGTTTGTTCTTTGCATTTTGGACGTTGAATAAAACTGCAGATTTTTAGCCACAGAATGTGGACAGCTGTTCTACCAGGTGCAGCTGAATGAGGAACATTTTTGTCGCCCTTATGGAGTTTCTAAACATGTGCGGAAGAATTAAGATCTTAATGAATCATATTGTAAAAGGACCTAATGTCCCAACCTACCATCGGGCCAGATTTTGCCCCTGTAGGCTTCATTGTACAAATAGCCCATACTATAATGTATGAGCTGGATTACTCCATCCATTATGATGGCAAGACAACAGCTACAACAACAACAACAACAACACTGAATTTAAGGTACAGTAGCTTGGATATGGCAGAATGAATGGGTATGAAAAAAAATTCAATTTTTCTGGACCATTAAAGAGCATGGATGCTGGAAAATAGGAGTCATGGTCTCTCTTGAGCCTTTTTGCTGCTGGTGTTGTTTACACACACAAAAAAAAATAGTAGGACTAGTAGTATGCTGCAAGTACACAACCTTTATCTCCAGCATAATTTGTATAGTCTTTGCTGAAATGGGCAGAGTGATAGATAGATAGATAGATGCACGGATGGACAGACGGACGGACAGATGGATGGATGGACGGACAGACAGACGGATGGATGGATTAACAGTATTCATCCCACCAGGGAAATTATTTAACAGGGTTTAATCCCCTAATATGTCACTATATATGTTGATCTTCATGTTAAGTATTTAAAGTAAAGATGTAAATAAAAGCTTTGGTGAGTAAAAAGTAGGGATTTTATTTGTTTAATTAAAGTTTCTGCATTATGATATGGTTATTTGAATGAGGTGTTTGCTTCATTCTAATCCTGTGGGTCTTATCTAGAGCTTGCTTGAGGAATTGTAGGTCAGTCTATATAGTCTATATAGTGAGCGCAATCAAACCTAATCAAGACTTGGGGTGCACTGGGAGTCACAATCAGTTCTAACTGTGGAAAAAAAAGTTGTTATTTCATTTTTGTCTTGACAAACAGTGGAAAAAGGTCACGAGGATCTCCAGCTGTGCTGCTGATCGCAGATGTTGATATAATGGTGCTGATTGCATGATGTGCCAAGGACCTGCTGCAGCACAAAAGAATTAAAGACTATGTCACATACTAATCACTAAATGGCATACTTCCCTTTCCAGAAAAGAGGAAATTATCATATTTAATTATCATTCAATTATCATAATGTCCTAAAAGTGCTTTAAGATTAGACTTAAGTGGCAGTTACCTCACTCTATTTTTGTAACATCTTGGACAATCAGACTGTATGCTGGTATGCTGGTGCTGACAGACACAATTAGGGCTGGGTACCAAACTTCAATTCTTTATTGGCAACGAACAAAATGCTTCGGTAGTATTATTGTGCCTCCTCTTTTGATGCCAAGTTTTAGTATCCAAAGATTAATCATGTGATCAAGACCTGATCATACTGCCGGAGAGAGATCTTACATTCTCCATAATCACAGATAGTAATGATGGTCTGTACCGTTTTTTCCTCTCACAGCTCTTTACTCCGGCCCTACACCCCCTTCTCCTCCTTATTTCCTGTGGGATCTGGGGTCTTTCGTCGGGTCGTATCTTTGAGCAACTCAGTGCCATCAGCTGATCGTGAGTCTAAACAACGTCTCTCATGACATAGGCCTAGTCCATAAACAAAGCAGGCAGAAAAAAACACAAGAAAAGAAGCTGTCCCGTTTTAGTTTAAAAAAAAAAATGTTTTAAAAATGTAGTGAAAAGTAAAATGAGTAAAAAAAAGTAAGAAATTATACGCTGCTGACAAACTCGCTGGCTCGCTATAGCAACAAAGAGAAAGCAGACATGTTGATTTTTCTTAAAGTGAGAAGGTCCTCAGTGTGTAGCAGTGAGCATTTGCAACTATGCTTTTGCACTGGAAATTATTTGTTGTTTGTTTTTTCTGTAAGAAAACTTATTGGAGTGAGAAAATACCAAAGCTGAAAAATAAAACTCATTTGTACTGTGATGTTTAATTTAACTTTCTTCTTGTAAGAACTAAAATAAAATTCATATAAAAAAAAAGTATCATTCAGGAACTGATATCGAAGCGAAGGTATCGGTAACGGTATCAAACTTTAGATTGATACCAAACCCTAGACACAATCAGGAAACATGGAAAACTGATCTTAGTTTTCAAGGTGGAAATCATTACTTTTACTTTCAAAACACCATTCTGGATTATTATTTCATCTCACGCAGTAAGATGTGTTTCAGACTTTGGCAGCAGCTGTTTTCCCTCTGTGTAGTGCAGGCTATTTGAGACTTTTTGGGTAAGGATTGCATTTATCTTTTCAAGGAGGCAGACTGCAGGGCCATCGATGATATATTTATGGATAGACTGAATCCCGGCCATGTCAGTTTGATCGATGAGAAGGGTCGTCATCCGGGCCTCGCCGTGATCTTGGTTAGAGAACGGCTACAAAAGTGACTTTTCCATCATGCCCCTGGCTGTTGAAGATGTGCACTGCTGTCTACATTCTGATATGCTATAGGACAAAAAACAGGACAAACCTGAAGACCTGCGACCCATGACTGAAATGTTCACCAGTGACAAGGTTTCTGTCTCAATGTTTTATTTTTTATTTATTTATTTATTTTGCAAAATGTCCAGGACATTGTTAGTTGTTGACTACAGCTTGTCCCCTGGAACAGCACCACCCGACAGGCGCTGGAGGCCAGACAAGAGCTGACCAGGTGGCTCCCATCATGCAGCTGGAGCATTTCTTTGGCCACACACAGCAAAGTGACACAGCACAGCACAGTTGCTTCAGGCCACACCTTTTCCAACCAAGTGTTTCACTGTGCAGGATTCATTTTCATATTCGCTCATTCACATTGTCTTTATTTGTTTTCCTTTATGATACTGTTTAAACTACTCAGGCATTGGATGAAGATAATTAATTTACCTCTTATCTCTTTAACTTTCATCCTTCTTTAGTCTGAACTTACCCTTCTTCAGTCTCAGGAGGAGGGTGAACAAAGCCAAGAACCAAAGTAGTTGTTGTAAGGTAACAGGCCATAACCATTTCTCACCCATGATGCAGGTGCAACACCCTCATTCTTTCCCATATCACAACAATAGAAATCATTTTGGTCTCATAGATCTTTTATATAATGCCGATTGTGATTACAATGTCTTAACACGGGAATATTCTTTCAATATTTTTATTGTCTTATTGTAATTTAGATTGACCTCGTCCTGAACCAGACCTGAATATACTGTTCCACCCTGGAGTCATCTATTAAAATACCATCAAATATTATTCACTGTGGTTGTAGCAGTAATAATATGTAACTACTGTGTGTGACTCTATTCACACAGTCTTTTTAAATATGGTGCATAATGTGCAGTATTAGCTTTTTTTTTTACAGTGGGATTGTTTAATACATGTATTCCTACATTAAGCATCATTAGATTTTGTTGAACACATGTCAATTTGAAAGACAAATCTCATTAAGCTTCTGTCAAAATGGGTCTTAAATTTATGGTAAAATGTGACAGAAACAAATCAGTGGCATAAAAAGTCTTATTTATCTTATTTATTCAATAGATTGACAAAGGTGCTGAACGTTCACCTAAATCTGTCCGAGCAGTCAGAGTCTCAGGCCTCATGACAAATGAATCCTGTCGATAATGGAAACAAACAAAGAAGAGCAAAGACTGTTTTATACACCACACTCTGGTTTACAAATGCTTTCCTATTAAATCTCAAGGCTTTGGTCAGATCGAATGTATTAATAATTTTTTACAGGTATAAAATGTCTTCATGCATTAGAAATTTAAAACTGCAGACCTTTTTTTAAATATATATTCATGTAGATGAGGCTGAACAGCTTCTAACCACACTTGACTGGACTATGTTGATATTTTAATGGTTCTATTAGTCATCTCTATAAATGTGTATACACAATAAAATGTTTATTATCAGCTCTAAAAAAAACATTATCATGTGAAAAACTAGAGAACAATGGATTGAATTATGGTGAGCAATTTGAAAAGGGGGTCAGCTTTTGGTGATGACCCACAAAGAATAATCACATGACTCCTTAGCTTCTCCATGCAGCTTTTTAACATCCATTAACTCACCATTTTGGGCCCTGAACTCTTCCGATTCAGGCTCGCCACTCTCATCAGTGACATTTTCATCTCAAGCGGGAAGCTGTTTTTAAAAAAAGCTCTAAAAACCAACTGTATGTTACTTAGAGGCAGACAGAATTTAACAGTGAAAAGGCAAAACTGAATTCTGGGATCACATTTAAAATAATGCTAGGATATCAACTTTAAGAGACAATAATATATCATTATTGTGTTTTTCTTCCACTCCCTAAGTGTGCAAAACATTAAAAAAAAAAAAAAACACATTAATTTAAAACTGTGTCATCGGGGAATCTTGTAAATACACAGTTAAAAGTCTGTGTCGTGCAGTCATCTGTAAATTTATGGCTGAACTGCATTTCAAAATGATGCTGCATCACCAAAAAAAGATTGATGAACAGTGTGAAATCACTTGCCTTCAATGATATCCCCCAATCTACCAATCATTTAACATTATAGGAAGCTGACATCTTTTAGCCTTTAAAATACGAGTCTTTCCCTCATGCTGATTCAGGGAGGTTGAAATTGTTCTCAGTTCAAAAGTTGGCTCTCCTCCTGCGATGGCATATTATTCATTTTCTCCACCTATTTAATTCTTGTCTGAGGTGTAGTGGACCAGTGCTGTATGTCCCAGAACACTGGACATCAAGCTGTAAAACTAGACAGCCTGGACTGGACATGTTGTCTATTACATCTATGTTTATGATGTAGAGACTCCAGTCCACCTGACTGGTTGAGCCATTCACAACCACCTCTGGAGGTTGTTTATGTTTGATCAAATCACTCAATGACTATCAAAGTTTTTTGAGTTACAGCACACATCCAAAACATCCAAATTCTGGACACCGTGGAAGCATCAATATGCTAATGATCCATCAACATGTTTAGCAGAGATGAATGGAATTAAAATGTCTTTGAGATGAGTGTAAAAAAAATCAGACCCTTAGCAATAATCATATGCATATGGTACCTCAGAGTACCACAGGTACAATTTCATTCTAGAGACGAGGAGTATACTCTTCTGAATATTGAGAGGTTAAGCGTGATGATGAAATACCCAAGATGTTGCTGAAGAAAGATGGAATGGAAATTAATATTCCTTTAGGGAATATTTCAAGTCATAAAAAATCATGTAAATGTGTTAGAGACATAGCTAGCAGTATAAACAGAAATGCTATCCAGTATAGCTTACCTCTCCCAATGTTACACTCAAGGTAAGGTGTGCACTGGTAGCTCACTTGGTTAAATGGATCTGAACTGTATTCAAGCGGAGTCATCGCTGCAATGGGACTGTCACCGTGAAAAAATTTCTAGGTGAATATTTTCTGGCTTTAGTAAAAAAACAAAAAATAAAATAAAATAATAATAATTTTGCACATTTCCAATTCTGTTGTCAGCACAGTTAGCCATGCATTAGCTCAGAGAGCTAACCTGGCTTGTTTGCTATATTGTGTGAACATTGCTGCCTTCCTGAATGTCCCACTGAAAATATGGCAGTAAATGTTGCAGGGCTATATCGGTTTTTGCTGACAAACATCTGAGTCGGGCACAGCCCCCGTCACATAAAAAAGGCATTTAAGACGCCTCCACAACTGAAAAGTTAGCAACTCTAAGAATCTGTAGCTAACATCTTGCTAGTATGTCGCAATAAGACACATTAATGGTCTGAGGTCAGAGTGTCTGCACTGGCAGCAAATGATTTATTTCTTCTGGCAGAGTTGTGTCTTTTTTATTTTTATTTATTTTTTGCCTTTTTAGTGTTTTGTTGACCTGCTGTGAACCAATTTTAATGAGAGACGAAGCGAAGCAGAGAATGTCTCCATCACAATCGAGTAGTACGGGATAGCTTTGGAGACAAGTATAACTGGAATTTAAGCTTGTACCACCCATCTGCTCAGGCCACATCAAAGGTGCGTTGCACATGACACATAGAGAAACAGTTGAAGAAACAGGAACAACCTTACAAAATCTTATCTGTATTTTTTTGTACAAACAGTATGTTGGCTTATTTGGCTTCCCTCACTATCAATTTTATAACATGGCTATTGCTGTCTCTTGCAGGTCTGTCAATATGTGCCATGACACACACATATAAAGGGTGAGGGAGAAACCACAAGAGCCCACTATGTTCTGGCTAGAATAATAATTTATTTCCTTCTCCTCTTCCACCCTCTGGGTAAAAAATCCATGGCTGAGTCAATAATTTCCAAGCCCATTCCTAAGATACATGTCTGTTTCCCCACCTCCTCCTAACTACCAGTTAGTTTAGGAGGAAGGAGATCAAATCTTGTGAAGTCAAACTGACACAGCGAATGATACGCCTCCTCTCTCCTAATAGCCCCAACTCCCTGTGTAATTACCTAGGTGTGATTGACAGGACTAAGTTCTACCTTCTGCCTCAAACTTCTCTGCATTGACTGCATGAGTTCACCCACATTTCACATTAAAAGGGAGTTTAGAACAGGTTTGGGGCTCCAGCTGTGTTTGAGATTCAGACATTATACTGTATATTACTATTAAATGTGAAATTTTATTATTTTATATTTTAAATACAGGTTCATATTAATTCCTACAATTATCTATAATCTTATTTAAACAAGAATGATCAGAATAAAGATCAAAAACAAAAGACCTTAGATAACAGCTTTAGCAAAGTCCAAGATATACCCAATATATTTTATTCATCACTGTCTGTGAGAAGCTCCAAAGCATGATCTATAAACATGTTATCACAATATTAGAACATATTGTTCTCGGGTATGCAGGGCATTTATATCCATCACCAATGTGGGTTTTATGTCTGATTCTCTGAACCACATTACGATCAAACTTGAGTAAAAAGCTCAATCAGAGCAGACCTTCACCAAGGCATCATCATCACCATAATCTTCACAATCAATGCAGCACAAAAGAGTTGAATAGCTACTTAAGGAAGTGAAAATTCAGTCTGATGGTGCCATAAAGGGAATAACCCTTTGGTTTTCTATTTCTTCCTATAAATAAGGGTCATAATGTAGTTCAAGGTGGATAAGTTTCAGATTAACAGATGCAGAAATCCATTATTATTCTTTGAGTGAAATTAAGTTTGTCTTGATGTCAACATGTCCGCTGTCGGTCCTCTGGGCTGCTGCCCACTCTGTGAAAATATTTGGATGAGTGGAAGCTATTACCATGAAAGCATCATTAAGTTTTAAGCAAATGAATTTTTAGGTGTCCACATTAAAGGTTAACCATCTGTTTTAACAGATATTTCCGCTTCTGATGGTTCTCAGTTTCAGCTTTGAAAGTGAAGTATGAGACACATTTTATTTCCAGAGCAATGGACAAAGGTTTAATCTACTGCAGGGTATTAAGAAGAAAACAGGCATTTACCTTCATGGATCACAATATTTCATGCTAAACTGCAGGAAAACATAATATAAAACATCTAAATTCATCGCGCCTGAGCATAGATTTCACAGGAATTCAAATGACTAATAATGCTCAGACAAGACGGAGAGATGTTGGAGGCGACTTTTCTCTCCTTTTTCATTAGAAATGTAATTAATGCCAGTGCAGATGGATGTGCTGATTAAATGATGTTATAGGGCTGGATTTCAGGAGCCGAATGTACAGCCTGTTTTATGGTGAAAAACTGACATGAATATTTCCTCTTGAAGTGAATGAGTGCATGCCGTAAAACGGGATATTCATTTGAACATTTATTATGTTATGGTTTTAGTATGGAAATAACCATTTTGTAAAAGCCAGTGACATACTGTTGGTTAGCGCTGATCCAAATATCAGTTATAAAATAAATATTAGGCTTTTTGCGAGTCAGTTTACTGTTTACAAATGATATTTTCACATTTGAAACGACATTTCACGACAAAAGCTGGAAATCAGCCAGATACCTCACACCCACTGCAATCTGTATATTTCACTGTCAGCTCTTCATTGTGCTTAATTGATTAATAAAGGTTGAGGATGTTTGCTGTAACGCCATTTTAAAAGCAACAAACATTCATTTATCACTCATTAAAGCACTGAATGTTTTAATGTTTTAATGACAAACTGATTTGATTCTCCAGTAGTGTTTATCAACTTAACACAAAATCAAGGTTGCCACTTGTGATTCACCATTTGAATTGCGAAGTGCGCTCAGTATTTTTGTTTATAATGTTAATCAAAGTTGATAGGGCAACTGATATTTAGTCCTTTTTCTGGCACCACCT
The DNA here is from genome assembly GCA_016801845.1 of Polydactylus sextarius. Lineage (NCBI taxonomy): Eukaryota > Metazoa > Chordata > Actinopteri > Polynemidae > Polydactylus > Polydactylus sextarius. The sequence continues at coordinate 9,513,878 of CM028915.1, read as the reverse complement.
CCTTATCCACCAAGCAGCCGGTTCACATCTTAAGATGCATCAGTAAGGAGAACATGTTAAATGTAGACTGGATCCATGTTATGAGGGCAGATCCACTGTGAGTAGGAGGACATTAAGTGATCATGATGCCTTTTCAGTTGTCTGGTGTTGATTGCAATAGAAAGGCTATTACTCCACAACAATAAAATTGTCAAAAACATACCTAGAACATTTGTATTAAATACTGCCATACATGTCTTTGTTCTCTTTTTATTGTTCTTGTACTATGCTGACTATACCAGAGAGTTTAATCATGACACCACTGCCACTAATGCTCAACAAAGTTTGCTTCTTACTTTCACATTGCCATTAATTAGTAGCTACATGCAGCAATGTGCCACCAGCATGTACACAAAAAACTTTTTGTTGACTTGTTCAAGAAGTCAGGCAGCTTCTACACAAGATTTGCAAACTACCCTTGACCTTCCAACTGACCGGTTTTCCATGGCAACAGCCACTCAGTATCTTCTAACCTAAAGTACTTGCTGTTGGTTGGCATGAACTAATTGGCTTCAAAAATCAACAGGTCTAAAAAGCAGTCACACTGTCAGCAGCATGATGCATGATGGGAAAAAAAAGACTGTACCGGAGCAAAAATAAATTTTTGTTTTTGTAGTGGCCAAAAATGTTTTATGTCATTTTTTGGTGGGGAAAACTGAAGCAAAGCCTGTAATGGCTGAAAAAACATACATGTTTTTTTTCAGCCATTGCAGTCAGCCACCACGCTACAACACTTTTTGTAGCTAACACAATTTGTAATTGGGTGTCTGTGTTCATAGTGTTGTAACGTGCATACTGGTGTTAGTGTAATTGGGTTTTTTCTATGAATCAGAAAAATAAATGGTGAACGTTAATGAACTCACTGCAATTGCCTTCACCTTGATTGTTTCACAAACAAAGTCACAACTCTGGAAGAATGGGATTTTAATTCACTTACAATCCTGCCAACATTCATTATGCTTAATTTGTGCAATGTGTGATATGACACATACAGATTGAAAGAGTTTCGCATTTTGTAATTGATTGAAACATCAACTGTATTGTCGTGGCCTTTCTTTTGGGTGATAGCAGCTGTTCAGTTGCAGTTTAAAACATGTTGCATTATGTTCAATTACATACATGAACTGGATGAACTGATTTTTTTTTTTTAAATTACCGATCTCCAAGGTGATCTGGTAACATTTATGTCATTGCAACCATTTGTTTTATGGAGTGAGGCCTGGGCCCAAATTAAATGAAGGGCAGTTCCTCTTTTGCAAGCCAGTACGCAATGTTCATTTAGATTTTTACTGCACTATAAGAGCACCATTAATAATCCTTGTCATCTGCCTGTTCACAGCAGTTGGGATGACACTGGCGCTGCACTGCTGAGTTTTGTTGGATTTGCATCTCTACATGTGGCCTGTTGGTTTGACATGCTATTCTTAGAACTGCTGCCCTGCTAAAAAAAAAAAAAAAAGGCAGGCAGTGTGTCTCTACCAATTTTTCATCTGCTGCTGAAAAGAACATACACAACATCACTGGCTTGGTCTGAAAGAAGAAAAGGAAAAGGCTTTGCAGGTTAAACTGGTGGGTTTTCATGCCATATGAGGAGGCTAACTGGTCAGATGTACTAGTGACGCTTGAATGCTCTGGTACACACAGTGATATTGAGTGTCCTTTAAACAATGTCCTATGGTTTCATTGGATTTGACATTGACATGTCGACATTCACACAACTGAAAAATGCCACTAGCTGACCTAAGACTTCTCTAACAGGTACCTAGGACAAAACATAATTTTTCTTGTCACTATTCATTACAACAATAGTTCAATGTAATTGTTGCTGCAAATGGCACTTCACAAATTCATTTCCAACAGCAACATTGAAATGTTTTCTGTCAAAATGAAAACTCTTATTAAAAAAAAAATCAACAATATTCCCAGACGGCTTTCAGTATTAAAACACTATGTTGAAACATTTTGGCCCACTGTCAAAACCTCCCTGCTCCTGATGTAACTCAGATTCTAAGTAAGTGCTAAGTGACTCAACCCTGACACTCAAGATGTCAGAGAAACAGGACTAATGTGTTTGTTTGTGTGTAGAGATATCTTTCACTATACAGAAAGTGTGTGAGCTCACTTGGCACAAAGTCATTGTAACTAGTAGAGTGAAAAGGAAACAGCCATCATTGATCTATCTATCTATCTATCTATCTATCTATCTATCTATCTATCTATCTATCTATCTATCTATCTATCTATCTATCTATCTATCTATCTATCTATCTATCTATCTATCTATCTATCTATCTATCTATCTATCTATCTATCTATCTATCTATCTATCTATCTATCTATCTATCTATCTATCTATCTATCTATCTATCTATCTATCTATCTAACTATCTAACTGTCTACATATTTTAGGGGAGTTTGAGGTGGTTGTTATATATTAATACAACAAACAGCCAAACACTGCAACTCTAATAATAGGGGTGTGATCATATTATGATGCTGTGAGCACCACAGCGTGATATTGATAGAGATAATAATTAAAATGGAGGATTTACTTGGTGAATAAATAATAATAATAAATAAATAAATATATAAACAAAAAGTAAACACTTTCAAGATAAATCATGGGGATTCATCTTGATCTTGAAGATGAATGGATGGATGGATGGATGGATGGATGGATGGATGGATGGATGGATGGATGGATGGATGGATGGATGGATGGATGGATGGACAGCAGGTCAGACAGAGCGGTGGATGGACAGATTTTACCACAAAACACTTTTCTGAATTGAGCCAGTATATTTTTTTTGTGAAAATAGATTACTGCTGTGATGATTCTGACAGTGCAATCAAAAAAAGTTAATTTGGGTCTTGCAAAGTAGCCATGGAGGAGTAGAGAATGATATTTTGAATTTTACTAGTGAAACTGCTATTTTTTTTTTTGCTGTAGTGGAGAGCCAGAATTTAAGGTGGCTGCACATCCATGATTCACCCCCACAGGCGACACAGAGAAGACCTCTTCTCAGTGACTGTGTGGGTGTGTAAGATTGAGTGCTGACTGACATCTCACTCGCTCTTCTGTTGGCTTTGTCATACGTGTGTCAGGTTCTGATAACTCGCGCTGTCTTATTAAGACATTGATTTTAGTGACATTGACTTCCTGTTTCATCTAATCTAATTTACTAATTTGTTATTTAAATGATATAATTAGTCTTTCCTGAGATAAAATAGATAGATTATAGATTATGGTTTCATCCTGTACTTTCCAAACTGAAAATGGCATGTGGTTAAAAGAGCATTACCCAGGCTCTATAAGCTGTCTGCAGTCTTTGGTTTTGAGTTGTTCTTTGAGATCACACAAAGTGTTCTGGATAATAGTTTTAAACCCCTCAGAGACCAAGGTAAATCAACCTTGTAATGTGAAAGGAAAGTACAGAAATCCAGAATAAAATGGAGGGCAGAGTCATTTTGACCTCCAGTCTCCTGGGGCACTCGCGACTGCTTCTCTGTCATCACATCTGTGGGGCAAACTAGTGTCTCTGGCAGTGGTGATTACACTAAGAGACGAGCAGAGGTTATATGAAGGTTCTCTGATGAATCATTGATGGAAAGACAAGGCAGGCTGCTATTAATTCAAAAAGACTTCACACTTCACTCGAACTGGGCAAAACTCCATTTCATTCACAACAAGATTTTTTCTGACAAGCGATAGGTGACGAGAACATTTTTACCTCAGGTTTATTGGCAATACGGTACGACACAGACAGCGTTGATGCAGACAGTACTCTTCAGGTTTTTAATGCATTTTACCAGACAAACTTTGAACAGAATGCAAAGAGACTGTCATAGTTTGGTCTCACTGGACCAAAAAAAATAACAGTCCTATCACAGTCTTTGCAGGCTCGCCTTGATCTTCTCTCTTTTCGTTTGTTAACCGGTAGAATTTGACACCGGCATTACATTTTGACAATTGCAGTGTCTGAAGTCGGATGGAAAATTGAAAATGAACGTTGTGCTTTATGACCGAGTGACTCTACATGCATCTCGTGGTTAGTGAAGCGTCTGTCACACTCAAACTGAGAAGGGGAGACAAAAAGACCATAGAGACCATAACATGTCATTGGCGTGTCAATAAAAAAAAATGAATCTATGAAAAGGTTGTGGTTGTCCATTTCTTTCTAAGCTATCCACTTTGTGCGATTTAGCACCAGATGTAGACCTGCAATCAAAACTTTGTTCTCTCGCATGCAGAATAATGCTTGTCACTAATTATACTGAATCACATTTGTTATTCTCTCCAAATATAGAAAGGTTGAATCTACTTTTATGATTGCATTTAGAGAGTATGAGCTCTACCATAATGACTAAAAGAATGAAAAACCATAGAGAAAATTGAGGCACCCAAGAGGATGAGCTGGTCACTTCAGCAGGAGCTTCAGTACCTATTACAAGCTTCATTGTATCCTCACAGCAGGTAATGTATACCTGCTATTAAACTGGAATGCTGGAGGACACTGTGTTTAAAGAGTGGCCTTCTGTGCTGCCAGTATTTAATGGCTCTTTGAAAATAGAAACACATAGACAGCAGCCATGATTTTCACTATTTTAAAAATTTTCATTTTCTCAGACTTGGTCGGCCCTCCTGAGTGACTCATCCCTGCCTAAAGACTCAGTTTCCGTTATTAATCTTGGGGGTGGGCTGGGGGTTTAGGTGATAACAAGGAGACGCAGCATATGAAGATTATGTCGTCCTGTTTCCCAAATGCCACAGAGTAATAAGAACTGATGATGATCATTCATCCCTGAAGCTAACATCTTAATGAAACACGGGGAGAGCTTTTGATTTGCCTGTCTAGGCATCCTGACTTTCTAAATTCATACCAACGGAAGATCAATTTCTGAATGATGACAGCAAAAGAAATTACGCAATACATATATTCATTCTATTTTTTCATGCATCACCCTACATGACACAAACGCTTACTTCACTTCGACTCAAGAAATAACAGATTAAACTGTGGTGTCCAAATGTCAGTGATAATGGTGACATCACACAACATTTGATCATTTTTGATCACAATGATTAACCACACGTTTGGCAGAAAAGTTCACATAACTCAAGGGTGAAACTATTATATTTTGTGGGTCAAACGTCAAGGTCATTGTGACTGTACAGATGTTTTTGGTGACAGCTCATGAAGCTGCAAGATGATGTTTCTAGTTGTGATGGTACTGTCTAATACATAAGACATGCAGGGCAGCTGTGGCTTAGGTAGAGCCAGTTGTCCGGTAATCAGAAGGTTGGTAGTTCGACTCCTGATTCCTCCAGTGATGACTCCTCCATTGGTGTGTGAATTTGACTAGCATTAAGTGCTTAATGTATATGTAGAAGTGTTCTGTAGTGTTAAGAGAGAAGTGACTTTGAGAAGTCACCAGGCAATTAGATTTATGAAAACTTCCACAATGAAAAGTTTTGGGGAAAAATGGATTCATAAAGCTAGAATATTAAATGTCACATGCCTGAGAAATACGTCATCCAGTTCATAATAAACCTGGAAGTCCACTAGACTGGCTTTCAGATGAGAGGTGAAACTTCTTCAAAGATCTAAACAAGCCCAGTTGCCTTCCTTAGCACCTATTGAATACCTGGGAGACCAGTCTCATCAGCTTGCAGGGTGGGAGTTACCTATCGTATTGCCATAGCGTTCTGCTGATAGAATTAATCTCACCGCAGCATTACCCTGGCCGTTGATCACGGTGTTGGGCAATGGATGTTCAGGGGCAGACAGGAGACTAACAGGGTGGAGGTGAGCTGACTGTCTGTTGGTTGAACACAGGGAAAAGAACCAGATTGCAGCTCTCAGACAGACGGGCTCACCCAGTGAAAATACTTTAATGATGAAATAAACTGGATTACAAGCAGATGAACAGACAGAAAAAAAATGGTAAAAATATTGTACACACTCAAGTCAGTTTTATTACATTGTGATTGAATATCTTGCTGTGTTTTCTGCACAAAAACTATGTAGGATTGTAAAAAAAAAAAAAAAAAAAAAAAAAAGTTTTAAAAAGTTTAATGCATTTTAGATGTTTAGATTCTTATCTATTATGGGGGTATGTGATGGGTCACAGATTCATTTTTTCAGCATGTGGCAACAACTCCAGAAATAGAGCCAGAGTCATAAAAAAGCGTCTTCAGCAATAACACGAACAAGGATTCCTGCAACAGATGGTACACGGCCCTGTACTTTGTATAAAATTAAGTGATAAACAAAAAGTATTCACAGTGTTTTTAAAGAGTCCCCACTTTACCTTTACACAGTATGTTGACACAGGATGTTATAACTTATATCATTTAACACAAATCATAAACATCTTGTTGAAGCCTTTGGCTTTAAAATTCTATAGTTGGAAATAACTCTTGTCCTTATATTATGACTGTGTTTATGCACGCAAAAACTTCTGCTTTTCTACTTTGAGGTCTTCAGATCAGATTGACTTTTACTGTCAGAGATCATTTGAATCACATATTTACGTGTGATTTCATGTGGCGGGGTTGGTGTTAGTGGTATAACCTGAACCGTTTCCATGCCGCTTGCACTGCACTTACAGCAGTTAAGGAATGCTGGATCAATGCCCATAGAAATACAAAGGTCAGTTTCTGCGGATTTGCTTTTTTAAGCTGCTCAAAAGGAAAATCCGGACCATCTCACATTTACCCAGAAGGCCCATGATTAGATTTCACTGCAGCCCAGTGCTTTCCAATATAAAAGGAATGATAACCTCACAGCAACTAGTGTAGAGCGAACTGGAAAACTCATCGGTCACCTGACCACAGTAGCTACAGAGCAGTTCCTCTCACACAGCAATATTTTCCTTAATTCATCACCAGGTTATTTCTTGTGGTAACAATTATTCTTTCAGTTTTCCATTCAAAAAGTGATCAAAAACATGACATGAAAAGAAGCTGCAGCAGCATCACGATTTGATTGTGATGCAGCGACGTCAGATGATTAAAAATAAATGTGTTGTTTCTTTGCTCTTCTAAGGGAGCTTCTGGGGTAAATCATAGTGATGGATGTTTGTAATATAATGGAAACTGACTATTACTGGTGTCCAATATCACTTTACTTCAGTTATGTACAAATCCGTGTGGGAACTGATCCTATAAAATTGCTGAGAGAAGCAGACATTAGTGAGAAATCACAGGCAGGTAAATCAAAACACTTCTCCCCGAAGCACCATTTAAACATATTTCCTGTAAATATCGTTTGTAAGGAACAGTTAAGAGAGAGGAAATATCTGGACTCATTCAGGTTTAGAGGCTTAAAAGCATCTTAAAAAGCCTTCGAGTGTTGGTAGCAATTCATTCTACATTTCAAACAGTGTCAAATTAACATTGCAAAATAGTTTCTAATTTGCAAACGGCGTCACCTGCTGAGTGATGGAGCCTATGTGTTCTTTGCAGGGAGGTTTCATTATTTAAATAGAAGTTAAAATAATTTGTTGCGATGAATTAACTTATCCCGAGACTTAAAACTCCACAGAGTGTAAATCGAACACAACAGTTATCTGATTAAAGTTTTAGGTTCAAAAGCCTCGAGAGATGTGTGCCGTGCCAGAGACCTAACACTTGCCTCAACAGTGAAGGAATTATCATTGTTATTTTCTACCTTCAAAATCAATCTGGTTCCAAGCAATTGGATTGCACATTTAAGGTATAGTGTGTCGCCTAACTGCCAACTGTAAATTAGGGTGGTGAAGAAAAACCGCTCTATTTTCTATTAGGAATTTTTCACAGTGCCTGGAATAAGAGGATCTATTTCTCAAGGGACTGATTTTTCACTTTGAATTACTCCTCCGGTCCATTCATCTCCTGGCCAATAAAGTCTAAGATCCTGCCGACGCCTTGTCATTTTGGAGATTCGGTGTCAGACCTGATGAATTACATTTCATCTCTCTGTTAACATGTTTCTAAAACCCACAGCGGAGTGAAGTCAAAAGGCCCAAAGGAAGACCATGAAGTCCTGGGGAATTAGAAGGAAATAATAAGAGGAAAGAGTGAAGTATATTGAAACAGCTTAGGAGCAGGAACAGAGAAGTAGCAGCGACTAATACATCTGTTTGATTGTTTTAACTCCAGGGCAGAACTTACATTAGAATATTTCAGTTAGGGTTATTCCTCTCTGCTGAGTAAATCGATCCTGGGTGTTTTGGAGCAAATGGAAGTCATTTGCTGACATAAGCTAATGCAAACTGCATTGAACGTGCTGTTGATTTGTGACTGTAGTGAGAAATCGGTCATAATGAAAGTCCACTGTAAATATCAACGTAAACCGTGAGGTTTTTTTTTCTGACTCTCTCTCTCTCTCCCTCGATAACTTAGTTCATCACCTGCAGAATACAATAGCTGAGAGTTGCCTCGTATAGAAAAGTGTATCCATCACTGTCTGCAGTATTTCATACTGTTATACAGTAAATAAAAGCATGTTTGTCATAGCAGGAGGCTGCAATCCTCTGCGGAAATGTTTGACCGTCCAGCTCAGTGGTCAGTTTCTATCTGCTCTGCTACACCTCTCTTACCCAGCAGCAAGCCATCAGCGCCAGTGCCCCGAAGCTATCAGGCTTTCCCGGTAGAGGAACAGGATTACAGACTTCTGTGTTTGTTTTTGCTTTTCCAGCAAGTGAAGTCGACCAAAGAGCAACTTGGACATTAAAAAAAAAAAAAAAAACACTGAAAAAGAAAAATAAAAAGCTTTATTTTGTGAGGAGGAAAGAAGAAAGAATTATTTTTCTTCTATTTCTGACATTTGAGGTTCAGTGTCTAAGAATTTTTACTTTAACTTCAATTAAACTCACTTCTCTGTAGTATACGCTGTTTAGCCTCGGATCGTTACAAATTATACACTGTACTTATCCTGCTAGTGCTAGATATATATATATATATATATATATATATATAAAAGATTTTTCAAAATCAATGTGTCACATTCATTTTTGCTAAAGCTCAAATTGATGTTTGTGAGTATAGGAAGGAGCAGCTTAGCATTTTGTAGTTATTGTGACTCTGTTTTCCAACATTATCTGTCTGTAGTTAAGACAGAAAGAAAAGACAAATCTATTGTGCTAGACCAGACACAAACTGATTGCACATAGATTTCCTAAACAGTGTCATTGATGCAGCAGTATGTTTTACCTTATTTGTCCTATTTCTGTATTTTTCCTCTCCTCTCTCTTTATGACGCCTCTCTGGTTGTTTTTCACACTTGCATCCAAAATGGCCACTCCACATGAATCAGCACAGCAGAGTTCATTCAAAGCGTCTGCATAAAGCCACTGCTAAATATGACAGATGAAGCAAACTGAGGAAAAAGAAGGAATAATGTTTTTTTTTTTTTTGTTTTTTTTTTCCCTGCCAGGGATTGTAGAAAATCTGCCCGGCATGTGTGAGTTTATTGGTCTATAGTCTTGCAGACTTTTTTCTGTCTCCTGCTTCACTCACTGTTTTATCCTGTGACAAGACCTCAAAACAGCTCAGGTTTTGATCTTTGAGTTGTCAATAAAAAGTCAGAGTCAACAGTTTTGTACAGTAAAGGCTTGTATTCCTCAAGGCTCTGTGTGCTCACTTGCTGTGCTTTGCTTTTGTTTATTTGTCTCTCTCAAGGTCTCTTGTGCAGTCCCCGGAGATATCAACATTAAATTGCTTTTTGGTTCAGAAGCTACTCAGATGCATTAGAACTTGTAATGGACTTTGCTTTGGTGAAGGCGTCAGACGGCGTATTGATTGTGCCTACTGGGTACAGCTGATTCACACCTTTGAATAATTCATGTCTCTATTACAATTATTGTCCTAATTGTAACAATGTTTAGACGGAAAAAGGAAGGGAAAGGGAAAAAAAGAACCTATTTTTTGTCTCTCTCTTTCTTTTGGCTTGCCCTATATTATTTGAAAATGTGAATGGTAATGTGATCATTTTTCATACAACAATATAATCGTATCCATTATGAAGATGATAACTTGTGTTGCCTGAAAGGCAAACAAAGTTTTAGACGGATCACGCCTCTTAGTTTTAATTAAAAATCACAGACAGCTTAATTGCGGTGCAGTTGTGCTCTGCTGGCCCGTGATTGCTTCAGAAACTGAGAACGAGATTGTAAAAAAAAAAAAAGGGGGGGAACCGCTGCAGATATTGCTCTGCAGTTCTTGCCCTCATACCTCCCCGCCCCCTATAATCAAAGTCTAGTCTGGACTTTTGCGAAACTTTTTTTCTCCAACAAGTTTCTTATCATGGCGCCATAAACATCTCCTCCCGAGAAGGAGTCTCTCAATTTTACACAGATAGGTGAAAAGTACCGGGGAAAAAAAATGTCACTTGAACTCATTTAGTATGCACCTTAAAGTCAAATGAGGCACTTAAGGTTCTTTTGCTCTTTGAGACTATTTTGTCGTATTTGCATCTGGTGAAGAGAGACACTTTTGAAATGTACCTCAGCAGAATTATGAATTGATAATGCTGATCTGTAATTCACTGCAGGCTCTTAACAATACGTAAGATTGCCATACATATTTATGAAAATCTCAGCCTCTGGCTTACATTTAGCTGATTGTGCACTTCCACGTGCAGTCTGGTTTGGTCATAATCCATCATTATGTCTTGAAGTAGAGGCTACCCCGAGCCCTTACCCTCTCCACCCTATTCTGGGTGTATTGAATTATCACTGAACTTTATTGAAATATTAAAAGTATGAGTCATTGATGGTATGAGCCTATTAGTGAAACTTTCCTGAATGTTTTTTTTTTTCTGCTGCTGCTGCAGTAGCTGTTTCATTAGTGCGTTTGTGGCTTGAAACTTTCTGTAATTATAAAAATCTTTTTTTTTTTCTTTTTTGTTTTGTTTTAAAATGATTGACTGATTCAATGTGATGATTGATGGGTGTTTACCAAAATGAAATAACTTTTGTGCAACAGAAACTGTCAATAATATCAGTCAAGTCTTAAATTGGGCTGTTATGTGATAAGGCTGGAAGAAGAAGAAGAAGAAGAAAGAAAACATAATCAGGAAGCAGACATTAGACAAAGCGCTATCTGATCGCACGGTGAGCGCACATTTCAAAAGAAAGAAAAAAAAAAAAAAAAAAAAAAGTGTCTGTTTTGAGAGAGACTCCCAGCTCCCTCAGCTCAAGTTGAGATTATAAAGAACAAGTATTGATTTCCCTATAATAACACCACCTCTGCTCAGCCTAATGTTCCCTCAGCACAATTTAAAAACAAATGTTGCCTCGCTCCTAATTTACTTTAAATTCCTCTGTCAGCAAAACACTTGGTTCACCGACGCCAAGAATACTCCAGCTTTTAGATCCATGATTTGAGATTATTAATTCATATGCAGATTTGTTTTACAATATGTGGGGGAAAAAATTACCAGTGTGCTCACTTGTTACTACTTTGAAATGTTTTTGACAAAACATAATAAAATTAGAATTGCATTTCGTTTTGGTTCATTTGTTTCACTTATTGCAGGAAGTGTTGGTACAGGATGTTTGTCACATATGTTTGTATGACACATGCTCACAAATGTTCATATTTGTATGCACAGCGTGTTCAAATGTATCCTGGCTATATTAATATTACTTTAAACTAGGGCTGTCAATAGATTTAAAATCTCACGTCTCACCTTTTAAAATTCATTAATCTAGATTAATCACGATTAAAAGTTGCAGCGAAAGAGTACATGCACTGCAGTGGTGGGAGTGCGCCATCAACAGCGGTGTTTAACAAGCGCTACAGCACATTAGCATTTCACATTAAATTAGCATACAGCTACCAAGAGCTGTAATTCATGGAGGACAATATCACCGGCCTAGACTATGACACAGAGCCACGTCTCATCTATGTATGGCAAACACTACCTGAAGCGATTCGAATAAGGAAATAAACAAACTTGCATTACCTGCCTTAAATTATTTTATCACGCTAATCTCACTCATATTAATAGCAACGATTAACACGTTAACGCTGACAGCCCTATTTTAAACCTTAACTAGTTAAAGGAGAACTACAAATTAACTCATTCCCTTGTAGACAATGATCAGATGTTGCCGGCTGATGAAATCCATGCATTTGCACGGAATTAATTTGTATTATCTCTCCTCCTGTTCTGCCCATTGGTTCGTGTTCGTCAATTGACTTGTCAGACCTACTTTCACCATGGTGGTAACTTCCGCTTGGTCTAAAAGATCTGCACACTTAAAAAGTTCTCAATGTCTCATTTTAAATGTCAGGACCCTTGTTATACTAAGCAAGGAAGTGTGGATCTACTTTGAGCTGTTTTAGTGGTTCAAAATAGCGATGTTGTCAAGCTACTTGGGTGCCCTAATTACTAGCATTGCGAGTCTTTTCAACAAAAACAATAAAAATAACAATGTTCATAATGCAAGGGGCTATTGTAGTGTTGCTCCTCAGCAAACATAACAACTCGTTATCATGTTTTACACATCCAAAAGTCATTTCACACCGAAGTTATCCTTTAATGATTCCCTCGGCTCAAAGTGGATGTTTTGAAACTTAATGGACAAAGCCATCAAATTAAATTACAACCTGATGTTATTCCCATAATGATAATCTGTGATCACAATCACCATATTGACTAGAAACGTTGCTGAATCTACATCAAACCACCCAGTAATTTAGCGATGCTGCATATATCTGAATGTGGCCTTATGTTTAATTAAATCCACACCACACAAGTCAGTCAATGTTGCCCCCGAGCGCATTAGTGCTGCGATATCTGACATGTCTGGTTATCACTCCTCAGGGTTAATGCAAATGGTGAACTGTAAAAACTGAGCCCAGGGCAGCTGCAAAATGCAAAGTGGCTAAATTAATGTTTGGGAGGTTGTTTGTCTTTGGTTAAAATGTTAGTTTAAAAAAAAATGGGCAAAAAACTTTAGCCTTGGCCCATCTGTTATTAATAAATTCCATGTTTCTGAATTTGTATAAACATGAGGTAAACAAGATGATTCAGAGCGTCGACATAACAAGGTCAAGTCACTCACCCGCTAAGTGCAGACGGTTATGTAAGATTATTTGGAGCAAGGTTATCACATATTATAAGTAGAAGCTATTTACTTCTTTTCTTTATGTACAGTAATTTGACATATTTGTCCTAATTTTCCAGAGCGAGATGCTGACTTGCGAAAAAATTTTTTTACATACGCAGACGAGCAAGAGGACGTTTAAGAAATAATGAAAGTAACCTGATTTCTTAAAGTAGAAAGCGCGAGCGCGTGCGGTAAAGTCGGTGTGTCGGAAGCTTTGAATTGTCATTGTGAGGATTAATAAAGAATGAGCTTCTTTAATGTTTCGCCTGAGTGAGCTCATAAAAGCCGACATGTAGTGAAGAAAGAGATGGAATACAAATAATCCCGGCCCCAATAAATGTCACTACTTTCCCTTTTGTGTTTGCAAGGCATGCAGGAAATGGGAGACTTTGGGTGTCCACGATGGGGAGACGAGAGAGAGGCAAGGAAACTAATTTTGCACGAGCTTGGCAAAGGGCATTGCAAAATGCTTTCAATTTGTCATACACAATTGGCTGCATGCTGTCAGAGAGCTGTGGGGCGGGGGGGGGGAGTTGTGTTTTCATGTAGAGTCTGCACTTTATCTGATTCCTCTTCATCACTGAAGACTCAGAAAGAATCTGATTGCAGAATTGCTAGAACGAGCTTTTGTGAATTTGCAAAAACTCTTGCTCCATCCCACTCTCCCTTGTGCCTTTTTCTTTTCGCTCAACTCTCTATTTTCACCACCAACTTATTCAGGTTTCGATTCGCTTCCCCGTACGCTTTGCTGATTCCATTCAATCTAGTGGTAGTTGTGCAACTATCTTGTATCCGTGCCGAATGAGATTCTAATTGAAGAACATATTTCTTTTTTATTTTTCTCTTTTTACAAAGGCATTTTTAACTGACAGTGCTTCTTCTCTCTTCACAAGAGCAGCCCATGTGAAAGAGCTGTCAGACTGGCAGCTGCGTCACAAAAGACTCAAGAGTCTGTCTGGTGAATGCAACCTGCAACTTTTCTATGTAAAAATTGGTTTGCAGAGAAGTTTTGTGAGCTCTGACGGCGGAGGGCGGTCAGCTTAAATTCAGCGTTGAATCCAAACTCGTACTTCACCGGTTCACTCTGCACTTCTGCAAAGCAAAGAGAGCAATGTGACCTTTGCGTAGCACCTCAGTCATCACTTTCATTTGTCATTTCTGAGTATTTTGAGAAGTGTTAAACACTACATTCATAAGGAGAAAACATTTGTTCTCACACGAGTGGCAGTTTTTCCCTTGTCTAAATGTTGCCATTGCTCTGTTTTTACATCTTGTGTTCTTGTGTTGACAAGACCACTCAGTCTCAGTTGGTCAGTCCATCTATTACCGTGGCCTAGATAGAAATGATACTGCAACCATGAATTGCCATTTTGTAAGGACTTTGATACTCCCTAGAGGATAAAGCCTTCCAACTTTGGCAATCCTCTGACCTCACCCTTAACACTGCCTGGAGGTTGACATTTTTAGTTTTTAATGAAATGTCTCAGTGTCTATTGGATGATTCATTGGTCTCTACAAATATCCCTGGTGAATGAACTGGCACAAAATTGTGAACAGTCATTCTTGGTTCTGCAATGATGAATCTTAATGGCTTGACTGATCTTTGATGTTCACGTCCATCTCAGGATGAAATTCAGTCACTTTTCATTCAGACTTTTTCAGATTAGCTTTCAACAGATAGTGTTTTTCCAACACATTTATTGTAGATCATTTATTGCTTAAACACCTGTAACCATTGACATTTTTAACGTAAGCCTCTGCACTTCTTTGTGTTTAGTGCTTATTAGCAATGTCAAAGGGTAAACATTGGACCTTTTAGTGTTAGCGTTAACATTATTATCGTTAGTTTGTATGCTAATATGAGCAGTTAGCTTTAAGGACCCTGTGAATAAATACAGCCCCAGAACTGCTAACATGGCTGTCTTATTTCTTCATCTTTCTTTGTCTTAGTATTGAGAAATCTTTGCTATGCATAAATAAACACATAAAGGTTAACTTGCATCATGATAAACTGCCTTGTTTAGCCATCGGTCATGCCAGCTTTTCATCTCAGCTCTGTTCCCACCACTCCATATTTCTGCAAATCCATTATTTACTGGGCCAACACCACTCCCAGCATCCACACACCATTTGGGCTAAGCTACAACTGTCAAAGCCACTGGTGCTGTTGATCACTGAAAATAAATATGGCTTACAAACCTGTGTTGTTAACACTCTTTGATATAGGTGTGAACATGTGTATTTTCTCAAGCCTATCGTCTGTTTCACAAAGCCAGGGGCCATCAGAGAAACAGAAGACACAAGTAGAGCCCTTAAGCTACGTGGGCCCAGAGCCAAAATGCTACTTAAATCAATTCCATTTGATTAGGTGCCACGACATACACTACATCATTATAATTCCATTAACGCAAGGATGGATTTTCAATGAATGTAACTGCAGGCAAATGGTGGGGCATAATTGTGTGAAATGAAATACAGCACAGGTTGAAAATATTGGTGTGAATTTCTTTTCTCCTGTTTTCCCCCTCCCCGTTTAAGGATGAAGACTTTTCCCTCATCCTAACACCGGAGCCTTGATCTTTTCCTTCCATCTTTTCTTCTTTTTTCAGACTTACTCTAAATGATTTCACAGTTTATTATATCAGCTTTGGCTCAGTGAACTGGGCAGTGAGGCCACCATGCAATTGCACGATTTAACCCTAACCACTGATAAATGAGTATTGTATATATGCCATTAGTTACAGTAGAGGGGGGGTGGGGGTTGCTTCTCTGCTTCTCCTTTTCCTGCTAATATCAGACACATTACAGCTGCAAACTCATAGCCTGGGATTTGAACAGAAAGGTGTAGAGCCTTTTAATATGATTACACATGTCACCTAAGGAGACAAGGGACTGAGGGAACATTAGAGCATGATTGCAACCATGGTGCGATTTTAAAGACTTGGAGTAAAGTATCTATCAGGAAACCAGTAAAGACAGCTAGATTTACTGCATGACTGCAGCAGTTTTATGCCTCACTAATCAACCTTTACCGTACTGCTACTAAGCTAAGTTAGGGCCAGGGATGTAGTGACTTATGTGTTACAGCATAGACAGTCATACATAGCCTCAGGCCTGTTGCTTCATGACTCAGTTTGTCTTTTCACACCAATTGAATACCAAATAAGATTGCACAGTCTCACATTTCAATCTATATCCATGTATGAGATACATACATGTGGATATATATAACGAAGGTCTATTAACTACGTGCAGTGTGCAGAAAGTTCTCACTACTTTAATTTTCTGTCACTTGTATTTAAAGCTTGGTTCAGGAGATGAGTCCATTTGAACTTCTTTAGCTTTTGAGTTGTGTAAGAATTGTTTGCACTTTTTTATCTTCACTCCTGTAGTCTGTTTTTGAGATCACAGCCAACTCAGAGTAAACCAGTCTTTAAGCCGCACCACAGTTTGTGTCGGACACAGTGCTGCATCTTTAATGCAGTGCTAGCTGTGGGACTCATCAAATATTTGTGTCTTTCCCAGTCAAGCAACACAGTGCTTACACTGGCTGAATGACTCAGTGCCCCTGTGTTCCCCTCTTGGAAAATTGTCCCTGTGCTGAATGGATGCTGCAGACATCTGCAGTGACAGAAAGTCACTGATGAAGGTCAGCAATCCATCAGGCCCTGAGGATGGAGAAAAGCCCAGACCACTGAATGAACATTTAAAATGATGAATGTACGTAGCAGATGAACATAAATCCCAAAATAAATGCTGACCAAATGTTTTCTTTGTAACATCAATACTGTCTAGCTATACATCATGTGACTGGAATAAGCCATAGCATGGTAAACTAGTGATATAAGTGGGCTGAATCTGACCAACTTTACAAAGTAAGTAAACAATACTTGCATGCCTGTGGCTGAGAATAAATTATCAAAGTGCTGTTGCTGCAATATTCCTTTTGAACGTGATTTGCTGAGACACATTTGTCAAACATTTCCAGCTGAGATTACTAGGCCACCTATTAAAATCCACTACCAAGGTCTTACCAAGGGCATCGTCATGAAATTGCAAATCCACTTGTATGAATATTCACATGCTTATTACACAACTGCAATAACAGATGAGCAAAACTGCACTGGCACACTCCATGGTTCAATATATAACTGTGAGCCAGCAGCGCTTTTCCACTGAGGGAGCGGAGCAACAACTGCGCTGGTTTATGTTGAGCAAGGGGGAAATCAAGGGGAGATTTATGAGCATAATAATGAATCCTATGCCTGCTTTAATTACAACAATCCTGGACTCTTTGAAGTATGCTGTTGCAGCTGGAAATCATTTGCCTTGTGTCTTAGTCCTTTACAACGAACAGATAAACATGGATCAAGTATTAAATTTGCATGTTGTTGAGAATTTTTTATTTTTTTCTCATATTTGTCAGAGTTGCTGTTAACAAATTGCAGCAAAAGGAGCTTAATTGCCAGCTCAACTATCATATGTATTACAGGGGAAAAATTTAGGATTCACTTTGACTTTCATTTTGTGAAATCAAAACCGAACTGGGGGCTTAACTAGGTTTGTGAGATACATTACGCCGTTAGGGGTCCACGAGTCACAAGCGCAGATGATGCTAATATATTTCATGAATGAATTTTGAATGTCAACCAAGCGTCATTAGAGGGGCAAAGAAGAACCCCGCGCAGATGCTTTTCACCTACGTTGTCTCTGATGCACCTGTCCCCGCCGTATGTCAGGTGCTCCGAGCGTTCCAGACCGAGCTAAACAAGGCAAACCGATCAAAATCAGTGCCAAAGCAGGTGTGTGACAGTTCCACCTGTGTTTCACCAGGCGCTCGTTTCCCTTTCTCATGCCCAGATAAAGAGTCTGATCTCTGGCAGAATAAAAAGGATCTGTCAGCTCCTGGCAGGCTGCAGCTCTCTAAAGAATCAGACTTCCACAACACCCACCTGCTCTTCCCAGGTGATGCTGATAGTGAGGTAGGTTGGAGAGGGTTTCCAGAACACATAAGACTTCTAGTTACCGGTGACTGTGTGTTAATGATTTGTGTGGGATTTCCATAGTTTCACTTTAAACTTTTCCTGTCAACTCACAAGCATTATACTCTACAACATTACCAATCCAACATTAACATTACGTCTTTTGGAAAAAGACTATTGGAAAATAAAAAATTTAAACCCATCCTTTCACATCAAACAGTTTAATTCATATTATGAATGTAGGAAATGTGCTCTATATGCTGTACAACTTTTCAAAACCACTGCAGGATATGTCTGTGATAATTAATTAAGTGATTTGAGATGTACATGTTGGAGAGGGGTAGTGGGTGGGGGGTGGCGGGGTGAGGTGGGGGGGTATATGTACCAGATGTTGTATAGTTGTATAGTTATGTAAGTGATACCAGAGCTTTCTAAAAATAAAACAAATGACCTTAACTTTTCTAAAGTTACTTTTCTAAAAATCTAAATTTAATCCACATTCACTCAAAAAATGGAGTGTTTGTCAAGTAAAAGTACCTAAAAATACCTGCAAATGGAGGTTGTAAAAGTATTGCAAGTGCAAACTTTAAAATGTCATCAATTTTGACACCAGACATTTCACATATTGCAACGTGTAGAACTGGGTGGAATTAAAAAGCACTGCAACCTTGTGCGGACATACATTATACATAAGATTCCTTATCAGTGCCTGACATGTATTCTGACTATCTTGCCCTATGCAGTAACATCCTGCGTAGCATCATGTGAGTGGAAGTGTGTTCACGGTGCTTTTTTTATACCTGCACTCTATAGAGAGACATGGTGCAGTTGAAGCACTGAGCTTCAACTCTATATTTAAGTGTGATGCCTGACGTTACGAAGTAACAACAGGCAACAGCAGAACGGTTGAAACACAGCACCAAATGAAACGGAGGAATCACTGCTCATTGTCCTCATGTATGTCCTACATACATAGGACATACATGATATATATATATATATATATATATATATATAGTGTTGAAAATTTTTAGAATATTATGGAAAAAAAGCCAGAGAAACAGTGAATCAGGCATTTTTGACACAGCATGATAAACTGGTTTCAGATTAGAGTTTAAGGAGTCAACAAACTGAGATTAGAAATTTTTTTTTTCAAACATTGTGTCTGAAGTGATTCATTTTTGTCCTTAATCACTGTGTGAGTTGTCCATCAAAGAAACTGCACGAATCACATTAAGAATTTATACCCAGTTGTGTTTGAGACATGGTTCATTGTGGGCACCTCAGATCACACAGCAGAATGACACAGAGTTGTTAATGTGTTTCTTTTGTATGCAAATACTTGCTAAATGCTGACTGACTCTGTATTGTACTAACTGTATGAGTTAAAACAAGTAATAGGACACCGCGATTCCAAAATGGAAAAGCAAGTTTTGAAAGTTTTTTTTTTTTTTTTTTATTTCCAATCAACTTACTTCCTGTTTCTTAAGAGTATACAGAAAGTTTAGGCAGCATTTCAGCCCAAACATCCCAAAGTGGACTTGTGTTTTCCCAACCGATTGTTTGTTTTGTGCATTTTGTATTTATTTATTTCACTTTTTACCAGGTAGATTTCTGTTGTTGTGGAACAAGGTCAGTACCCAGAACACTGCAGAGGGAACATGTTAAGCGAGCTGAGAGGAGTGCAGAGTGCATTTGATGGATGTTTGGCAGGTTTGGAGTAGAAGCGCCTTAAGACCTCTCCTCTCACACACACACATACACACACACATACTTGCATCCTGTCTGCCAACGACTGGCATGTGCTGCTCTTTTCATGAGGTGGTGAAGGGTCGCTCGGCCCGACACATGGCATCAATCAAGAATGCTCGTGTGGAATTAGCAGCGGCAGCGGGGGATGACTTATTTTTCCTTCAGGGCTTTTCACGCTGAGGTAAATGCTGTTTCACATCTTTCTGAGCTTCTTTAGAGCAGCTGAGGTTCACAGAGACTGATAAAACACTGGCCTCTATAGGCAAACAGAGGAACAAAACTTAACTGCAGACAAAAAAAAAAAGAAAAAAAGAAAAAGAAAAAACACAAAAAAAAGAAAAAAAAAAAAACTCAACTCAGTCATCAAAATAACAAATCTTTATGCCCCTTGTCTTGTTTTCTGTGTCTGTATGTGTGTCTGGGGTTGTTTCATGTGAGTATCTTTTTTATTTGTTTGTGAATATATCAGTGCATGGCATCGCAGCCACATGTCTGTTCTCTTTGTGGCTGTGTTTGTTAATGTCACTCAAGACAGCCAAATTGAAGGTGCTATTGTTAGTGCCAGAGGGCAGCGGGAGTGAATTCGACAGCTTGACAGCTCTCATTAGCGTATTAGACACAAACAGTGGCACAGATGCTCCCGGTCAGTCCTTGGTCAGCCCGGAGCTTCGCTTTAACGGCCTGTTGACAGGTGGCTTTGTGGCACTCTGTCTCATGGTTGATAGGGTGGCAAAGCAGGAGCTCATCTTCAATAGACTGCTGGGATTGCCAAGGACGCTAGATATTTCACAGACATGAATACTGCCGAGTATAATTAATGAATCCTGTAGGCTTTACAATTACACAAAACACAGATACAGTCAGAATAAAGGGAAAAAGAAGATTGACAGAGACATTCAAATAGACTTCAGGGTTAATGATTTTATGACTAATTGCATGTGGTATCAAAGAAAAACATGCACAGTATGTATTTATACCATAACGTCTGCTACGTCAGATGACTGATTGTCCTTTTGTCCCTTTATGTTAATTAAGAAACAATGTCAGTGACTAATGAGACAACCTACACACACAAATATATCCAAAGCAAGTTCACATGTAGCTTGACTTTTCTTTTTTTTTTTTTTTTTTTTACTCCATCTATTGTCATTTATTATGCCAAAAGTTCACTTTCACTTTCACTCTTCACCAGCAAAAAAAAAAAAAAAAAATCAATGCCAGAGGCAGAAAAGTTCTGTTAACCTGAATGAAAGTTAAATACATTTTTCCAACACACCTTTTGAAGTTTTTGCAATGCCTGTAGGGTAAAATAGAATGGAGCTTACAAGTAATACAGTCAATGAGAATCCTGTGCAGGCAAATAGTTTGAGGGGAAAAAAAAGTGGAGTAAAATGTAACCTAACAGTGAAAGACTTTTACCTTGTAAAGTAACTTTTACTGTGCTGGAAGTTTCTGTATCATAGAAAAACCATCCTTTGCATCACAATGCAAACATGTGAATTTATTTCAAAAAGCTCAATGTCAACACAACAGAATGTAGTTGTGGTTAGTTTCAGTGTTGGGTTTGAAAAAGTCTCAAGGTTTGCAACACGCACGTCAAAAAAAAAAGTATGTAATGTTATTTTCAGTGAAGTCTGTGAATATTTTTGATCATTCATGTGAAAAAAAAAACATACAGCAGATGAAATAATTAGAAAATCAATTATCAAAATAAACCACTGACATGGAGGGAAATAAACACAATCTGTGAACTGTATTCTCCTCTGTTTGGAATATGGGTTATATGGCTTTTTGTGATGTGAAATGTCGCATGATTCTACTATATGCTTCAGAAAATGTGCTGAGCCGAGTACATTTTCACTATGAAATTGCTCATGTTGGCTTTTTATCACATTAACAGCAACACTAAATAACTTGGTGCTTGCGCAGGGACAATCTGAGCCCGTTTCAATAGAAACAGTAAATAAATTGCTGATATGTAAAATTAAAAAATGGGAAATGCCAAGAAGGCAGGAAGGTGTTTCACACCTCACATAACCCTCAAGAATAGACCTCGTAAAGAGCTCACTATGACCACGCTGCTACACGCTGGGGGCAGGGAGAAAAAGAAAAAAAAAAGGAATGACTCAAATTTGCCATGTTTACCTCAGGTCTCCAGAATAATTCTCTATCTAATTCTCTTTCCAGCCCAGCAGGTTTAATGTAGAATCCAATCATCAGTGCACATTTTATTTCAGAGGAACAGTGAAGGTGTAGAAGGTGGAGGGGGAGGGTAGTGAAAGCCTCGCATGACAGTGTATGGAGTGTATTAAAATACCATTGGAGGAACAGAGATCTTGCATGAAGGCAAATCTGACCAAGGATGCTTGTTATTTGAGCGACCTGACTCTGAATGTACAAGGGCACAGGTTAGTCATCCCCAAAGGGCTGGGTCAGCTGCAGGTCCAAACAATTTCCCCTTAATCCGCTTTAAAGATTAATGTCAAATCATGCCACTATGTGCATGCTATAAACTCAAATAGTGACTTAGCTCGAGGGTGCATGTGTCTCTGTGTGTGTATGTGTATTTGTGTGCATATGTGTGCACTTTACAGCCTTTCACGTACGAGTTTGTGTGTAAAAACGATTGAGACGCATTCTGACCTGAACACAGAGAGGAGCAGATTTATAGAAATAAACGGCAGTACGTTGAAATAGAAGGAATCTGAGTCCAATCTGAGTTGTGAAGGAAATAGAGTTCAACCAGCTTTCCCCTCAGTTCTATAAAGAACAGAACCGGTGACCAAATCTGAAAGAACCAATAAAGTCTTTACAGTTATGTCACTGCATGTAGACATGATAAAACAAAAAGAATTTACTAATCTCTCTCTGTCTCTCTCTCTCATGTCCCACAAAAACACTGTATTGTGCAAATCAGGTCTTGTCAGTAGCAATGATGCAAGACGCCTTAAACTCAAGAGCGCTCCTGCCAAAATGAACTGTCTTCATTGATTAACATTATCCATTACCTCTCTAGTCCTTTGTGGAACATTATTGCAAATCTAGACAGGGAGAGGGATGCTGTTTACCTTGGCAGTCTAACCTGTTATTCATCATATAGCATAGCAGATTGTTTGATAACTACAAATAGCATTTACTTATAAAACACAAATAAAAACTGCAGTCATCCATCTTTCAGATACTTATTAAATATAGCTACAGTTTGCTTGTAATGACCCTGTGAATCACGCTACTGATAATGTTACCAGGTAGAGCAATTACACAGAGAGGCTGTGGTATTATTATGCAAAGTCATGTACGTGGTTGATTAAAGGTTTGTTTACAGATATGACTGAGCCAGGGTTTCACTGAATTCTAATTGGCAGACTTAAATGAGAATGCATGTTATTATTTATAGCTTTGTGTATTTGTGTACGCACAATGTTTGCGTTCCTCTTGCTCACACTGAGGAGCTCACACGGCTATTGACAAAACACTCTGGGTGAAAAAAAAAAAAAAAACACAGTGCGAAAGTCAACGGCAAAGAAATTAAGATGGTCAACAAAAGCAGCAAAAACTGGACAGAATAAGAAACAGGATGCATTTCAGAAACATGCCACCAACATCATGATAAGTATCTAGACAATTCCCCTGTGGGGAATCGCGAGAGTGGGGCTGTGCGCCATAGCAGTCTACGCTAAGATGATATGATGCTACAATTTCCATTTTCACCTCATCTTGTCCTTTTTCCACAATGAAATGATGATGAAACTTGATACGATTAAATGTTTAGCGTCGCGAATCACTTTCCTTTTCACCTCAACTTATCCTTATTTGTCCATTTCATTGTGGTAAGAAATGAAGGAAAGGAAGGAAAGTAATGATGAGTGGTGATATGATTGGCAATTAGCGTCGCCAATCATTTCACCAATCATCATATGAGGGAAATGATAAAGGAAGGAGGAAAGGAAGGAAGGAAATGATTGGCGACGTTAGTTATATTTCTACTCTGCTGATGTTGTTTAGAGTGTCAAAGTAAAAGATGATGATCTCCGACGAAGATGATGATCGACGTTAGTCGCCAATCATTTCATTATGGTAAGAAAGGAAGGAAAGTAAGGGAAGGAAGGATGATTGGTGAAATGATAAAGGAAGGAGGGAAGGAAGGATGATTTTCTGATTTTCTGCTTGAAAGCTTGGCTGGATTTACATGGGATCCAATGGAGCCCTTGGTCCGACCACTTGTCACTTCTAGGCTTCCCATTCAAAAACTGTAAAAGCTATTGTTTAGGTAGACACATTGTGGGAATCAGGAGGAGTGTGACTACAATTTTGGAGCGTATTATATGTGTAAAGTGAAATTTGTGGCCGTGAGCACAGTTTTAGTGAGAAATTTAGAGGATATTTTTCAAAATCTGTCCACTCTAGCTGCTGCGGCTCCCACTCTAGCGCGAACATTCTGACCACATACACACCCATTGTAAAGTCTGAATTTCACCAAAATTGATCATGGTGAATGATCGTTGACTGATCAAAAAGTATTCCACCTAGCAAAACAGTTGAATGCCACATCCACACAGGAGGATTTTGTCTCCATTTGACAGTTGGAATGAGGTCTCTAGGTCAAAGTATGCCAGAGTTTTAGATGTTTGTGGGGTTAGGTTTGGGAGTGGGGGTTAACCAGATAACCACATATGTTTAGTGATCATCAGGTTCATGACGACGCCTGGCACCGGTGAAGAATTTTTTCACCCTCTGCCACCATGAAAGATTCTTCTTCTTCTTCATGGGAACAGACTGTTCTGACACATCCAAGCTTTGGTTTCTGTTCACATGTGAAAGCTCAGCTGCTGGTTCAACAACCTGTTCTTCCAAGTCTTTCTCTTCCTCATTCTGCTCTTTCTCCTCCTCCATCAGGTCTTGCGGAGCGGGCACATTCTCCTGTGGAATGAAGGTTGCGCTAGTCTTCGCTGTCTGCATTTCTATGTTATTTTCTTTCAAGAGGCGAAGCTCCTCACAAAGAGCTTTTGCTGTTTCTTGCTCAACTTCGAAGAGCCTTTTCATTTCATCATAGTCGTACTGGAGTTTATTGATTGCGTTGCATAAACACTGCATTATTTCCAGCATCAACGGGGTGATGTTTGCTTCTTTCTGCTCCTGATTGACAATTTTCTCATGTTCACTTGCTCTCAATTGGTCATCAATCAGGCAAGCAGAGTCTGATGCTGCTGTTACAACATTTCCTGACTCTATTTTAGCTGGAGTGGCACCATCTTCCTGACAACGATCAGGTTTCCCAGTTCACCTTGTGTTTATTGTACAAAAGAAACTCATCATAGCAGTCAGAGGATGGGAGACAAAGCATCTGCGGAGGTCTAACCAGCCACACAGACTGATCTTAACTGGTGCCTTATATACTGTGCCACTGGCCCTCACCACTGGACACTTCCACCCACAGGTACTCCAGAATTATTATCAAATGGCTATTTTATTCATGACAGTTTCATCTTATAAATTTACCAGATAATATTGATAATAATTCTATTACTGCTTTTCCTCCCCAAATAAACCCATAAAACATATTTAGAATATAGAAAAATAAACACCGAAATTTTGAACCCAAATGTGCAAATACGCAATGTGCAAAATGTAACATGCAAGCTTTGGTAAATAAAGTGCTATCGTAGCTAAATTTTCTATTGTCCCAACCTCTGCTTGGCGTTCTTGCATCGCTAGGCCAAAGTCAATCAGTTTGGTTTTGAAAGGGTGGTCGTGGTGGTTAACGAGCATGATGTTGTCCAGCTTCAGGCTGGTGTGCATTATCCCAATAGACTTAAGGCCGTCCAAAGCAACCAGAAGTTGCCTTGTCACATAGCGGATATCGTTTAGTGGCAGCGGCACCCACCTCTGCTCCATCATCAAGTCAAAAAGGCTCTTGTCAAGCATCTCAAATGACATGAAAGAGAGTTTGCGGTACCTAAAGTGCTCCATGAAGCTAACGATGTTGTATTGGTCTGGGTCAAGACCCTTGATTGCCTGTAACATCTCCAGCTCCTGGTATATGTAGTACTCATCTGTCTCTTTGTGTACCTTCACCGCTACCGTCTTATAGGTGTTAAGGTCCAAACATTTAGCAACTTTACCAAAAGAGCCTTCTCCGTTCAATTCAATTCAATTTATTTTATTTATATAGCGCCAGGTCATAAAAAATTTTATCTCAAGGCACTTTACATAGAGAAACCCAACATTTCCACAATGAGCAAGCGCTTGGCGACAATGGAGAGGAAAAACTCCCTTTTAACAGGAAGAAACCTCCAGCAGAACCAGACTCACCAGAGTGGACGGTCATCTGCCTCGACCGGTTGGAGTGAAATGAAAACAGGGAAAAGAGAAGAGACAGAGGAAAGAGAGGGAGGAGGACGGGGGAGGGGGGAGGAAGAAAAGAGGGAGACCAGGAAGAGACAGTAGAGACTAGATGGTTACAAGTAGTTGTTAAAGTAAAATTATCATTACAATTAATATTACAATAATAATAATAATGATGATGATGAAGATTAAAATGATGATGTCGTCAAAGAATTGGAATTCAACAGCTGTGGAGTCAAAACTTCCTGAAAAAGAGAAAGAGGTAGGGGGAGACACAACTGCGAGAGAGAGCAGATGATGTTAATAATATGTAATATATTAATATCAGGACATGAAATGTGAGGGAGAGACAGAGATGTGAGGAGTGAGGGACAGAGAGGAGCAGTGTATTGTCAGAGTCCCCCAGCAGTCTAATCCTATAGCAGCTTAACTAAAGGATGGTTCAGGCAGGCCTGTGTCCTACCTGGACCATCCTTAACTATAGGCTTTATCATAAAGGAAAGTTTTTAGTCTAATCTTAAATGTAGAAAGTGTGTCTGCCTCCTGGACCCAGGCTGGGAGCTGGTTCCATAAGAGAGGAGCCTGATAACTGAAGGCTCTACCTCCCATTCTGGTCTTAGAGACTCTAGGAACCACAAGTAAACCAGCAGTTTGTGATCGAAGTAATCTATTATGATAGTAAGGAACTATGAGTTCCTTAAGATATGATGGAGCCTGATCATTAAGGGTTTTATGGGCAAGCAGGAGGATTTTGAATTCTAGGCTGCATCCGAATACCCCTACTAGTCTACTACCTAGTAGGCAAAAATGAGTAAGCGACGCTCTAGTACGTCCGAATACCTTAGTATGCTTTCAGTAGTAGGCAAAAGGTTCCCGGATGGTTTACTACTTCCGCAAGGATTTTGCAGTATGCAAGCGATGTACACTACACTAACTACGCTATCGCAGAAGTCACCGGGAGGTTGAAAACCGTAGAAGAAGAAACTTTGCCCGCTAAATGTGACATCCGATGCTTGCTCAGATAAATTAATTACGTATAGTAAACAGTGATTGACAACCACATCTTTGTGCTTGTTAGTGAATGGGAATGGAGACAGCGGCCAGGGAGAGATTATTTTGATATTTTTACAATTTTATTCAAAACCACAGTTGGAATAAGGTCTCTAGGTCAAAGTATGCCAGAGCTGTAGATGTTTAAAAAAACGTTGAAAAAAAGCGACTTTTCCAACTTTCCCCATTCATTTTCTACGGGAAAATTTCCGCAAATTATTCGTGACTACGTTGCGAATAATTCATATTTTGATGAGAAAAGTAATAGCACACCGAGTCCAATCAAGCCGCACGTTTTGATGTATTATTTGTTTGTGTGCACTCAACGGTGCGGGCCGCATTAAATGCCGAAAATCGCAAATAATAAAAAGAGACACAAGCAATAACAATAGTGGGCTGCGAAGCACAGCCCCACTAATAACATTAGTATTTATAGCAAGGTTTAATGACATTGTTTAGCTGTAAGCACCAGGCGACAGAACGATTCCAAAACTCCTTTATTCCTGTTAAACAGATTGTGTTGGCGATGAGAGCGCGAGCACGTGGCAGCGGGCCAGGTGATGACCCCGCTCTGATGGATGTGGCAGCCATGACGACGAGTAACCAGCTCGCTACGGCTGTCCACATCATTGAAGACGTGTTACTGGTTAGGACGGCAGCTTTTTAGTGGCTGACAACCCTGCAAAAACACTCGCTTTGTACTGAGACATGATCTGCTGCAAGTGCCAGGCGCAGAACTAATCGCACAGGTATAACAAAATAATACGATTTGACATGAGGTCAAGGCTTTGTCTGCTTTGACTGTAAAGCTCTGTGTATTTATACCAGAGCTTTTAGCAAATGTTTACATAACGAACTTAGAGATTTTTTTTTTAATTTATTTATTTTTTTTTATTTTACCTAAAAGTGAAAAAAAGTAAAAGCATCAGAGACCTACTTTGCTCTCTTCTCAAAATACTCAGAATAGCACTTTTGAAAGTATTCCCAAGGTGGACTTCAAAGACGTGAATAAACTCAAAGGATTTAATTTAGTGAGCAACTATTGAACGTAGCTCTTCAATGAATCATGCATTCCCAGCTCATTCAAAAGAAAGAGCGTCACACTCCTCCCTGTGCAATAAATTTCTGCTCTCACAAAATGTTTTCAGGCGATTGGATGTGAGGAAAATTAAAATGATTCATACATAAATTTCATATAAATAGTCTGTGGCTCATTATTAGAGAAGTAGTGGAAAGAAACTCTTCTTTTTTTTGTTCATTACATTTCTGCTAGTCACAGTTTACCTCAAACAGCAGATGATGTTTCTAGTAATTTGGTGCTTTTCAAATTACTTTTTATTTCTTTCAAAGGTCTTATGATCTGTGTTGTTGCATTATGTTAATATGAAACTGCGACATGTCATGAAAACTATTGAGACAGCAATCTAGAGCGAGGACAGCGTGTAAGGAACCTTGTTAAATTGGTTTATCCCTGATGGTCGTGTAAAGCAAAAGCAATGTCCTTATGAATCTGAAATAACCTTGTCGCTGATAAAGATGAATCACTACTATTAACTTTGAGAAAAAAAAATAGAGACGTTTAAGCTCATACCTTGGGATAACTTTAAATAAAGACAAAACTCCCACAGTGATATCCCATATTACTGATTACTTGAGGACAATAGATATTCATTTGTAACATTACTATGATAATTGATTGACAATAGTATTTAAAAAAGGAACTACTGATATTCATGCTTGACTTTTAGGAGCAAAATTTGTAGAAAAAAGTTCTACATTAGAGGTAGACTCTGTAACTTTTAAACTGGAGCATCCATTTAATGTAACAAGAACAACAGTCAACTAAATACTTACAAGAAACATGTGACAAAACTGATGGTCAAATCACATCTATGTCTAAAAGAAAAGGGGTGATCACCCCACGTGTGTGGAGTTAGGGTCATCACCCCACATGTTTGGTTAATATGGGGTGTTAGGTGTCATTCTAACAGATTACATACGTTAGCTGACTCCAACATGTGAAATTGTGGGAAATAAATTCGAAAACTATGGAAAAGGAGGAGTACAGTGAATTTTGTACAAACTTATCTCTCAACTAACTTGAGAAAACCATTGCTTTTATATTTCCCCCAAAATGTAGCTTTGTATGACTGTTCAGCTGAGCTCTTTACAAGGGCAGAACAATTTGTTGTCACAGTTAATATCCTTTTCTAAATCACCACCCTCTCTCTCTCTAACTATTGAGTAACATGTTGTCTTATGAGCGCACAAATCCATACTGCCTGTGAAATCCACTTTGAAAAAAAAAAATCCACACAGCTCTTTGCACGGTGTTGAGCTGCGTCACTTCATCTGACATTTGTGAACTCATTTATGAAAACATTAGACAAAAGGCATTCAATGACACAAAATGTCATAGCGGTGTTCATGCTTGTGACTTGAGGAGTGGCACGACTCAAAAACAAACCAACAGGCAGTTTTATTAAACTCTTCTTTGACCCGGGAGAATATGACAGAAGCGTACTTCATTCTCCCCTTTAAAAATAACAGTCACGCAGAGACAGCGTCACACACAAACCGTGTGGAAGTGAACACATGACAATGAGATGTGAGACAACAGGACATGACAAATGAGAAACAAGTCAGGTGAAGAGTAGCAGATGTAGACTGTCAAATAAATCAGACCACTTGTACGCACATGCACATACACACATGTCTAAGTTGAAGTTGAAATACATCTAGAAGGAATTCTAACCTGAGACTAACATACAAAACCTTCATGACATTGGAACCTATGACTTGGTTTTTATCTACATGAAATTTGAATAAACAACGCCCTGCACCAAAAATGAATAAATTAAACACTCTCTAAAGTGACATGGTGCAAATCCCAGTTTGAAGACATGAGGATTAATCAATAAAGGGTCTGAAGCAGTGCTTAAGGAGGGACACACCATCAGTCATTATGTCCGCTGTGGTTCTTTCCATGGCAGTGGTATATTTGTGACTAAGACTGGAACATGCATAAAGCTTATTAAATGATATTTGTTACCTCAATTAAGGCTCACAAGAAAATACACACACACATTAATACTCACACGTGACCTAAAATGCCAGATTTAATTCAGAAGAAAAGGGACAGGAATGGAATATTCATCACTCATCTGGTCAGCCCATTTTGATAGCAATTCTTACCCATTATGTCCCCGCTCCTTTTAGCATGATTGGTTAATTTATGCTGTTCTTGGAGACATGGGGGGTCTTCAATTCTTCACAGTTGATCTGTCAAGAATAAAACAGTTATGAATTGACCAAATCTTAATATGATTTATCACAGAGTTTGAACGATTTCTCTTCCTGTGATAAATGTGTCTGAGGTGATGTGGCGTAAATCCTCTAAACAGCGACAGAAGGACTTCAATGGCAGTGTATTTGATCATTATGCAGCCTAGGTACACATACACACACACACACACAGGCTGGATATTCATAACATGACAAATCTAAACTTGAATCTCTAATCAATCACCCCACATGAGTAGTGCTGAAAAGTTGACACTAAGATTAAAGTCAAGCTTTTGAGAATAAATCAAACAACTGGCATTAGCGCATATGGTTGTCTGGTTGTGTAGATGAACTGGTGAAATTGTACTTCAGAATCGGTTTTCTTTATGAGAAAATTCTTCGTCTTTTAGAACACAAAGACAGTTGGGTAATAAGTATCAGGATTTGCTTCTGTTCAGTGGGAGAAACCACACAAACATAGCAAAGGTGGCTATTTTTCTGAAAGCTGAAAAAGACAGTGATGGATAAATGTAAGTGTATTGATGGTTACACACAGACTATAAGGCAGTTGATCAAGTTGAGCCTAAAGATGTTGAGCTCAGGTGTTCACATTGTCTGAAACACAGTTACAAGACACTATGGAGAGTTATATTGATTATTTTAGTGATTATGTTGTGAAGGTGAAACACACAACAGTGCATAACAAACAACGACCAGATAAGCAAACAACTGACTTTATTTCCAATATTTCTACTTTTTCTACTATTATTATAATACAAAGTCATTAAAAACGGTTCCTCCCTTCATTCTCATAAATTTATATCTGGTCCCAATTCAATGTCAAAGTACTTAGAATGTGGGGTAAATGAGAGTGGTGGCTTTAAAATGATATTCAAACTTCATTTCCCATAAGCCACTTTGTCACTTATTTTACCCACAATCCTTTGCGCCATTCCGCCGGTCAGAAACAAGAAGGTCGCACGTAGCAGCTTTATTCCGAAGCAGAGGAGACACCAAACTTTCAATCATGCTGGGGCAGGCAGTGAGACGATTCACAACCTCTGCAATTCGTTCTTCACACTATGCTGAGGGGCCAGGAAAGGTGAGAGCACATCCTTAATGCAGCGTTGTTATTATAAAATGAATATTATTACGGCGCGGCCTTGTCTGTATCCACATCCGCTAGCGTTAGCAAGCGTTACTTGGAGGTCATGTCCGTCATTTGACAGTAGCGTTGTCATAATACTAGCAGAGTTAGCCCCATACAGAGTCATAATGCTTTTTAGTTTTAAATGGAAACAAAATGTTTTAAGATGAGGACAGGCTAATGACAGCACTTGCTGTTTTGTTGACAGACAGTGGCATGACGACAGGTTGATTAGCATTAGCATTGTAGCTATGAGGCGCTTCCTTGCTGTCCAACCGATGTCCGCGCTACTTCCGATAGCAAAGCAATTGTTCAAAGAAAAAAATGAAAATAAATCGGCGCAAGATACAAATGAGAACGCAAATATTTTGTCTTGCATACATACAGGTGCTTTGTTAATAATGATAGTTGAAGTCAGTTATTTTCGGCATGCGGTTGTAACATAAGGTCATAGCTGTAACATAGCATGGCCCCAGGTGAACCCGGGGAAAGGTGCCCCTGAAGTTTTAGTATCAGACTGTTTAGATCAATATTAAGAATATAATATATAACTGAAACGTCTCTTTTGCCCATTACTGTTGCTTTGACTTTGACCAGTGACTGATGATCATAATTTTGTCCATTTTATATTTGACATTTAAGTAAGTGTAATTCATTACGGCCTTTACAATATATCTGTGTTTTTTAATGTAATGCAATATAAAGAGGAATACCTCAATTTAATGCAACATGTATTTTGTCATGTAAAATGAGACATGAAGACTGGATGCACAAGATTCAGAGTAAACATTAAAGGTGACAGAGAATCAGAAAGCGTTTTTACCTCATCTTTGTTGAAGAATGGGCATCCACCCACATTCAGGAACATGCGAAAGCTTCTAGCGATTCTGAACATCTCCTTTTCATAAAAATTCTTAACAAAATGGGTCAATTTCAAAAACAGTTGTTTGTGACGTAAAATGTATCTCACTGCCCCCCCCACTCTGATCCAGTTCCCTCCCCTTCAAAGGCGATTAGCTGTATAAGACGGTTGTCTGTGTTCAGTCCGTGTCCCGAAGCTGGAAAGGTTACATTCATTTGAGAGACAGTGAAGGCAACCAATCGGTGTCAAGTGCTTGCATTTCATAATGAGGTTGCCAGTTAAGCCTGAAAAGATGCCAAATAGGTACAAAACCACTCATGTAAAATCCCCCACATTAAAATAGCTTTCTGAGAGGTTTTTATGAAGCTTCTGAGGCGTTACACATCCAACCAACATTTTATTGTGTATATGTCACATCACAGAACAAGGATCAAAACCCTGTTCAACCATTCCCTGTCACCTTTAAATGTATCAATATGGAAATTGAAATGTATTCTCTACCAGTGTGCTTCAGTCTTAACTGACTTGTATTATTTGACTGAACTACAGCACTATGCACAAAACCAGAGAGGTGATAGAACTCCTTTCACTGCAGGGCACAAATTGAAATGCGTGACAGATATGAAAGTCAGACGTTTTATGCAGTTTGCAGTGAGAATAGTTGTTCAAAGGGAATAATTGTGAATAGTTTTAAATAAATAAAGTGCTAAATTAAGTTTATTCCACTGTATCACAATACTTGTGTTTTTACAGAACATGCCATTCTCCGTGGAGAATAAGTGGCGTCTGCTGGGTATGATGGTGGTTTTCTTCGGCAGTGGGTTTGCATTCCCCTTCATCGTCGTCAGACATCAGCTCCTGAAGAAGTAAAAAAATGGCGCAGAGCTATTATTCAGTCGTCAAGGTAATTATGGCCGCCATGTTTATCTTGCATATCTGCTTTCATTAAAATGTCACGATGATGTGGCATTTACTTCAGCCTTGATTTGTATGGTGACCTCAGACAATGACAATCCTTCACTGCACCTCTTTAGTGGCTCGCTCATTGGCGTATCTTACATGAATTACCGGTATGTCTCAGTGTGATTGTAAAAAATGTCTATAGTGCCGCCATGTTCTTTAGATAAGCTTACATTTTCCAAACTGAAGTGACAGTTTATTTCAGACATTGATGTGTATCAGGTGCAAGCAGGTCATAGTGGTTGTTGTCACATTTATCTTTAATGGCGTTTACTCAGAAATTGCTTTTCTGTCATCAGATGCACACAAGTCATCTTATTGATGCATTTGTCCCGTTTTTTTCTTGTCGCCCCTGCAGGTCGTCAGCTGGAAGAGTCCTGTCCCTGCTGAACAATGGGAATCTTATAATTGTCTTTGTAAATAAAGTTGCCTCATATATGAACATGTCTATTCTCTTTCTTACATAATGCCAGACATATTGGGTTGCCGAGTTCAGTATAATTTGGTATCCATTGCTTACTTTCATTCATTCATGAATGCTGTTTCCACAAGTTAAAACACAAGAATAATATATTCAATTACTTAAAATGTATAGGTTTGTATGTGTCCTGGTGTAAAAATTCGCACTGAAACTATGACTCATTAAATTAAGTTTAGTTAATGAAATGAAATTAAACCCCTTGTAGTCAGCAACTGATACAAAAGAACGGTGGATATTGAAAATCAATACAAGAGGTCTCGTATTGAAGTATCCAGTCGTTGTCTTTGGGTTCTTCTGATTGCCTTGTTCACGGGTTCTGGCTCAGCTCTTATGCTCAACTCTACCGAATGACCTTTTTCTCTTCAATTAACCTTATGCTTCTGGCTATAATTATCCAAGGACAAAGTATTAAAAAGAGAGGTGTGGCTGCACAGTTGGTGAAGATGGTAAATGTAGAATTTAAAAGATTTTTTTTTATTTTATTTTACATATACTTCTATTCAGGTCTACTTAATGCCTGAAGTATTTTTTTTTTTTTAAATCTGGTGGGGTTAGTTTTTCTTTTACTTGTGCTGTATAGCAATAAGATTCCTGGTTTGGCTTGAAGACATAAGGGGAGGCAAATGGGGGACAAGCTGTAAACATGAGAAACAACCTGGTGTGTACCCTTTGTAACCCCTCTCTGCCTGATTTTCACACATACACACAACTCTCGGCAACTTGTAAAGCTGTCAGGTGGTTTTGTGTTCTCTTGCATTTGTAATGATGTTATTCTTTGCGCCTGTGGGCTTCCTGGATGGGAGAGCATTCAGGTCATGGAGCTCTTGCTAGGTGGTGATAAAGTTATCAGACGTTTAATGGGGTCAACAAGTGGGGAGCCGATATTTCATAGGTGTGTTGTATTGTCAGCACTTAGAATAGGTTGACCTTTGTTATTAGCTCAAGGGCAGAGACGGACGAAGCGAGAAACGGGTTTTTTTTTTTTTTTTTGGTTTTTTTTTCTTCTGAAAATGCAACAACGCATATTATCACAGCTTACTTAACTGTGCACTTAAGTATTCCACACACACAAGTCGTTTTTTTTTTTTTCAAATCTTCAAAACAAATCAACACCTGAACAGACGCAAACATACATTACGGACCGATATAAAAGTCTCACCAACACTTACAGACACTCTTTTGTTAAAATGCACCTGCACCTTAGAGTTAGGTATAGCATCATTTCCATTAAGCTTCTTTAAAAGAAAGTAAGGTGAGTGGGGAAATGTAACACTGCATAATGCATGTAATTGTCATTCTGCCTGGTGATTCTTAAACTGTTTTCTGTTTATCGGGAAAATACTCAGTCTTATACATTAATTCTTTCTCAGAATGGTTCTTATCAGTATATAACAAACCATCATGATGAAGTACGTAGACCTGCATTAGTTGAAGTCCTCCAGCTCAGCCATACTTCAAGTTGACTGTTTTTTTCTCTTTTTGAGTGCATCTTAAAGATCACTACTACGTTCTCGGAGAGAAAAAGCGATCCTAAGTGCCATTAAACAAATGAGACAAATAACCCTCATTGAAATGATGCTCCATCAATCCAGGCGTCTGTCTTCACTATCACACACATGCCCCTGGCTTTTGCTATGTTTGTCCTTAAAACAAAAAAAAAAACATCATCCTGTCCGGGTAGGTTACTTTGATAACCTGTTTGTTCCAGTGGTAAACATTTGAAAGCTTCACTCGTGTGCTCTGAACTTTTGACAGTATGGCAGCAATGATTGAACAGAACTGCCAGCAGCTACTTTAAAATTTTACAAATGGTTCACTCAGGTGCTACAGCACACACCAGCACTCAGCGAGCTAATTCAGGAATGTCCCCTAACATTTTGGCTCTTTAGACGAAAAAAGAGAGAGATTATAAAAAGACATGCTCTCCCAGAGAGCACAAATTTAGACTGGCATTGACACTCAGGTCTGAGAGGAGTGTCACATTATCGAGGCATTCGAGAGTAAAAAACATGCACTAAGCAGCGGGTCCTTTTTTTTTTTTTCTGACATAAATCTTTGATCTATTCTTTGCCATTATGCACATTATAACTGGGGCTTTTAAGAAATCCTAGTTGATGCCAAGCTCCAGCAGTGAGGACCAATTAGACTCAATGGTGTTATCTGGACAAAGACCAAGCTGCAGTGCAGTACTGGCGACTAATGAAAAGTACATAAGGGGTGCGCTGGCACGGGCCATGTTGCAGGAGGGGATGTTGTGGTGCCTATAGTGCTATCACACATTTTTGATGGGGTTTGCCATATCAATGCTGCGTGGCACTTTGAGCCCTTGTGAGGAAGGAAGCTAAGCAGAGAGGGGGGGAATAAAAAGAATACATTACAGGGGGATTACGCTGCCAGCATGTCAAGTCTCATGCTGTCATGCTGCATTTAGTATGTAAGTGCAGGGGGAAATGAAAGACAGACAGAGTGTGTATGTGTGTAGTTTTTGTGTAGTTTTACATCACAGTTTACACAATCATTATAGCCAATATCTGGTAAATTCATTATTGTAATTGTCCTCCCTAATGCTTTACATTCCCTGGCATAGACGCACTAATTAAAACAAAGTATAGTCATTAAAGATCAATTCCATACCAGCTTATCACCATTCAGTGACTGTTTAACTCCACGCAGATGCATGTTAATAAAATGAATAGGTTGCTGCATCACGCACAAGCACAAAGGTAAAAGTCTTTGTTGTGTAATAATAATTTCAGAGTTGGAGCATCGAAAATAGTTTTATGTGTTCTTGCGGGTATGTAAATCATCTTATTTGCGGTGTTTGTGGCCATTCATTGCAGCTCTCACTAGACTGTTAAATAATAGACATTTCTGCAGCTCACGTGTAGAATCTAATTATAGCTTAATTTGCACTTCAGAGGAGAAGATAGTGGGTTTAGCTTGGTGTAAAGCATGTACAGCCATCTAATAAAAATACTGTTTTATTGAATCCCCCAGTAAGAGGCACATTTCACATCCAGCCGCATTATTATACTCAAACAATTATGTTTGTAAGTGTTAGTTAGTACGAGCGGACTCAATAGTGATTGATGGTTATATAAACATTTACTTACTGTGAATGAGAGTGGGTTTCTGATAAATACTCTACAGGGTAAATTACCCCTTCGAGTGATTTGGATGAGCTCTAATAAGCACTTTGTTGTACACATCTTGTACAATAACATTTCATTGTACTATCCAATCAATGCATTGAATCCACAATGCCGGGGAAGCTTTCGTTGTGACCTAAACCCATCATATCAACATGATGACAATAAGAGGTGAAAGCAGCTGTCTCCAGTCGCTGTGCAACACCCTGACACCGCACTGTCAGTCAATAAAGTTTCAAGGACACGCTGAACTTCCTCTAAGTTTTTTTTTTCTTTTTTTTCCCTGCTAAGCCCATCCTCTTTCACCCTACTACCTTCTCTGTTTACCACACTCTGCCTCAAAGATGCTGACTTGTGGAGAAGTGCGGAACTGTCAGTGCAGGAAGATGAAGTGTACACGCACCTCCCACTTCGTCAGAGTAGGACTCCACTGCCTCAGCCAGGAACTCTACACAATTAGTCCAGAACCTCCAGGGGGTGGCTGTTCATAGGAGATGAATGCTTGCGGGCTACCGAGTCGACTCATATATGTGTATGTGTGTATTTTTGTATGTCATGAAAAAGGAAAAAAAAATAGAAGAAGTGCAAGAGAGGCTTTAACATACGAAGGCACTGAACAAACAGTTTCTGATAACAAATACTAGTAATAGAGAGGGGGGAGTAAATAGTCTCTGAATATATCAAAACACCACAGCGTCACTGTCAGAATCACACATTATTACAGGACATAGTGCACTCAGCAGCCTTTATGATTGATTAATGTTGCAGTACCTTTGCTTACCTTTGCGGCTCTTTTGTGATCTGCCACTGGCAGATCACAAAAGAGCTGCAGGGAAAAGAAACTGTCATGTGTCACTTCAGTTTTTTTGTTTTTTTTTTCACATTCAGTTTGATATGAAAATTACTGTTGCACAGACCTGGCAGGGACCCCGGTCAACATCTGAGAACTGGCATAATCTCTACATCCCCTCCAGCCCACTTTAGACCCCAGAACAGTATTCAGTTCAATAATGTAACACTACTCCCTGCCAGAGTTAATAGTTGTGAGTTTGGAGTGTGGGAAAAAAAGTTTTCTTTTTAAATAATCATGTAGCGCCCTAGTTCACACTCTTTCACCTCAAATCTTATGTTAATGCCTCTGAAAAGGTCGGACGAGGCTGCATGTGCATTTTTCTCTCTCACTTCATACAATATATAGTGCATCTGGAGTTTAACTCCCAAGAAAAATCATATATTTTCATCTTCTATTTTACCAGCTGTCTGTTATAACACTTCTTAGCATATAAAATATCCGTATATAACTCAAGAGGAGCTGAGATCTTTTTTCTCGGTGAGTGTACAGTGTTGCCTTTTTCCGGGTCCTTGTGACTGAACATCAAGTGGTTCAGATGTGATTTCTGGGCGAAGTCCTAATTAAATTTTCTGGTGAAAGTTATTATAGTCTGCCTAATTCAGTTAATAAAAAGTAGAACTGGCGAATAAAAGGTCAGCTATTTTCATTTCCCGGACAAAATCGAATATTCTGTGCCAGAAAAAAAAAAAAAAAAACAAAACAAAACAAAACATAACTTTTGTTGTTTGACTTGTTATAACCACTTATAATGTTTATCTGAAAAGCTTTTGCACAACAGTCACACAGTAACATGTAAATGTTATTCACTGTAATTCTCAGTTTTTTTCACCAGGACTGGGTTGGTTGGGTTCCATGTGATCTACATCCAGAGAAAGACTAACTGTGAAAGATATATTTTTTTCTCTGATGAAGCATCTCTAGAGATGCTTTTCAGCTGCAACGGAAAAGTGCATACGTAGAGTGGGAATACAGTCTGACAACGTGAGACTACTGGAGATCTAAAAGTAAGCGAGATGGCAGAGAAAGAGAGAGGGGGAAAAGAAAAAGAAGGAGGTGCAGCTGATCATTTATTGTTGTTTTCTCTGTCATAGGTTTCTTTCCTCCCACAGATAAATAGAGAGAAAATATTTGAACCTTTTTCTGGGCCAGGGACTGTATCTGTTGCTCTTCACTGGTCTCCCTCCCCTTGCTACTCTCACTGGAGACATTCAACCCACGGCATTTTTTTTTTTTCAAACACAGAGACATCTGCCGCAAATGCACATTCACACACACACACACACACACACACATGGAAATCCCAAAACAGATGCGCAAACATCATTTGGGTACATCCACATGAATATAACAAAAAATGGAACAAAAAAAAAAAAGAAATTTCATATTTCTCTTAGAGGTACAGCTGCATGTATCTGTAGTAAAGTTGCATAAATTAAAAGAGCAAATCTGAAATGATGAAAAGACATACCGCTGAAACTGTGTAACATGCTGGCTAACATGTCCTACATTGTCATTTTACACACACACACACACACACACAGGGGAGAAAGACTATGTGACTACAGTATATCATACATTACATTTGTTCTCAGTCTACAGATGCTGGATTGAAAACAGACAACAGAGAGATATCAATGGAAACACAGTATAGAAATGGGCAAAGACACAGTAGAGATACAGGAACTGTATCTTTACAACTGTTTTCCCATTGGGAACAAAAACCGGCCCTGAACTCTGAGAGTCAGCACTTTTTTCCAACTCTGTTTACCATATTTGCAAGATTTCTGATGTAGATCTGCAGTAGTCTCCTAGGACAAGAGACGCAGAGTTACAGTGGTAAAGATGCTGTGCATTGGTGCACTGTTGTAGTGTCTCTGTGTAGCATTATAGCTCCCCCATCTGGATGAAAACGACCCGTCGTGCTGTAACGTAATGAATCCTGGCAGACTTGAAAGTTGTCAGTGCCAAGGTTACAGCTGCCGCATAATCACAAAATTGCTCTGCTGGAATCAACACTCTTTATAGTTTCAACAACTTTTAAGCCATTTTTTTCTTTATCGTATGTGTGTCCTTTGATTGTCACGTTCATATCCATGATAAGTATGTCAGGCTGGGTTGTACTTTGACGGGATGATTACAAAGAGCTCAGAGCGACACAGTGAGAGTCCATACAAAACACAATTTGATCTCATGCGTTTCTTGTTATAGTGTTTGTTCTGAGGGTGGGATCCAACAATAATTGTTTCCTTTGAACACGGGAACAGAAGACCAACAGAGATACAATACAAGTCACAAAGGCAGAAGTGCCTGCACAGGGGAAATGTGAATGAAAGGCTTGTGTCTCACAGAGACAAGGGAGGGAGAATCGGGGGCAGAGGAAGGCACAGGGAGCACAGAATGGTTTGTTTCTTTTGCAGACCGGTCTCTTCCAGGATGTTCTTTGGACATCACAGATGTTTGGATGAAACCAACGGGCACAATTCAGGTTGGCCTGAGTTCAGCCAGGGCTGTGAATGGCGCCTTTCAAAAACCCCCACGCCGAACCACATGGCACCCAGGCCTTCAGTCACAAAGCTTCACCACAACCAACTCAATATTGAAAACATAAAAGCACCAAACACTTTGTTTATTCTCTCTTCTTTTTTTCTTGATCCTGAAAAAGGCAAAAGCAAAACAAAAAAAAAATATTTGTTGTTTTTGAACGCACCACAGCAAGTAATAAAACATGTAATCCTTTCTGGTACTTTCAGCATGAGATAACACCGGAAATAGAAAATCTTTCAGAACATCCCTCAGATCTCCTGTCAGCCATGAGCTATTTAAAGTTTTGTTTGAAGAGCAAAAACTTCAATTTTACAGCAATTACTCAAAGTTATACAAATTTAATTACTTTTGACTTTTCAACAGGATATAGGCCACTTATGAGTTTTACGTATTCATCTCGTTTTAATCTTTCCTCTTTTATCACACGGGCTAAACAAGCATGAATTACACGGTTTACCCTATTCCTCTTTGTAATTATAAAGACATAAGATAGGGAGTGAAAAGCTCTTCGCTGATGAGTAGTTACCTACTGATATAACACGTGAAGAGGTTTTGTACAAACAAAACAATCCCGGCGCTCCGCAGCCTTTTCACTTTGATTGGAGAGGCCAAGATACTCAATTAATAAGAGAGGTTAAAGTTGAACTTTCCACTGACTGGTCCAATCACGGTATGTGCGGCGTTTAATTTGGTGAACAAAGTTGTGGCAGAGGGTAGGGTTGCCACTTGGGGAAAAATGAGTTGAAGGAGGAGGAGGAGGAGGAAGAAGAGTGGATGATAAGGACTGAGGGATAACTGTTGCCCCCCCGACAGCTCAGCTTGCATCGCAAAAGAGGAAGATGATTGAGGAAAAACATTCGCTGAATCTGTAATGGAGACATGCTACAACAAAGACTTGTCAAAAAAACTAAAGAGCCCCCTGCACGTTTTTACTGCTTTGTTTGAATATAATTGATTGAGCCTTTGTTCATAAAGTTTGCACGTATGTTTTCAAGATTGTCTTGTCAAAAAAATGAATAAATAAATCAATAAAATTCTGTCAGCAGCATTTTTACCTCAGCTCAGTCCGCAGCAGTTGGACACGATGAGAATGGCTTTCTGATGTGACGTGTGGCACTTTATTTTTCAGAGCACACACACGGATACACAATCAAAAACATCGTTTCTTGACTCTATCCGGGAAGCCAGTGATTCTGTACCCCTGCAAAGGAAATTTCTAAGTTTGCAAAAAAAGATATGTAGTATGCACACACACACACACACACACCTCTTTGGGACTGAAAAACAGTCACAGGTCTGACAAACAGTCGTGGACAATACTCAAGCAAATCCACTGTACCAAAAGTCATAACACAGACACTGACGGCAGTTTTGCAGTTTCTCAGTAACCTGAGAAATATTCCAGTCTGCATCTTTTTCTCA
Organism: Polydactylus sextarius; assembly: GCA_016801845.1. Lineage (NCBI taxonomy): Eukaryota > Metazoa > Chordata > Actinopteri > Polynemidae > Polydactylus > Polydactylus sextarius. The sequence continues at coordinate 9,471,906 of CM028915.1, read as the reverse complement.
CTCCGAGCTGCATCCCTCACTATCTCCATCACATCTTTGGCGCTTTGGTTTTTGAATACAAACTGACAGCAGGCAGACTTATTTTCAAACTTTTGAGAAAAAGTGACTCTGAATAGAACATGTAGCCCTTCGGCTCCTGGAGGGGAGTCTAAAAGATAGCGCAGCTTTTCTTGAACAGTGCTTTTTCAAAAGTGGAGAAGAGGAAAAATATTCTGAAAAACAAAGGAGGTGGAGAAGTCAAAAGATTTTTTTATTTATTTATTTTTTTTATTTCCCCTCCCTTCAAGTAATGGTAACCTTAGAAAATACAGGTAATATAGTGATTGAGGGAAGAAAAAAAAAAGTTTGGAAATTTGTGTTTAATAAAAAAGAAAACTTTAGCCACACTTTACCAGAATTTCACTGTTGTTTCATCATTGCCAGTGTAGATCTAACCTATCATTATAAGCTCTTAAAGAAGGCATTCTCAGCAGTATTATCTTGATGCAATGTCATCATATCATAGAGCACGCCTTTTTTTTTTTTTTTCTTTCTGAATAAATCTATCCCTCTATCATCTACCCTTGAAAAGCTTTCCCCCATGGCTATATCATAATATTTCATTACTTTGGTGTAATTTTCACAGGAATAAATTGAACAAAGAAGGTTGGCTTAATTCGATGCAGCTATGGTCCTTTAGAGTTTGAAATTGAATTCCACCTACCTTCAAAGTCTGGTAACACAATTAAGCTTAGTTCTTTGACTTTAAATGTGATTCTGCTCTGAAGTGTCTTTGTTCTGAATGTCTATTCTTAGAAGTTAATTGCATTTTCAGTTGGTGTTGTTCAGCAGTATGAAATGGGTATTTATGACACCTTGCTTATATCTCTACTCACAGACTTCCCTGTTGTTGAATACACTCGGAGCAAGGTGAAATTAATACTTTTGTGTTTTTGGCTTAATGGAATCGGGGTTATAGCAGAAGTCTTTACATTAGCAAATTAAATATGAGAGAATCTCATAAAGTTTTCTTTAGTATTCTTTTCTTTGTTTTTTTTTTATCTCTAAATTGGTCCTGTGTTCCCACTGAATTTCACACTGAAGGACCACGCTTTTTAGTGGCTGAAAATTTTCAATGGTTCATTAATTCACTTCCTCCTGTAAGATCCTAAAAAAAAAAGGTTTCTTAAAGTTGAGGTGAATGGCCCGCCTCGCAGAGCAAGAAAAGATGGTCTAATTAAACTATGTCCGCCAACACTCTAGTTAACCTCTCTCTTCCCCTTTAATGAGTTACTCACATGGAACAGGTTTGATTTATATTCCATTTATTCATCAACACACAAATGGGAAAAATATGGGATGGCCTACCACAAAAGCCTCAGTCTTAACCCCGGGTTATCACATTAAGGCAATTACAGTCTGCGAAAGTGGGAGTTAAATATTTGTTAAATGCTCCATAATTATGAGAATTGCGGTCTGACACTTTATCCTCAAACGTCAAGCTCTTAACCAACACATGGATAAAAGTTCTTGCACATCTTAAATGAGGTTAAATGACTCTTAAGCTCAGGGCGAGGAAGGGGACAGACACAAGAACAGAACAACTGAAACAATAAAGGGCCTGTTGGGTTTTGTAAATACATATTATGGTCGAGCATCCAGCCAATCAGTCCACGCTAGCCCAGTTTCCCCCGGAGCCTCCTCAGCAACCATCTGTGAGTGAAGCGAAGAGAATAAGCAAAGGGGAGTTTGGGAAATCTGGAAATGCTGAATCAAATCTGCACTACCAGCTGTAAAAGAGAAGAGAAGTAAGATGTGGTGGCCTGGGAGCAGGAGAAATAAACGAAAAAGTAGAGAGAAAAGAGAAAAACCTGTGTTTGATAAAAAAAAAAAAAAAAAAAAAAAAAAAAGGATATAAAGCATGCATGTTAGTACGCCATGGTTTTCTCAGTGAAGGAGGGATTCTTACTAGTCTTGCAAAAAAAAAAAAGAAAAAAAGAAAAAAGAAAGGGTCAAATATTTGAAAAACGTTTTTTTCCATTACAAAGCTAAGCTGTACCATAAAACATGCATGATCGTCGGCAGGACTGAATTATCATGAGAGGCATGCAACAACTGAAAATTCATGATGCTTTTAGGAATCACTTTGCCCTCCTCTAAATAAGGCGACCGAATGACGATGACTGATTGAACGTCTGAGACAGAGTGAGGGAGAGAGTGATGGAGGGAGGGATGAGGGGATCTAAGGGAGGATGGATTGAGGGAGGTAGGAGGTTGGGGAGTCTGGGAGTGAAGGAACAGACTGCTCTATCATCTCCACCCAGACACCGTTGGGATTTCGAGTGAAAGACAGTGGAGAGCAGTGGAGAGACAAATCACTTTTCTTGACCTTTCAGAGAGAAGCTACATACAGTAATAATCCACAGAGGGGAAGGCCTAACATTATTGGGAGGGTGTGTGTGGTTTTGCAACAGAGAAGTACGCTTCCAACATACTGCTGTGGAAGATAAGACTGGGAAGACGGGGACCTGAGCGTTCCTGTGGAGTTGTGTGCTTATACACGCTGGTGTTTGATCTCTTGTTCTTTAAGAGCTCTGACGATTATGTGAGAATGTATTTATCTGGCAGTTTAAAAGTAACTGGGATGCCACAATGCACTGCGATGAAATGCTCAGATCTGTTTAGATTTGTTCCAGCTGCAACAAGATATTCCTTCCAGCACTTCTGAATGTTTTTTCCCCCCCTTTCCATCTAACAGTTCACTAAGGTCTTGAACACTGAGATTTCCATTTTATGGGCCTTCATTAAATTCTAACTAGTGCTATAACTCTCCCTTTGATCCAAAAGCTCCACTCTGCACTTTTTGCCATATAGTACATGTGGGATATAGCCTGCAGTGATGTGCAAGCAGCGTTGTAGCATTATGGGCCCTTAACTTTTTCATCTGCTACAGTAAAGGGCTTAGCATGATGGAATAGTTACTGGTGGTGCCTGTCACTGTAGTGTGCACTGCACTCTGATCTACATCGTTCTGGGCTTAAAGTACTAATTCATGCCCTGAACAATTATGTTCTGCCTCACTATAGTCTGCCAGAGAGAAAACCCAAAGATGTATTAGTGGGAACAGTAGCGTTTCTACTGGTGAATTATTCATTTGTAACATTACTGTAGGAAAGATTTAGATCTTTCTCTGGATTGCTTAATTCACTTTCATCTGTGATTTCTAGCAGCCAACCATTACCAATGCTTTTAAAAGACCTTTTTTCTTGCGGTGTGGGTCCATCTTAGAGAACAATATTTAAAAATGTTACATTAACAGGTGACTTTCAGTTGGCACTGTTGCCATTTTTTTTTTTTTTTTTGATAAAAAGCACTTGCAGCATGCCACATTTTTCCTTTTCATGTATTATTTTTCCACTTTTTCCCCCTTCACCCCAAGACCTTTCACCTGTTTGCTCTGAATGCATCATCTTTAATGACCGGGACCGTGACTGGGACATTTAGTATGTGAGGGGAAATCCCTATCAGCTATGCACTGAATGCAGATCTAAAGGTGCACGGTTGACTGGCCTGACTGGAGTCGGCCTGTTATTGAGGCACATACAGTGAGATCACGTCTGACTGCGTGATCTACTGAATCGAACAAGAGCAGGCCCCGTTGATTCAGTGGCACCTCATCCCATATAAATGCATTAATAACTGCCGCAGCCACTCATGTGACTGGTGAGTTCATGAAAAAATAAGCATCATCTTCCTATGAACGCATTCTATACTACGTAATCAATTTTAGGAGAGTACAAATACATGCCACTTTATTATTACAAATAATAAATGAACATTAGGCGGCTGGTAATGCAACCAATTTGTCTTTTCTGAGGGTTGCTAATGGCTCAAAACACTCTGCGTGAACTCACCAGAAAGAATGTTGGATATTCTGGCACTTTCCATTAAAAATTGAAATGCAATCAGTGTTGTAATCTGCGGCTGCAAGTCTTGCTGAAGTCAATGGCGCTGAAACAACAACCAGTTCAGCCTAGGACATATATATATATCTAAATTGGGGACAAACGTGAACTGAATGGGGAGTGTAGCCTTTTGCTATCATGGTTTTACATCATGATTTTTTACAATAAGCATGAGCTCACAGCTATGAACTCTATGTGACCTTCCTTAAATACATTTGCTTATCCTGTAAACGTGGGATGCCCTTGTCTGTGTGCGACATTCGCTGCCTGTGCTCATTAAATATCCTCTCATCAGGTCACAGAGTCATGGACACTGGGTTGAGTTGTCTGAGTTGTTTGTGGTGTAGAATACCAGAGGAGCCCAGCCTGAGTGCCAGTCACAGCCAGCATCTACCCACCCACCCACCACCCTCCCTCTTTACACTCAGCTCTAATGAAACAGATGAATTATTGCTCTGTGTGTCCACAGTTTTGCAGAAAGTGACATTAGCGAGAGCCACAATAAAGCTGTACCTCACATCCACGCAGAGAGGGGAAGGGAGAGGACGTTAGGCTTTGTGTTCTGCATATACTGTCCGCTATTGTGAGTGTGTTGTGTGATTGAAGAAGGGAACGTATGTAGAAGGTGGTGGGAGTGTAGAAAAAGAGTGAAAGTGACACACACACACATATATACACACATACGCATACAACAGGCCTCCTTCCTCCCACGATTCAGTGGCTCAGTAAAGCCCAGACGTCGTAAACAGGATTTATGTCATTTAATTACGTTTTTGTACAATTACCTTTATTTACAGCTGCATGGAGCAGGCATCGGGGAACTCATGGCAGTGTGAGCCAAACAGAAAGGTCGTAATTTCTGTCCTTTACTTCTCATTGTTCCCAAGATATGAGAACAGCACTCATGAGTATGTCGGCTACATGTTCTGCTTGGTGGAGCTGCATATTTACATTTATCGTATATTGGTGGGATATTAATGATATTTGAATTGTTTGTCAGCTCTAAGATTGTGTCATATGCTTAATTTAGAGATATGGATAGTCAGTGTGTTTGCTTTCATCTAAAATAAATTTTAAAAAAAGCATGAAAATATATAGAGCTCAGAATCCACAGGGACGCAATGGATGAACTTTGTGAGACTGTGCATTTTCTGTCATATTTCATTTCTCCAATCTGTTCCCTAATTTGAGAGGAAATGTGAATCTGACACATCGTGCAATGGTGATATATCCGCCTCCTGTTTCTTTCATGTAACAAAATTAGGACAGCTGCTTCAGCTTTGATGTTACAGTGCCATCTAGTGGACTGAGTCTAAAACTTCCTGGCTCTGAGTAGTTTGCTGACAGAAAGTAAAACATGTGATTCTGTGTGCCATGGCTGTTTTTCTTTGACAACAACAGAGGCTCTTTCTGACAACTGTTCCCATCTCTGTGTCAAACCATCAGAACACATGGCAGTGTCTGTGTACGCTGGCTCGCTGCCACGTGGCAAACTCACACAGCCGCTCTGTGACTGCTGGCATTGTAGTCAACTTCAGGAGGATGTTGAGTCTCATCTGCATGGGAATTGTAACGCAACCAGACATTATCCAGATATTTCATTTGGGATGTGGCTACGTGATCTCATTGCAATAAATATTTAATTACATCCACACAAAGCTTTATAACAAAGCAATGTTTTCTATGGATGCCACAATTGTTTTATGAATATTTCCAGTTGGATTTTTGCAGATGAATGGTGCACTGTGTCACTTTTTTTCTCTCTCGTTCTCCTATTCAGAACAAAACATCTCTTGTTTGAGGGTTGCAGGGTCCGACCAGGAGAGGGGGCTTTACCCATACTTTTCCTCTGGGTTAGAAACAAACACAGAGACCAACAAGTCACAACATCTTTCTGTCATTTCTTAAAACTGATACTTTAAATAAACTTAACGTCACAGGTGATGCCCATGTAACTGAAACCAGCATCACTATCTTTAAAAAGCATTTCTTTTCCAGTAAAGACACCTTGCAAAGGCATTTCAAGCTCTTAAGTAAAGTTGTTTGTTACATTTGTTTTCACTCATCTACATATGACTAACATTGTTGTTGATCAGCAGAATCTAAATCTGAATCATCTGAATCTTTTTCTCTTCACATCTCAGACCACAGTGTGCCGCCCTCATAAGAATAGCCTGCTGTTTGTTTTGTTTGTTTGTTTGTTTGTTTGTGTATCATGCCTTTTCATCAACCCTTCTGAATGAAATGGGACATGAAACTAAGCACAGAATTGCAACAGGCCCTCGAGGCACTGCAGCTGAATGCAGAGCTTTACTTCTCATTATGGTCCTCATAAAGAGGCTTTTGGATGTCACTGGCCCAGAGAGGTCTGTAGAAAAAGAAAGAAAGAAAGACAGAAAGAAAGAAAGAAAAAGAGAGAGGAGCAGATAGAAAAAAAGTGACTGAGAAGCACTGCCAGTCAAACAAACATGACATTAAGATAATCTACCTATCTGTCTGTCTGTCTGCTGTCTGTCTGTCTGTCTGTCTGTCTGTCTGTCTGTCTATCTTCCTCCATGTGACCTTCCATCACAGATGGGTGACAGGCTTATTTAAGCTATTACAGCAATTTCAAAGCTCACTAATTTTCGAAGTGATGCTAAAATTGCAGCACAAGCCTGAGAGGCCTAAGAGTCTGACTTTACTCTCTGTGCTGCAACATACAGCATGTGTGTCTTCATGCCGCCCCCGGTTATGAATTCATAAGCTGCCATTGTTTTGGAAAGTAAGAGAGGACGAGCAGCAAAACCATCTCATTGACTGTACGGCTGTAGTCGGTGTCTTGAGACTTTTTCTTTTTTTTTTTAGTTTACAGTGTTTTGCAACAGAGTGAAGAAAAGGACAGATAAAAATAGTTCCTGTCTAGGCAGTTATGATAAAACCATACCTGCTGATCTGGAAGCTAACCTTCATCTCCTCTGAAGACCAAAAGCCAAGGGCAACATCAAGAACTGCTAGACTATTCAGTAATGCACAAAACACACCACTAAAGCCTAGAGGAAGCTGTTCTTTGCGTCGTCCTAAACCCCCTTACTTTTGATCGCTAAATCCCAAGATGAGTCAGGAAAAACAGAAGCTGCAGCGTTTCATGACTTAAATCGAGAGCAGAGCGCCGGGACAAATTCTATATTCTGCCGCTGAGAGGGCGCGGCAGCTTTTCCAACTTGAGGACTTGATACTGCAACTTGTGTGTTTATTTGTGTATCTTTGTGAAGAGTGGTAAGAACATTAGCTTGTAAAAGTAGGAGATAAAATACTCCTTAATTAACTGTAGAGCAAGTTTTGCCCTCCAGCAAAAAAAGTATGCCTGCTGTCTTTAAGAGACCCTGAGCCTGAGAATATTGCTGCTGGTGGTGATACAAGACTCTCCTTGCTGCAGGGCCTTTTTCAGTCAAACTGAAATGTGTCTAAACATTATCATCACGATCATTATTGTGAGTAACAGAGAGGCCATAGATTACAAAAAAAAAAGCTGCCCTCAAAAACCCTCAAAAGGTTTTGATAATGGCCGAATGGATTGGTGGTATACTGTATATAGAACTCGACAAAGTCAGTTTCAATTATTTGGGTCAGTGAAGCTAATATTGGCGAGTGTCAAGATCAACAGAATAGCAACATAAGCTACTTTATATTAAGTAAAGGTGATATTTGTTTTTGGTCCATTTCTGCTGAAATGTTTGGGTTAAGTGCAGAAGATGAATATCCTTCCTCTTGTAATAGCTCGTCCTAGATTTCCTCACCTGCAGTGCCCTTATTTTTCACACTGGTGTCTAATCCACCATCGCTCTCCCACTTAACGCAAAACAAAGATTCCTACAGTGTTTCTCTGGGCAGCCCATGGGAGCTGCTCTGCCGACACCCAACTTCATCACATTCTGAGTAAAACACTTTTCATGACATCCAATTCAGAGAAAGGATTATGCCAAACAGATAGCAGGCACTCACCTCTTGGCTGCGAGCTAGTAGCTTTTTTTCTGATTTATGATCCAATCTATTTAAATTTGTTTTGCATTATTCAAGTGTGAATTTTTTCAGAGGGATAATTTGCTTGTTATCGCACCACTGAATGATATAAAGAGCTTTGCAAAAAAAAAAAAAATTCCTTTTTTTGATAGAAGAGGAAAAATGTTGCTGCTGGATTGTGGAGTCACTGTGTGAGTTATTACCCGCTACCTTCATAATGTCACAAGCAGCTGTGTAAACTGCATCTTTTGGCATGTGGAGGTCCCTTGATCATACACTGCTGCTCTCCTGCTTCTTGCTAGTGCAGCTTTGGTAAATATAAAGCAGCAGTGCAAAGAGGAGCTAGATTTTTATTTCACTTACACAGTCTCTTGTCGCCATCCTAACCGTGCCAAATAATTAAACCCTTGTGTTTTGTTGCCACATTGACCTTTACAATCACATTGTTTGGGGCTCCACAGACCCCACTGGCATAATGTGTAAAAATTCCAATAAACATTGCAAAATATGTTTTTTTTTTTTTTTTTTTTTTAAGACCTTAGAAAAAAAAAAAACAGATGTGAAGAAAGAAAGTTTCCACTTTAATGAAAGTTATAAAAATGGAGATGAAAAACAGAATAAGATTTCCATGTTTGGACTTTAACAAACACAGTGTTATATTTGATTAGTCTCTTGGTTGTGTTGCATAGGGCTTAGAAAGAGATGTACAGCCTCTTTAGTGGCACAAAAAATGCAGTTTACTTTGACTTTTTTTCTAAGTCACTTCCATCTTCCTGGCACGTTCACATGAAGACCTATTAACTTCCCTGTGCACAAGCGCCATTTGTGGCTTTAACTAGACTTCAGTGTGCTAACCTTGTAGTATTACTACGTTTACTTAGACATCTACCCAGATCACATGGTTACTAGCTGCCTGACCAGGTTTACCACTACCACAACATCTCTGGTAATGTAGCACTGATTTGTTTCTTTTTTTTTAGCAACTGACATTACTCAAAGACCTGTAAAAGCAGAATACTGGTTCAAATGTGCCACATTTCCTCCCTTAATATTGGGGCGATTGTCAGGTGTCAAACAAAATAGTCTAATTTGGGATTTAGAAAAAAGTAGCGCTGAGTAAGGCCTTCTCAATATCAATTCCAAATATAGAGCATATCGTAATCTTTTGTATTTAACCACATCTCACCTCTGGCGCAAGTGAAAGTATTGCACCATTAGCATTTTTAAGTTCCTTTAATTTTTTTTGTCATGTTTTTGTCATTGAAATGTTGTGAAGGTTATATGGTTTGAATTAGGATTAGGGTTAGTGCTATGGGAGGGTCTAGGGTCTTCAGGACTCCAAAATGAGTAGTTTGATTTTAGTTTTTTAGTTCAATGTTTCTCAATAAAGATTCACATTTGTCTCTTGCCATAAATGTCATACCACGTGTCATAATATGCTGATTTTATTAAAATATCATATTGTGTGATCTACAGATGCCAGATCTTCATTTTGCAAAGATATGTAACAGTGTATGAGGACAAGCACAAGAAGGACAGAAATGAACTAGAGCAGAAATTGTGTCATAGTTTTATTTATGTACAAACACGTGTACACATGTACACACACACACACACACACACACACTGGACTGTCTGCACCAACAACAGCCATGGGGAGCCAGATCAAGCAGAATTAAACAACACACACCTCCGTGTTGAACAGTGGGGGGTTAAACAGGTGATTGTAAAACACACTCGGCCTAAGTAGCAAATTTGCTGAACATAGTACAGATCAATACGGACATGGTGTGCAACTGGATTGTTACCCCCAAGAGATTTACTGCACTGATCTGTCTCACTGTCTCCTTGTTTACTAGAAACATGCTCTACATGCTGCACATGCTGTACGTGTTGTACGTTTGTGTGTGTGCACGCGCGCACAAATTTGATGCTACGTTCCGTACAGTCATTTCATCTCTGTTTACAGTCATTACAGAAAGGAAGTTTAGTCATTGGATTTCTTATCTCAGATTGTGTCATAAAGAGCATGAATGAGAAGCTAAAAATAACTTTGGTAATGATCAAAGTCATCTGAAAACCTACACATGCAACTCATCATATCTTATGTAGGAACTAATCATTAACATTAACTCATTCCCTAATCTTTACCATCACCACTGCATGCCTAATCCTAATCCTCACCCTAATTCTAACTTTAAAACCAAGTCTTAAACCTCAACCAGCCAAACCTTCAATTTGTGGAGTCATTCTGGTCCCTGCAAAGCTGCGGGACCCCATAAGTATAGTAGACGACAGTTTTCGGACCCTGTAAAAGTAGTAAAACAAGCTCACGGAGATAAGCACATCTCTTCAAATCTGTTTTAAAATATGTAACAACCCCCACTCTACAGATACGACGAGTGGTTATAAAAAGTTGTTAGTTAGCTCCATCACAGAGAAAAAAAATGAGCTGTGGTCAGCTTGGATTCAAGGCAAATCCCGTTTATTTTTATTCTACAGCTGACTCAGTCTCTATCTGTACATCACAGCGCTGAGCTCCCTTCACATTACAGGCTTGTTTGTCCAATTTATAGTAAGTCATAAACATGCCTGATGCCTGGAAAATTGATAATGGAGAAATCCTGCAGAGTGAGTGATGATGTTGCAAAGAAAAGAATGCAAATTACAAAGACACTGTGTTTGGCTCCTGGAGCTTTACCATCCTATTTAAGTTCAGTCCCCTGCAATGACTTTGGTCTTTATTGATGTACACATAACAAATACCCTAAAGGTGGATATTAAGGACAGAAAAAAGGATTTTTCTTGCTGTTATGTTCAACAAACAGATCATCTTAAAGACCTGCCTCCGACTGCCCTGTGAAAATTAAGTGAGGGTTTTGCCTCCTTATCAAAGGCCCGATTTCACAACAATATTGATCTGTTCGTCCTGTTATGGGGTTTAAGGAGGGATTCTGCTGAAAATTGCTTCTGGTGGGATCCTGCTTCGAACCACCTCTACTGTGAATAATGCCAATAAAACGCCCAGAGGTGATCAATGGTAAAGACTGTAGCAGTGGGAGAACATTATGTTCGATTGATAAATGAGCCTCAGCTTGTTTTTATGAGAAATAAAGTATATAACAAACTGAAATAGAGCAAGAGAAGTGGGAATACATAAAATGTAAATGTTACACATTTAAAATGTGGATACCTGTGCATTAAGCTGTAGATATATCACCCTCTGATCACACCTAATGATTTAAGTATACTGTGATATCTGAGAAGTAAAATGTGGCACGTTAACACATTACGTGTTTACACTTGCCAGTTGGACTTCTGTGGCTGTGCTTCTTGTTCAACCATATTTGTAAAAAATAATGTTATGAGCATGACATATGTGTTAGAAAGCAGAGACACAGGCTGTTTTCTCTGTCCTCTCCGCGTGGGAGCACATGGTCCGCTGCTGTGACAGCACTGAATGTTTCTTTGGGGATGCTCCATTATTTACACTGTGCCTTCATGTGGCCCCGATGAGACATGACAGGAGCCACAGGAAGCTCATGAATTAAACAGAGGGAGCCTAAAAGCACAAGGGGATGGTGCGGAGTGATGGGGAGGCCTGAGGAGACAGCAGAGTGCTGGGGCTCTGCAGATTGTGGTGCACATGTCATCGCGGCCGGAGGGGCTGGAGGGAGGTGAGGCAGGGAGGACATGACGACACGCTGGGATAGAGGGAGATGAAAAAGTCTAAAAAAAGAATAACCGTGAAGAAGTAGACTGGCGATGCAACAAAGAGAGATATAAAACAACAAACGGGACTGACAGAAATTCTTTTATAGGAGATTATAACGAGGCTAGGGAATAGCTAAAAGAGCAACAGCAGTCTTATTTTAGCCACAGAGATATTAATCCCCTCACTGATGCATATAAAATACAGGAGCGAAGATGATGTCATGCATTCAGCGGACAGTTGGGGTGTGCAATGTCTCAGCTGTTGCTCGAATAGGCTGGGCAGCGAGCAGCCTCTGGTGTCAGCATGTCTGCATGGATGGGATAACCTCATTTAGGCTGTGACTCATCACCTGATGCAGCAAACCAATACAACAGTAGCTGTGGGCAATAAAAGCCTCAGGCAATACCCTTCCTGTTTTAGTGAAGTGATAAAATTTTACTAATGGGTATTGAGGTTACAGACGTGAAGAATGTTGAATTTTGATGCTTGATTTCCTGCATATATCCATAACAATATAGGTTCTTACGCAACGTGTTGAGTGTTTATAATCAAACTAAATGTTAGTGTTTGTGTAAAGATTAACCCAGGATATGGATTAGTATAAGACCCTGCTTTTATGTCTCTCTCTCTCTCTCTCTCTCTCTCACACACACACACACACACACACACACACACACACACACACACACACACACACACTACGTGTTTTATGAGCCTGATGTTTGTAAGTAACTTTTTACAGGAAGTGCCTCTAATGACAACCCCTTTCATTGGCCCCCAAGGAGCTGCTGTCCATCTCTCATGGCAACCCCAGACGGGAAAAGGAACCGCCCAGCCCATTGGTGCCAGGGTGATATCATCTGATCATCAACCTCAAACATGGGCTCTGAGCCATACAGTGCATTTTCATATAGTGGAAGGTCTTCAGCCTTCACTTTCTCCTTTTATATTCAGGACATTTTTTTCTGCAAATATTGATCCAATAGAACAAGTGAAATTAGCTTGTCATATAAAATGGGAAGTTGTGGCCGTTATATATCTGAATGGGAGCCAAGTAAAATTAAGCTTATTAACTTGAATCAGTAAAATATTTTTTTCTTTCTTTTATTCCTTCTTTTTTTTTTTTTTTTTTTTTTTTTTACCTTAAGTTGAATGTATCTACTCTTATTGACGCAGTCCATTAGTTGTAATAGAAGTCTGTCTGTGGAGTATCAGTTGTCATTCTACTTGTGCTTGAGTGCTCTTAATTCCCTCCAGAGCCCATCTGGACAAGCATATTTTCAAACAACATGACAAGGCACTACAATGTCAAATTCAGAAACAGACATCACACAAGCCGGACATTGGCACAATCATTTGATTTTATCAACATTCATGTACTTGACACATGTTGCAGCATATTTAATCCAAGGTGCAAAACAATGAGGAATTTCTACGTCAATTGATACAGAATGTACAGTAATTAAAGAAACACATGTTAATACATAGATGAATAGCAGATAACTTGTGACCTTTACCAAAACAGGAAGTGATGCGCTCCAGTTAACCCCTTTTCTTCTCTTACAAAACAAGTAGTCATGGTCTGTTGATATCTCTGTCAGTGTGTGTCTACGTCAGTGTGAGACACTGACGTATCTACTCCATCTACGTCAGTGTGAGGCACTGACGTAGATGTAGACACTGTTTATGTCTTTTTTGCACCAGTGTTACTTTGTATTTCAGCAAGAATAAAGATCGAATCACATTTCTCCTGCCGAACTGTGATTCTATGGTAACATATTTTGTTGTGTTTATTAGAGGGCTGTGTAACCATAAGGTTGACATTTAGAATTTAGCCCTGATGTTGCTGTAAGTGTCAGTGAATATGAGATTTTGGAAAAAAAAAAAAAAAAAAAAAAAAAAAAAATGGAGGCAGTAAAACAGCACTATTGTTTATTTTCCAGAAATATTAGTCCGGTTCATGCTTGCATGGTCCAAGTAGTCAAATGTGATGTTTATTACATCATATATCCTCTAACTCTTTATTGGGTCTTCTTTATCTTTTGCGTTGGCGTATCATAAATTGAAAAGTTGTACATGCAGAAAGCTCCTTCCCTCTAAAAGTGTGACTGAGGGGACCATGTGCTCTCTGCCCCCCCACCCACCCCTCACAACTCCCCATCACGCCACCACCCTGTCCATATGTGCATTCGAGTGGCAGCTGCAAACTCCCCCGCTTGCTCTCTGAAAAAAGAAAGTGAAAAACAGCCCTCTACGCCACAGAGAAAGTAGAAAGGCTTTTCTGGTCAGAGGGTGTCTGGCGGCTGCTGGGAGTGAGAGCAAAGAAACAAAACCAAAAGAAAGGAATAAAAGGCTTTTGGTGTCCAAAAAAATACAGCATAAGGACGCTGTATTTATCTGTTAAAATGAAAAGTCTGGGTTTTTTTTTTTTTTTTTTTTTGGCATTTCATGCTGTTTTGTAATCAAGTAAATTCATTAATCACATGCATGCGTTCAAAGACCACCAACACCACACACAATCTGCAGTTTTTCCGCTAATAAAGCACCATAGTCACCTCCCCATCTGCCTTCTCCAACTCCCTTTGGGAACTGCAAGAAGTGTACGGCAGCAGACTGTGCCATAGCCTGTTCGACACATTTGTAAGTCACTGACACACATACACACACAGAAGCTGGGCGGGTACATATTGCACATATTGTGGCAACGCCTGCGGAAGTCTCATCCGGCACCAATTAGAATATTACAAGACAAGTAGGCAAACGAGGGAACAAACCAACAAAAAATGTGCTGCATACACAGACACGGAGTATAAAGCAAACCTCATGCTTCTGTCTGATTCAGCATCTCTGTTTTACATTTACCACAACAGTCAATGAAATGTCACCTCTTATGCATGCACGTGCACACACACACACACACACACACACACTCACACACACACTGAATCTGTTCAGCAACAGAAGGCCTCCTGCAGCATAATACCCATCTTGTGTGGAACTGAAGGAGGAACTGAAGTCACATGAACTGTTAGTGTATTAAACAGATTGGGTGAAATGTAGTAAAAAAAAAAGTATCTTCAGTTCAAGGCCATGGCCAAATCTGAGTCATAGCTCACAAAACTGGAACTAACAGAAAGTTTAAAAACCAACAATCTCACAGTGCATTTATAACATAAAACCTAAAATGCTGTGGATAAATTATACACAACATATTTCCAAACATAACTTATAATCTTGTGCCGGTTTGCTGGAGTCATTCCATGCAGCTTTAATGCACAAAATCGATTTTTCACGTGAGTTGATGTACGTGTATGTATGTCAAACACTGCAGCACATCCTCACACGATCTGAGACATATCCTCAGGAACGCACTCGCTGTGGAGTTATCTCTACAGACCACTGCTTAAAGATTCATGTCACATGCTGAAATTCATATTGGTAATTCACATATGAAATTAAACTTTCAGCATCTGGTTAACACTGGTCATAGCATGGGAAGTTTTCATAGATCTTTTAAAAGTAAAGTTGCAAAATTAAACACCCTACTCCCCCGAAGGACATTTGCTCACGCCATCCATCCATGTGTCACTCACTCCTTTTTTTATTTTTGAAACTTTTATGTTAATCTGGTGAATTATTCACATGGGTCCTGATGTGCCTACAAGTATCTTCTCATTGAGATGAGCAAGTGTAAGCTGGTTTATGTGCTGAAGCAGGAACTTGAAACATATGTGTTAATGTGCACACCTCACCTCAGATGCTCACCACTTTAGTACTTAAATAAAACAGCAAGAGTTTAGTTGGTTGACGCACACAATGAAGATTTTGCAGAAGAAGGTGCATGATTGTGTGTGTGTGTGTGTGTGTGTGTGTGTGTGCACATATCTGTGTGGTCTGTATGTGAGGAAGTTGACAGAAAGAGAGCCCAAGAAAGGAAGTCTCCTTACATTTATAGTGTGTCACACTCACTAACATGTTACCGTTTATATCTAATGTTTGCTTTTTCATTTTCCTAACCACACGGAGTGATAGATGGCTTCTACACGTGGTGGTTTGCCTTATATTAAAAGGAACATGTCAGTAAAAAAAAAAAAAAGAAAGAAAGAAAGAAAGAAAAAAACGTCATTGTCTTCAAAGGCGTAGGATGGTGGAGATCTTAGCTTGCGCTGTCTTTGAGGGCAATGAAGTGTTATGATAATATGACAATGAATATGGATGAGAGCCCTCAGTCGACACCCAGTCAGCCTCCCTTGGTACTCAAATCAGTGCCCATCCTGAAATCTGACAATGCAGTTATGGTGAAACAGAGCAGAACAGCCAGGCTGTCCTGCTGTTTTCCTTCACACAGTCTTCATCCCCTCGGCAGTCTGTCAGCGCCAGGCCTCCCCCCTCCTCTTCAAACAGAGATGAAGACAAAGACATGAAGGTTTGTGGACAAATTTGGTGTATAAGCACAAATATATGAATTTTATTCTTCCGGTTAGATCTTGGATTCAATGGTTTAACATCTACAGGTATGAAATCTCCCTTTTATACTCTGTCACATGTGGCAGTGAATTGTTACTTCGCCTCTTAACAGGTATGAAACTGGTACTGTCATATCTGCTGTCTGCCTGAGAGAGACAATAAGCCACATCCTGTCTGAAATCTCATTAAATTTAGTCTGAGAGGATTCACAGGACACAGTCACACCGTCACGCAGAGACAGAAGATGATTCAAGCCCTATGCATTACACCACCATATAATGTCAATGGAGAACTTGACACCATTGAACCTAGCAGCAGAGATGCCTATAGGACGGCCTTACTGTAAATGCATGGGTAATGATTTCTTGATGAAAAAAAGACCAGGCTGTTATGTCACTTCAAGAACCCACTTACACTGGAGTGTTCTGCGTGTTTAATGAGCATGCTTGAGTGTGTGATTACACTGTGTTGTACATATTTGTTTGCATGCTTATAGCTGAGCATTTGTATACACTGTTATTGCCGTATGTAAAGTCAGCATCAGTATTGCGATTTCACAGCTCACTGACCTTCTTTGTCACTGGACTTAAAGGAAGCTTGGGCTTTAGAGGCATCAGTTCCCTAAGTGACCCTCAGGAGCGGAAGGTCAGCCTCGTACTGAGTAGCGGTATAGTATTTTCACACCCAGCCCGTCTGCCACTGTTGTAACGCATGTCAGGAATCATTTGTCATGAGAGGAGCACTTACAGAGTGGAGGAGAGGTCACTGAGGGGTTGTCAGTCCCATTAGATCAGCAAATCAGTGAAGGCTTGGATAAACAGAAGGCCTATCTATCTATCTATCTATCTATCTATCTATCTATCTATCTATCTATCTATCTATCTATCTATCTATCTATCTATCTATCTATCTACCTACCTACCTACCTACCTACCTACCTACCTACCTACCTACCTACCTACCTACCTACCTACCTTTCTATCTATCATGAGAGAGACTTTCCCTCAGACAGAGAGTAAAACTGGCCAATGAAAAAATGGAAGAGACGTCCAGACATCCTTTTTTACAGCAGTGCCAGTTGCTCTGAGACGGATCAGTGTGGAGGTGGAATGGTAATGGCAGCTGCCCCGAGGCATGACTGGAGATAGTAGGCAGAGAACAACAGCGGCTCGCTGCTGCTGCTGTAGCTGCTCAATACCACGTAAGATCTATCTGCTCCAGGTTAGCCTGTGGCTATCATACTGGAGCCTACAAATCAGCCTCTCTGGCCCTCAAACGACATATTAATGTTTAAAGGGGTATTTAAAGCCGGCCCATCAAAATTTGCATAAAAGGGCAACTTGACTGTGCCCTATCCAGATGCCATCGGTTTGATTTATGTGTGCTACATTTACGAATACACCCTTTGGTCAAAATGGCCTTTTACTTTTCGTTTTTGTTTGCTCCCATTTTCTTTTAAAAAGGGCAGATGTTCAAATTTAAATGTCTTTGTAGATGTCATATTCAAATTGTGCTCTGACGGAAATATGTCAAATGTGTCCAATATGTATATTAAATATACTAAAATAAAAAATTGAAATGTTTAAGCAATGCTACTTGTCCAATTTCTAAAACCACATCATTAACATTGCTTCTAGTTACCCCCTTTATCTGAACCAGTTCATGGAGTCGGTAAAATAAACATCATACAATATCACACATCCACATCTCCTCTCATGTTTTTTTATGGAATAATCTCTGAAAACTGGAACACGTTTCTGTTCTACACCTACACCTTTGTTATCCACTCGGGTGATGAATTGCCAGGATGGCAATCATCAATTCTTGCCTGTTTCAGGAGGTATTTTTGTCTTAGCTCTTGTTGTTAGTTGTATTGTGGCCATATGTCGGACTTGGCCAGTCAAGCATTGGACTGTTTGCCTACGAAAAAAAAATCCTCCCCTTGGCTGACTTTACAGAATTATTATAAAATAAAGGTAAATACCCTAAAGATTTGAAAACACACCTCTGTATTAATGTTGTTTTTACTGCATTGTAAGTGCTACCACTACTATACTATAACTATAACTAAACTATACAACATAATAATACATTTATTTCTCAAGAAGTGCTTCTCAACATGTAATTAACAAAAAAAATATACAACATAAAATATCTTAAAGTGACACTATTCTCCACCTAAAGTGTAAAACAACCGTAGATTGTGATCCGAAGACCCAAGACAACAAGGCGACGACAAGGATGCAGTGCTTAAGAGTTAAATTAAAATGAAATTCTCCGTCCAGCTAAAATTAACACAGACTTTCTGTCAAACAGTCAGAGCGACATTCTCACTTTCTTCAGCGGCTTGTGAAAGTGTTAATTAAAAACTGACACTAGACCATATGGATGTTTATTTAAGTCAGAAATAAATGAAAGAATGGATGTTATGTCGACTGTCAGTTTGGAAATGAGTGAATGATATCACTACTGGGACTGAAAAAAAAATAACATCTGGTGTATGTTAAATGGTCCATATAGGAGAATCTTTGGAGTTTTGCACAATAAGGATAAAATATTTAGATTGCAATAATTTTCCAAACTTTTATTGATTAACTATGAGACAACTTAAAAAGGGAGTAACTATAGCAATCCCAATTCACTGAATAGGTTTGCATGGAAAATATGCAAATAGTCCAAGTATCTACACATCTGGTTCAGACAAACATCTGTGCTACTTGTCTGTTTTCTAATCTAGTTCTATGCAGGGGAAGGAAAAAAAACAGGATGCTGTGTTTTTAAGAAATCATTTTTAATCTAGCTAATAATCAATTAAACTCCAACTCCCATTTCTCGGAGTAGTGATTGAAGATGTCATGGATTGCTTGTCGTTCTGTGTTCACTTGGCTGTGTCTGCTCTGTGACTGGAGAGGAGTGGGAGAGGGAGGGGAGAAAGAGCAGCGCAGCAGCGGGCAAGCCACCAGCCCTGAAACCTAGAAAAAAAAAGGCGAACTTAGCTTCTGTACGCAAGAAAGATTTACTTTGATTAACGACATGGTAGTTCGCACAGAATAATACACCACTCCGGGAATTTACGCTATAAGAGCCGGGTTGTGTGTGGACTCTACTCGAGGCGGCTGGAAACTCAAAAGGAAAGAAAACAACAACACTGGAAGAAAAAAAGACGGGGATTACATACAACAGTGACAATAAAACAACACTCCCCGACAAGTGGTCTGTCTGGTATCGAAGGTGAAGTCCGAACAAAAACCAGGAAACATTGGTGAATTGATATTCTATTTGTTACGCTTTAAGTGTTAGCTTCCAGCAACGTTTCTGTGTGAACTTTAAACTCAGGAAACAATGAAGACATAGCAAGCAAGAACTCATCAAGTGTCTCGAAGCTGCTAGCCATCCCGCTAGCGTTAGCGTGGCTATCTTTTGCAGCGAGCGAATGCGAGGTAAAGCTAACGCCCGCTAGTGCAGCTACGTAAGCTAAGTTAGCTTGTTGGCTAACGTTAGCTGGCTAGCTAAACGCGATTTTGAGAAACTTTTGGTGTTGTTTCCCCGGAGCCCGAACACTGAAGGAGTATTGTAAGAACAGAGGGGAAGGGCAGGTTCCCTCCGGGACTTTTTCCCCTCTACGTATTTTCCTAATATGATGGCTGCGGAGGTCAGCAGTGAGGATACGGGCTCGGTCACGACAGGGACAGGGGTGGCAGGCGGAGGAGGCCCGGAGACGGCCCCTTTCAACTACTATCCCAAGTCGAGCAGAGTGCGAGTCACAGATTTGGGGCAAGGACCAGCATCAACCCTCCGCCAAAATTCAAACACATCGCCGGACTCACTTCCCGATATGAGCATAATCTACCCCGTGTCTACTTTGGATCTGACCGGACCAATGCTGTCCGCAACAGGGGGCAGCGGAGCAGGAGGTGGACATACAGTTTTCCAAGGAACAAGCTCAGGGTCCGTGGGCAGCATGTGTTGCTCTCCCACTTCGGAGGGTCCGGCAAGTCGGATTTCACCCACATCAACCGGCCCTGATGGGCCCACTGTCTTCCCCCCACTGCCACCACCTCCTCCTCCCCCTCCAGGCGCTATGGATGAAAGCGACATGCAGGATGGACAGGAATGTGAGGAAGAAGAGGTGGTGTTCCCCCTCTCTGCGCCTCCCACGAACCAGTAAGTACATCACCAGTAAAACATGATGTCTCCTTCAGTGACACCTAGAAATCAACATTTTCAGGCATCCTGTACTTTGTGTTGAGTCCATTTCCTTCCTCCTGTCACATTCATCTGAAGCCTGAATTTGAGTTGTGCAGTTTCAATCATAACATGTGCTACTTGGCTATCAGTAGTTATGATCCACTCTTATTGCCCTCCATTACTGCTCCGTGGACTATGGATTTTAATAATCTAATAACTGGACAGATGTGGCCATGAAATACTCCAATCTCACCAAAACTATCTACTATTTATCTTGTTGACATGACAAACTTGTTTTTTTTTGGATAAACCACAGCTGATGGAAATGTAACTTTATATGAAAAGTGATGGATTTAGAGTGTGTTTCTGTCCCATTTTTTTTACAGTAGCTGATTAGATATAAAAACAAGTATTGAACAAACTGAAGTGTTCGTTAGATTACATGTGAATCTGTCATAAGACAAGTTACATTAACAATTAGTAAACAAGAAACAAAAGTAACTTTATATGATGACTGACACCGATCAAGAAAAAATGCCATCAAACAAAGTTGTCTCGCCTGTTCCTGTTATTTGTCAAATAATGATGTAGAAACAACTTAATGATTGTATATAACGTTGATTACATACATTAGAGTAGACTAATGGTACACCACATTCAAAATAGAGCCTAACGGAGGTCTTGTATCATCAACATCTGTAGCTTACACATACCAGCAGTATATCATGTAAAAAATCTGGATGCGTTGTCGTCGTTGTGCTTAATTATTTTCATTCTCAAGAACATAAACAAGAAGGGGGTTGATTATGAAATCTAACTGTAGAGAAATTGGTCGATCAGTTTTTGTGAGGGGAACATTCAGCGGGTCAGTTTTTCCACAAAAAGAATAATTACTGGAAGCAGGTAAAGTGACCTGGTTTGATGAAGAGTTGCAGATGACAAATAGGCTACTTATTTCAGTTAGGATGACATCAGCCAAATCTAGGTAATGTCACCCAGGTGTCATCTATGTAAGTGGTATATTTATGTTCATGTTTCCTCAAAAACCATTGTGTCATGGCTTCATCATACAGTTCCACTAAACTGTATGTAGTCACACATGAGTCAAACAACTTGTATGGTTAGACGTGATATTTAGAGCAGAGACAACACAGGCTGCTGACTTTGTACGTTCTTAAACAATGAAGTGCTTAGTTTTGATTGATTCAAAAATCTCTTTGTATTTGTAATCCACAATTGAGTTAATCAGTTGCTTTATAGCTGACCTGTGATCTGTGCGGCGTCTCTCTGTAGAACCTATAAAACACCTGTTTGTAGGTCACTGCAATAGTAACAAAAGACAGAGAAATTAGTTCAAAGCATAACTAAATCAGTTCCTCTTACAAAAAATATACAGTCCCTCTGACTCAAAGGGTATTAGCCTAAGTGTTAGAGAGTTTAAAGTTTTGTTTGATATTCTAATGAAACAAACCTGAGAGTATTTGTAAACCTTTTTGTTTGTAGTATCGAAAATGCATCACAAGCATTGTACACTGTAGAATCGCATCTCTAATTATAGGCATTTTTATGAATTTATCAGGCATGCACACAAGCACATGTCCAAACCCGTGTATGTGCTGGTGTTGTAATAACCTAAATACAGCCCTCCCATTTGTTACAGTCTTATTAGAGAACTGCTGAGCTTTGTCATTTCTGGCCCTCATACTGTGAGATATGGAAGTGACTGGGCCTGGAGTGTGGATTCAGCTCTTATTTTAGAAGCCACCCTATATCTCCCTGTCAGATTACAGAGGAAGGGGAAGGCCAACATTTCACCAGTCTTGCCTGTACTGGTATTGAACAACCTTAAATGGTATTAACCATACTCACATCCAAATTGTTACATACAGGGCCACTGTGAATATGGAGTTCTTCATGAGTTTGCACTCGCATTCCAGTTTATCAACTGGTAGGGTTGCCAGTGAAGCAGTGGAACAGTTGTCACTTGTGCATGAATGGCATTGATTTTCTTTGGTCTTGCTTGTTTCACAATGAGTGACTTGTAGTCAAATGTGTATCTGCACACACATAACTTTAGACTCTGGTGAGAGTCAAAATGAATCTACTCACTCACTCTCTCTCTTGCTGACTTTCTCTGTGATGCTTTATTTGTCCAAGTTGTGCAAGTGGCATACACAACACAAACTATATACCTCTATATTGGGTTTGTGGTTTTGGTGAATTGCATACGGTGGTGATGAATGCTTTGTTAAGCAGGGCCACATTTATGGTTATTATTAGCTTGCAATTTCCCCATTTGTGTTGTGCAACAGCAATGTTATTCATATTGAGACACATCTTGTACGACTTATCTTTTTGGACATTGAACTTGTAGAATAAAATGAATATAGATTGTAGAAATATAGAATGAAATAGACAGACATTTACTTTAATCCAAGAAATGTCCCAGTCAAATATCTAGGTCTAAAGAAAAATTTTGAAGTCATATTCTGAATGTATGTGTATTTATGAGCTCATTGGGAGAACACCTGTCTTTGGAAGTATAAACAAGGCCAGACACACATTCTCCCAAGAGTTCATTCATCTTCTTGTCTGGCCACGGTCGACTCTCCAGAACCGACAAGTTATAAGGTTATCTCTTTTCCTTGTAATGATGACCCAGTTAAAGCGAGGGTATATCTCTCTCCCTCCTTCAGAAGGGTATGTCTGATCTGCTGTGATGGACAGTGTTGTCATATGGACTCGCTGTGAGGTTGCTTTCTCATCCTGTAGTGCTGTGCTATACATGGTGCCTAATCTAATACACGGGGACTGAAGCAAAACAGATCACGCTCGTTGACATAGCTGCAGTTTTAGCCCGCAGGCAATATAGCCGACCTATTGTCCATATTTTATGGCACAAAAACAGCTCATTTTGTGTCATGCTGTTTTTAAATGAATATCCAGAACTGTATGTGTAATACAAGACATACACTCATTTGTTTTGTGATGTTTTTTCCCCCCATGCTTATAATAGAATTTGCCAGCGGCAAATCTACCATTGAGAGCAAAGGGTGTTACATTCACAGCTGACTACTCACACTGCCCTGAGTGAATCTGGATCTCACCCTGCCCCCTCAGCTGTGTAGCTAGCTGTATATGCCTTCTGTAATCGGGCTCCAAGACCAATCTTGTATTCCTCAGAGTTATGTTAGCAGCCCGCAAAGTGCATATTGGAAGAGTGATGGTGGAAAACTTCCGCACTATTGAAAATGGTCCCAGTGTTTGTTGCAGAGTGACTGTGAAAGCCAAACTCGGCACATTTGCCGACTGAAGTGGAGTGAAAACGTCTGTGAGGGTGAGAGAGAGAGACAAACATGAGTCACTTTCATTCACACCTCCATGCACCAATGTGCCATTCATAAACAATGGCCACGGCACTGTGAAAGAAATTTCACACTGATGATGATAGCGTAAGGAAGAGGCAGGAGCAAAGATATCATGTGGCCCACACGACGCACGTTTCTGCTGCCTTGAGCGGCTTCGCCTCCCATCGCCTGAGCTTAAACAAACAGCTCATTGGGAAATGAGTCGTTGATTTTGAGTTTCCACGAAGATTAGAGAGGATTTTGAGCCATAAAGTGTTTCCCGAGGAAAGAAAGGAGAAAAGGGAGGGGAAAGAAAAGTTGGATTTGAAGATCAGTGGCTGTGTGAATGAGTTTACCAGATTTAGGAGTTGGCTATGGAAACATCTCTGTAACTGCAGTGTTAATTGAGCAACCATGCTACCTAATTGCCCTTTGTGTAGGGTGGCAGCGGCGAGGGAATTCTGAAATGGCACAGGGATCATGTCACATAGCTTAACTAGGTTATTCCCCGATGGAGGTTGTTCTCACTTGCTAAAATGTTACAGCACTTTAATAACAAAGCAGAGTTTTATTAATGGTATTGGATCAGTCATTACACAGTTTTTATGACTGGTGAGCTCCAGCAATTAGTATTAAGCCTGTAATTTCCTGTGGTACTTTTTTGAAATCACTGCAATATTCCCTACTCGAAGGCTACTGGAGCTTAAATGAAACTGTTTGCACTTTGTCATGGATTGCATGCTTAGGGTTGGTTTACTGGACTCATTGATTGAAATACCAGCCCCAGTTTCATTAGTGTAAGATCCATGTTTTGCATTGATAAGGGGAAACCTATGGTTTCCATGCATTTTCAATGTGTTACACAATGTCCTGTCATGCCCTTCCAATACCCACACTGCCCTGCCTTTTCTCTCCTACATCCTGTTTTCAAGACTTCTCAGCCGCTCATTGTGGCATTAACAGGATCCTCAGAAACATTTCAGTTGTGTTTGACAATACCCAGGATTTTATGTATTTGAATGACTTTTCACATTAGTTAGGTGTGCTGAATGATAGGTTGGAAACTTTGCAATAGAAAGTGTGGCAGTGCCAGGAGGTTAGGCTTAAGAGCCATAGTGCTATAAACATGACTTCCTTCACAGCAAATAAAATAAAGGTGTTCCTTTTAACAGTGGTGTTATGTTTTATTGTTACTTGTACAAAAGAATGTTCACAGAATTGAAAGGTTGTTTTTCGGTTCCATTATATGGAGATACACCGAGTATTCGTCACAGTTACTCCATGTTTAGTTTGACAAGAAGCGGTGGCTTTAATTCGGCAGGAAGAGAACATTCGCAACTGGACGAGCCTTCTTGTAGAAATCAAAAACTCTAGAGAAATATGGGTAGATGACAGTGACGCCTATTATCACTGATGTAATGATGTTATTTCAAGGAGGCTGATTCACAGCAGGAAAGCCGAGATGTCGGCTTTAGTCTCCACGTGCCTGGCTGGACATTGAAATGATGGTTGCTGGTTAGCATTCAGACTGAGCAAAGCTGAAGATGCACGGATGCCGTCGTCTCTCCATCTGTACGGTTTAGGTCGGCCACTGTGTGCTGTCGCTCTCCTACAATGACTGAGGGTAACAAACTGTGGCAATCCAATGTGTGCGAAGCAAAACAAAAACCAATTCTCAGCTGCTGTCAGCCCTCTTTCCTCCCACTGTGGAAACTTATAAGTTTCACACAAAAACCCCAGTAAATGCAAAGAGATTGTAATTTCCATAGATGCAAACAGTTAAAGTTAAAGGTGTTTTTGTTCATTTACTTAAAGAAAACTTGACTAGTGAAACTAGTCTTAGATTTTCAGGGTGATTGTGTGTTTTAGTCTGGTATTTTTTTAAGCCAGGTGTAAAAAAAAAAAAAAAAATAAATTAACTTCCCTCCAGGGTCAGTTCAGGTCATAACGCTGTGTTGTTTTGGTCTAGTAATGTATGTCTGTGTGTGGGTGTTCTCTGGTAGCACATATATGTCCATGAGTGTGCACTGATGCCACTCCCTACCCTTTTTGTCCCACTGCTTCAAAAACCAATAGGCAGCATGCTCCTGAAGCGTGGCTTTATGAGAGAGAAAGAGCACCGAGTTAGAGAAGGAGAAAGTCAGAGGAGGATAAAGTGGGAGCAAAGACTAACACAGCTACAGTCTGCCTCAGTCTCTGAAAGATCAATTTGATGCATTTCTTCAGAGCAGGACAACAGAACCAGACATGATCATACAATTTAACTTCAATTAGTTAACACAGCTAAATGCATGTGAGGTCACAGTCTACGTCGCTGCCGTGTCCTCCGCGTCCTCCTGTTCATATCACTTGGATGGATGTTGCTCGGTGACCCTAGTGACGGGAGATGACTGTACCAAGCTGGCAGCACGGTTGCATCATCATGCCATGTATGGATTTAGAGCTGCCTTTGCTCTTCCTTTCACATCGGAGCTCACAGTTTCTGTCTGGCCAGCAGCACTGTCAGTGGAGTGGGAGCACCTTGTGAGACCAGGAGGGATACATGAGGGAGATGCAGCAGAGGGCGAACTCGGCGTAAGTGGGGCATCAAATCACCCTGCGACTCGTACCTCACTTTCCCCAACAGTGGGCTGGAAGTCCAGCTTATCAATTTTCTGTTTTTTTTTTTTTTTTGTTTTAGGAATATCCAATTTCACACAACCTGTTTGTGTGTGTGTGTGTGTGTGTGCAGTTTATTTATTTGATGTTATGCAGAGGAGTTTCATTCCAGTCTTCATCCGATTTTATTTTATTTTTGTGTGTGTGTTTTGGTTGCTATATCACAACAAACTCATTGCAGATCTTCTCATTCCCTTGCTGTTTTGCTTGGAAAAGTGTTTACTATATATGTGGAAATCAGGAAAGGTCAAATAACATATGCAACTGCATAGTAAGTAGTATGTAATAGCGAGACACCTAATGGAGCACACTGGGCTCTATTTAAGGATTTATGTCTGGTGTTTACTGGGAATTAAATTTGCGTGTAGAAAACGTGTTGTACTCAGTATCCCCCTACAGAAAGTTGGCAGCTCCACTAAGGCGCATCGCTAATGTACAGTAATGCAATGTTTCATTACTTTTTGATACTGATGAGCGCTGACAGTACGTCTGTGGAGATGTTTGAGTACAGCCACATCCGTCAAGACTGAAGAAAATGAAGAAGAGAGAGAGAGAGAGAGGGAGCTCACAAAAGAGCTTAATGAGAGATAGTCTGACGGAGTTGCGGTCCAACTCACTCAAGTGCAGCAAGCTGTTTGTCAGATTTTTCTAGGACGTGGTAACTTTGAGGCACAGAGTACACATTTTTCCTCCTGAAACGATCCTTTACTTTTAATATCAGCGCTTTGCACTATGTTTTTTTTTTTTTTTTTTTAAGAATGGATAATGCCAATGTTTCAGCACGACTTTTACCGATGATTATTAAAAGCCGAACCCTCACCAAACATAGTCTGGGTTTCATTACTTCTTAAAAATATTTTCGCTTGAATGATTCAGGTCAGTAGAGTATGCGGTGTCCTCGTTTTAAACTTTTTATTTTTCAGAAGAGATAGTACATGTTCAAGTTTTAACCCAGACAGTTTAAATATCATTTATTTTCCCTTTAGGTTATAGACAATAGTTTCTTTACTCATCAGTCTATTGATGTTATATTGAGTCATGTATTTTTTTTTAGTCTTAGGATATTTCCTAATTCCTCCTGTCGGGAGTTAACAACATGCTTGTACTGGAATGACTGTCTTCTCTCACAAATTCCCCAATCATGAGATGAGTGCACATTGATGACCTAAACAATACAGCACATTTATATTGCCATATAAAACATATCTTTTTGTCCTTTTAATTTACTCACTACTGTCAGTTGCATACATTCATGATATGCACTTATATTTTTATATTAGGCTGTTTTAGACCATCTGTTTTATAAAATAAAACATCCACACTAAAGTTTCAGTCTTGAGAAAGCACCTGTGAATACATAAACCTACATGTTTGTTAGTTTGTGGGAATGAAAAAGTTTCACTTTAACAGGAACAGCTAATTATTATGTAGGCCTATGTCCGTGGCCTCTTGATGACCCTAAACTGGTATCCTGTATGAAAGTGCAGTTTAAAACACACTTACTACCCACAAACAGGTATTTACCGTGAATGCAAGTTGCCGCAACACTATGCACTATGACCTGCACTGTGGTTTTGTATTACTTAGCCTGTTTCACTCTGAGGGAACTGCGTGTAGAAAGATAAATGCCTTATCCTGAGTCGAGCGTCAGTTGAGGACAGAGCTCATACGTCACCGGGCTGCTCGCTGTTCATGTACTGACATGACGGGGCATTCCTCAAGCTGATAGAACTGTATCCACTGCAGCACCACGGCTCATGTTTATCACACTGTCCTCTCTGTTTGGTTCGCGCAGTCACATCCCATGTTATAATGGATAGTGTAAATATAATCATTGATTGTTTTAGCTCATGCTCTAAGCGATAGGAAACTTCATATGAATGGCATCATCCAACTTGTCGAGTACGGTTCTAAAACAACCAGATAAAACTACCACGCTTCATCCTGACTTTTCCACCGCGGCTCGAGATATCAAGATGTTAAGGTTGTCTGTGTTTGAGATGTAGAGCATGTCAAATCAGCAAGGCTACAAAAATAGCACAGTGACCTTATGGCACTGTACAACAACAAATAGTTTGCTGTGGTAGCACAGAAATCATAGTGTACAGACGTGAAGTCAGTCAGGATTATCACTCAGACATAAAAGGTATGTTTTAGTGTAATTAACTACATCCTAAACACAAATATAACAAAGCAGTCTTGTCTAACGTAGCTTAATTTTGTGCTGATTCTTGATAATTGATCCTGAATTACAATGTGCTTTTATACATTTTATACCATTTGTGTATTTAAAGCATAGACCAGAGGATTTGGTAATTAAGTGATATCAATGAGCTGTTTAGTTTTAACAGTCTGACCAAAGCCAAAGCTATAACAGTAAAATATGTAAACAACAACGACACCAAGAAAAAGTCCTGTGCTGAAATGCAAAGCATTGTTTTGGGTTGAATCCTGGCTTTAATGGATGATGCAAATACATTTCCCTTTTCCATGTACACATGGAAAAAGTTGCTAGGAATTTTTGGTTTTGGAAAATATCAATGTAAATGGAGAATCTTCTCTCCAGTCTCCATTCTAGCCTGAGGTTAACCCCGTTCATTAAATTCCCGTTGATGTTGAAGTCGACATTCAGAGAAAGTGTTACTCCGTAGTTGTTTACTTTCAGGTTTGAGATAAAATAATTTCAGACCTTCCATTTCAATCAGGAAATGATCAAATAAAATAATGGAAAGTGCAACCCGGCACAACATTAATATAATTTAAGGAGCATAAGCTTAAACTGCCATCAGTAAAGTAAGTGGTCTGTTTAATAAATGTCTTTTTTAGGAACCTTTTACAACCTTGTTTTATTATTTGTTCTTTTTTGTCTATATCGTTTACATTTTTTTTTAGTTGGAAGACAACCTGATGGGATCCTTTAAGTTTTGGATTTTAAGTGAGAAGAAGAATCTATTATAATTGTGTTTTAACCCCAAACCAAGAGATGTTTTTTTTTCGAGTCCTTCATATCTACATAGGGAGCAGGTTCTCTTCCAGTAAACCGGCCTTGTTGTGTCACCGTGTTCCTGCAGTCGTCCACACAAACCAAACTCTGCTTCTAGACAGGAACTTATGTGTTTTTGCGTCAAATGAACTCAACCATACGTTCTCCTGTGCTGTGCTCTTAGAATATGCAGCCACACACTGCTCCATTAAATGTACTAATGTTAACACACAGATGTTAACCATTTACCTTTGGACTTAGTGCGTCCATGTTGCATTCTTACTTTTTTAAAAATTGAAACACAAAAAAAAAACCAAAACAACAGAAATCTATATAACCTCTATATTCACAAATTAAAAACTTTGCAATTAATTTTTTTCCTGCATTATTTATTGTTTATTGTCACTCTTCCACAAAGCCATAACAACATACTATGAGCCCAAACAAACTGATAGTGGTTGTAATCGAAAAAACTATTTGTACATGCTGTGTAAACTTTCCCTAACATGTTGGTATCAGCAGGTGCTGTTGCTTATTGATGTGCCGGCTCACACAGTTCACTACTGCCACTGCACCATTTATCAGTTTCAAGTAAAACAGGTTATATACAGGTATTCATGAATAGCTTCTTTGTTGAATAAGATTTTTATTTTTTAATAGTATTTAATGGTGATCTAAGGATCTGGATGTGCCTCCTTCCTATAAAAAGTGAAGCTGCTACATCAGAAGTGCGTTTTGAAGTTGGTAAAGAGAACAGACGGTGAAAGAGCACAGGGAAAAGAGGTGTTGTGCTTTGCCTTAGAGCTGGTTGCAGGTGTGACATTAACTGCTCTGTCACGTTAGTTGTTAGAAATGGCCTCAAGACATGGAAACAGTAACTGGCCCTTGCGGTGTTTGTTTTACGTTGTATTGGCTGCATTGTATTTGACTAAATTTTGCTTTGTAGTATGATTTTGAGTCATTTAGTTTGGATCTTTTTTTGGGTTTGTGCAGCATTTGTATCCCAAACATCTCTTATTTTGCTTTTAATGTCATTATATATATACGGTATAATGGGTATGTATATGTGTTGGTGGGGGTAAAAACCTTCAAATCCTATTATAGTATAATAACTGAAACATTGCTAATTTGGCTTGTTCAGTGGCGTGCCTATCTCTGCTCTCTGACACTCTTCTTTTAGCAGTCATCCATCGTTCCCTCTGTTCCTATTCCCCTCAGGTATTATTTCCCCCCAGCTTCCTCTGCCCCTTAAGGGCTGCTTGGCCTCATTCTCTAACAGCTCTCCATCACCCTCTTCAGTTCTCTTATCACACAAACCCCCCCCCAAATGCCCCTCAGGGACACTTAACTCCCCCTCTCCTCCTCAGCAAGCCTTCTCCAGCGTTCTCTGTGACAGCAGACTTGATCGTGCTTTCTTTACAAGTAGGACCCTCTACTCACCTAAACCAGATGGGAGCCCTTTAGGTCTCCCATGAAAAGAGCAACTGCAGGAAGCTCATTCATCTTCTCACCGCTAGATGTTTTTTCCAGTCGCTGCCCTCCATTCTAAGAGGCACCAGTGGCCTAAATTCGGAAAAAACGTGTTAATTTTTTACCCCAGCCGGTAAGGCCCTGTCGTGCTCCGTCTCACCTGCTGAAATTTTAACCAGTGTTGTTCTTAAAGCTTCTGTTTAATTCAAAAAGAGGAGAGACTTTCTTGCATGCTGGAAGCTAAAAGGTTAAAAGCCTCTGAAATGAATCTTTTTGGTGTCTTTGCCCCCAATTTGCTTGTGAATACATGAGCTGGTCGTTCTGTCTGGGTTTTGAAAGTGGGCTGTAAAATTTAATAAAACTTTAGTTTTTAGATCCTGTAATATTATGATCTGTTTTCCAAAGATTCAGTTTTTTCAGTCACGATGAAGACATCTTTTTTTTTTTTTTTTTTTTTTTTGGTGATTTTATGTTTTGTTCTTATTTGTTTTACAGAGAAACGAAGCAATCATTCTAAAAAAAAAAAAAAAAAAGATTAACAGAATTATTTTAAAGTAATTCAGCCCATCATTACACTATCAATCCTTACTAAGCTTAACCTGAAGAGGTTGTTGGGTGTTTTACCACAGTTGTTTATTTATTATTTGAGAAATTAAACAATAAACAGAAATGCTATACAGTATATTGTGATAAATATTGCTGATATTGCATATAACATTACATTGATTTTCATTGTGTTAAAATCTTCTGCCATTTTCCCACCACTACATTAATTCAATCGAGCGAGCAGCTGAATTTATGGTGTGTTTACTGCTCAAGAAAAATGTGCACTTCCCTTATTTTAATACAGTTTGACATAAAAAAACAACAACAACACACTCAAAAGGAACGCTATTTTCTGTTTATACGTTAGGAGGTCATTTGTGTATGGATGTCGAAGAGTAGTGCTTCCTCTCTCCTAATCATTTCCTCCTTGTGTGTCTGTCTCAGGTGGTACCATGGCAAGCTAGACCGAACCATTGCTGAGGAGCGGCTGCGCCAGGCCCGGACCCCTGGCAGCTACCTCATCAGGGAGAGTGACCGCCGGCCCGGTTCCTTCGTCCTGTCTTTCCTCAGCATGACCAATGTGGTCAACCACTTCAGGTATGACTGAGAACATGCAACAAGTACAAAAAGCATAACTTAATAACTCATAAAGTCCTGTTTCTTTTTGTGTCCTTGTGTCCCGAGTGTCCTTGAGGTCTTGTGTTTATCATACGAAATAGAGAAGCTGTATCGTTTCGCTAATCTGTCTAGCATGGTAGTACTAACAGCATACAATCGAAAGAGCTCCGTGGGTGGAAGAGTCTGACTAGTTTTTTGTAACATCAATTGATTCATGTCTGTTTTCTATAAAGTATTGTCAGTGGGTGAAATGAAACATAACAAGTCATCTCATAATTACGAGGCAGCGTGCAGCCCTCAGATGAGATAAAAGATTCGGGAACAAAACAAGTTCTGCGCCAACCTGCTACCTGAAGGAGAGAAAGCCACAAACAAAAAAACAGAGGCTGAGCTGATACTGAAGTGAGAATATTTAGGTTGGAAAAGTGGTTTTCTGAGAGCTTGTCATGCCATTGCATTATGCTCCAGCCTATTTGTGTCAGAGTAATTTAAACAGATGGTACGGATGAAAGCGATGTTTTTCTATAATGCATATCAAGTTGCACGCTTGGATGTCTTCTGAAACTCATGACTCCATGTGTTTGTTTGTGTGCGTGAGACGCACAAGACTTATCTTTTGTGCAGCGTGAGCGGGACACTCGTCTAGCAGCAGCAGCAGCAGCAGTGACATCAGGGGAAATTTACAACATTAGAGTCAATAAGACGAGACAGAATAGGCGTTACAATCTGTCCTCCCCCGCAATGGATGTGTTACATTGAGTGTGAAGACACATGAACCCAGTGGCTCACACACACACACACACACAAAAGGTGAAGATATGCTCTTTCAAAACAAGTTCAAACAATGTGGCATTCTCTACTTAGAGGGGAAAAAAATTGAGCATAATATTTTAGAGCGGCTTACTTCTAAAAATGGGACACAGATAAATGAGCAGGTTACTGAAAGTAACATTTTGCATTTAGAAGTTTCACCACTCCCTTTTCAGTATTTTGTGACATTAGATGATGCGTATCTATTGAGATAATTTGCTGATGTTTGGCCGCCCCAGTGCTGACTCATTTTTTCTTTTTTAAAATACACTATTTCTAAAGCTCGCTTTCTTTTCCAATGCCCCCTTTTTGAGCAAACTGAAATCTGTGTGAATCTCGTCCTCATTTCAGACCTTTAGAAACCATTTGTGCTTGTCGGGAAATTGCAGACGTTTTTCTCCAGGAACTCGCTTTTATAATAATAATAAAGTAACGGTGACATCATCTCCTTCCCCCTCTTTGCTTTGATGTGAATCCATGATGTCACTGATGCTGGAGGGAAAGAGATGATTCTTTTCAGGGAATCATGAACATAAGGTTAATAGAGTGACACCTACACTTCAAGAGCTTGATGTGCTTAAATTGTACAAGCTAATGAGTAATGGCACAGTGCTTTGTCACAAACCCTCCATCAGAGATGTAGTCAAGTGATGAGTAGAGAATTAAGATAAGTAGCTCTGCAGTGGAATGTGATTCAAACAGTGCCTTTCCATACCTCCGTGAACACTCACTGTAGCGATTTCCCGGTTTTTGCCTGAGTCACAAATATAAACATCATTATAAAAGATGATGAAAGATTCGACAGGGCAGCCTCTGCCTCTCTCTCTCTGTCTCTGTCTCTCTTTTGTAAGTAGGAATCCTCTTTATGGAGATATTTACTGTTTTCCAAAGGATTGTGTTGAAGGTAGATAAATATATTTTGCATTTTGTCAAAGTTTTATCTCTGTTTAATCTTGACACCATCTCTATAGATAGATTTACTGTCAATGGAATAAACGTTGAACATTCTCCACCACGAAATGTTGATATGAAATACTCTATTTTCTGTCAACAGGATAATCGCCATGTGTGGGGACTATTACATTGGTGGCCGGCGGTTCTCCTCTCTATCGGACCTGATTGGTTACTACAGCTATGTGTCTTGCCTGCTTAAAGGAGAGAAACTGCTATCACCAGTGGCTCCCCCAGAGGTGAGACACTGAGTCCGTAGATGTCATAGAAATACTTTAAAATGCTCTGTTTCATGGGTCAGCCCCAGCATATTTGATTTTTTTTTTTTTTACATTAATCTAAACTCTTCCTGGTTCTTGTGTGAAAAGACATTGCTTCATATTTGCTTTTTCTAATAGTTTTAATTGTTTATCAAAATAAATATTGTGGAATACACCTTGTCTAAACATTATAAAGTACTCCAGTAGGTAAAGGGTGCTAGATCAAAAATGGATACATGTTCTCTTTCCATTTCATTTTAAAGTTTTAACCATTGAGCCTCTCATACCTGTTTATCTCACTGGGCCGTGACCGGCAGACGTCAATAATGTGGTTTTCCTTCTTTTGAAGCTACAAAATGGAAGCTACAGCATGTCAACGTATGATAACAAAGAACCTCCCCGGAGATCTAGCAAAACCAATTTTGTGCCAAAAGCGCACAAAATAAATGACAATCGACATTAAACTATGCAAAATGAAAACTGATCTCCCAAACTGTTGTCTAATAGAAATACCTCAAATGTTTTACAGTTGAAAGATGGATGGAATGAATCTTATCGTGTTGATAAAGTTAAATTCAGCCTTGATTCCTTTATTCAGCCACTCACTCAGAGTACAAGAGAGAATTTTCCATGTTCATGTCTGCCTTTTCCCCTTTTTGTTTTTCTTACAGGCAGTATTCAAGACTGTTCAAGGCAAAACTCAAGCTAATGCTCATTACCTTTTTTTAACTTTAGCTGAGTGTGATTTCTCCCAGAGGGAGTTGTAGTAGAACACTTCATTTTGTGAAATAATTGGGTGAATTTTAACATTATGTGGTTTTGGAAGGTCAAGGCTGAGAATAAGGTTTTTATTCTGTGTTTGCATTTTTTTCAAAAGCCTGTAGAAGACAGGAGGAGAGTCAGGGCCATACTTCCATACACCAAAGTGCCAGATACTGATGAGATCAGGTGAGTAACTGTGTATATCTGTTTAAAAGACTTTTCCCCTTCTAAATGTGTAATATTATTATTTTTATATCCAGTCAAATTGCATTTCCAGAGGTATTTTTATAAATATAATCCATAATATTTGAAGCCAAACAGCGATTATCCCCTGGACTTTTATTAACGTAGTATTTGATTTGAAAGAGCTGCCTAGTTTCCCTGTGATTTTTATTTTATTTTTGCATGTCAGAGGCCCAGCCTTCCCCCTCAAAACAGCTCAGAAAAGCGCATCATCTGACTTATTAATGAAAAAAACAGTCTTGTTCCTGTTATTAAGCGGCAGCAGGCCGCACGCGCTGATGATCCCAACTCTCCCCAATTTCCTGAATCAGATAAACATATGTGTGAAGCCAACCTCAGCCATGAGTCTGCTAGTGAACCATTAACTTAACTGAATAGATAGACATGCAGTGTTTACCTCAAATGTCACGGTTCAGGGAGGACACCTGCTGGTGAAACGTTGGTATTACAACTGGCATTACACGAATAGACACACAACAGTTTCTTCAGCTAGAAGAAAGATATTTAGATAAATAGATATATAGATGGATTTATACCCAAATTTCCCTTCACATCATCAAGATGACAATACTTTAACAGAGCAATACTGAGATGTGCTATTACAATGACCTTTAAACATAGTTAAAAATGCATTTACAAATTTGCCTTTTTCATACAGTTTGCACAGTATCACAATATTTTCTCCACTAAATGTCACTCTAATATGTTCACAGCTTCCTAAAAGGGGACATGTTTATTGTCCACAATGAGCTGGATGATGGCTGGATGTGGGTGACCAATGTCCGCACAGAGGAGCAGGGCCTCATTGTGGAGGATCTAGTGGAGGAGGTGGTAAGTACAGCGCCAACATGGAGGGTTATCTTAAATGTTATAGAAGACATGCATCAAAATGTTTGACTTGTATCAAAAGAACTATGTGTGTCTGTAAAAACGAAAACTAAAAGTAGCATCTGTATCTTGGTAAGTTACTGGTCCACAGGAGTTGGTATCTTGACAGATTTCTTTTGTCTGATATTTTCCAGGGGAGGGAGGAGGATCCACATGAGGGAAAAGTGTAAGTTGCTTCGCACTGAACTTCACTTTTCACTTACAAGTCTCTATGACGCAGCAACTTCTCGCTTACGTTATTGTATCGATAGCATACCATCACACTGTCTGCCATATGAGTTATCATTGTCTCCTCGCTCATCACGTCCTTCGGCGTTGCCAGATCTTGATTTTTGACTACCGCACTTGAACAAGCGTGTGTGATTTATTCACATATAGTTATGATTCATTTTGCAAATACTGGCTCGTCGCTTTAATTTGATGAATGTTGCAGTGGAGATGCCATTAATTAAAGATTTCAGGGTTGTGAGATGACACTGCTGTAGTCGGCACTACTGAACATCTGCATTTTGTTGATTGATCTAATTCGACTGTCTGTTTCATCTCCCTTCTCTGTTTCTTGTTGCGTCTTGTACAGCTGGTATCACGGAAAGATAACCAAGCAAGAGGCCTACAGCCTGCTGATGACAGGTACCATTCCTCTTTGCCTTTCATTTTGCCAAACGTATTAATCACATGGATTATTTTTGTCAGAAATAAGTTGTGGGCATCAAAGTCCATTCATCATAACGTACAGCTGAGCACGCATTAAAGCTTTTCTTTTTCTTCCGCTCTCATTTCCTCTCTCTGGTCTCACAGTCGGCCAGGTGTGCAGTTTTCTCGTCCGGCCATCAGACAACACACCTGGGGACTACTCCCTCTTTTTTCGCACCAATGAAAACATCCAAAGGTTTAAGATCTCCCCCACCCCCAACAATCAGTACATGATGGGGGGGAGGTACTACAACAGGTATGTTTGCTAATGTGCCTCCAGAAGCTCATACAACACAATAACATAAGGGAAAATTATATGCTGAATTGTAGCATTTTTGAAGTTGTAGCCAGCATGTATTGTGTATTTTGACTTGCAGTTCAGTTACTGACGTGCTGCATCTCGTTCTCTCTCTCTCTCTCTCTCTCTCTCACTCTGTGGCAGTGTCGATGAAATCATCGACCATTACATGAAAGAACAGATTGTCGAGGGCTACAACCTGAAAGAACCAGTTTCAGTGCAGGTATGTACAGTGTCACTGTAGCATTATTAAGCCTGTGTGATTCCACATTTTTGAATAATGAGACGACACTTGACAGTTTAAGATTTAACTGGTTGTTTTTCTTAAAATTAAGACTTTCTAGAATCTCCCTGGGGCAACATGTGTGATATTTATTTAGAGGTGATTTATACTTTTATGACAGGTATGTGATCATATGATTTGTTTTTTTATTTACTGTAGCACCAGGAACAAGTAATTACTGACACAGTGGATGGGAGAGAAATTTATAACACTATCAGACGGAAAACAAAAGACGCTTTCTACAAAAACATTGTCAAGAAAGGCTACCTCCTGTTCAACAAAGGTACATGTAATATTTGTCTTGAAACACATTTTAAATAAAACTTGAATAATTAAATTCCAGTCTTTTGGGGAGGTCATTCAGGATGCGACACTAGAATGAACTGGTCCATCTCATCTTCAGGTAAAGGCAAACGGTGGAAGAACCTTTATTTTATCCTGGAAGGTAACGATGCCCAGCTCATCTACTTTGAAAGTGAGAAGAGAGCCACCAAACCAAAAGGGCTGATCGACCTAAGCGTGTGCTCCGTGTATGGTGTGCACGACAGTCTGTTTGGCAGGTGAGAGCTTAAAATATTGTTCTTTGTATCATTTAATAAAGTGCTGTGTTATTTCCATGCATTTAAAATCTCCTCATCTCTTTTACTTTTCCAGGCCAAACTGTTTCCAGATTGTTGTCCAGCACTTTAGTGAGGAACAGTACATATTCTACTTTGCGGGAGAAGCTCCAGAGCAGGCACAGGTAGTAGGAAGACTAGTGCTTCCCTAACTGCTATGTAGTTAAATTCCAGAGGTAATCTGGAAGAAGTTTACAGTGTTGTGAGTTGAATCCTTGTCAGTGGTGACCTACAAACATTATTGTTTAACAGGACTGGATGAAATGCCTCCAGACTTTCTGCAGTAACCTAAGGAAAACCACTCAGCCCACCTCCAACAAAAGGCTCAGACAGGTATTTGTACCATCAGCTGTTGTGTTTCCATGTAGATAAAACAGTAGATCTAGATTGTCAGTAAAATGGTATTTATTACAGGGGCGAGACCAAGTGAAATAAATGTCCAAAAGAGTAAAATACAATGTAATGTTGATATATATATGGACACTATTAGAAAGATTTTAAGAACATGGTTGAAATTGCATTTACAAGCTCATGTTTTCAAATGTTTTGTGTATTAAATCTGTGTTAAATCCTCTGCCAGGTGAGCAGCCTAATGCTGTATGTGGAGGAGGCCCACAAGCTGCCCGTGAAGTATTTCACCAACCCTTACTGTAACATCTACCTGAACAGTGTCCAAGTTGCTAAAACGCACCCTAGGGAGGGACAGAACCCCGTCTTCACTGAGGAGTTCATCTTTGAGTGAGTATCACATAACTATAACACATTCCCAGCTGTCTGTCTCAGCTTAGAATTAGTCATATTTCATCTGTGTGTTTACAGAATAAAGACGTGTGTTTCTTTGTTCTTTCAGTGACTTGTCAAGTGAAATCAACAGATTTGAAATCAGCCTGAGCAACAAAACGAAAAAGAGCAAAGAAAGTGACATCTGTAAGTACTTGTGTATATTTAAATCAAATCTGATCTTTGTATGCATCTGCATTCATCTTGTCTCTTGCTCTTTCATTTTAAAACTCACGGCTTGCCATCTTATCTTTCCGTCTTCCACCTCCGCAACTCAAATCTCTCTCCCTCTCAGTGTTCATGCGTTGCCAACTGAACCGTCTGCAAAAGGGCCAGATGATTGATGAGTGGTTCCCTCTCAGCTCCCACGTTCCTCTGAAGGGCATCGAGCCGGGCTCCTTGCGTGTACGTGCCCGCTACTCCATGGAGAAGATCATGCCTGAAGAGGAGTACAACGAGTTCAAAGAGGTCCGATCCACCGAAAAGTGGTTTTGATTGCAATATCCATTAAATGTTCTGCTCTGTTGTTCTCATAAAATGACAATGAGGTCGTTGTTGTGCGTCCTCTGCAGATGATCTTGCAGAAGGAGTTCCATGTCATCTACGCTCTGGCCCACGTGTGTGGCCAGGACCGCACCTTACTGGCAAGCCTCCTCCTGCGGATCTTCAGACACGAGAAAGCAGAAGCCCCTTTACTCAGGACACTCAATGACAGGGAGATAAACATGGAGGGTAAGAAAATGTACACAAAAGCCAGTGTTTGTGCGGCTAAACATTGCGGTCTGCACCGTTTGATTTGCTCATTGACACTTGAATAACCTCCTCTGCTTTGTGCACCCTGTCACCAGATGAGGCCACGACATTGTTCAGAGCCACCACACTGGCCAGCACTCTGATGGAGCAATACATGAAGGCCACAGCTACACCCTTTGTACACCATGCGCTCAAAGACACCATCCTCAAGATCATGGAGAGCAAACAGTCCTGTGAGGTAAACACCGATAATGCACTCGCCGCATTATACGTCCTTAAGCCGTTTCCTGCAGCACTTATCTGTAGTACAAGGTTAAGAACATGGCATTTATGTTGTATCGGTGCAGCTGCTCTGCGGTGTTGTTGTAGAGCAAAGGACATAAAACCGTGAAACGGCATCAACATGGCTGAGGTCTCGAGGCTGCTCTTTAAGCCTTAATGTCAAAATGAATATTTCAAAACATGTTGTTCTTACAGAATTCACACACACACCGAGATGAATGTTTCAGAGTGTCTTGGCCATATTGTTGTTTTCTTAACTTCTCTTATAAACATTTCATGTGATACGTGATGCACCGTATCTTTGCTTCAATATCTACAACTGTACAAAATGAATGGATTAAGTCAGGTCTTTCTCGTGGTTCATAACAGATTATAAATTTGAATTAATCTTAATTAATCTTTATCCGCTTTCTCTCTCTCCATTCATCTGTGTTAAAAGTTGAACCCTTCTAAACTGGAAAAGAATGAAGATGTGAACCTCAACCTGGCTCATCTCCTCAACATCCTGTCTGAGCTGGTGGAGAAAATCTTCATGGCTGCTGAGATCCTACCCCCGTAAGCATATTTATATCTATATTTGCCCACACACACAGCCTTGTTGTCCGCATTTTATTTCATACATTTAAATTTTAATGAGTGGTCAAAACAGAACAGCTAATTTTAAGTCCAAGCGAGATGAATAATCCATCACTGTCTGTCTATGATCCATCCAGGACACTGAGGTTCATCTACGGCTGTCTGCAGAAGTCTGTGCAACAGAAATGGCCCACAAATAACACGATGCGGACGAGAGTTGTAAGGTAAATCAATGAACCTGCTGCACTTACTTTTTAAGAGTAAATGTTACCACTCGATACATTGTTTCTTATGCCGTCTCATCTGTTTCTTTATCCAGTGGCTTCGTCTTTCTAAGACTGATCTGTCCTGCCATCCTCAACCCCAGAATGTTCAACATCATTGCTGGTGAGCATCCGTTAAAACAAGCCAAACCAAACCAAACCAAACCATCCTGTTCACATGCGACATTTTACAACGTAACGTGTCGATCTCCTCTTGCAGACCCTCCATCTTCAACAGCAGGCAGGACCCTCACACTGGTGGCCAAGTCTGTCCAGAACCTGGCCAACCTGGTTGAATTTGGTGCTAAGGTATTTGAATTCCCTCTTGGAAATTTGAGCATTTTTAGCATTGATAATATTTTACAGCTGTCTTTCTATTCTTCTAACAGGAACCTTACATGGAGGGTGTGAATCCATTCATCAAAAACAACAAACATAGGATGATCATGTTTCTGGATGAGTTAGGTGTAAGTTACATTTTTGCTTTTTGTTGATTAATTGGGCTGACACAGTGGTGTAGCGGTTAGCTGTGTCACCTTACTGCAAAAAGCCTCTGGGTTCAAACCTGCGTGTTCTCTCTGCATCTGAGTTGGTTTTGTCCGCTTCCTCCCTCAGCAAATAAAGCAAGATGCCTTTGAGAAATTATAATGGAAATCATTTTTTTACTATATTCTCCAGTGCACTCTGTTCTGCAAAAAAAAAAAAAAAAAATGTATGTGTCTGTGTTACCAGAATGTCCCTGACCTCCCTGAAGCCACAGAGTACTTTAGGACAGACCTGTCCCGGGACCTGGCAGCGCTGCACGAGCTCTGTGCCACACACTCAGATGAGCTCCGGACACTGAGCAATGAGAGAGGAGCACAGCAGGTCAGAGGCAGATGATAGCATCACAGCTGAACGCACACACACACTACAATTTATTCCATCATCCTTCAGAAGATTGATTTAATTCCTCCTTTCCTGTTCGCAGCACGTGTTGAAAAAGCTGCTGGCCATCACAGAGCTGCTCCAGCAGAAGCAGGCTCAGTATGCCATGTCCAACAGCAACAGGTAGTACTGCTCTCCTCCTCCACCCATCTTCCCATCTTTCCGTCAAGTCTCCTCCATCCGGAGTGCAGCACAGGAGGAGACCTAGCATGCTCTACCCTCATCACCATGGCAACCCCATCCACCTCCATCCTCCCATTTATGTCCCTGTGTGATAGTCCTGCCCATTCCCTCCCAACTGCCATCTTGTCCCGTTCACCACAACAGAGCTATGCAACAGCGGCTGAATACATCTGATGCAGTACTTAAAAAAACAAACAAAAAAAAAGAAATTAAAAAAAACAAAAAAAAAAAAACCCACGCCAGTGACTGACAGCTGTATGCACAGGAAAATAATTTTTCCTTCATAAACTGTGTTCATGATTTTGACATGGGTACATTACATTCCCTTCATCACGAGGGTCAAATATAAAGATTTCAACAGAGGTTTCTATGTACCCACTATGTGTTTTGATAGCACAGGTTGCCAAAGTGTCTCCCAACCCCCCAACCCTCCTTCCTCTCCTGGCTTAATATGAGGAAACTGACATGAAGAAGCTAGTTCTCTCAGTCCCCTTTTTCTGGTAACTGGATTATGAGCGATAATGCTTTTTATACTGTAATTAGTCTGCAAAGTGCTGAAACTAGCATTTCTGTCTATTTTTGTTTTGTTTTTCTTTCTTTTGGTTTCTAGTTTGGAACAAAAGTGTTTCAGAAAAGTATGGTTATTTTATACTAAGAATAAATTCTCTTGCTGGAATCATGAGTATATAAGAGAGATGAGCTGACATTTCCCCCCCTCCGATTGTATCAGCTTGTTTTTTTTTGTTTTTTTTTTTTTTTTTGATTATTTGTTTTTTGTTTTTTTTTAAATTTCTGAATGCCAGACAAGACACATAATCAGAGAAACCAAGTAAAATGAAAGTGTTTACAGCAGTAATTTTTTTTTTTTTTTTTTTTTTTTTTGAATAGTACAGATTGTATCAGACATGCATGCACTTATTAAACAGTTTTTGTAAAGTAGATTACGGAGTCTTTCATTGTGCCCCGGACAAAAGGTGGACAAATGTATGAACATTAGTATCACGCTGCTTTGTTATTTTTAATTAAATATTAAATAATTTACTGCCTTTAATCCACAGAAATGTGAAGACGCAATATGTAGAAAAATATCTTTATTGTTGCTGCAGAACAAAGGCAAACCCAGGATTGACTGCAGTATCATGTAGAAAAGTAAATATGACACAGATTTCTTTCAAACTATTTGTGAGACGATATCGTGTCTTCACTAAAGGTTTGGTTACTGACAGTTAAATAATGGAATTGGAATTAAGTAGTTTAATAACCATAAACCACGCTGAGCTCAGATCAGGTCTTCATCTGTCCATTCCTGCAATAAAATAAAAGTTTTAGCCGATTTGAGGTGACTTTTACAAAACATAAACCATTAACTTTAAAGTTGGCTTGAATGTCGGCCTGTAGTTACTGTCTCACCTCTTCTGCCAAACGTGGTTCTTTTGCTACGTGGCCGTCTTCTTCGTATCCTCGCTTTCGTTTGCTGAAATGCAAAAATATTTATATTTTTTTTATTATAACGGGTTGTGTGAACAACTTAAAATATGTATTTGCAAGCAGGGATTGTTGGTGAACTCTGTGAACCCTCAAAAGTCCATTACCGACACTCATGTAGCATACGTGTGTGACATCTAGTGTCCACTGCACCATCATGATCATCATTAGTAGCTGTAGTTTCCCTGTGTCTCATCATTTTTTTTTTTTTTTTTAAATGTCGTGACTTCATTTAAACTAGTTCACTTGTCGCCATGTGCGAGTAGTTGCATACACACTGACTGCTGCTGTAAGTATTCTGATATACGCCAAAAAACTGAAAAGTCTTAGCATGTGCCTTTCAAACAATTCCACTTTATCTTACAGGACAGAGTGCACCATCATGTCACTGGCTGCTGCCATCCAGGTAATGTGAGGTGTTTGTTTTTTTTACGGATTTCCACCCTGAGAATCACAGCGTGGTAGTCAGACGGCACAGCGAGCCAGCCAAAGTGAGGCCTCGTCCCGTGAGGTGCACGACCGAAGACTAAAGCGAGTTTGTATTTATAAGCATGTGGCCTAGATTCCTGGCTGTTTAAAAAAAAAACACAAAAAAATACAAAAAAAACGCAATATGGCCGCTCACCATGGGAAAACCACTTGCTGCATATCTGAATACTGTCCTTCCAAAGCCCTTCCCAAAATGCTTCAGACACTGTGTGCTGAACCGATTTAAACTTTGACGAGAACCTTTGTCACACGAGACCTTGAAGAGATGATTTCTTACGAAGACGGACCTGAGATAAAGTCAACTTGCAGAGATGTCTGAACTTCTCTTACACGGATACGCCTGTCGCTCCCTCAGAAGTTTGACTGGTGATGTTTGATGACTGACCGCTCCGATCGGCCTCTGCTTTCCTTGGACAAAACTTAATAAGGACAT
The DNA here is from genome assembly GCA_016801845.1 of Polydactylus sextarius. Classification (NCBI taxonomy): domain Eukaryota; kingdom Metazoa; phylum Chordata; class Actinopteri; family Polynemidae; genus Polydactylus; species Polydactylus sextarius. The sequence continues at coordinate 9,427,992 of CM028915.1, read as the reverse complement.
TCGAGGGATCGCAATCCAAAGCATTCAAGTAGCGTTTATCTGCCGTCATCAGGGAATATAAACATAGCACCTCTCTCTCTAAGATGACACGAGCCTTAACTTCCTCTCTTCATGCCATCCTCTCGCTCACATCATCTGAGTTTATGATAAGCTCTTCCTTCAAACTACTTCCCACCATCTTTATGTATGAACTACCACGCAGCACTGGAACCACTTGTTACATTTTTATATGCTGCTTTGTTTGTCGATATATACTTAGACTTGTATAGAAGTAAAAAGGTGTTTGTTTGTGAACTAGCTGAACAGAACTTGAGGGGTAGTCTAAGAGTTTGTAGGAGATTCTGTATCTGTAACCTTTTTTCTGTGCATGTGTTAACCTTGAATGGATCCTGCTATAGTGTGTGGGCCTACATATATGCTGCTCTAACAAACATCACCTGAACTCCCTTTATGCCTTGGGATGTGAACGAAAAGCTTTCATGCATTTGCAGTGTTTTTTTTTTTTTTTTTTTTTTTTTTTTGCTCTCCTGCCATCACAGGTGGTGTTTTCGGTACACCTCTGCACCGACTGTTTTCATATTAGATTCATCCTGAGAAGTCATGCCAAGCACAGATTGTTCGACTTCTAGTTCGTTTAAAAACTAAAAAAAAAAAAAAAAAAATTGTGGAAAAAAAAAAAGAGGGTTGGCCTCTCGTGCCTCCTGACGATTCAAGCAGCTGCAAAAGTTTGAATCTGTGCCTGTCATAGCTCAAGAGTTTACCAGACTGTTTACTTGTAGCTGCACTTAAGATACCACGGACCTCACCGACCTCACCAAGTGTTAACAGACGACTGGCGACAGATGTGCGATAACAAATGAGCCGAAAAAGTCTCCTCATCAGCGATACCAGTATCAGCTGTGCTTCATGGTATGGATGATGTAGGTAGGAACGTGGCGTGCTGTTGTACTTCCTTTCTGTATTTCATACAGCTGATGATGATGTGTTCCTTTTTATTTTTCTACCTGGTACTGAACCTTGAACCTTTTGCATCTTAGATACGAGAACCTGGCTAAAAATAAAACTGTTACTACATATGACAGTGGAAACTTGGAGTTGATCAATTGAGTGTGGGTCAATGGGTCGATATCACTCGAGCTACACGCTGAAACTTAAATGCACCGCTCACATTTCATCTTAACAGACGGTTAGAGGTAGATTAAGAACGAATATGATCATCTGTTCATAGCTTTAAGTGTTCTTACGATTTGAGGTCAAAAATAAAGTCACATCCTCTTACTTTTAGTGTGATAATATATTGTTACGCACACGCTGATAATCAGAAAATAAAAAACCGCCAGCTGGTCGTTTCAACTTCTTACCTGCTTGAGGTGGCAAATTCTGCATGAATCCTTTCCAGCCTCTGTTTGTAAACGTTCACCTCCTCCGGTTTGGGGAGTTCGTACTTCTTCAGGAGAGTTTTCATCTCTGGAAACAGGATTCATTCAAATCTCTCACAATGCCTCCACTGTAATGCACAAAAACAGAGCAATACTGCCATCCTATGGTGTCAGATTGAAGGTGCAGTTTACTCACTTCTCATTGAGTCATACATCTTTGAGAGTGACTCTTTGTCCTCTTTCAGACCCATGCATTCAGTCAGGTAACTAGGAAGAGGAAACAATAAATTAAGGAGGTGGTTTTCAATTAACACTTTGATTTAGCTGCTATACATAGAAATGAATTAAACAGTCACCTGAGAGAATTAAATTATGAATAAATTTCACAGACACAAATATCAAGAAACTATTACCAACACATTATATACCACATGTTAGGAACCTCTAAATACTGTGGTTGTTTTATTATAGCAAAGCAAGTTATAAATTAACATTGTCTTGTTTCACCCTGACCACTGTGAAGTGTTTTAACCCACCTCTCCATGCTGAGACCAGCTCTTGAAGCACTGTTAAGAATAGCCGTCAGTGCGATCTGAGAGGGAGAAAACAACAGGCCTGCATCTGTCATGGCCGCCTGAGTCAGAAAGTCATCTGCACTCTTCCTTAGTGACTCAGGGTTGTCCAGCGTAGGATATCTAGTCTGAGGGATGGATAATATATTTATAAGACAAATGATCTGAACTTCTGAGTGCAACGTTTAAAACTTTTCAGGAGTTTGCTCACCTTGAGGTCAATGAGCAGGCCCTCCATAGGTCTGTAAGGGTTGTGGACCACCAGATGGAAATTGAGCTGTTGGATTAGCAGCAGCTCAAACTCCAGGATTTGCTCCAGAACCCTTTCCTGTCCTGCTGGCGTCTCCTGAAGAAGGTTGCCCACAAACTGTGTGCTTGACACATTGAACTCATCCACTTTACAGGACAGGTACGCACAAGTGAGCCTGAAATGAGGAAGTTACTTCGGTAAGTGGTACAGACTGGCAAGAATAAGCAATAAGCATGTATATTTTCAGAAATGTCAGTGATGTACATAAACACTATGCTATATAAAAGAGCGTAATGAGAAATCCAAATTTTCTCAACCACTTTAAACAACTCTTAAAAGAGCAGTCTCATTTTAGCTAAAGAAGCAAAGGTTTAATAATAAACAACACCGAGATGAACACAGATTGATGGGTAATTATATCCTGAATAAATCACTACTGTAATCAAGCCAAACATAGTATGTTATGCCCTGCCCATTTTTACCATGAGCATCACTACTCACATGATAATCCGAGGGTGGTACTCCATAACAGAGTTGTTCAGGTAGAACCGTCTGAAGTACATAAGAGCTGTACCCTGCGCAGGAGAGATACGTGGTTCAATCATACGTCTTCAGACACTAATGTTACATTGTCTTGTTGGAAATGAAGGGGATGCACATGCTCTACATACCACCACAGATTTGGGCATCGCTGGCTTAAAAGCGTTGCAGAAATCCAGTAACCTCTTCTCATAGTGTCTGAATAAAACATCTTCCTCATGACGCTCCAGGAACACGGAGTCATTCACTCCAGGCTGAGAGACACACACACACACACACACAGAGACAGAGAGGGAGGTGAGTTAACGTGTCGCACACACTTTAGCCCATAATTGTTCTCGTTTTGTGTCATTTTTAATGTTACTTACCCTCCCGCTTTCATGTGTCTTGTTACGAAATTTCTGGTTAGCTTTGTATCTCATGTGCTCAAGCTCGTCTTCATTTCTAAAAATCCAGTATTTCCTCTGAGAGCTGTTGTGAAACATGACTGCTGCTGCTGCAAGAAAACGGCAGAAAGTCGAACAACGTGCACAGACACAGGAACAACGACAGAAACTTAGTTTTATCGCTTACAGCGTTTCCGAGTCGCGCTAGAATCAAGGAACTTACTTTTGTGTGTCTAAACACACGTTAATCCATCCACGATAGTGAATTTAGATGGTTTCTACGAGAAGCAAAAACCGGTAACAAAGTTGGGCGCGTCGCCACTCTTTTACGTCATCGTCGCTTTCTTATGACGACTACCGTAATCTAAGCTACAGTGCGCAAGAGAAATGTGATTTCTCTCTCTCTCTCTCTCTCACACACACACACACACACACACATATACACACAATGCGTGAAAACCTCAACAGTCACTGTTTCATTTGTTTTTCCGTTTTTATCTCATAAATATTAAATATTGAAATAAATGATATCCAACATTTGCCTGTGAGCTAACGACGGTGAGCTGTTCATTTTAGGTTTACATTTTTAAAAGGTAACTGGCGTCAACACCAGCACCGGAGTGTTGAAAAAGTGACTGCAGATTTCAAACATAGGGAGATGTTATATACTTAAATAAAAAATAAATAAATTAATTAATTAATTTAATCAAAAATTATATACCCCCGGCACCTTATATAGTCGAAAAGATAATAATGAATAAGTGATCTCAGGGTCCCACAGGTTGAGAGGAAAACTAAAACTAGCATGCTCTTCTATATTAAAAAAATAAAATAGATAATACATAGGTAAATCAATTAAATATTTAGGTTCGACCACAAATACAGGCCCATGTTGTTATTTTTCAATATTTTCCCTTGTTTTTTAAATTTCCCACCCCCCAGCCTGACTCCCTGGATGAAACTTCAGAGTAACCGAGCTGGTTCATGGTCATATGGGTCAAAATGCTCGGATTTAGGTAATTTTAGATGGAAGAGTGGGACAGAAATTGAATCACACAGTATGTTTAGAGGGAACCACTCAACCCCCACCAGTGTTTCCGTATACCGTAATTTGCATAAACATGAGTAATTTATGAATAATAAATGCCCTTGCATTCAGCGGGCGCCGTTAATTTGCATATCACCACAGCTTCAGTTTTATTTCCTTGGTGCCGCGTTATCATGAAGCCCTTCAAGCCTGCATAAACCAGAATCAAAGAAATAATGCTTTAACAGGTACGTGCCGGGGACTGTTTTATTATCTTAATCTCTTTCTCTACAGGCGGAAAAGATTTGAACTTATATGTCTGGGCAGTGTCTGTGATAGTCTTGTGTAAAAAGGGGAAAAAAAGAGGAGAAAAAGGCTCTACGTTCAGCGTGCGCCGCGCTTACATCTACAGTAGGCTGCTATCCGTTGCTCGGTCTTGCCCTGTAAAATTGCATAAACATGAAGCGCCGATGCATTATTGATGAGACCATTGCAACGTTTACTGTATGTGAGCGCGCCGATAGGGCGTATAATGCGTGCGTGCGAGTGCGTGCGTGCGTGAGTGACCGCATGTACGTCTGTGTTGTCAGTCTTACCAACGCCTTTCCATCAGCTATTCCATATGATAGTACGAAAATAATACATTTTTCTCCTTTTTCTCTTTATGTGTGTGTGTGTGTGTGTGTGTGTGTATAAGCTGTAAGGAGACGTCCTGCAGTATACTGCAAATAGAAAACTGCTGTTGACACTGAAGCAGCATGTAAAACTCACTTTTGTCTGTACAAGTGTGTGTGTGTGTTTGTGTGTGTGTGTGTGTGTGTGTGTGTGTGTGTGTGTGTGTGTGTGTGTGTGTGTGTGTGTGTGTGAAAAGGAGAGAGAGAGAGAGAGGAGGGTTGAGGAGGGGAGATACGAACTGTGTGCTCAGGCATGTGTGTCACTGTGAGTAAAGATAGTGCCTATATAATCTGACAGGCAGCGTTTGATGGGAAATCAGACTTGGGTGATTTTTGTGGCGTCACCAGATCAGCTGAATGATCTTTGAGCCTCCCTGATCGAGTTAGTCTCATCCTCCCTGAGTTAAGTTTGCACTCCTGTCTGTTATATTTCAGCCGCGTATATGAAAAACCTTTTGGAGTGAAACGGTTGCAATTCCTGGACACAAAGTCAGCTAAAATTCAACTATTGACCGACAGATTTTATGCTGTCTGAAGCATCACCTTGGCTGTACACAGCTTTGTAAACTATTCATGATGATGATAATGCTGAGGAAGGAGGAAGACGAGGAGGAGCAGGAGGAGGAGGATAATCCCCCATCTCCCTTCTGTCCATTTCATCTATGAAGTTACTTTCTTGTATGAAAGGAAAGAATTTTTGGAAATAACCTTGAGAACGATGCAAATTATTTCTCTGACCAATGAATTCGCTTAATCTCTTTTTCCCCTTCTCTGATATTCCACCGTTCTTGCTGTGGCGTTCAATCCATTTCAGTTTCACACACCAACAAATACAATTAAATCCTCATTCAAACTCCCCGTATGTGCATATTAATTATTCCGTCCTTCATCCGGCACACGTGCCCCCTTCTCCTCCCCACCACCACCACCCCCTTCAAAAAATTGTGCTGCGGTTGCTGTGGCAACCAGGGGTGGCAGTGCTGATGTCAAAGACTCCTCCAAGGACACTCATGCAGGCGCTGGGTCAGGTGATGCACTGCTGCTGGGCACCGACTTAACACCCAAGAACAAAATGGCCGGCGTGTTTATTTATTTATTTATTATTTTGCCGCATGACCGAGTCTTTCGTTGAGCTTTAAACAAAAGAGGAAGTGCACCTGTTTTGGTTTTTGTTTTGTTTTTTTTTGTTTTTGTCCCAATGAAACGTTGTGATATGGATGATGTGGGATATTCTCACTGAGATTGTTGTGACCACGGTACATCACAGAGCTGAGCTGTCTGAGCCCCTCAGTGATCAGCTGTCCGTCTGAAGAATTTAGAAATCTGTCCGCCTATTAAAGTGCATTCTGATCTGTGTGTGCCTTTGTGTTTGTAATGTGTCTGTACATTGGTTTCCTCAGGTTGGCATTAAGCAGCCCTGGGTTTTTTTTTTTTTTTTTTTGTTCCCCTCCCCCTCCCCTGCAGACACTCAACGCTTCCCTACCACCTCTCTCTCTCTCTCTCTCCCCCTCCTTCTCTCTGTCTCTAATTGAGCTTTGTGTCTACCTCCATCTCCATTCAAATCCAGACTCATTTGCATACTGCCGTCGTGCGCCGGACAGCTCCCCAGCTGTATAGTACAGAACTAAATGAGGAACACAGACCCACTTTACGTGACGTGAATAGAAAGCAGCGAGGAGAATCATTTCCCTGTTTCCTGAAAAGACAGCTACCTGAGAGATGAGGGATGGAGAGGAAGGAGGACGGCTGTATCAAATAAGCGCATTCAGAGCGAGACAGGCATTACCACTCTGTGAAAGGAGATGCCGATGAACAGATGGAGTTTATTATTTTTAATAAAACAAGACATTGCAGAAGGTCTCATGTACTATAATTTGACATAAAAGTAGCCAGATATACTGTGGTATACAAATTAATTTGTTGATGAAAGGCAGTTTTAAAGGCACATCAACGTTCAGACGTCAGCGTTTTGGTGCACAAATTCAAATGCGGTGTCTGAGAATACTGCTTCAAGTTCATATCACAAAATACAGGAATTACTCAGCTCTTTGGAACCAGTCTGACATGATTATTTCTCCTGTTTTGCTGAAATACTGCCAGGTTTAATTTAACCCAGCTGCCCCTTGGCTGTTCTCTCGCTTTAGTCCTGTCGAGGCCCGATCCTGAGCTCTCTTTTGCACTCGAGCGCCAAGACTTGCTCAGCATCAAGGAATTTTAAGGACATTTTGCTTGAGTGCACACAGACATAATTATGTTGTATTTTTGATGCACTCCAACCACACTTAACAGAATGCGTTAAGCACACCCTTAATGGGAACCTTAAAACCCCAAGGCCAATTTTCATTTCTAGCATATTGGTAGGGATTTGTGACATTTCAACTCATTTCAGGATTCAATCAAAGCCATAGCTCTAGGGAGAGCAAAAACGGCATGCTCTTTATGGCAAATCTGACTGTCCTTGGTTTGCCATATGCATACAACTTCTTCCTTCACAGTTAGACCAGTGAGAATTGGATGAAATTTGATGACCCATTTTAACTTTACCTTGAAGACAAATGCAAACAGTGCAAAAAATGTTTCTGATTTTCCCCCATTCCGAGAGTTTCGATTGAAGTGTTTTATTTAGAAAACAAAAGTAATTCATTCTCATCTGTAAAATGGTTTCCAAGATTTAAATCACTGAGGAGTGGAAAAACACACACACACACACACACTCGGAGCTCCGTCATTCTGAGGCGCCCTAGCTTTGAGTGAAATGCAGAGAAGGACACATAGAAGGGTGTTTAAGTGCAGCCATTCTGCTGAAAGTCTCATCCCTCATGGTACAAAGCCCCAACAAGTCCTCCAAATGACCCTTTATATCAATGTGCAGCATCCTCACCTTTCTAAATAGCCAGGCCATCTCTGTGAAATGGCTGCATGTAGCGTGCTGGTAGAGTAATGTATGGCCTGTGCTTTTGGCATCATTCTCCTCTTCTTACCACAGAGCTATAGACATGTTGGTGTATTCAAGCATGAATGTTTCCTATTATCTGGGTTGTATATTGTGTTGTAAATTGTGTGAAAGATTTTTTTTTCCCCCTTTCAAAATTTGTTGAATTTATTTCTCTCATATGTACAAATGTAGAGAATTTAAAGAGTTTGCAGCTGAGTCTCTGATACGTCAATGATCTTCAATGTCACAACGAATATTGTGGTTTTAATTAATTAATTAATTAATTAATTTTTTAGTATTATTTTTTTAGAAATATGTATTTGTTTGTTTAGAAATTTGATAACCCTTTTCCCCCCGGATGCTACGTTTTTCATGGCTTTCTACATCAGCAAAGAAAAGCTGTAGATCGTGCGCGCGCGTGTGTGTGTGTGTGTGTGTGTGTGTACGAGGGAGATTTGAACATCAGTCTGAATTTGCTCACAGTGGGGGGTTTATGCATCTTAATCTAATTAAGAATTAGATGCCTGAATATAGACGAAGAATTATGAGCTTCAAAACTGAGTGTGGGGGGCAGGGGAACCATGTTTGATCAAGTCTGGTTGCCCGGCAACTCAAACCATTTATCTAAAAAAAAAAAAAAAAAAGCCCTCTCTAAAATTTAATAATCAGGTTGTCTGCATTAAAATGCAAAGGAGGCTGTCAGGCTGCACCTGAAGGACAGCAAAAAATTAGCCGGGGTAATTTCTCGACTTACAGGTGAATTGGTGACCTTCTGAAGTGAAGTGCTTGTCAAAATCAGCACCAACCCCCCCAAAACAAGCTTGTTTAAAAAAAAAGAAAATGTAGCTTGATAAAAAAAAAAAAAAAAAGGAAATTAAAACCCACATCTGCATACAGTGTTTTTTTTTTTTTTTCGTCCTTCATTTTAGAATCGTGTTAATTGAGCATGCTTAAGTGAGTCCAAAACGCACTCATTACGAATTTAACACAGTGTTCATTTTCAATTTTCTACTCAAGACAGGTTCGCAGTTTTCACACGCCTCATTTATTCCAGGAAATAAAAACCAAATACTAATAATGACAGACAGATATAATAACACACAAAAGGGAAACAAAATGTCAAAATACTTCTCCTCTCCTCTGTGTTTCTTATATAAACACAACATCCAGCCTAGTACAATAAAATACACAAATACATATTTTTAAATGAATAATGTTTTTATTCATATTTTCCTCCAAACTATAATCACAGAGCTCTTTTATTTTTTTTTAACCGCACGTATTTTTCAAATTTGAACCAACAGAGGGGACATTTTCGGGCGCTCCTCATGGTTTCTCTAATTGACAGTGTGAACGCTGGGTGTTGGCTGTTGAAGTGCTCCTGCTATAATCACTGGCACCCTCCCCTCTTTTGTTTTCCTAATTGCCGCCATCCCTTTTGTTGGGAGAGCATTCTTATAAGTGCATCAGTCCCTGCTGGAAAGCACTGAAGGCTTCCTGTGGACTTCCTGTGGACTTCAACAAAAAGCCCTGTCAGGTGGATCAGCCATTAGTTACCAGTCTAAATTGTCTTTGACAAATCTTTGACGTTTAAAGTACATGCATAATTCCAAAGCACTCTCTGTGCTTCACAAATTGCACACGTTTTGTCCTGGAAATGTCATAAACGTTGAGTTGAACTTTTTAAAAAAAAAAAAAAAAACAGAAATCATGTTGATTCAAAATGTCGTTTTTGGATCTTTGCTCAGTTAAATCCGATTTCAAGGGATGAATAGAAACAATAGAAAATATTCAAATAAATAAACATGATTGTAAATAATGATTGTTATAATTATATGGCACTGGTGTCACTGGTCTGGCCATTTGTCATTTGAAATAGTCATTTGAAAAAAAAAATAAAATTCTAAATCTGACTGAAATTTTAACTTTTAAATCTCTATTTACCATTTGTGTGTGTGTGTGTTATGAAAAAGCATTAATTGATCAATAACACTAAGGGAGCAGATTATCACTTTTTAAAAATATCTGTTTTAGTCTTTAGCTGGTCAGGTTCAAGCATTATGGCTAAGTTTTTTTTTTCCAACTTCAGTGTAATCTGTAATACATTTTTTTTTTTTTTTGCCTCAATGCCCTGATTAAATAATGCCCTCTTGTGGTCTTTGTGTGAGGAATAATAAAGGGAAGCGAATATATAATTAACATGCAATGAGCAGCGCAAATAATTTCATTTAACGTGTTTGTTCCCTTCACTTAATCTCAAAATATAATCTCTAATATATTTGCATCGCATTTGGAATGTTGTTAATATTTTCATTTCCTCTTTTGATTTTGTCTCTTGAAAGGTTCTTTTAAGAGCAACCGCAAATACACCACACACACACACACACACACACACACACACACACACACACACACACACACACACACAGAGTCACTTGTGTGGATACTGAATTACTCTTTCTTTTCACTAGATGGGGTAAGAGCATCATTTACTAGGTTGTGAAACTGAGCAGATGTTGTCCCACTGCTGCACCTTTGCAAACAACAATTTCTGGATAAAACTGTACCTCATTTCTTTTTAGATTTTCTATAAATTCGAGGTCTTACCGAGGTTTGAACTCATAGCAGCAGGTTAGCAAGTTATGCATGCATTATATCTCTGAAGGAGATGGTTCCACAAATTTGTTTATGCGCATGGCTCGGGTGTTTGCAGTACAAACTAAAGCGCCTCAACACAAAGACAAAAAAAAAAAAAAAAAAATTTGAATATTAGAAAGAAAAAAAAAGGAAAACTAAAAATTGAATTGAAATAACAACAAGAAAAAGAAAAGCAGAGTATACCGTGGGTGTAACTCGTGTTTGTATTAAACAAAATGACTTTCTGAAAGACACATTTTCCTGCAGTACAATATTCTAGAATCTGTTTTAGATTTCATTTCATTCTTTTCTTCATATATTCAGACTCTCAAAATTGTGTTTCTCTGCCATTTATAAAGTTTTTCCTCCTCCTCTTGTCTTCCTCCTTCCCCCAACCTCCCCCTGCCACTCCTGTCTCATATATTCATTTCAAAGTAGCATATCATTAGCTCATGGTTGTGTTATGGGCCGCTGTTGTTCGTCCCGGCCCAGCTCCTCAGTGCGTCTCAATTGGCATGGGAAAGAGAAGGGGAGAGCTTAACCAGCAGAACTGTGAGGCACTGTGGAGATGACAAGTAGCTCCTTGATTAACCCATAGGCCGGTTGAGCGGACCCACACTTTGCCTGTGTTCTTTATTCATTTCCCTTGTCCTTTTCTTTCAGAAAGAGACCCAATAGGGCCCAGCAGGTGAATGTAAAGAAACGCGAGAGGACTCCCCTCCGATCAGCCTTTCAGACCCAGACAAAGGGCCAGCCCACCTCTTGTACAGCTGCATTAAAACCCTGATTAAAGCTCTTCCTGTTAGCGATTGATTGAGGATGCAAAGCTAAAACCAACAAAAACCCACACTGCTGAGGCCTGATAATGACTGGGCCCCACCTACAAAGCACAGGCTTCAAATGATTAGTGGGGTTTTGTTGTCTTAGTAGGTGTGTGAGTGTGTGTTTGTGAGTGAGTGTGTGTATGTGTGTGTGTGTGTGTGTGTGTTGGAGAAGAAAGAGAGAGAGGTGAGGGAGCTTGTCTAACCATACTAGGAGGTCTTCAGACAGATAGCTGTAATTAATCAACAGATAAAAACGGAAAGAAATCTTTCTCTCTTTACGATTTACAGCACATTTGTCATCTGTTACATTTAAAATGCAGGTTACAATAATTACAATACATTGTTTTTACTCAGGATTTATGTACCTTGATGATAATATTAGAAAAAAACAGGATTGCTAGAAGCTTTCTGTTTATCAATTCTGAACATTACTCGAAGTGGTCAAACCTGCACTGAACTCAGCTTGCTTCAATCATCAATATACCTCTGCGAGAAGGAAAAAATACAAATTCTCTGCTGTGCGTTTGAGGTCTGTTAAAACTTTCACATGCTTTTTTTTTTTGTCATAATCATGTTTTGAAATGTGGATTTTTTAAACACTCTTGTCATTGTTATGTAAACAGCTTTTTTTTGCATGTTAATCCTTTTATGAGAGAATGTTAGGGAGACGCATGACGACATGGGAAATGATTTGTGGTGAAAGCAATTGAGAAGACTTTAACAATGTGTGTGTGTGTGTGTGTGTAGTGAGAAAGAGAGAGAGAGAAAGAGAGAGGTTCTTCAAGAATCCATAAATATTGCATTTCTTTGTTTGACGGATGTTTGACACATTTTCATGTTTCCTCAACAAATTCCACTGTCATATTTTTCCTTTTGTCAGTCATCTTCCAAACACCACATCCTGACAATTATCCCAGAGAAACTCCTGATCAAAACCACCTTATTCTGTCTGCTCCTCAGCTCCATCACACACTGATTCTGCATCACTCTCCTCTTCCTCTCACATAATCTTTATTTGATTCCAGCTCCTGTATATTACGCCACTCATCAGTTCAAATGCAAAAAAAAAAAAAAAAAAAAAAATAACATTTACAAAGTGTTGATGTCATCTATATTTCACACATTCTGTAATGTCTATTTGTTGATGCGCGCCGCAGTTATTACAGTGTTGCCACGGCTTTCCTTTGTACCGTACTGTACAGTAACGAAGCGGTTAATTCACGGTTTCAACACATGAGGGCATTATGCGTTTGGCTTAATGCGGACCCATTTTAATGATGGATTTCTCTGCAAAAAAAAAAATATTGGTAATAATAGCTTGGAAAAGACTTTTTTTTTTTAAATCTTTTTTTTTTTTTTGGCTAATTATTGACAAGGTTTACCTTTTAGAGAATAATTGGTTTATTTAAAGACTTGAATGTAATTCAAGTAAAATAAGAACAACGAAATATCAAAAGCTGAACTTATATATATATATATATATATTTATCGATTTGATGGCCACTTTCTAGAATAGTTTTGTTAAACTCTGGAATATCCTACAAAACATATTAGAGATACAGACACTCAAAAGTACAAGAGCAACCCTTTTATCCAGACAATCCAGAAGTGTTTGAATAGCAGAGTGTGAAAAATAGAGACAGACAGGTAGAGGAAGGCACCGAGGAGGCCCTCAGGCTACTGTTAGGGTCCTGGGCAGATTGGCTCTGGGGTCCACAACTATCCACACATCCCACACATTTATCAGAACAGGGTTAGCGTACCACGCTGTGCCTACACTTATACTGTGCCTTCACACAAACACACACACACACATACACATGTATTTAGACCCAGACAGCCGCCTACACCCACTATAAGCTGTGTGCACCTCTTCCTTCCACTCTACTGTTATTAGCCTCAGACAATCAGACTATCTGACTCCACCTCCTGGTGTGTATATGAGTCAGAACAACCTGCGAGCCTCTGTTATTTTTCAAGAGCATAATTGTTTCGTGTGTATGGGGCACAACAAATTGCCATTGCGGAATCAGACAAATGGTGCAACAGAAAGACATTAGTAAGATATTAGTAAAAAATGTCTATGACACTGGAGTCATTAAAGATTCTTAGGGATCGTGCAGTAGCAAATATCTCCAATATGGTAAAGAAAAAAAATCTACACACAGTAAAATATGTTTAAATAGTTATAGGAGTTTTGCTTCTATTCTTGCAACTTAAAGGCTTTGCAGCTCAGCCTGAGCCGTTTGATTCTTTATTTCATATAGGGTCAGGGAGTCTTATTTGGTCTTACATGAAGCAAGTGTGGCCTCAGGCACATGAGAGTCTGTCTCTCTTTCATTTGCAGCATGTACATATCTGCTTCTTGGAGCCTTTTTCCTTGTAGAAATGGACAGGTAGCGAGTGGGATAAGAGCAGAGGTGTGTTGATAAATCCATCCTGGTTTGTAGACGGACTCTAACAATGTCGACACCAAACCCCTTGGAGTGTAAAGCTATGAAACACTGTTTTTGACCACACGGCTGCTGCTCTGCATTCACACACCGATTTATGTGCGACTCGCTGCCCACAAGTCTGCTTTTCATGTGAATTTGTAGTGAGGTCAGAAAGGATTGACCACAAGATCCACAGAGTGCACATGTTGAATGACATATGTTTAAGAACTGTAAATTTTTACAGTATTTGTGTATCACTACCGAAGAAGATGCTCTCTATTTCTACATGTGTATTTTTTTTTACCTTTCTGAGAGAAGTGAAATGTGCTGTTTCATGTGTATTTTAATTTGAAAAATATGTAAATACCTGTTTAAGTTGTTGGGTTGTTCTGATTTTTGCTTTTTACATTTTCCGGGATAAATGCTAAACAATTTAGAGTTGTGTGGTGGGAAAACACTGTGTTGGGAGTATTTCCATGTCCTACAATAACCACAGAGACTGGCAGTCTCGGTACAACCTCTGCCCCAAGCTCTGAACGCCCACTCTTGTCCTTGCCCACATGGAGCCACCCTCAACAAACCGTAGTCCTCCGTAGCACGAACAGCAGCATGTTGTCACACACTCGACCCCTCAGTGACAGCACTGGGTCGTGGAGGCCGATGACGGGCCGTGTGTACCATCAAACACACATGTCAGTGTGAAGGACTGCCAGATTGTCAGTAACTTTTCTCATCCAACCCTAAAATATCTCATAGTTCAACTGCCTCTTCTTCTCTCTTTCACGCACACACACACACTAACACACACTGGAGCAGACTGGCTCAGTATTCTGATCTGTCTGACCCCGGTGGATGTGGATCAGTGCAGAGGCACTGACAACTCAGGCTGTGGCATGCCAACACGTCTGGTGTCGATGAAGTGATGCTTTGAATTAAAAGTACGTTTGACGCTAAAGAGGAGCTAACCTGATTTAACTGGCTAACATGATTTGAGTAGGCTCAGACAGAGATAGAGTGCTACAGTGTGTGGAGAGAAATGGATCTCTGCCAGCCAGATCTGCTTATTCACTCGATAATGGAAGCAAATGCAACCAAATGAACCCTGAGGTTCAGCATGGAGCTAATCTGAAATGTTAACAGTTACCCTTGAATTGACGCTATTCTAGGTTTTATCACTATGGGTATCTAATAGCCTCTGCTAAATGCTCCTGAGCATTACAAGCATTTAGTGCGGTGATCACTGAAAAGCTCATTCTGATGTGTTCTCTGATATTTTTTTAAATGTTATTATTCAGTAAAGGAAATAAATCAAACACAATCCAAATAAAATTATATGTAAGTGTTTTCTGATTAATGGTTTATATTTTGCCATCCCCATCTCTTTTTTACCATATTTATTTAGTACTGGATTCACTCTTAAAATATTTTTTTCTTGCCTGTACCGTGGCTAATTTGGTCGTAAGAAAAGCTTTTGATGAGCGAGGGCTGGGCTGGGGTCTTTTCAGAGGTGAGAGAGTGTCGGAAATGGTGAGACACAAAGCGCAAAAGCGTTGACTGGGAGAAGACTAGACTATTTGAATGCCATTTATATCTATGTCTGTGAAGTAGCAGCTGCCTGCGTTTCACTTACCATAGCTTTCTTTCTATGTGGCGTCATCGTTTGTGTAGGAAAAAGCACAGTCTTTTACTTTGTATGTAAAGATCGCGAGGCGTAGTGCACACACCCCACCCCCCCACTGTACCCCATCCTCAAAGAGCATTAATCAGTGATTCTTGGAGACATGGTCTCTTTGATGGGAGGGGGTGTTGGGTTCAAGATAAGGTATATGGAATATGTAGCAGGAGAAGGGGGGAGTGGATATCCCCTCTCATTAAAGATCAACTGTTTGGCTTTTGCCTAATGAGAACTGCTTCTTGAAAGCAAACAAACACTCAGATGGAGAGACCCATAAAAAACGGAGAAGAGGTTTTCCACAATCAGTAATACTGTAGATTGTCAACTCCGGACCTCCAAGAAACACATTGTTGCGCTTGTCAATATAAATTGTGCATGTCCGCCTTTTCTCTGTGAGGTCATGGATGTCATGTGGTCCCAGGAGGGAAGTGGACCAAAGCTGGGCCATCTTCTGCTCTTCTCAGGAATACCTTCGTGATTTCCAAGCGTGAGGCCCTGCACCTGAAGACTCTCCCCTGCAGGGCCTCTAATCCTGTCTAAAAGAACCAGGAAGATGGCTTCTATGCTCCATCTCTGACCTTTGGGTCCTTCAACACCTCCCAGTATGTGAGGGGATTAGTAAAGCAGGCCTTGAGCATCCCCTGCTGTCTCAGCATGGGGCTGACCCCGCAACCCTGTGGCCAGGTGGAGATCCGCAATGGGTGGATACCTCGGACTGAATTAGCTTCTCTCTTCCTCTCTAAATGAGGTGTCCTGAAGGGCGCCAGGTAAGACAGGTCACGAAGGGTCCACAAACCCCTGTGGTCTGACACAAAAAGAGGCAGAGAATCACCTGCCGCTTGCCAGATCAAATGAGGGCTTAAATAGGGGGCTCCTCTCTTGTCAAATCTCTCTCCATGAATACTCAGGAAGGCCAGAGACTACTGTATAGCCTCCCCTGGTCTTGGCCTCCTGTAGACCTGTAGACCCTGTTGACTGCTAACACCCCTGTACTTCAGCCTAGGTCCCCTCGCAGTAGCCATCAAGCTCTTAATTCCTACCCTCAGCCCATCACTAAGTACTGTGTGCATAATGGACCTATAATCAACCTCTGGCCAGTGGAGCCTTTTCTCTCAGTGTGTCTGCACTCATGTTGAGCTCGCATGTTGAGTTGCAATGAGATGCTAATTAGACTTCATATCTACAGGGCTAATCTGTGTGTTCACATTCAGGTGCTTTTAATCCACTTCATAGCCGAACGGCTTGCTAATTTGCAGGTAGAATTACCATATCTGGTCAGAGAAAAAATGGTAAAATCATCTTATGAAATATTATGATGTAGATGTGATTGAAGGGCACTGTTCTGATATAAGACGAGGCGGTAATTTTTAAGCATATGTACAGTGTGTGCCACGGCTGTAAGGTTAATGGTCAGATGCTGTTCTTTCTGCCAAATAACCTCATCAAACTGCACCACATGACAGGGTAAGTGAGGGGTGTGGCAATCTAGGTGCCCAACACAATGCCCCTTGTCAGTCAGCCTCATTCCTCGGGGTGAAGAGGGACGAGGGAGGGTGCAATGGAGGCAGCCACAGGCCCTTGGGTCTCTGCGATTGGCCTTAATCCGCCAGCTAATAAGTTCAGAGAGGGGCCATATGCTGCGGTGCAATGTGTGGGGAGGGGAGTGTTGCCTCATGTTACTTACACCAGGCCGGCGCTTTCTCAGGTACCGCCCTCCCACGGTCTGTTCCTTTGTGCTGAGGGATCAGCCCTCTCCACGCTGTGAATGGTCTGAATTGATTAAACCCCACCGTATAATTGTCAGCAAATCCCAGCGAATCATTTCCCATCCATTTGAAAAGTACAATGTGCGTTTCTCTTTTTCTCCTCGCCTCCTTTCTTCCTCACCATCCCCACCCCTCAATGTCCCCTCCCGTTTTCTTCTTTTTTTTTTTTTAAGTCTCAGGTTTGTCCCTGCATGCCACTCTCGGTCTCCTGCATGGGAGAGAAAGCAGAGGCAGGAGGAGGAAGAGGATAAGAGGAGGCAGGGGTGAGGAGGCATAGGGTATGCTTGGTTGGACAGTTGGCCGTAGATGAAAGTAGGCAAAGGGGAGACGTGTTTTAATTTGTGGCCCAGGCCAGAGAGTGGGGTGTTGATCTGAGCCGGTACCTGCCTGAGCACAGCCAGGGCCAAGTCTGGTCGCAGCATCAGGTCAACGCCAGGCAGTCAAGGTTTGAAAAAGGGTATAAGAAGTGGAACTGGTCTCTCTGTATTAAATGTCAAGTTTGTCATGTTTTTATGCACTAACCTTCCAAGAAAAACAAAAGTGCTGTCAGCAAGTGTCCCAAAAATGACGCAGTGTATTTATTATAGAATGACAAAGTCCACATTCAGAGGAGGTTGGGATGGTTGGGTCAGAAAAACATTGGAATATGGTTTCTTTTTGCTTTTCCAGTTGACATAGCTTTTTTTTTTTTTTTTTTTTTTTTAAATATGACAACAATCATTCTCCACTATGTGATCCTGAACCTTATCAGTAATTATGGTATTTCCCTGAATCTAACCAAACCTTAACCACAAATACCGTTATCCTGAGATGTGGATCAGATCATGTACTTTGACTTGTCATGTTGTTGTTTTTTTTTTCTCAAGATAAAATTTCTGAAATATTATAGGTAACACTGACCAGGGACCAATCAACCTCTGTGACACTTGTCTTTCCTCTAATCAATCCCCCATTATGAGTGTACATGGTCAACACCCACTCATTGATTTGAGAGGTCCCTTGACAGACTCTGACCTCAGTCATTTAACCTTTGACCTCAGCTCAGTGTCCCAGTCTAAGGATTCAGTTTATCTCAGTTTTTTGCTTGAGGCTTCAAAAAGATTTACTGATAAAGTTTTTGACAAAAAATTTACTATGGACAAGTATATTTTTAACTCATAGAATAATTATATGGACAATAATAGTAGCAGATGTTGTATTTGTTTAATATACTCACAATATAGTATTACCAAACATGACATTACTTTTCAAAACACACACATACACACACACACACACACACACACACACACACACACACACACACACATATATATATATATATATATATATATATTACACTGGCTATTTTCTCTTTAATCAAGTATGTTTAATATAAGGTTCACTTACCACCCTTATCTGGAGTTTTCACACATCTCATCACTGCCATCACTCCATTTTTTTCTGTTTGAACCTGAAATTCTAAAAAAAAAAAAAAAAAAGATGGTTATGTGCCATTATCTGAGTATCTAATAGAGCAAAATGTCGCCCACCATAATGGATCTCACTTTATCTCACATTGTTACTCATCCAGATCTCTTGGAGAGGCTTTTTACTTTTGGGGTCATCCACCAGCAGGCCCTGTCACAAATCTCGTAAGCTGACATTGATCTTCAGCTTTGACGCTTGGCTTTCATTACTGGCTGAAGGGCGTTGTTTGTGAGAGTGATCTTCATGTAAAGTGCTCATAAATGATCACAGGCCATGTGGGCAGAGTTATGATCATGAGGGTTACAAGGAGACGTGGGACAATGCGGCATCTCATCTATACTCATATAAATAGGACAGTTGTGTAGGTTTGAGGTTTGTGTGTGCAATCATAGCAGTGGTAATGATTGTGATGACGACAGAGACGATGAAGAGGAGGAGGAGGGGAAATATGAGGAGGCAGGAATAAGGAGGAGAAAGGCACAGGGTGAGGTGTTATGCAAGAGGTTGCAGTTATGATAGATACAGATGGATAGAAAGAACCCAACTGAGTCACTGTTAATTCATAGGAAAACTACCATGTAAATGCTCACATGGATACAAAACACATATTAACATGCTAATCCTTCATTGTAGCTTGTGGTCAGGAAACACTGCATCTCTGGCCCCTTATTTCTATGCAGAGTAGTTAACCTTGAGATCAACACTGGAAAATGCACTCCTCAAAGTCCGTCCCTCTAAAAACATCATCTAGAGAGTTAATTATCATTTTACACTCACAGTTGAGCATTGTTAAACACTTGCGGTGCACATTTACCGACATTTTAAACTAAAATGCTTTGTGTGCGTGGGGCTTTATGTTTGGAATGTAATGACTACAATCTGGTCTTATTCATCCTCTGTGTTAGAACGTATTTGCATGTATTGTGACCTCACAGTGGCCAGCGGTAGTAGCTATAAACACATGCAATGGTGCAGTACAAGGTTAGCAGCTCATTACATTCACAGCCATTAATCCTTTAGTTGTCCAGCCTGAGTCCTTAATGATGTCCACTAACTAGTGCTTGAGTCCATCACCGAGAGTCTCCTGGGAATGAGGTCGTGGTGTTTGGTTAGCGAACTCTGACCTCTAGTGACCACAGGGGTCTGACCCGCACATGTGCTCTTGTACCAATGAGGTCATCAATGGGACCTTGTCAAGGGCCTTGAGCAAACAGGTTAGGCCTATTGTCTGTAAATAGGATGACCAGCTGTCTCACTGCCCAACACTATAATTATGTGACCCGTGAAGAAGTGATGACACAAGGTCCAGTTTATTGGGAGATAATGTGGTAATGATATTTGTTTAAAGGACTCACTGTTTAAGATATATATCTATATATTGCTTTAACGTGATATCAAACAAAATTTCCATAACACGTTATTGTTGTTGTAAAAAAGCAGGGGACCAAAACATTTTATATTTTACCATTTTTAGGGCCAAATCTGAATTATAGAATTCCAGGTATAGGTGATATTCTGTAGTATATGACATTCAAAATAGCACTTGATAAATGATAAGATACACAATGAATCAAGACATGACTTTTACCAATCACTCATTAATCCCAGAAAAACTCAGACATAGCTGTGGGTTAAGTCAAGCATGGCTTAGTGCCAATCATTCCCTTGTTAACCCCCCTGTTCCACAACAAATTGTCCCCCGACCAACCACTTGTGTCCACCCAGTGCAGCAACCCCTCCCTCTGACCCCTCAGAGGCCACAGCGTGGCTGACCATATCCTCATTTGACCTGCATCTCCCATATGGAGAGTGGCAGTGGACGGATTGGGAAGAGACACTACTGCAAGGTCAGGGGTTAAATGACCAGGACTGTTTACAAGGCAGTGGGGAGTTCAAACAGCAGACACTTGTCCAGTCTTTGTCCTCATCCTGTTAATGACCCCATTAAAGTCTGTAATGTATTTTAATTACAACTGGTGGACAATACAATATTACTATGAAGAATAAAACAAAAAATCATTGCTACAAATATGATGTTGTTGATTAAAAGTCTGATGTAAAATTTATTAGAAATCAAGAAAAAAAATCCTCAGTTTATTGAAACGGCAGCGACCAATCCAAAGCTAAGCCTTCCACACCTCTCTTTCTATACATCTTCTCACATGGGTTATGAATCTGATTAACACAGGGTTTGCTTTTGTTTGGACACCCTGTGTTTACATAAAGAGGCCCAGTGGGACCAGTCCTGGAGGTCAGGGGGTCGAACCTTGGTTGTCAGAGAGCCTTGTGACATTTCTTTCCCACGTTTCCCGGCTCTCATTGACCGCGGTGAGGAGCCCCTTTTAACGTTTGGCCCTGGGAGGTAGTGTGGCGTGAGAGGGAGGCCTGGGGGCATTGGACCCTCAGCGGGTCCCTGGGAAACGGGCGTAACCAGGCGGGGCTGAGGCGCGCAGGGACAGCATGGGGTCATTTTCCGGCTTGCTGCCCCTCTAAAGGGCTTTGGAGCACAGTATTGGCCCCTGGAGGAGTGCTGGTGTGGAAGACGGTACAAAGGGCTTTGTGTGTTTGTGTGTGTGTGTGTGTGTGTGTGTGTGTGTGTGTGTGTGAGTGAGAGAGAGAGAGAGAGAGAGAGAGAGAGATAAAGAAAGAAAGATGTGTGACTGACTACACACCTCAGCAGGTTTGTGAGAGTATCAAAAATGATCATTTTATATGTGGGGCTATAAATTCTAGAGTGTGATTTTTATTAATAACTAATTGTGATAATGGACAATGTGCTGAATTTTACCATGGTGATTTTAGCAGCTTATTTTAATAATTAAAAAAAAAGATTTGATTTCAAACCACAGAATAATGACTCAATAACGCAGCAATTGACTAGACATAATGTTAATTAGCATATTTTTTATTATTATTTCCAAATTAACAATCAAAGAACGATATGATGTAAACAGAACACAAAAGAATCTGAAATAAAAAATCATGGGAATGTGAAACTGGATTAATATTCTGTACATGTGAACACATTTTAGAGGTCACCAGATTAAATATTAGCATTGTTTGATAGAATTACAGTGCTTTAAATGGTCATTACTTTAATGAAACATGACTCATTAACTGACTTAATCTCTATAGTTGGACTGTTTGGGGCAATCGCACATGTGATTCCATCACTACGTCGTGAAATATTTTGATTTTAATTGATTTGAACCTCGTCTACGTTTGTTTTAGTTATTCTTAGTAAATATGCCATATGTTTATTTATATCACAGCACGGTCTTGCAATATTAATATACAAATTCCTTCTTCCTTACACCTTTCCTCCCTAAGCAGATATGCATTTACATTTTGCCTGTTGTAGTCCTCGGATGTCATTTGAAGCTAACACACTGAGCTATTGAATAATAAATAGACATCAGCAAAAAATGAATAAATAAAACATATCATTCTGCCATTATCACCTTTTTCTCTGTCTACATGCCAGAAAAAAATATAACCCACATTCCAACTTATAATAAGGTCATCCTTTTTTAATGTTAGCCTTCCTGTGTCTTCAGGGTCTCTGACAGGTTTTCAGGAGTCTGTTTTTGCTGTAGAATCGACGTGTACAGTAATGTGTGACGAGGGCTTTGTTGATCTGAGGGGGGTTGTGGGAGGGGGGTGCATGCTCGCTAGTTTGAGAGATGATGGTAGAGAAAGACCCCAACACACACACACACACACACACACACACACACCAACGATACTGCTGCTCCTGTGGAGTGCAAAGCCAGATGCAACAGAGGATCTTCCGGGAGAAACGGTCTCTGGTGTGCAGTACACAGGGAGGATTCTCTCTTCTTGGTGCAGCATGCATGTGTGGTGATGAATGGCAGCCATTTTGTTTTTATGCATTAAAGATTCCCTTATTCCCTTCACATTTTTTTTTGCAGTTGTCCCTCAGGGGCATGATGAATATAAAAAAAATTGCACCTCTTCTTGAACTTATATTTGCTTTTTTTCATAAAGAAATAGTTTTAATACGTCTCTGTTAATTGTAATCTCATACTCATCCACTGCATTTATTTCATTTCTTCTGCCTTTTTCTTGACACATAAAAATGGTAAAGCTAGGGTCTGCTCAAGCTTAAGGGAGGTGAAAAAGAAAAAAAAACACTGGAATTATTACATGTAGAGAAAAACTGAGGGGCATGGTTTGTTTGTCTCCAATAGACCATGCTAGCTCCTGAGTGCTATATATATAAAACTTTCAGTAAAATGTCTATTCATCCCATTGTAAGTTTACCTGGGCTGAACGTATTATCAGTAGAATATCAGCCACAAGAACTATCCTGATAGAATCTCTCCACTCTTCCAAATCGCAGACAAAACATTGCAATCTAGTGGCTGATTGCTGCTATTTTCTTGCTTCTCTCTTTAGCAGAATTGTTTCCTGGCCCTTACGAATTGAGTTTATCAGGTGTTGAACAATGGAATACGGATGGTTTATCAAGTGTTAAACAACAGAATACAATATTGTAGAAAAGGTTGTTTTTTTTGCCCCTCCCCCTCCAAAAAAAACTCAAAACCAAACTTTGTTTCAATTTCATTGTAGGAAGAGGGCACTAAACCTTTAGATCTGGAAAAAAAAAGAAAAGAAAGAATAAGGCCTAGGTGCTTTAGATGCACTAAAGCATTTCCACACATCTCTTGTCGAATAGCCCTGATGCGTGGGAGAGTGCCATTTTATTTTCAAATGTATTTATTCATGGATCTGACATTTGAAACAACCTCTGCGTGCCTGTAGAGTTACAAAGCAAGCTAATTTTCTACCATATTCCATAGATTTAAGGCTCTGTCAGATTCCATAGGCTGCTTGATCTGAGTGCTATTCACTTGCTGTCTTTTCTTTCTTTGCCTCCTGTACTCCCAAAGCCTGAACCTGAACTTGGGAGAGCAGGCATAGATTTATATGCATGCCCCTCCTTTGATGACAGGGTAAATATTCACACAGACAGCCAAGGTGCCCCCGTCATTACCCATGTGCTGTGTGTTTGCCCACCAGTTAAATTCTTAGGGGGATTGTTTGGTGAGATGAATGGGGCCAAAGTGCTGAAGGACATATCGGAGTTCAGCAAACAAAACCTCCCCTGATTGGCTCAGCAACAGCTCGGTCCAGTGGGCAAAGTTAGCAGCGAGGAGGTGAGAGGGGGGTAAAAAAGAGCCGTTGTAGGGTTTTGCCTGTCAATTAAGGCCGCTGTGAATGGCTGGGAGGTGGAGAGCGCCTGGTTGTGCTTGCCATCTCTCTGGTCCTGTTGGATCTGTGGAGATAGCTGAGGTGCCGTTCACCTCGAATAGGAAAAACCCTGTCAATATTCATCTATTTAATAACCCTGAATGTGCCGCTCACAGTGCCTTTTGAAGACTGTGGGGTCTGCATTTCCCTTTGATGTACTTTCATTGTCAGACTCTCTATCTGAAATCTTCGAAGATGACATTTTCTCTTTTTTCATTCATTCAATCCAACCTCAAAGGTTTCGAACAGTATTTCTCTCGTCCAAGATGCTTTGTTATATGGAGGGGGGGCAATGAAGTTGGCTGTAGTTCCCCACTAGGATTTCTATCACTGGGTAATGGAACACCAGGAGATTTAGGCAAGGATGTTACTGACAAAATATATATTTATATATGTGCCTTGCCTACTAAAGTATAGACCTCAGTGTCTCAATTGCTCCCATTTAGTTGCTTTTTCTGAAGTCACATACACAAAGCATTCGCACACGTGCACATAAACGTACCTTCTATGCATACACACTCACAAAGCTAGATATTGGTAGGGTAACTGCATCATAATATGCTACTAGCCAACACTGTACCTCTTCTACCTTCTGCACAAGAGTTCCACTACCTCACTCACTGTATATACAGCATCTTCCATTATCAAATATCTCAGTTTAATTAGAATTGGTTTGATGGATGTTTTAGTTGATGCTAAGCCATGTGACAGTTAATATCATTTATGATTAAAGCATCAAAACAGACCTTCTCTGGCAGATACAGTATGCATACCACCAATAGAAAAAGTAGCCGGATCTTTTGATCTTGTTTGTAATTAACTGGTCCACGTCTAAGAGGTTAATTGTAAGAAGGAAAATGTGCTAAACACTGATTTTAAAACTATGGCCCACTCGTAAATTTGAAAAATAATCGATTGAAAAGCTTTTCTAACAGACTTGATCATTATATCAGTAACTTTGACACTGGCTGTAGAAAGAAGGCAAACTGCGGGTCTCGTAACATCGGTCAAGGTTGACACTGTCAGGTTTCCCTCAGGTCAAGTCACTCAGGTTTTTCTTTTTATTCCCCTAAAAGCTTTTTTTCCCTCCTGCATTATATAGAAGAGGGCACAGCTGCTGGTTGGACCACTTTTTTTCTGCCTGTTGGTATAGCTTCTAGCTTTTTAGAGACAGAGAGGCAGTTCTCTTTCTGTCAAGGTTTATGCACCATTTACATCTGGCTTTATTTTTATACATTTAAAATCTATAATGATTTTTTTTACATAATTATATATATATATATATATATATATATATATATATATTCATTCATTCATTCATCTATAACTGAATGCTCTATGCAGATCAGCCTCAAAACTCACAGGTTCCACTTCCTTTCTGTTACAACTTCAATGAAATTTCCATTGCAGGTTATATTTATTGTATATTGACATGTCACAAAGGCAGCGGCGGTAAATAACTTTGTGTATCATGACAACAAGTCCTGTGTGACGACAGATAGGTTTCACTAAAGCACAGAGTGCCAGAATGAAGAAAATATATGCCATGTCATTTATTTTACAGCTATTATACTTAAAATTTATTTGCGAGTGACATATTAAGGTGAGACTTTAGTGGCAGGTGCAGCTGCTTTAAACAGTCACAAATGAAACATCACATTGTATGAAAGCCTAACCGGAGTGTTTTCTCCTTATAGTGGTATATTTGAGGACTTTGTTAGAATTACAACAAAGTACTAGCTTTTTTTCAGGGACGAAAATCACCACGCTCACCTATGCAAAGTCACCACAAAAGCAAAGCAATTCAAACTAATCTCCCATTGCGCAGCTTTAATGCTAATAAATCACTTGGTATACTTTATTTGAACCATTTATCGTAGGCATTGAATAAAATGTCGCACTAGATCAGACAGATTTGTCAGACTTCGAATGTAAGCAGTCAGTGAATTGAGGAATAGATTTAGATAAAAACAGAACAAAGTGAATTTCTGAGAGCTTAGTTAAACTTTACCACAACGTCTGTGTTTCAGTTTAAGTGTATTAGAAGCATAATATATGCCACCGCAGATGTATGCAAGTGTAATGCTTTGAGTATGGAAAAGGTTAGTAAACCACTGGAGTTGTGACTATTTTTTAAATGTTTTTTGTGTTACATCATAGATCATGTTTGCCAGCTCCTTATCATGACCCATAGTTACAATTTTAACTGTTTGTTGTGTCCGCACAACAAACAGTTGTAGAAAACAGGACAAACAAGACTCTGACTTATTTTTTCTTTCATCCATGGCCTTAACTCTGTATTTGTTTTAACAATGACAACATTATCAAACCTTATGGCAAAAAAATTTTCAGTGAGTTTCAGTGACTAAACCTTGGCCGGCTGTGACTGTTTCATAAGTTAAATTTTTTATCATAGTATCCATGACAACAACCACTACAGGAGGACACTCTTATGAGTCATATCTGAGGATAGGGACAAATGGTCTACGTGGTTGTTCAAGTTGGGTGGATTTGTTGCAAAAGAAGGCTGATAGCACTTCAAAACAACCAATAAATACCTGAAGCATGTATATGATGATGCTAAAAAGCTTTAAAGAAAAACTAAATTATGAAGGGGCAGTTATAATATAGAGTCTGTGTAGTACAAGCAGCGTCCCTGTGAAATGACTAACGTGGACCTTCCTTCACTATAAAGTATCTTTCAAGGTCCGTCTGGAGGAGGACATAACTATAGAGCCCACACTCCCGAGCAGCGCAGCTGTAATGTCTAACAACTTCCTCCATTTTTCCTTCTCATATTCAGCTAATTTGAGTCTCCCCCGTCTCTCTGTGGTGCTGTGTGCTCTATACATCTTCACCCACCATTCCCTCACATTTTCACTCTGTGCACTCTCACTCTAGAGGACCTATACACCGGCAGATAAGAGGAAATGAAGTCTCGTCGGCACAATTTGAAGCGCTGCTTTGAAGCTGAATGTGAAATAGCAGCTCCGCTCCTCTCTGCTCCTCTCCGGCTGGTAAAATAAGGGCCCTCTCGTTAAAAGCACTTTACCTGTGCTCCCGCTATGGATCATTGCTCTCATTAAACAGATTTGGGGTTACATTCAAATCACAATTACTCCAAGCACTAACTGTTAATGGGCACAAGGGTTGAAAGAGTAAGAGAAATGTTTCTGACATTTCTTTTTATATCCCTTTGAGCTGAGATGAGAACACATCAAAAGGTGTAAGGTGAAGCATAAACTAACCTAAACCTGAATGGGGATTGATTTCAAAGATGTGCAATATTGAACTGTGCCTGAAATCACAGCCAAAAAAATTAAACTTTACACTAGATTTTAATCTTATGGTCTGCTGGGAACTGTTACTTACATTATGATTATATGTTTGAAATGTAGAAGTGATTTTTTTCTCTAGACTGAACTTGTAACTGGAGCATATTATTGCCCTTATGTGACCTTTCAGTACTTACTGAGTGAATTTTCTTTCTGCGCTTGAATATGCAACACACATTATTGTGTATGTATAAGCAAGTGCGTGTCTGTTTGTATCTGGAGTGTAGATGTACCAGACTGTCAAGAACACCCCTTGGGTCCTACTGCACAATGCCAAGAAGAGTACGGGCAAGATACTTTCATCTGCATACCATAGAGATCCTGCTGTGTGTGTGTGTGCTCAAGGAAGGCGATATGTCACCTTGGGCACAGAGAGAGGAAACAAATTTTTTTGTATACTGATGCAGTAAGCATAACTAATTTGACACTTGATTTAGATTTCACAACTAGATTTGCACCAACTGTTCCTCAGATAAAAAAAACAAACCTCTTTAAGAAACGCTCAGATACATTACATCCTCTGAGAATTTCTTTTATTTCGTAACGTGCTGACTGCCACAGGGAAAGAGACTGATATTAAGTTTATCATTAACGACCGGAAGAAAACAGGAGGTGGAAATTTCCTTTGTATTTTAGAGAAATCGATACACTAAGCATCCAATTTTGAATTTGGTACATATTCATAAGCATGCGTGTGGTTGCACCTCGCTGCTGCTGAGTTGCATGTGTCTGTGTATGCAGTTTTACTGTATGTGTGAGGGCCTCTCCTGGCGACTGCCTAGGGCAATAGCACAGGATGTAATCCCATCTATGCCTCCAGTCTCTTAGCAGCCTGCGTAGATGTGGAGGAACGTTTTAGCCCCTGCAGTGTGCCGTAGGGCACAAGTGCTCACCCTCCTGTACCGCTAACAGACAGCAGCCGCCTGGTGCAGCTCCGACACAGCTTCCTCCTAGCTAACACCATTTGTGTGCGACTCTTCCTACACTCTGTGTCTGTGTGGCACAGTTCAATTTGCAGCAGTGAGAGATGACTTAAGGAGGGAGAAATTGACTTTTGACAGCCATTATATTAAAGTATGCTCACTTTCACAAATGTGTATCAGTTTCTGGAGGTGAAGAGCACTCTCTTTCCTGGAAATCACATCATCTACTTAATGTATAGCCTACCTTGATTGGCACTGGGTTGTGCAAAAGCTGAGAAATATTGTAAGTAAAACACGCTTATAGAGAAGCCAAATGTCGTGCATTGATAGAAAACTGAGTGCAGACATCCTTAGTGCTCAATTCAGGCTCTATGACAGGCAATCAAATTTTATTTGACAAATGAATTCAGGGAAACTGTCACTGACATGAATAGCTTTATCGAGTAGGTGCGTAGAAATAATACTACTCAAAATAAACATCAAGGGAATTTATCCAGGCTTTTTCTGTGTGCTTAAAATAGTTGAGTTGTAAATTTTTCGAGGAGAAAAAAAAAAAAAAAGCTTTATTATTTTTTATGTGAATATATGCCAGTTATTTTAGCCTAAATCAGGAAGTGGGGCTGCATCAGTGGAATAATACTTTGTAACTGAGACTGTGAAGGTTTGCACTGAATGCATTCAGTTGAATATTGTTACTTTTACACGTTTTGGAAAGTAACTAAGAAGAAGAAACTGGAAGAAACTCAAACCTTGTCATTATAAATATTAGTACATAAACTATTCACTAAACCTCCTCACCTCTTATTATTTCTGAATTGTATTGAGAAATGTGATGGTTTGACTGCTCGTGTTGCACACACACTGTAATATCATTGTTATCCAGGAAAAAAAAAAATCAGTTTCTTGGTTTTGAAACTGAAATTTTGCAGTGCTTATGCTGAGCTTAACTGTGTTGCTCCTTTTTTTTCCTCACCAGGATTGATTGTATGACAGAAATTCCTTTGCAATTCCTTTGTAATCAATATTGTACAATCATCCACTAGTGTCGTGGTGCGCGTGATCTGCTGAGTAAATAAGATGGAATAATTGCATTGTTATC
Source organism: Polydactylus sextarius (assembly GCA_016801845.1). NCBI lineage: Eukaryota > Metazoa > Chordata > Actinopteri > Polynemidae > Polydactylus > Polydactylus sextarius. Next base: position 9,398,791 of record CM028915.1, on the reverse strand, counting down.
GTCATAGATGCTTTTACCAGTTGTGCTGAACCCTGTCGTAGTGTGTTTCCTCTCTGTCTGTGACCTTATCCTTTCAAATGGTTTATTATTACCACAGCCTGGTCTCCTGCAGTGTTTATCGAGGCTTCTGATCAGGTTGTCGAGGAGGCGCTGGAGGCGTGACAGGTGGGCTGGTTGATAACTACCCATCCACCCCCTTCCATCTCACCATGGTGCAAGTCTCGACCACTGATCTCATCTCTGATGTCCACGTTTGCAACAGAACACAGCGGAAAGGTAGATCAATAGGTGTTGTGATCGATAGGTCAGAATGAGGAATCACTCAAAGGTCGGCACAGATCGATTCCCACGTTATTGCACTCGCAACCTCTCAGCTGTTGTGTGTTGGTCATTAAGTATTAAACCCTGCAGGATGCCAGCACCCCTGCCTGCTTTTAGTAACATCAACTAATCCTAATTATTAGTTCCGCTCTGGCTGGAGGGGCACACGACAACATTTTCTTCATCTTTGTGGGTTGTGTTATGTTACAATATCTTCCTGGTCCTCACACCCCTGACCTGTCTCTGTGAAGCAGTTCCTCGTTAGGAGAAAGTCAGCTCGCCCCCTGCTGCACGTAGCTGCTGCCATACAACCATCATTAAAGTGTGACATTGCTGCATGTGGCTGCCACGCCACAAGGTCCTTGGACCAACAGTCTTGAGCTCCAGGAGGCTATCCTAGAGCCATGAGGGGGGTCCACAACACAAATCCTACACTACTCAGCTCAGAGCAGTCTTGGTCCACCATAGAGCTTAGCAAGACGTCCACCTGAGCTCACAGCTCTGCGGGGGAGGAGAACAGGAGCATCGGGTTGAGCGAAATCTGATTTTCATCTCTGTCTGGACTGGTGTGAAGCTATGATGGAGCTGGAGAAATACAGTCTCATGGGGGTAACAAAATGGATGTTAGGAGTCAGCTTAGGCAAAAGGTACTGTGTCTCATGAAATGCTGCCAGAGTGAGACATGAAATAAAATATATAAAATAAAAAAATTCTCTCCACATTTTGTTCTACTAGTGTTGCTATGATATGCATACTGCGTATACTAAAATATGAACATCCTTGACGAAACTGGAGGAAATTAAATTAAGATAATCAACTATACAAACTGAACAAATTGAAAACCGTACACTGACATGAATGTTCAGTGCTGAAAAAATCAGGAAAATTCAGGACTATGCCATGGCCAAGCAACTACACAGTTTTCTTTTTACCTCCTTAACCCATTTTGTCCAGCATGTTTTTCCTGAAATGGCATTAGCATAAATCTCCAGCCCATAGAGGTAATGATGGCGTGAAATTATGGCTGCCTCAGCAGACCTTATTCCCCTCTGCTCTCCCTCCCTCTGGGTCCAAGGCCTCAGCCTTCGACTGAGACCGTCTCCCATGCCTTCTTTCTCTCCTTCCTCTCTCTCTCTCCTCTCCTTTGCCTCCTAGTTTCATTCAAAGGGAATGTGTTACTGAATTTGAAATTGAGTGCCCTTCTTTCAAGGACCACAGCTAATGAGACGTTTTGCCTTGAAATCCAAGCAGGATGGCGGGAGACCCTGATGGGCGAGGCCTGGAGATGATAGCCACCCTGTACGTCAGGTGTAGGGCTGTCCGGATCACTCACCGCTGAGAAGGCGAAAGGTGTTTTCTATAGGAGTCAGAAATAAGGATAAGCCTTAATAGAAATGAGCACCCTTCTCTGGGTCACCTGGGGCTGCCATTGTGAATCCAAGAGCCGACCTGAAATAGTGCACCTGTGTGATCTGCATCTATGTTCACAGACAAGTCAGGCCTCCCCCTTTTGCATACATGTATTAGGAGCTAAATTGAAAAAAAAAACCTGTAAGGGTCTGGGGAGAGATAGGAGGTGACAATTAGATTGAGGTGGGAGAAAGTACACTGGAGTGGGTCAGAGTGAGTTGAGGAAGGATGGAGAGTGGTGAGATGGAGAGGAGAGTCAAAGAGGTGGAAAAGGGGGTCGGGCCCATAGAAACAGGTACACTTGACAGTTTGCGGTCCGGGGATCATCTGAGAGACGCTGCATGGGTGCAATGATGAAAGGAATCGAGAGCTTTGCGTCCTAGGGGTTCTCCCATTAATCAGAGGCCCCAAGGAGAGAACCTTGCAGCCTATGGGCCCCTGGCCGCTGCTAGCCACTGTCATGCTAATGAAAGAGGCTCAGGGTGTGAATGGAGAGGCTAGCTTGTTACCAGCGTGCTAATTAATGCATACGGCAGGGGTGTGTGTGTGTGTGTGTGTGTGTGTGTGCGTGCGTGTGTGTGTGTGAGTGAGTTGAGGGTTTTTATGCATTTTAATGAGGTGTCTGTGTACTTGTGAGAGTGTGTATATGTGTCAGCATGACAGGGATTTGAAGCAAGGAGTGAGACGGATGTGTGACCAGGTTTTAAAAATAGAGGCTCATGATTGTTGATGCATCTAGGAATAGAGTAGAAATCATTTGTTGGGAATTATGTGAAGTCAAGACTGTTCTTGTTCTATAAAATATTACTCAGCTTCAAAGTTAAGTGCACCCAATGACATCTATATACTCTGCACTGGCTTGTAGCCTCAAAAATGTGAACATTATTTAGATGCCATCATTAATAAAAACACATTTGTAATTAATCAGTTTTACTATTGCTGGTGCTATTATTGCAACAATAGAATTAAAATGAGTTCCTCGGCTGCAACCTGCACTGTCTCAAATCCTGTCTAATGAATTTTCTCACAGCTACATCACATTATCTGCTGCTTCATCAGCGCTCTTGTCATGTCCCAGACTTATTTGACAAAAAATTATCCTTGGAGATCTGTGAAGGGTCTCATCCCCCCACCCTTCCCAGACAGCCCTGTCTGTCTAACCCCACGTTCCCACGGACGGCTGGACGGGGCGGGCGGGCTAGCAGACTTGTGGATGGCCATAGGCACAGCATATGGCCCTAGGCCGTAGCATTGTCTGAGCTGTTTGGGTAAGATGAAAAAACAGCATTGTTGCACGTGTCACTCAGAAGAGATGTAGGGGCGTGTGTCAGGGCAAAGGGAGAGCAATCGAAATCCATGACCTTTTAATTTGCTGGTGGCCTCTCCCACAGACCTCTGTGTCGGACGAACATGCCCCATTCTGTGATTTGAGACTCTATCAATCTCATCGGTATTGACAAGGGACATGTTTGCTAGATTCAATTTGACTGATGTAACCCAGGAGGAAAATCCATAAGTAGACGTTTGGTGTAAAATACTTTACTGACACATTTGAAAATATTCTTTCCACAATGGGGGCTGAAATAAATTAGGTTAAATGCTCTGAGGTTATGGCCTGTGAGAGAATAACTACTATGTCTGAAATGTGAAATTGTCATCTTTGAGGAATTAAAATTATTTTCTAGAGCATCAACATGAATATCTCTGTGGATGTGACACAGTAATGAAATATGCTCTACTTTTTTTTTTCTCCCCTTCATTTCCATCACTCAGCTTATACACATTTTTAACAGCTTCTTGGAGTGAATACGGTTCATGCAGTTTAAAGTCTTATCTTTTTCTTTTTCTTTCTTTTTTTTTTTTTTTTGCCCAAATAGTAAAAAAACAAAAATGACAACAGAGTCAGAAATTTATGTTTGATGGAATAGTGAAGTAATTCAAACGGTGGACGCAGATAAATTCTTTGCACAAAATAAAAACCGTTCAGTTACTGGTGGCCAACATCCTGCATCTCAAGTTTTTGTTCTGTCCATCCTTAGGCAGCTAAAACAGTGTGCTGAATAACCCAACGTACTGTAGGTCACTGTCTCGCTTCGTGAGTGAGATACACCGGAGGTCCCCATATTTTGTTCCACCAGTGCTGCCGCCTATATCCCACCCCACCCCCCAAGCCCTCCTCCCAACCTTGTCCACCCTGTAAAGTACCATTATAAAAATGTCAAGGGGTCCCTCTCTCTCGTCCTGCCTGTCAAAATCATGTGCCATTATGCAAATCACTGTGTGAACATGCACTTTCAAAGATTTACATAGGCTGTATGGGCTATAGGCAATGCTGAATTCAGATGATTACAGAATTAATCTTAGAGGTACATATTGCGTATGTACATTTATGAAAATAAGGGAATATTTCACATCTGGCCCCTGAAGGTTAAAACACGATGAGTGCAGCACTTATCATTTATAATTTTTATAACAAAATTAAATATGTACACTTAACATTTATATTTCTCAAGTACAAAGAAGGTAATTGTTTCATTTTAAATCTTCAATATAAGAATATATATATATATATATATATATATATATATATATATATATATATATATATATATATATATATGTAAATGAAACTATTTCCAAATTATCAACTTTTTAAATCACAGTTTGAAGCAAATATATGACCAATTCAGATTTTTTTTTCTTTTTTAGCCCATGGTTCTATTCAAGTCAGTCAGACACATGCTTGATTTTTTTTTTTTTTTTTTTTGAATATATTCTTCAAGTTAAGAGGATTTTCCTCCATTGATACTTTTTATTGAAAAGATCATACTTAATGGTCCAATGCCAGCAACCCCTTCAATTGGGTTTAAAATGATTTTCTCAGTAACTATTAGATAGAAGTGCATATGTGATTTTATTCTTTTTACATTTCTTAACTCTTTCACTGGTCTTAAATGTCTGTGTTTGAATTGCAATATCTGGAGTGGTTTTGCAGTTCTGCAGAAATGGAAAATGGTGTGCGTGAGAAAAGTGGGAAAGAGGGACACAAGAGGTAGAAGTATGTCATTTTTGGTGGAAAGCATGAAAGTACCTGAGACAGAGGTCAACCCTATAATGTACCCATTTGGATGGAGGATCATTAAAGCCATTTACCATGACTTTCACTACATTGCTTCTTAAGTAATGACAGAGGTCTTTCTATTGAGAGCAACTGAAAAGAGCTATGTGTATTTTTTTCTGCGGCGCTTGTACCATACAGAACGTTAACATTACGGGAAATCAAGAAAGGACAGATAACTTCACTGCTCTGTGACACATCAGGGTATCCATTAGCTGCCGAAAGAGCACAAGAGAGAAAAAGACAGAAAGCTGGAGAGAAGGAAGAGAGACCCGGCCTTCTGTTTTGACAACCCTGAACCAGAATACTGCTGTATTGTTTGTTTCTCGGAGCAGAGAAGTCATGGATGTGGTTTGAGTGACAGTGAGTCCGATGTACACTGACATGTGGAGCTGCTTCACATTTCCTCTAATTGCTCCATATTGCCCGAGCTTGGCACACATGTAGAGCATGGTAAGAGGCGCCTCTTTTTAGGTCGAAACAGAGGGTGCTGTGATTTGGCATACAAAGAGAAAAGGAGGCACAAAGGGGGGTGGAAGGAAGAAGAGCAGGAGGAGGAGAAGGGCTTGAAGAGGAGGCATTCTATTATTCCTGATAGACTAGTCTGAAGGACAGAGAGGTGATGGCCTTGTTTGTACAACTCTGTGGCATAATAATGTCCTGCTTTAAATCTCTGGCCAGTTGAAGCATAGATGCAGTGCCAGCGAAAGTGGATACATATATGACATCGGCCGCTTTCTACCAGTCGGCTGTCAATGACGCAAGCTTTTGGTCGTATGGAACTAATCAAATGTAGAAAAAACAAAGACGGGATGTGAGGAGTACAATACAGTGGCAGACATGGCGTCAGATTTGATTCATGGTGTGCTGAAAAGAACTGAGATTGGAGGAAATCCTTGCAAGGGAGGGGAAAAAAGCCTCTATCCTTGCTGATGCTATTTTAATTAAATAGTTGCTAGGTTACAATGTGCAGAACGACAGGGGTGGGTGGTGTGGCACAGGCGCCTGGGCGAAGGGAACGGTTTGTGTGTGTGTGTGTGTGAGTGTGTGTGTGTGTGTGTGTGAGAGAGGGGGACATGTCCCTGAACAATGAAAGCACATCCCTTTTTCCACACCCAATCTATAATAAGGATTTCAAATGTGAGACATATTGACATGAAATACAGTGAGAGCGATTTTACGCTCTCTAAAACTCTCTCCGGCTCTCTCCCTCGCTCTCTCCCCCATATTCGTCTGTCTTTTTCATTTTTCTCTCACAGATCAGAGGACGGGGGGAAGCCCCCTTTCATCTCTGTGACAGTGCCTTTCACCTCCACTGGTGACTTACCGAGGACTAGTGCTCCCATTGCACCCTGGGATGCCAGACGGAGGAGAATGCCACAGGCCCGTGCGCCCTGGCAACCATTCCCTGGTTCAGACACCACCACCACTCCTCCCCATCTCCTCAGCATACATGCACACACACACTTATGCACACACACCTCCTCCAACCTCGACTCCCAGCCTCCGTCCAGGACTCTGACCACACAGAAACCCAGACAGGGCACTGATGGATGGGGCTGGAGACAGCAGAAAGCCCCTTGATGTTGGAAATAAATCTGACAGGCCCTACTGGATAAGGCCAAGCGTAATTTTTCTCACCGACTTCAAGCTGAAGGATGTGTGTGTGTGTGTGTGTGTGGTTTGTCCCTCTTTTTGCACAACCTTTTTCCTTAGTTTCAACAACCCTCTCTCATTTCCACCTTCACCCGTCTTTCCTCCTCCGCTTCTTCCCACTATGCCAGCAGAGATAATGCCATAATTTACAGCTATGCATTGTAGAAGATGAATGATTGTTGCTTTTCTTGCTTAATATGCATACACCCTACCAGATAATAGTCTTTTTGTAGGAAGAATAAAAAGAAATACCTTCAAAAGGAATCGAGCACTTTTATGTTATATTCTCAACCTAATGTGCTAAAAGTGATATATAATTCTCAGTCTTTCATTAGAAACAAAATTGATAATGATGAAAGTGTTCTATAGCGGCTCCTTTTTCATATTCTAGAGTGAAATATTACATTGTAAAAAAAGAAAGTTGTTTTTTTTCCACATAGGTATGTCTCCCTCCTGAGTGTATAGCTAGCTTTAAAAAAGGAGGGGGGGACAAAAACACATACACGTGCACACACAAATAATTTCACAAATGTCTTTTTACAAAAACATCCACTCCTGATGCATGTACAGCATAAATATGTATCCCATGTCTCGGTGTCTCGGCAGCATCTTTTTTTACGTCCACACTCCAGCGTCACTGATGTTAAAGCATGTGTGTGTGTTTCTGCGCTGAAGGCCAAGTGTCCAGGGGCCAGTTTCCCCCGGGGACTACTCTAAATGACTCCGGTGACCTCCCAGCCTCCACGGAGGTCGACGTGGAGGCTCCAACAGGTCGCAGTGAGAGGTCAGAGGTTGTTTGAAGCAACAGGGTGTCAATGTGCGACCTTCTCGCTCAGACACCGGATCAAACAGCAAATTAACTCTCCCAGCAAGGTCGCGTTCTGAACGTTGTTTGAAGGACTGAAAAGAATGAATTTTTATGGAAATGGCCTTATTCGCGGTTATTTAGTCTCTGAATTTGTTGACAAAAAATATAACAGTGGTTTTCATCTCACATATTTTCAGGAGGAGGATATATAAGGCAAATACATTTTTGAATATATACAAAGTATAATGAACATTTGTTTGTTTGTTTTTCTTATTACCAGGTCAAATCAGGCAGGCCTAAGATCAGGCAGAAAACAATTACAGTGAACAAGACAAAAACAACACTCTGATGTCATTAATGGCTTTAAAATATTTGCAAACATGTCTATTTATTCAGTCTCCCACGTACATATATGCTGCCCGTGTAGATTCAATCACGCCGAATCCTTTCATCACGTTTAAGGTACAAGCTAATTGAGAGGGCTGTAAATGATTTTTTTCCTTTTTTCCCCACTTTAATGCTGCTTTTATTCCAATCAGTTTTACATTTCCTGAAAAACAGCACAGAGTTACATTGTCTTAATTAGGAACATAGGCTGACTTTAGAGCAATGTGCGGGAGGACCCGGAGGTTGAAGTTCTCCGTGAATGCAATGTGCATCATCAACCTAATAGAATATAACACACTGAAAATTATGTCCGCTGGACCTGAGGCACGCAGAACAACATGGTCCCTGAAACAAAAAAATGATGCAGGTTGCAGTTGCCCGTGAGTGAATGCGTACGAGTGTGGGATATATGTGTGTTTGCATTTCTGCGAGAGTGCGGAACCACAAGGAGCCAATTATAGAAATGTGTTTGTTACTGTATTAATTCTTTCTTCGGAATAGAAAGGAGACAAACCCAGAGAAGATAAATGTGATGTAGGCTGCGGCGTCTTTGTCCTAGTTTGAGCACTACATTCTCCAAAGTGCATCAGAGTGTCAGCATTTCAAACATGAAAAATGGATGAAGACAATGGTGCATTTCTCACAATTTTTCTAATAAACTGTCAATCAAACCGCAGCATGAATGACACTAATATTATATGATGCAGCATTCCATATCAAAGATCTCATCGATTCTCGTTCCCCCCTTTGGCTCAATCTGAGGCCTGTCCTCCCCTCTTATTATCACCATCATCATTCGGACATGAAAGGAGAGAAACAAGTGCTGCACCATTGCCAAGGAGAAACCTTGATCTCGGGAGCATTTGCATTCGCCACCTAGTTCCAGTGGATGTATGAACGTGTTACCAAGGTGCTCTCTGATTGGATGGGCTCTGAAAAGCTGAAATCTACTAATGCTCAAAGCAAGCACCCCCTCCCCTCCTTCCCCCTCCTCTTCCCCCTCCGCACACTGTCACACTCAGCCGGTGACACTAGGGGGCAGTCCACTCTGTTGGTTGTTGTTCACAAGGAAGCATCTACAGTAGGGTTTTTATCAAGACAAATTTGACACATCTAGATTTTAACACACACACACACACACACATATATATAATTAATTTTTTCATTCATGTGGATTACTTGAAAATCTGTTAAGTTTGCATGAGCTTAATGTTCTGCCTTTTTCATCGTCAAAATGTGAGAAAGACATTAAGCTGTGCACAGTTGTACCGCTTCCGCTAATTAATTTTAAATGTACCATTAATCTTCTGAGCAGTTGAACACAGTTTTTTTTTTTTTTTTTCCAGTAAATCATTTGCTGGATTACAAATTCAAGTCACGGAAAAAAAAGTCACTGGTCGCATTGAGTAAAACGTGTAAAGGTAGAAGAAGCTAAAAGTATAATAATAATAAAACATGAAGTAATTGATAGTAAAAAAAAAAAAAAAAAAATGTCTCTGGCAGCTCTTTGTGTCGTAAGACATCTGATGTAAAATCGTACAAAGAGCAGGTGTGTGTGTCTGAATGCAGCTTTTGTCACTGTGTGATGTTTCTGAGAATGATGAGCTGCACTCTCATCACTTCAGTTTAATTCTCTTTTTTCTAAAAAAAAAAAGGATGACAAGTGTTTGGAATAATAAATGCTAATATATATAGGCATGTATGTATGTGTATATGTGTGTGTGTGTGTGTGTGTGTGTATAATTACAAAGTGGGAAATGTCACTGTTTACATTAAGCTTTAAAGAGAGCCATTTCATTTGGACACTAAATATGTGGACACATGCACACACTCACTCGCTCGCTCACACACATACACACACACACACACACACACACACACACACACACACACACACACACACACACACATGCTTGGAGGAGTTACAGCACAGTGTCTGTGGTATCGTGTCTATCAGGAAGCTGCTAATTAAAGGCCTACAATGTTGAAGCAAGGAAACCCCAATGGAACAATGTTCATCTGGAGATGAATTAATGTAAGAGCACTAGTGATTACCACGAGGGCAGTCAGCCATTTCGTATTTCTAGCACGAGGCAGTGGACCTCAAGTTTTAACCATGACGAGATTTAAATTTACTTTGCTCGGTAAGAGGCTAATCTCATTTTTTTCCCCCTTTCCCCTTCGCCATTTTTTTTCCTTTTTGCACACCGCGTATTTAATTTAGTTACGATATAATCAATGAACAATATTTCCCAAATGTGGACACGTGAAAGACGAAGGAGACTGAATTCCTGTATATGTCGATGGGAATATGTGAACAAAAGCAAAAAAAAAGACCAAACAAATAAATAAAAAGCGACATCAACAATGCATTACATGGATGATGTAATGGATGCATGGCAAAACAAAGATACTCAGATTCGTCCAATACCGATTTTCTAACATGATTCAAACACAATCACAAAACTGCCTGTATAATTTTTATTTTTCTGCCATTAAATATAATTTCCTCACAATTTTAATGTGTTGTGATTTGTGTGAGTTACTCAAAAGAAGCTCGGATACAATGTGAGTTGTCATTAAATTCTGCTTTGTGCTCAACTGTCAATAAAATTGTTGTTTCGATTATGAATTGTGTCTTTGTGTCAGTTTTTTTTTAAACATTTTTCATGCTGTTCTGTGGAATTATTATTATTATCATTTTTTTTCTTTTAGTCTTTTTGTTTTGTGGTAAATTTATGACTACCATATCTTTTTTTTTTTTTTTTTTCAAAAGCCTGCTTGCTTGCTTGCCGAAGATGCATAAATGTTTTGTGCTACATTTTTCCCCGGTTGTCATGGAAATGAAAAGATGATAATTATGCGTATTGCATTTAAGTTGATTGCTACATGCTGATCTCAGTCGACCAATCTGTAACGGGTTGACGATTTAGGAAGGAGCCTTTTCTTTTTCTTTTCTTATTTTTGTCATAACTTTGAATTGACATTGTAAAAGAAAACAAGAAAAAAAAAAATTAAAAACAGGCCAGAGTACTTCAAGCGATAGTAAAGTGTTCTCTTTTTGGCCATTCACAATGCAAGGTCAGGTCAGTCATGAAGTATGGTTGCTGCTTCTCACAATCGACATGAGGGTGGGATCACTATTCTGTGTCAGATAGAAAGCTTGCTATTATAGCGTCACCTCTCCAGAAGCTTCTCAGTGCGCTTCTGGCTGTGTTGGGGACAGAGGGTTTGTGGAGAGCGGTGGAGGGGGTGGGGTGTCTCTGCTCCCCTTCCTGAAGCGGAGCTCCACGCTGCTCTATGGAGAAGAGACCTCAGTGAATAGGCCCCACTCAAGACGAATAAAGGAACCTCTCCACTGGTTTGTTTTGGAAGCTGTCTTATTGATCTGTCTACCTACGAATGAATGCATTGGCCCAGTTTTCCTGCTCATGTGGACAATGTCACTCAAGGCCTGTATTAACTGGCCTGATGTTATTCCCACAAAATGGGCAGCATTAAGAGGAGTTTTGGGAGCGTTTGTAATTTCATCCCCCAATCTACTCCGCTAACCTTTCCCACATGAAGAGAAGTGCCAAACTAAGAAAAGCAAATCGATGTCCATTGACTGCCTAAAAATCAATGCCAGTTTGCGCAAGGACATATTTCATAAGATGCTTAAACACAATTACAGTATTATTGAGCACCATTATACAAAGACTATGATGTCTTGAAAAAATAGGCAAAATCTAGTCAGACCTTGAAGACCCAGAAAGGATCCACTGTAAATACAGAGAAAAGCTTAAAGGAAGTAAGACCGTAAGCCCTTACAGTCTCCAAGTACTGAATAAGCAGTGAGACTAGAAATCGAACATGTGTGGAACTATTTTTGTGTATGAGTGGCGCATATCATCATTTCCTTCAAGCACACGAAGCATAGATTCCAAAAAGATATGTATATATTTATATATATTTATATAGAACACCACCATTTTATTAAAGTATTTAACCATTTTCAACATTCTGACTGTTATAAAATCACTCAGATCGTTTTCATCCCTGAAAAAAATGTCATTTGCTTTTTCTTTTTTTTTTTTTTTCTTCACAACACGCAACCACCTACAACAAGAGAACAACTTTTACAATTCACAACATTTGACTCACAGGGAAGGAGACAAGGAGAGACAGACTGAGTTCATGAACTATTTTACAAACAAATCTTTGGTGAGGCATCATTTCTGAACGAAGTTGTTGTCATTCTCTTACATGGGCCAGAACATCATCGTGATTTCTTAGGGAATACTGACTGGCTTTGATTTTGTTTATGGACGTTTTAAATATTCAAACTCAGTTTCTCTCTTTGGTCGTTTGACAACAATTACCACCGTTAAGTGACTGTGTCCAACAGAAGTCTCTGTAATATTTCTGCTTCTTTTGTACTGTAAGCTGATGAATTTTTCATGCTTCGACAAATAAAAACACAAGCTTATCAATCATTGCTTTGGGTTTTTTTCATAATAAAACCATACGTAAAGTGCCAATTGTGTCTAAAGCTTCATAAATTAACCTTTCTCCCTCTTATGCTGCTGCTAAGGTCATGTATGAAGCCAAAAGAGGATAAGGATAAAATAAAATTAAAAAAAGGACTTAGTAAAGAACATAATTTATTTAAGACAAAGTCTAAAGCAGAAATAAATACATGAAAGAACAACAATATGAGTAATTTACTTTGAGAACCCAATGATGAATAACAAACACTTTCAGCGGTAACAAACAGAAGAAGTGACTTCATCAGGCCAATGAATTCTGAAAGTATCCCAGCTACTTCTTAACTGACCGGACCAGATCATCAGATCATTACAAAAAAAACAAAAAAAAAAGTTCATCTGTAACTGATTTGTCAAACACGTTTTCAAAACTGATTTAAGCCATCACGTACTCTGATAACAAAATAAAGTGTGCGCTGTTAAAATTAGAAATGTTTACAGGCCTCGACTTGTAGAATAAATACAAAAAAAACCAAACAAACAAAGAAGAAACAATCAATAAAATAGTCATTAGGACAAATTAGATTTTGTTCGACAGGTAGATTTAACAGATTAAATGGTATTAGAGAAGTGAAAAGTTTAGGGAAGTGCAGGGCGGGGCAGGGGTTAAATCAATTCACCGTAGAAATCATTTTCATGAAAACAATCTAGAAATTAGGCAGGATCGATACATTCATTATGTGCATATTCCCTATTGTTTAAAAAAAAAAAATCAAAAATAAAAACAAAAAAAAAAAAAAAAAAGACGCAAACTCAAGCTAATTCATCAGAAGCTTCAAGATGTGATATGGTGCTGCTCGACTTTGTAAAATTTTGTTGTTTTATTCTTTCTCTATGCAAAACTCATAGAGCTGGAATTTCGAAATTCCAGCTCGATGACACAAGAAAACGTAACGACGAAATGAAATGAGAGGCCAGAGAATCACAGGAATGGAATTCATCCGGCAGCACGTACCCTACATTCCTGAATAGACTGGACGGTCACGTTGACCCAGTTCGTCATTATCCTGCTTGTGCGTACATACACCCACCACAGATTTACAGTATGGAGCAAAGAAAAAACAAAAAAAAAAAAAATCAATACCGTTACGTCCTGTTAATAATGACTCCCTCCCTCTTTGTCGAGATGGAGCTAAAGAAAAAAACAGCAGTCAGCGTTGTAGTTGTTGCCCGGCTGTAGTTTTATATGCTAGTAGGCACCAAGTCTACAGCCATTAGGACACAGACAGAGAGAGAACTGACTTAACTTGGCACCATTTAAAAAAAAAAAAAAAAAAACTAAAACAAAACTTTTACAAAGTCACAATTTGATTAGAAAAAGAATAAAAATAGATGTAAGCTTGTTCTCAAATGAGTTTAAAAGGGGAAAAGGTTCTTTTTAAAAATATAAAAAAAAAGAAAAAAAAAAGGAAAGGAGAACATAAAGGTGGTGGCTTATCAACAGTAGTTGACATCATCGCTTCTTGATCGCAATGCCCTTTCAGCTGACCTACAGCAGAGATCCTACACATGCAGACAGACACACGGACACAAGCACAAACTTTGATTGAGCCTTACGTGCCGTCCTCCCTTTGAGTTATCTCCCCCCGCTCAACAAAGAAAAAAAGAAAAGAGCTTCGTTTTTTTTTTGTTTTTTTTTTTTCCCCCCCTCTCGTAGCTTTTGAAATGGCTCAGTTAAAACCAGGGAGGTTAAACGTCACAACTCCATTGGAACTCCTTTCATTTTAAAAACCTTCGTTTTGTCCTTGATGGCAAAGTTGAATTAGACACATTTAAATACAACAAGTTCAAGTCAGTGAGATGTCTGACGAGATGTGAGTTAAACATCTCCTCTTGCTCCACTGCAAGTATAATTCTTCTAGAGTCGTCCAACTCTCCAAACTCAGGTTAGCTCATCACATCTTCCCATTCCTAGGAGAAACAATCCACAGGCCTCCTCTTCTTTTCTCCTCCTCCTCCTCCAAATGGAAATGCACCAGCAACATTTTAAGACTCTTCTGTGGTCCGTGGCAATGGAATTTAGACATTGGAAAAAAAAATGTCGTCTTTTTTTTTTTTTTTTTTTTTTTTTTTTTTTTTTAAACACACATTTTAAAATTTTTGATCAAAAGACAAACACAAGGCCCAAGAAAGGCAGTTATCAGTTTACACACCCAACCCTCAAAAAAAAAAAAAAAAAAAAGAAAAACATGAAGAAAAAGTGAGTTCGGGTGATTTTAGGCTAATGTGAAGACACACATCAACCTCCATTAACATCTCCAGACTCAATATTCACAGACTTAATTCAACCAACGGTGAAATTTAACTTGCATTGACTTGACTGAACCCGTAACAATCTGCAGTTTGGGTTTTTTCCTGAATTAAGACAATTGAATCTAAAGATGTTGATGGATCAAATTCATTGCATGTGCTTTGTTGTGAACAAGTATTAACATTGATTAAACTCTGCACACTGGCTCCTTTACAAATGGTGGAACTGAGCAGAGGTGCCACACCACGTTTCAACATGTAAAAGTAACAGTAATCAGCATCTGAGATATATTATTTCTCATATCTTTCAACCATCATTCAGCAAACATCACCCCTCATTATTATACCAATACATCACTGACACTGATTAATATTCTTCAAACTTGTACTTTAATCTGTCTGTTATTAAGGTTTATAAATCTCTCTCTCTTCAAATCAAACGCAGTGGTCGTAGTAGTAAAAACAACGCCGAGTTCACAGAGTCGTCTGTGGAGGAAGCACTGGAAGTTGAACCAGGAGCTCTGATGATATGATCAGTCATTGAGAGGTGATCAAACGGAGGGAGAGAGGGAAGGAGGAGCGGTGGTGGAGCGGTCATCATTTGGCGTCCGTTGTCCCTAATCAGTCCTTTCTGATCAGGCTGAATGAACAGTAGCCCTGTGGGGGTCTGACTGCCGCTGCTGGGTTGCTGATGCTATGCCGCCATGAGATACTGATGGTAGAAGAGGCCAAAGAGGGAGGTGGAGAAGAGGCAGGCAGCGATCCACCAAGTAAAGAACGAGAAAAGGCCCCGGAAAAGCAAAGGGCTGAAGACAGTCCGCAGGGCCACTGACAGCTGAGCTACAGACGCCCGGGCTCCTGTTTCTACCACTGAAGCTGGTGTCGGGGTCACCCCCATCACAGAGTCAGAGTTCATTTCATGGGTGCAAGGCAGGTCTTCTTCAGGATAGACCCACCAGGAGTGTCCACCTGCAGTAAAAAGGCAGCAAAGGATAAAAAATAGCTTCAACTTTAAGAGAGGGCACAAGAAATATTCCAAACAAGTAAATCGTAATGTAGTGCACGACTTACCTAATGTTTTTAGCAGCAAAGTTGTATGTAGCAGCATCACCAGTGGTGCCACATACTGTAGTGCGATTACACACAAGTAGTAAAAAACACGTGCAACCTGGGTAAAATGAAGAAGAATTATACTATTACTACAGCATTTACACAAACTTTTCCCAAGTGTAGAGATAATGCAATACAATGGGACTGAGTTAATACAACCATCACACTGGCAATAAAATAAATTCTACTAATAGTTACTATGGAATTACACGTCTCAAGACAATCAGTATGCTGTGCATCAAAAAGGAATAGATTTATATGTTTTAATATTAATACAGAATGACAGTGGGTTCTAATCATCATCATCAGCATCAATCATGTGAATTGTTAAACTCACCATCTTCTGCAGGTCAACTGTACTTATCCTGCCCGCCTCCTTCTTCATCTGGTCTACGCCCTTCTGGGCCAGGTTGAGGTAGGCCTGCAAATGATGTCTCATCATAGCGAGCCGGAGCATACACATCAGTATGATGGCCCATAACCGCAGCGTATCGTACGTCTGCTCAGTCATCCTGATATTAAAGAAGAAAGACAAGAGGACGAGAAAAGATGATTAAGGAATGACTGCTTTCCTAGGCCGCTAACTCAACACATCACATATACGCTCAATCACTCGTACTGTCGGGCAGAGTCGACGAGAAAAGAAAGGAAATATAATAGGAGCAAAAGACTCAAGCAACTCAAGATGAACTAGAATTACCACTTCACAGTTGTACATCTCTGGTCACAAATTCAGTATCCAACCAAATGTGACACTACCAAGGTTTTAGGCACTAGTGGTAGTGTAGTGATACTAAAAAAAAACACTGAACTGATTTATGATTAATAGTTTTCAAGCAGGAATTCGTGGCAGCAGTTTTGTCATTTATTTTCAGCCAGCTGACTACAATGTGATCATGTAAATGTAAATCAGTGTTATCTGCCCTACACTGGTATTGATTTTAAGATTTTAGTTTTGACTTTTAGAGCATTACATGGACAAACCCTATAATACATTTGTAATCTTTTAACCCCATAATGCTCAGGATGAACGTCCTACCAGTGTCTCTACGTCTGTCTGACTGCTGACCCTGCTAAAGACACTTTTACTTAAACAAGCTTTTAGTTGACTGGATGCCTTGGTTAAATTGTTTTTTGGTACGTTTTTATATTGTTTTATTTCGACAAGCTTTTAGTTGACTATTTTCTTTGTGTGTTTATATTACTTTTAGATATGTTTTAATCTGTCATGTTATGTTATGCTGTGTTACTTATATTGTCTTGTTACCCCACTTGGCACTTTTATTGTAAAGCACTTTGTGATTTTATCTGTGAAAAGTGCTATAGAAATAAAGTTTACTTACTTACTCACTCTTACTCACTCAATGTAACAAGTTAGACTGAAATAAAGTTACCACCAACCTCAACTCATGCAATGAGTACATTTCTGCCAAATTTGTAGCGATTCCCTTAAGGCAGTCTGCCAAATTCTGATGAGTTCATGCTCGAATCTAAATGAATATCTGTGCCAGATATGATTGAATTTCTTCAAGGCATTCCTGATATAATGTGCTCACAAGAATGTGAGGTCAAATGACCTTGACCTCTGACTACCGCAATATAATCTTCAGTCAGTAAATGTTTGAGGTTGAGATATCACATCCAAAAAGGGACAAAAACATGTTGTGAGGTCACAATGACCTTTGACCAATCGCGTCCAAAATAATTGGATGCACACACTGCCTCACTCACAGTGTCAACCCCTTTATCATGATATGACACAATAACACAAGCATTTCAAAATGTTGTCATAACTACCTAGAAATTCATTCCCATTTGGCCAAATATGTTTTGTGAGGTCTCGGTGACCTCTGACCAACAAAATTCACTCAGTTCAACCTTGAATAGAGTGAACATTTGTGCTAAAATTCACAGAAATATCCTTGAGGCATTTCTCAGACTTGTTCATAAGAATGGTTTGATTGATGGATTCAAGGACATCCAGAAAACATATTGTCTCTGGTCACAGCTTGCACTGGAGTGGAGGCATAATAAGTAATAAGGTGAA
Organism: Polydactylus sextarius; assembly: GCA_016801845.1. Lineage (NCBI taxonomy): Eukaryota > Metazoa > Chordata > Actinopteri > Polynemidae > Polydactylus > Polydactylus sextarius. The sequence continues at coordinate 9,381,158 of CM028915.1, read as the reverse complement.
AGTGAGGGATAAAAGGGTAAAAAAAAAGTGTAGTAATGTAACACGAAATCAAACTTGGTCAGATTTGACCTTGATGGAATCGGTCCCCTGTCAGCAGCAGGACAAAGTTTGACACGTGACAACGTTCAAACAAATAAAAGACGTAATCTCAGAATGAGCAGTCAGCTGATAAATAACAGCAGTTAAAGATGCAATAAAGAGCTTTCCCTCAGGTGTGAACAAAATATGTGAACAATCTAATTTGAGCTTAAGTAGACAACGAGCGCGTTGATGTAATTTCATCTCAAAAACTGAATACATTTCTTATCTCATTCAACAGTCTTAAATTCCATTTTCATAACTGCTGTCGCATTGTTTACATCCATTTTCAAGCACAAAAGCCACAGTTGCTTTTATTTTAACAGCTTGGCAAAGCTGCCCCATCCTTCCTGTTTGAATGGCAGGTAATTAGCTCGCCTGACATAAACGGAGTCCAACTGACTTGCCTACCACCTACAGATCAATCAACTAGATGTAACAGGATATTTACCTTTAACATTCTTGTTTTCGTGAAATGTTTATTCAACCTAATTCATGCATTACAAAGCATTTTACCTCTTTACCTCTGTGCTCAATTATCTGAATTGGTAATTTAGATCATTTTCCTACATATAACTGGTATACAAGAGAGTTCAATTACTGATTGGAATAAGCATGTTTCTGTTAAGCTACAACAAGCAGAACATGCTACATTTACAAGTTGGATACATGTTAAAAGAAAACAAGTGTACGAGTGTATAGATGTAACAGGTCATATTAGCAAAAGAACTTGCACTGTAGTGTGCATCTGGATCAGATAAATAAAGAATTGTGCGAGTAAAACAAATAATTATTTGTACTTACAAAGGCACACTCTCTTTTCCCAAAGTGGGGTTCATTATATAGTCCTTGGTTATGGGCTTCACCCACAGCAGGACCATAATAAGAGGGGACAGGAAGTTGATATGAAGCAGAGTCCTGCGGAAAAGAAGATGTGAAGAAACAGACATCTGGTTAAAGGAAAAATATATAATAGTGTTAGGTGATCAAGTAATTTAACCATTTGCATTTTAAAAACTGCATGTCTTTTCTTTTTTTTATCTCAATTTGAAGGTAACACAGTAAGAAAAATACTATCCATTATAGTGATGCAACTGTCTCTGAGAGGAGTGAGGAGATACCCAAAGAACAGATTTTGTAGGGCTTGGAGATAATCCCCGCTAGTGACAGGGTCTGAGTATGTAAGCTCATGACAGCTAAGAGGGGGAATGGAAGAGGAGGCCATTTTGGAGAAGTTGCTATGCCAAAGTGGATTATCTGGATGCGATGTGCTCCTTGCTCTGCACCCCCCATAGTAGCTGGAGACTTGCCACCCAGTGAGTTCTGAAACAGAAATCTGCCCCAACTGGGAAAGTCTTCATCTGAGTCACAGGGTGCTCTCCTGAATCTGACACACTCTACAGAAAATAGTAAGAGACGATAACAACAGAACTACATCTGGATTCATGGTTCTCTGAAATAGGATAGTGCTGATATTTAAATACTACGTTTTCATTCATGTATCAAGGCAACCTAGACCTTAAACTATATGTTTACATGGGATAATATGGAAATCATATGCTTTCATGAGATAAGAAAATAGTGGTGTAAACTAAGGGCATCAGGTTAAACAAATACAAGTGAGCTGCCAAAGATAAGACATAATAGGTTTTTTTTCCTGATCTTATAGGTCGAGTTTCACAAAGTTCCAGCTTCTCAATCACAGAAGTTAAAATAATTACTGTAGTGGACTCACTGGGTAAATTTGGCTGTGGTCAAATTGAGCGCATCGAGGTGCATCTGGGCCAATCGTAGACCAGGGAAAGTTAGAAATGCTCCAATCAGGGAGCAGAGCAGGGCCAGGATCAGCTTGAAGGTGAGTTTAGATATAGGACCCCTGTGAAAGAGAAAGTGCATAGTGATACTGTAGTTTCATGAGTCATAAAGCATTCATGAAGGCAGAAAAACAAACAAACAAACAAAACAAACCGTTTCTGTACTTACTGTGACTCTAAACCCTGATGCTCCAGAAACTGTAAAGCGCTGTCAGAGAAATTTGCAAAACCTAGAAATTAAGAAATGTTGAAAAATGATTCATTCATGGAGGTCAAAAATAATTAAATTTGGTTATTACTAACAGGGTCGTTTGTACAAAAAAAAAAAAAAAAGAAAAGAAAAGAAGGAGAAAAAGAAAGCATGGTGGAGCACTCACCAGTCTCAAGACCAAACTCCAGGTAGTTTTCGGTGACAATGAGAATGGCCATGGCTTTGACAAAAAAGAAAAAAGCAAAAGTAATGCAGAGTGAGCGCTCGCCTCCTTCCTCAAGTTTGAAGTAGTGGGCCGTGAGAGAGAAAAGGGTCTTACTGTGGGGACAGAGTTAAGGAAAAATGTCTCCACAAGCAAACTGGCATTTCAAGCAAACCCAAAACTTCGTTGATTCATTTTCAATGCTTTATACGGGTTCAAGGAGAAACAGAAATAAGCTATCACAATCAACCAATACAAAAAAAAAAAAAAAAAAAAAAACTGAGAACACACCAGTTATTCGCCTGACAAAATGTTTTTCTTTTTTTATCATTTTATTTTTCCAGCATGCTCACAAGCTCCATGTGATCCCTCAACCCTTTAATGCTGTACAAAACTCAGCATGTGCGGGTACAGAATGTGTGAGTCAGTGCGTGCCACCGAGGTCATAATAGTATTTTACCCTGCTCCCGTCGACACTGATCAGAAGGCTAAGGACAGAGCATGTTTCTGAAGTGAACTCTGGTCGCCACGGAGATGAAACTCTCAGTTCCTGCAACCTGTCAGGTGACAGCATGCCAATTTTTCACTCCCTTTCAAACCGTTTCAAGAATGGTCTCCAGTCCAATAGAGTCTTCTTTCTTCCTCTAACCGTTATTCAGTGCTGTGAAGGCAGCTGTACAAACACTCGCCAAAACAACTTAGGGCCAGCGTGAGGCTGAAAAGAGAAACGCAGCCATGTCTGAGCTGTCATGTAATGGCCTGCAATTAATATACAGTACCACTGAGATGGCAGGAAAACGGTGGCCAAAAGTGAGGATATGCAGTCGCCTTTATAAATTTCACGAGCGAGGTGTGATTAGACCAGTCCTTCTCAAATAGTGGGTGCGATGCCACTGTAGTGTAATTGCACATGCACTACAGTGGGTGGCAGGGTGGCAGGCGTGGCGCATCAGCTGTCGGCCCAGTCTTTAAATGCACACGGCCCAATGTAGCCCCGTCTTTTTAAAAGCGCGCATAGCCCTGTGCCTCGTGGTGTGAGCGGTATCAGAGCAGAACCGGGGCGAGACGGAACAATCACCCCGGTCTTTGGATTAAAAATCTTGCCGTCGCACTCTGACTATTTCACACACTCCGCTAACGTGCTCTGGTCCAGGTGCACGGAAGTTAGAATGAGCTAAAATCAATGACGAGGAGAAAATGAGACCCGGCCTTTATTTGAGCCAAATGTGTTGTTGCCCCTGGCTAATAAAAGAGACTTGCATCTATACGCCTCTCAGCTATTATTTGCAGATTTACGGTATATTTCTTTCTTTTTTTGTTTTCTTTAATGTTAATAAGGATACAATGTTATGCAGAGATGTACTTATAATAACAATTTTATAGACAAATGATACTATTTATAATCGCGGGGGAGAGTGTGTGTGTGTGTGTGGGGGGGTATGAAATGTTTTTCCTAAGGGGGGCGTAACAGAAAATAATTGAGAAACACTGCATTAGACGCAGATACTTGATGCATGTTGCTCGGCTGTTATGAGCGAACGGGTTAACAGAGCAGTGGAGCAGATCTCCAAGGTAAGAATCTTAAACATGTTATCAGAGCTGAAATAGGAAAACTGAAATCAAGTGTCCCATTAACACATATATTGAGCCAACATATTCCCTCATCTTCATCTTCATAGTCCCATTTCACCTGTTCCCAAGTCTGTCCTTTTACCCTCCCCGAGTATATCAGTGTGTTGGGCGGTGAAAATTGGGCCTCCAATCTCAGATGTGGGAAGGAAATGACACACCATCTGACCGTGGTAAGCTGGGCCCCGACCAGGAGCACTGGAAAGATTGATCCCTGTGGTTGGTGGCAAGGATAATGCATATTATTTAACCATCATTCAGCGTAGCAAAATAGCAGGTAGCTGTGGAGCATAAAGGTGCTGGTAGTCAAGCCAGTAGCAGCTTTAGCAGTCATTACATAGCTTCTCACTGCTGCATCCACGCAATCAACCTGGAATGATTCAGTCTCTCCTGTGGACAAGAGATGTTAACCTATGACATGTCCAAGGTGGTGGTGAGGAATGTAAAGTAAAAATAATTGATTTTTTTTTTTTTTAAATAAAAATGAGAAGGACACAGAAAACCTGTTTGTTCAGCTGAAACCTCAAATTTTTACCAACCCACCCACAGTTATAAATGTTACCAATTTACCAGTTAATACTACAACCAGCCCTGATAAAAATCTGACGTGTCTGATATGAAAGAAAAAAAAAAGGTAACCAGGATGTAAAGAGTGACTGGTGTAAGGATACATGACAAAGGCGAGTACTAGCAGGCACCACACAACGCTGATGTTCATCTCTCCGGAGGGCTGAGCCACACAGTAGTACAGTTCTGTTATCAGATAAACAACAGTTGCTGCCACCGTGAAATCCACCAGCCACTGGAACTCTGGGAAGTAGTGCAACGCTGGGGGTATAAAGAGTATAATTAAATCCATACAACTGTCAATACCAAAATATATAAACAAGACATTCAGAGACACGCGTCCTTTTACATTTATACCTAATGTGTCGACTTCTGTGATGCATTTCGTCTCCAGCTGTAAGTCTATGTCCTTTGGAACTGTTAACGGTTTATTGTCTATGTGGCCATTGTACTTCCTAGAGGCAAAGGAGGAAAGAGCAACAAAACAAAAAAAAAAACAGGGTCAGGACAAGAAAGCAAGCACCTCCAAAATGCAAGAAAATGCCATTTTAGATCTTTAACATCTTTTTAACCTGTGAAGAAAAAAACAGCATTATGTTATTTTGGAAAAAAAAAAGATCTCTTTAGAGGGATGTGCTCTTGGTTTTGCTTTTTTTGTTTTTTATCATCTGTCTTTTATGTAACTGAAAAGCATAAGAAGGTTTCTAAAGTAAATATCCCAAGTTCAGTCTGAGAACTAAAACTGTAATTGATCTACTCAACATTAATGCTGAAATTTACCAAAAGAAAACACTGGGATAGTTAATCCATCAAAGAGTAAAATTAATCCCATTTTGCCTATATTGACTGTCAAACTTAAAGCATTGCAGCACTGAATCTTCTATGTTCAGTAGTTGTCACAAGACAATTTATTTTTGTTTCTACTAATACTACTGGACTTCAATGACTAAGGGCACGGTAGCAGCGCTAAATCGCTAACAGCAGGTGAATGTAGAGTTACAGAGAATGTAATGGTTTGAAGAACTGTCTGGCGGGCCTCTTCAGTTCTGGCCTTTGTTTGTTCAGCCTTGTGTGTGCTGGATTCACAGGACAATACGACTGTAAGACTTTAGGGCCAAACATGCCCCGGACAGATTTCATCTCTGAGGCACCTGACGGGGGGAAAAAAAGGGGGCTCAGCTTCACCCCTCACTGAGGCAGTCAGACGGTTAACAAAGGAAACAGAGCGGCGTGGCACGAGCTGGCAAAAGGACAGTGGTCCATCTTTTTCTTCGAGGGATTACTGAACATGTGGCGCTGGAGAGCCTTGACCTGCCTCATACAGGGTCAGAGAAAGGACTGGGCTAAAAAAAAACGCCTTAAGTTAGGAGCTGGACCATGTGGAACAGTAGGGATTAGCTTTCGGTTCTGACTTCAATTTGAATTCACATTTAGAGAGAGAGAGAGTACAAAGAAAAACAGCACTAAAATCACATGTTTAACATATGGTTCTACTTCCACCTGCAGCCCTAAAGACTGAATGCTATTTTCTTTTTTAATTATGAAGTGGTGTAGATGGAAAATCATCCTCCAGAATCAAAGCTTGACAACTGACCACTTCACAGATAAAAAAAAAAATAAATATAACTAAAAAAAAAAAGATTTTGTGATGAAAACAATCCTTTTAAAAACTGTCATGCCTTTAAATAACCTAAACAGTAATGGCTCCAAAAAAAATGGGACCAACTTTCCTCATGTTCTCTGAACGGGGCCACTTCTAAGCCAAGCTGCTCTGAGCGTAGATGAAGAGCCGTAAAGGAACAAAACAACAAAAATAGAAATTCTGTCTCCTTACTTCAAACAGGTCTTAAATGAGCCACATAAACACGTCGCGCATCTCTTCGCTGAGATGCCTGTGGTCTCCATCCATCTCAAACGTCTGCTTCTCATCTTTGTTTCCACTCTGATGAAAGGGGTGCCTTTCCTACCTGCTCTGTGCCACTGTATTTCCCCAACCCCCAAACAATAGCTCTTCTTCATTTCATTTCATTTCTGCCCACCCTCTTGTCTTCCAACCTACCTGTCTTTCCTCTTCTGTCCTTTTTGTTTCCCAGCTAAGCTCCTCAACTCATCTTCCGTAGGGTGCTGATACCACCGCAGACTGTGAACAAAGAGAAGGAAAGAGAAGTGAAATAAACCTCAGGCTTGGACAGTGAAGGAAACAGTGGGAAGGCGGACACAATAAAATATAACTACAAACCGTCGCTGTGCCGTTGGAAGCCTCTGCCAACCAGTAAAGTTGCATTTAAATGGCATGTGAATTCTTTACGTTTTATATGCTCACTGGTCACAGTGACCTTGACCTTTCACCACCAAATTCTGATCAGTTCATTCGAGTCCAAGTGAACATTTGTGCCAAATTTCTAGGCATTACTTCGCACCATTCTGAAGATATTGTGTTCACAAGGTTAACTATGTGTTCTGTGAGGTCATGGTGACCTTTTGACCAAATTATAATAATTTCACTTGTGAGTCCAAGAGAATGTTTATGCAAATTTAAAAAAAAAAAAACTTCTCAGCGTATCATATTCAAGAGGCTGAAAATGTGTTCTGTTTGGGTTAGTGCACAGTGACCGTGATTACTGGACCCATACATCTAATAAATCATTCACAGTGAATATTTGTGGCAAATTTTTAAAGAGATTTCCTTAAGGCGTTATTGAGATATCGCATTCACAAGAATGGGATGGACAGATGGCTGGATTATCTGAAAATATAATGCCTCGGGGGACAGCTGTCTGCTATCTGCTATCCGGACTCTGCATGTACTGGACTCTATATGATTATTGAGACATGGACAAAAATGTTGATTCTGAACTTCAGGAAAAAGTTTGGTGAAGGATGTTACAAATATTGAGACATAGTGTATAGTCACTGTCTGTTCACTTCGATTTCTTGTGGAAATATGGGATTTCTTTTAATCTTAAATTGCCTTTTCATCCCTCCTTAAAAGAATAATTTCAAAAGTCAATAAAAAGGCTCTTGAAAGCAGTGACGCGTCTTGATTCTATGAACATGACTTAAAGCCTCAGCTTGTCACAGCTCTGAGCTATATGATTGACTCCGAAATAACAAACACACACAAACAAAACAGGCACTTTTCAAAGATTTACTTTACATAAGCAACTCTGATACACATCTAAAAAAAATTGCAATGCACTTGCAATAGGCTTCACAACAGCACGGTTATCTGTCCTTAAGGACTGAGCTTGAAATAAGACGTAATTTAAGAGCAATCTTTTGAAGACAAACCACCTTAACTTTGTTTAGAAACCCTCTGAAGCATCTTGAGCAGCACTCTGTGTGGTAGAGGAGGATAGGAAGAAAAAGCAAAGCTTGTTTTTTTTTCCCCTCTGTATATTTATATATTATGGAAAATTAATTACAAAATATTCTAGAGGGACACCCCAGGCTGGCTGCTTGTGGCAAAAGTTTTCAAAAAAAAAAAAAATGTTTCAGCAGTGCCCTGAAAAGAAAACTGAATGAATTATTTAATGTGTTCCAAAAAGCTGTTTACTGAAAAACATATGTGACACTAATTAGAGGAAATGAGGCGGGCACTTTATTTTTATGTACCGTCCTCTCGGGTCATCCCAATATTTCAATGCCCTTTGGTCTTTGCTGTGTGATTTAATTATTCTTTTTCTTCTTCCATCCAAACCCTTTGAAACATTCTGCCGTCTGAGTAAACATTTTGATCCCTATTGTTCGGGACGCTCCTTGAAATAAACTTCTCACAATGCGAGAAAAGTGTAGAAATTAAAGTGTAGCACTAAGAGAAACTATAAGAAACAGCGTACAGCATTGTACATTTACCTGCCACTGCAGAGAAGCCATCTTGCGAAGGAATAATGAGGTATGATTTTTTGAATTACACTGGCCATTACCATGGTAACCACCAGCTGCACACCAATCACACCCTGTGGAAATAGGATGGGGGTTTAAATCACATTTAAATAATAATTATACATGCCATAAAGCAGTTATACATATGAGGTATAGGTTTATGTAGATTAATATATACTAAAGCACATCTTCTGCCTGTCAAAGACATTGAAATGTTCAATTTAAAGTCCATCGTCTTCTTGTAAATCTCAAATCAAAACACTTGGATAACTCCTTGGCAATATAATAAGTGAGGTAACAGACTCAATTATTATGTTGTTGTAGTGCAACGTATGGAACATAAGATGATGTCTGTCAAAACGCTTCCCCTTGACATCTAGTTCAAATATTCATGGTCTTTTCAGGTTAAAGACCTATAATCTAGTTTTGAGATGAAATTTACTAACCATGTTTATGGTTTCAAGAGGATAACCCACCCCCCATTTCAGATAGCATGGCCTTTTCCATAATGTTAAGTGTTTGATCAACAGTTATTAACACAGCACAGGCTAGATGGTTTTAACAGTTCAACGCAAGCTGTAGTTCTGTACAGAGTCACTGAAAGATTGGGCTCCACAATTTTATCAAGACTTAAGAGCTCAAACACAGAGTGACCTTCATTTTTCTATAAACACAGATACACAGGAATGCACTCTGTAAAGCAAAGGAGTTAATCACTTCAGTGTTAGTCAAACCGATAACATGAATTAGGTTGTCACATTCCTTATTGCTCTTTTTCCACTTTACTTCAAGGCAATATAGCCTGTGTGTTATATGACAATTAATCAAAGTAAACGACAGAGGAGTCACAGAGACGCTGGAGCATCTGGCAGTTTTACTGAGTATTTATACCACATTACTGTTTTGACATCTGTTCCTGAGTACCTTAAAAATCATTTATACCTTATTTCATGTGACTATTTGACAGATTATACCAACAACTCTCAAAATAAAACAGTAAGGTATGTTTATGTGGCTGGGATTCCCCAATACACTTACATGACTGAAAAAACCTGCAGTTTGTGTTGACCTGACATGACGACCCACACTGAGGTGACAGACTATGAAACACACCCATTTTTCTAAATTGAATTGAGATTTAATTATTTCATTAACCAATTACTGTAAAAATTCATTGAATTATTTTCCGTCTGTCACCTCTGTTATAATGTCAGTTACCGTGCGCCCAGGAGAATGAACAGCCAGCACTCCTGTGGTAGGTGCCCAAAGACTTAGCAACATAAGAAGCTCAATATCAACCCAGCACACTTAGATCAATATTCACTTAGGCTTAAGAGGCCAGAATCATTCCCATCATGCTGCGCTTTTATCCACTCACTGTAGGGTAAGGTGTGCAGGTTGGCCTATCTCTTTGGTAATCTGTAGGTTTCATTGATATCTGGGCTTGCACACACTTGAGCAAAAAGAGCCAATTAGCTACTTAATCTCCAATAAAATACTTTCTGTCTTTTTCCAACAACAGTCTTACAGTATGTCTGGACCAGCTAGTGGACACGTGGCAGTGCATTTATACTTACAACCTGATCATCTAAATGTAAGTAACGCAAGAAATCCTGTGCTCCTCTCTGTTTTCTTAACATGATGTTTAAACATGGGTAGCATTAGGCTAAACAAAACTCCCTTCTTGATTCTAATGTAACTCAATAAAACCTAAAATTCACCCTAAAAGAGCTATTTAGAGCGCAATTTCACTTTGTATGATATGCGTCTTGGTGGCAATTTTGAGAATAATTGGACCACTGGGAAATATGTTTTGTATAAAATGCAAAATTAAAACAAGCCTCAATCTTTTCAAAAAGTAAAATGACGATTCTGCTGACATGCAGATTTTGAAAATGCGTCGTCTGGGTCAGTCTATCATCTAGCAGGTGGCCTATCCTGGCTATCATGAAACATATCATATACCCTTTAGTTATTTATTATGTTCATAATACTGATTAAAATCATGCCCCAGGTCACTAATCTCCACTTCTGGCAAGTGTGCTACTTAGAATATTTTTTTACAAAGTCTGCTATTTTGTTAGTGAAGCCTTCAGCATCTTTAATTTTGCTTTCAGCTCATGACTCATGACTTATTTGAACATTTTTAAGGAGGTGGAGTTTTGGTTGCACTGTAGCTCGTTGAAAATGCAGGTTTAACCTCACAGATATTCTGTTTTTAACATGAGGCAAGACAATAAGCAAACATTCATCATACAGAACAACACTGCACATACTAGGTGTAGGAGGAAATGAATGACACCCAGACAGGAGACATGATGAGGCCAGACCTGTGCTCCAGACCTAGATTTTGGATTGGTCATGGGGATCCCCAGTGTCACTCAGCATGGGGTAAGGTCCAAAAGCTAAAGTCAATACCACTTCTAGAGTCACAGAGGGGGAAAGTGGGTGCCATTAATTTGGCAATTATACTCACTAAAATGTGACGCGTGACCACACATAACCTCTCTGACTCAAGACATTTCTCTGTGGAAGTGGTCATGTTATATAGGTCAAAAGCACACAGTCACAGCCTGGTGGATGCTGACCATTCTCTGTGGGGGAGCTGTGAGGATCTCAGACCTGGGGGAAATTGAGCCAGCATGGACCCTCTTATCTTGCCCATTCTGCTTAACCCCCTCCACACAAAAACCAAATGAAAACTGTAGGTGGTGGAGGAGTGAGAGCTGCAGTGATAACCACCATAAGGACTCAAATATATCACAACTATTTAGTGATGAAACTCTGAAGCAGTGGCTGATGTTTCCCTAGTTTCGTTCACTTTGACTAGCAATAAATACACCCAGTGCTTTGACTAGCACTAGGTGTATTTAATCCATGTTTAGCTGTGAACTCATCAATGATTAGCATAAGTATTGAAAGTCCAAGACTGTACTTTTTAAAGAATGTTGCACCTGCTGTTACATAATACTAACATCAAAACAAATGTTAACATGATGTACTACAACAAAACGGAAGTATTCACACCTCATCTGATTAGTTTTTCATCCTGATTTTATGAATAAATATCTACCTGCCTTGGCCTTTGGCAAAAGTTTCTCAATACTTTCCTGTCTTACAGCTGCTCCTGCACCAGATGACACTTCTGATTATGTGAAGTTTTTTGCAAATTATGTTCATAACATACAGGTGAGTGAAATAATAAATCACCTGTGACGTTGATGTTATCAATTTATGGGATTATTGGATGAAATAAGGAGTATGTGAGTATATGAACACAAATGTAGTGACAAACGTGAATTTTTACATCTATCCCTTTCTTTCAGCAGATTTAACTAACAGAGTGCTAAATAAATACTTGTTAAACAGGTAATACGTTTTTATTACGCTAAATGAGCTTCACCGTTTCATTGAGGGCACCCTGAGGTCAAACTGAGCAAATCGGTGAATGAGCACACCTTGTCTGCTGCCAGAGGTGTCCTGCTGCCAGGTGAATGGCATGCTAACAGCTAAGCAGGAATGGTTCTTGGTGGTATATATTATCTTTAATCTCTACCCTGCAAGACTAGCTAAAGTTAGCTATCTTAAGGGGTGCTTTTGAGTGAACTGAATCGAAAACAATAATCTTGGCACCTTACTAAATATCACTACACTTCAGTTCATGTACAGCTAACGCTAGCTCCATAGCTACACTGACTAGCCGGCTACAAGCACCTGCACTGGTTAGCAAGCTAAGCTAACGTTACACTGTAAGCACAATACCGAATTGGCTGAAATCATGATCGGATCAGCAAAGTAGTAGTGTTTGTCTACATTAACAAAACTAATGTTGGATGTACGAAAACGACATGTAAGAGAAACCGTTGCGCTCAGGTGCTCTCTGTCACACTTACCATGTTGATGCTGTGAAACGGACTCTACCCCGGCAACACTGAGCACCCCGAGTCGGAAATCAAGCGGCGAGGAGCACATAAGCCCTTTTTGCGATGGTTATGCACAAAATGAAGGGGTCTCTCATTCAAACTGTCACTATATCCACAAAGAGATGGGTTACATCGTCAAAAAAATCAATGGACTCAACCTCCGCTCTCAAGTATTTTCAACTGCAATAGAGGTCACGCTAAAACTCTGGGTAAGTAGGTGTCTACAGATCTGCCTGTACAAGGAAAGTAAAAAAGTGAATTTATTAATTCACAATATAACATATTAAAATCAAAACGTAGTCATAAAATATTTTCATTTTACACGTAACAAAAATAACTTTAAACATGAGCCTGAAAACTATACAGACGCTATAATTTTACACAGGCTTAGAGAGGGCTACTATAAATATGTATTAGGCCCGCAGCAACCGGAAGAGAGCAAAGAGTCACAACCACATCACCTCACCTGCATTAGATGTGTGACAGTAGAGACTTCAACGAGGTGACAACACGCTCTCCCCGTGACTACTTTAATTAATTTTCCTGTTATCGTATCGTATACAACATGGCGGCATCAGTTTGTAAGCGAATCACTGTGGGCCGTCGCTCACTCTTAATTAAGGTGGCTATTGAGGGATTTATGCATCTCAGTCTTAAATGTAGATAAATGATTTAAAATAATTGTGGCCTAATAAGCCTATCTAGCTGAAACATCGTATATAGATAAAGATTCATCCTGTGTATATTTAAACACCTGGTTAAAGAAAAATAATCCGAAATTTCAAGAGGTTGTAGTTACAGCTTATATGAGTAGTTATAGTGTGATTTTTAGAACCCTGGATATTTTTTAACCCAAAACGCCCTCCTCATGATGCAAATAGATTATGCCTGTTTGTTCTACAAAGAGTTATGCTATAATATAATGATAAGGCAAAAAGTTGTTTGGCTTCTCTATCCCCCTTTTCTTTTAAATGAGCAGGAAGTCAAAAGTTAGTTCACTTTGAGATGAGCTAGGCACCTACATCATAACTTGAAGGTCATGGAACTTGTCTTTGGTGTTACTGTTGTGTCCTAATTTTCCATCACCTCTTCTGGAATTAATATATTTTGCTATGTATTCCTGTACACGGTGCATTGGAATGTGCTTGCAAATACTAAGAAACCCATCCATACTGTTTATCTTGTCATGGTTAGCACGGAAGCTGCAGATGATCCTTACTGACTGCGGGCGAGAGCGGGGTACACACTGAATAGGTCACCAGTTCATCACACGACCGATCTATATAGACAAACAAACAGACAAACACTGATGTTCACACCTTCAGGCAAATTAGAGTCACCAATTAACTTAATTTATCATGTCTTAGGAGTGTGGGTGAGTACCTGGAGAAAACCCATGCAGGCACACCATGCCACACAACACTGAAACAGAATATTATTATCTATTAATTTCTATAAAAAAATCAATAAAGTACTCATGATGTAACCATTTTTCAGAATTAAAACTTTTGAAACTTTATTCCATAATAGGCAGTTGGTCATGGACTTGGAGTGTACTCAATGTGTCTTATTTTTCTACTAAGTAAACTATAAATACTTTTTCCATCTATTCAAAAAAGATTTTGTTTCTTCTGCCTCAAGATAGTAAATCAGTGAAGATCCAGAAAAAAAACAAAACAAAACAAACAAGCAACAACAACATAAAATTTGCAGTGAATTATTTCAGTGGTGTTGTATACATAAATCCCCTTCTGTGGGCCTTTTTTGGTTACTCTAGTTATTATGGTTACAGATTGGACAAAAGCAACCTGAACACTGAAATGCCGAATATATTTCTTTGCATTTGTGTTTGCGCCTGCACACACAGCACTGCAAGGACATCAACATGTGGGTATACAAGGCCTGGGCATATATTTGCACATGCACATACAATGGCTAAGCCCTCCTCTGTTATTGCAGTGATACCTACCCCACCCCCTTGTGGCAATGGACCAGCCCCCCGTGACACGCAGACACTCATATACTGCAGGAATGTGCTTCTACACTGTTTCAATCCACTCTCGCATATTTCCCCCCCGTTAAAAATTACCATTATGCATTGAGGCCTAGACAATGTCTCAGTAATGATTGCTGTTTAATAATGATGATGTCAGCAATAAATGTAATTAAGTTAAAGTGATGCAGGAATTCACATAAGAAAAACATAAAATCTTTACAAATTTCAAAACATTAATATATATAATATTGTTTTGCCAAAGTGGCTCTAGAGAGGCAGTGTTTTATCTCAGTATCTGGGTTATTCCATACATTTCAAACTGATATTCTTTTCATTTATAATTGAATGGAAGCTCATACTGTACATTCTCTTCAGTGTGTTCCATATCACACTCAGCACTATCATTGCTGCTTATTTGAACTCTATTCTCTTTGGAGCTTGTGTTTTTTTTTCTTTTCTTATTCAGTGTTGTCTGTTCTTTTTAGTCAAGCTTGATATTTTTAGATGAAACATAATAGGCAGAATCTTCAGTGCACTGTGAGAGTTTCACACCCCTTCCTAGTGTTTAATCCATATGACATCTCCTCCGTGCCTACTGTTTCTTTTGAGTTTCAACTCACAAGCCTTACAATATAAATAAACATGATGAGAATATTACAGTAAAAATCTCGGCCTAGTCAATCAAATAGACTCATTGTTGAATGTCATGATTCATTTTTAATGGCAGGGCTTTTTGTGTGTGAGTGCTGGTGAGCATTATACATCGTTTCCTTCTTTTATTAATCAAACAACAGTTTGAAATGTGTGTCACTGATCTCAGCAGTATACCTCGAAGCAGAGGAGGAAAATAGAACAAAAATCCATGTCAACTCCTCACCAGTAAGACTGAAAATGGTTCAGAATGTAATTCTCTTTGGTGCAACGCCTCCTTCCCCATTCTCTGTAATCTACAAGAATGCAAATTACAATGCAAATGCAAATACTACTGAATAATTTATGTCTTGCATAGAGTTCCTCTACAGAAACCGAGAGCTTTTTTTGCTTAAATAGAGTAATGTGGCATTTGTAACACATGGTTAACCACAGAAAAAACAGCCTAAAAAATTAATTGCGTAAAATTAATTTACAATGTCATATAGGTTTCCGTGAAACGGTATTAAATATTACACACAGGATTTTTGTTTTTGATAAAGATTGTCTCAGTTACAGCACTCTTTGCGATGATTTGAAAATCTGGACACATCAATCAAAAGACGCGTCTTTCTCTTACTCATTAAACTCGAAATGTACCGCTGCACCTGTGATCACTGATTAGCGTTGATGTCTAATACGGCTCAACACAATTTGCTTACTATTACTGTCAGTTATTGCCAATCATTGGTGATTTTTTTTCCCCAACATTTATTTGTTAATATGTTCACTGCAGCTGATATTTAAATACCTCCTACATACTGTATGTAAATGTCAATCTAAACCACTGTTGACATTAGATCCCATTCTCAGATACTGCAGCGCTTCTGCATCTAACACAGTAACCAGGCCTTTCAAGGTCCTCGTTCAATATATCAATCTAATTTCTGTAAATTAAATTGAAACACAAGCAGAATGCTTTTGTCTTTTGCGTTGATGCGGGGAACAAAAATACATCTATTACAATTAATGAAATTCATATACACTTGAACACATACATTTTATCTTGTTTCAAAAAGAAAAAAAGCTCTCGTTTCCATCTTAACACGTGGATGTGTTCAGGCTTCTCCCTCAATGGTTTTTCCATCAGGGATTGTAATTAAGCAACAGCATTCATGAGTGGGCATGCTCATTTAGCCTGTGTCTGGGCTTAGACAGCTTTAGAAGGATGGAAGAACAAATCCTGGTGGAACAAGGCAATGTATGCTATAGCCAAAGTAAAGAAACATTGCACACAGAATAACAACTACCCCAAAAGTTTGTATGCAAGATTTTTTGGTAACATTATGTAGTCTGCAACATAATGTTTCCAACTATTTTGTCATGGGAGGTGCATATTTGATGAGTGTGTGTGTGTGTGTGTGTGTGTGTGTGTTATATATATATCTGTGTGTGTGTGTGTGTGTGTGTGTGTTAGAATCTCTTTTTAATGCACAGCTACGATGATTATGATTACTGCGGTTAAAATCTTAATTTGGTGCTCTATTCCGTGGCAATTTACAAACATACATGCGCCTACATATGCATAAATTTTATATTACATAGGCTACGAAATCAATTAATTGTTGGATTGCTGGCTCACTTCGGCTTACTGTGTGTATAGTGTTATTGTATACTTAATTTCCTGTTCAAAAGCTCTGTTATCTTGTGAAGTCACAGGAAAATGCCAAACATTGCAGCAGTAGATGATATTAATGTAGATTGTCCCCCATTCAATTGAAGACTGATTTATATCAGAATTAGGCATTAGTGTGTGTGAGTGTGTGTATCTGTGTGTGCGCATACAGCAACAGACACACTGAGAAATGAGGGCCGAGCTAGAGAGAGAGAGAGAGAGAGCAAGAGAGAAAGAGAGAGAGAGAGAAAGAGAAGCTCATTATAATCAGGCAATTATGCTGGCAGAATTAGAAGCGTCCTTATTTTCTCTTGTGGCAGCCTGAGTGTGGAGACGGCTTTTTAAGTGACTGCAGACTAATCCATGGATATGACTGACTATCCTGTGTTAATATGGAGCATCTGTAGTCGTGTATGACAACAAGATTTGGAAGTGAAAGCCTGTGATTTTGGCTTTTTGGAGAACCGGTGAGTCAAGCAAGGCTCCCTAGGTTGTGGGCTCTAATTTGCATTGATGAGGATTTTTTTTTTCCCCTTCCTCTCCTGGTTGAGGTTTTGGCTCAGTGGTAGTGAGTGAGAGACGAGGGCAATTATACACGCCTACAACTCAGGACCATGGCTGTACACAATCAGTGTCTTCCAGTGGTACAGTGGTATATAATTATATTGCATGTTTTTTTTTTGTTTTTTTTGAGACATTTTTATTTCAGTTTCACGTGGTATTGTATTGTATTGTATATGCATTGTTGCTGTTGTTGATGTCGTTGTTCATTTCTGTAACAAAGAGTGTGAATGTGTCTTTTATGTGTTTCATTTATGCTTTATGCCTGAAACTGTAATACATTTTTTTAAAGTCCATCATAAATTACAATGTCTTAATACGTTACACATAAAAAATGTCTTTATATAAAATGGATTGTAAAAAGTATATGATTGGTTATACTTATATAATATAATGTGCAAAAAATAAAATAAAATATAAAATAAAAATGTCACTTCACATCTGGTTGTGAAAATTTTTATCCAAATAAATACAATTTTGTTATTACCAAGTCAAGATTTGACAGATATGTGACTGCAGTGGTGGCATGTTCACGCTAAAGACTTTGACCTCAGGTCAAGGGTGTTTGACCAGCATTTGACTCTTGACCTCTTATAAATGTCTTATCAGCTCACGTGTTAATGTGTATCGATCGTCGCTCCCTCGGGACAGAAAGGATGAAACAAATGTTTTCAGACCAGCATTTTTTTTTTTTTTTTTTGTCATTTTTTGAGTCCTTTTTTTTTTTTCTCAGTTTAGACACCTACGAATATATACAACAAAATTTTCCCCCATTTTTACATAATTAAAAAAGATTTTGAATAAATATATTTTATCAAGTATTGGGTATTTTAGTATACTAAGACAAATATTGCTGGTAAAACGAGACACCTTTTAATGTCTAAGGATACACAGACCCCACATCCTTCCACCTCCTTTTCCACTTACACAAAATGTTGAATTGTGCATGGAATTTGGCAAGAGGGATTGTCTACGTGTGTTGGGGTGGGGGGTGGAGAGGGTTTAAGATGAACAGTGGAATGACAACTCCCTGAAAGTTCTCAGGGAAGTGCTTGTGTCTGGCCATGGTGCAGGCAGCTGATTTGGGATAGGGTGTTAGCATAACAAAGGGCCTGAGCCTGTGAACTTGGGGCACCTTTCGACCCTGGTGCTCTGGGGATGAATAGTCTGTGGGCCTCCCCATAGAGCACCCCCATGGCTGTCCTGATCGTGGCTAAATTGTTAATCAGGGTAATTTAATATAGTTTTCAATATGCCTCATCTCTCATCGGGAAAGCATTCACCGCCTTCCCGCCTTAAAAAAAAAAAGCCCCCCCTATTCAACCAGGCGAGACGGGCAGCTGCAGGTCTTACAGACTTCTCAATTGAAATGTTCAAACATCGACAACATGAAGGCCTCAGTCTGTGTGTGTGTGTGTTTCATGTGTGTTTATATATGTGTGAGCGTATGGACACTTGTATGAGCCACCCCAGCGTCTTCCCTCCAGACTAGAACTATAAACTATTTGATGACTATTCAAGCATGTGTAAATCAGGACACACACATACTGAAATGCACAGTTGAATAACAATGTATGTATGTCGGCGAAAGAGACAATGACGGAGATAACAATTGTAATGCACAGTTGTCACAAATTTACTGTTACTGGCTCCTGAAACAACTGTGGCCTCTCCACCTTCGTTTTCACAAAGAAACACCACATATTTGCTTTGACCTGAGCTCAGAAAATGAAAAAAAAAATGAGGCAGTGTCTTTAATCTCCGCCATGACAGACAATCTGGGTACTTTTCTTCTCAAGCCAGGATCAAAGTGAGGTCACTGGGAGCAGTAACTCTCCGTCTTAGGATAGGTGACGTCAGGTGCTCTTGGTGGCAGCGTCCAGTAGCTGAGGTGAGTCATCGGACTCTAGGCTCTAGTTTAGGTAGTGCAAGTTGGAGACACCCTTCCACCTACGCACACACACATATACACTCTCCCACATGCACTCGCACAAGGCCCGGGTCCTGACTCTACTATCTATAAATACATACTGTAATCGAGGATGACTCAGACACTTCATGGCTCTCTGTGGGGAGGAAGAAGATGGAGAGTCGAAGATGAGGAGTCTGTAGGAACAATGGAAGAAAACTAGTAAGACCTTGTGTCAGTATAGCATTAGTGGGTACATTTTAGCTCCGAGCTCAGAGCCGGCATGGTGGCAGAAAATGGAGGACATCAGAAGAACATGAAGGAGATTTTCCTACATGATGTACTGAAATAGACGACACTTATCTGGAAATGTATTGATCGAAAATGCAACAGAGCTGGCTGCTGTTCTGATACAAACAAGTCTGAATAACATAATTTAAAAAAAAAAAAGAAAGAAAAAAAAGAAAAGCATTGGGAAAATATGTCACCTATGATGAATATGGTTGTGCCCGTAATAGCTTTGTGATTATAAAGCACTATATCATATGTCATTATCTGTTTTATTAAATATTTATACAATATTTTTGTGTTGATAAAACTACGTCACGTTCTAAATGTGTGACAGCCAACATGGGAAGAACGCTAATAGTAAATGATGACAAAATGCTGTGACAGATTTAATTACGCCAAATATTTTCACTCTTTTAAAAAAAAAAAATCTCACTTTTTTCTGTCACTGATAATATTTTTTCATTTCACGAGCCCGTCTTTTTGAACTCTGCCTCTCTGGTCAAATAGTCAGTGTCGGCATGTAGAGAATATAACAGCGTACTGATGGCAGAGTGCACACATGTGTGTGCAAACACGATCTAATTAGCATAACACCTAGCCATGAACGAGCCATGTGCTAAAACAGACACTATGAAGAGTCTGAGGCCAACAGACCGTGCTCCCTTGTGGGCCATTGAATAGAAGTGGCCTGCTCTTGTGTACTCTGTCTAAGGCTGTATGTTAATTTTTACGCTGTGTGACTAGATTATAATTCATGCCTAAATCACCAGACTGCACCCCCACCACCCCACCTCCCCCCAAAACCTAAAAAACCAGACATGCGTCTATGGGAAACAAGGACCTAAAGTCAACACACCATCCATATTCACATCACCCACACCAAGACAAATCTACAAAGTTAAACTAAATTAAAATACTTCAAAGCAGTATAAAAATAATTTGTGCTATTCTTTAACTGCAGCAAATTTATCCAAAACTATATTACTGTTTTTAAGTATATTGATTCATTTATTTCAGCAAATTACTCTTTGACATCATATGTGTAAAACATAACCTTGACTGATTTCTTAAGTCACAGTCACTAATACTGCTTCGTACATACCGGTAGTCCAAGTTTCCAAGTTTGGATGTCACAGTGTTTGTTGTGCTGCTAGTATGACAGGAAATAGAATTTATCAACATGGAAACAAAGGTATTATAGGCCCCTGGGGGGATCGGGTCTAACAGGGGTCAGGACTGTGGGGCCTTGTCTAGACGGCCTGCTTTTGTGGTTGCAGGGTTTCAACCTTTCTCTCACCCTTTCAAAAGGAGAACTTGACCCATGTCTGGCTGCCGTGGGACTCAGAGACATGGAGATAGGGAGACAGAGATGGAAGTAGTACAAGTTTTTGGGAATTAAGTAGCGGACAGGCTGACTTTTTAAATATTTCAGAGTGATAAAACTTAAGTGAAACATGGGGTTTACCGTAGGAGATTTTAAAATTACATGCGTTATGTTCATTTTGATTTTTACTGAAGCTTATTCATGATTAATTCTGTGATTTTTCTTCTTCTTTTTTCTTTTTTACTTTTTTTTTTTTTTTTTTTTTGGAATATGAAGTTCTCAGCATGGGGTTCACTACAAAACGGACTTTACTAACTTGAGGCCTTTCTTCAAGTCTTAACATTGAAATGTTTCCAGTTCCTCCGTATGAGAACGTCACTCCAAACAATTTATAATACAGAAAATATCGAGTCATAAGAAATCAAAACCAACCAATGACAATACCAATACTCAGAAGCACCAAAACACCCATCAAATGCCAAATTCAAATCAATCCCTCCTACTCTCTTAGCTCCCATCTCAGTGTACGTGGAGGGTGCAGGGTGCTGCTGCGGGGCATGGAATAATTGAAAGGCTGAAGAAGAATACTGCTTGTTTAAACCAACCAGCAGGCAGAGAGGGCATGATGGGAAAACAAAGCCGGAGCCCCAGGAGTGGGTGACACGACATCACTAATGGCGGAGCAGAGAGCAACACTGCCTCTGTTTTGTTACCCTTAGTCCCTGTGACAGCCAGCAGGTTGAAGATACTACACAGTGCAATTCAAGAATTTAAATCTGAAGTTTGCACAGCTGAACTGAGTTGGTTCACGAGGATCTAACAGGACTCTCGTGGGTACTGGTGACTGAGTTGTTTTCCTTTTATTGTGAAAATATATTGCCAAACATCTATGTAATTTAAAGATCTATATCTAAGGAAAACTTGCTTCGAAAATTGATTAATTTACATTTTGATGCTGTGATGGCTTCATAAGTGTTGGTTTAAATTGAATTCTATATTTGTACCCTTGGTATGGTTTCCTGTCTGTCACAAATATATATAATACAAGGGCAGACGGCACACATATGGATTGATTTGCTATTGCACACGGATCAGAGCCTCTTTATTTCCTCACTTCTTTCCTTGAACAGTGCCTATATACTGTAAATACAAATAGCTGGCTAGTAAGTGGGTAGGTGGGAACATAGATTCTAGAGTGCCAATAAGCTATTCTGTTTAAGCAATATTGAAAATCTGTGATGTTCCCTGAGACCCTTCCATTTCACATCTCTGTTGTTTTTTTTTCTTCTTATGGATGGTAGTTTGACACTGGCTATATCTCAGCGGTATAAGCTACAGCAGCTGTGAATTCCCTCAAAGCAAATCACTAGGCATATCTGTCTCTTATTGACCCACATAAGGAATTCCCACCCACCACCTGCAAGACGGCGGCTCATTTTAGCCAGCAATAGATATCATGTTACATATCAATAAACCCATCAGAGAGGACGGTAGAAATAGCAGGGAGGGAAAAGGGTTAGATTGAAAGGGGGATGGATGTGGGGAATGAGAGAGGGCAGAGGTGGGGGAACGGAGAGAAAGAGAGGCAGCTTGAAGAAAGTGAAGGCTGTTCGTCTGTTTCGGCCCTGTGGTCTCGTGCCTCCTGGGATAGCCGAACACTCTGTCAAGATCCCACACTTCAAAATCAATCACTCTCGACTGGGCACAGAGAGAAAGACACACATGTGCACGTTTGCTCATGCAACAAAACGCACTTTCACAAAAACACCTCACAGGCAATGTCGTCTGTCCTTGTCTAGCTTCAACGAGGCAACCTCAGCATGTCACAGCAATGTGTGATTGCGGGCCGTTGTGATGTGATGTGATGATTATAGAGAAAGAAGAGAGGATGCCAGATCATTGACATTCCCCAAACTTGGGAGGACACACCACTGTACTATTGGGATGTATTTACCTGTTCCTTGAGCTAATGAGATGCAGAGAACATTGATGTGTCCGGATCAAGGACAAAAAGGGGCGTTTCCATAGTGACTAGGGTGTACATGGAAAGGTTGTGGGATTGGAAATTTGAAGAAAGAAAAGAAAACAGAAAAACAACAACAACAAAAACACTAAAGTAGTAGCTAAGCATGGGATTAGTAGTTAAAACAAATGTTTAAAAATAGTTTACTACATTATTGGATAAATGATGACAAATACAAAAGTATCAAACAACTTAATGGATGAAAATGTCCTCATCAATATCCTCTTAAGGGATCCCTTAACACACCCTCTTGTTAAGGTTTAAGGGGATGTGATGTTCGATGATGTGCTTGTCATCTGAATGTTTACTTGACCAAACAGACCTAAGATGAACTCACATGCACTTAAATAACATACA
The DNA here is from genome assembly GCA_016801845.1 of Polydactylus sextarius. Lineage (NCBI taxonomy): Eukaryota > Metazoa > Chordata > Actinopteri > Polynemidae > Polydactylus > Polydactylus sextarius. The sequence continues at coordinate 9,358,083 of CM028915.1, read as the reverse complement.
TTTTTAACATTTTTCAACATATTTAAATTTGGAGCATCGATGAGGGTACGTTTGAGTTCAGTCAAAAAAAGGTTGCGAACCACCATGAGTAGTAAATCATTTTAGTTTATGTATCTGATACAGACTGGAAAGTAAAAGAAAAAAGAAAAAAAAGGGGGAAAGTTTATTTGTGACAAGATTTTCAGTTGAAAACTTTTTCTTTTTTCAGTAAAGTCCCTTTCAACCCTATCAACCTTGACTAATCTAATCAAACTCTGGTTTCTAGTACCAGATTTCAGTTGTGATCTTAAATAATCTGCTTCTTAAAATCTGCACACATCCCTGTATTGTATTTTGTAGTACTGCAACACTATGAAACCAGCCACTATGGTTTCCAGATCTTCTGAGGGAATAATCAGAGAGTTTAACACACACCAAAGGTAGTTCCAGTAAGACCTCATTTTTCTCACAGCGAAGTTTCCAGACTTGGAGTTCTGTATCTTGTCGTCTGTTGGGATCATGGGGCGGATAGTACTTGTGAATCTTCTCCCAAACAAAATAAGATAACACAAAGTCCTGCTATCTGTAGATAAAAGTGAAATACTGTGCCGTCTAGTGGAAAAAAAGAGGAGGGAGACAAAAGAAGGAGCAAAAAAGTTCTATCACGTAATGGAGTTTAGAAGTTTTATTCTTTACTTTTTCTCGCCAGCAGCTACCAAGGTCATGTTCATCGGCCAAAAAACACCTTGATGTAAAAAAGAGATTTTTTTTTCAAAGCTCTGCATCAATAGTGGAATTCTTGCATTTATTTTTCACTGCCTTCAGGAGATCAATCCTAAGTAAGTGCCACGTAAAGTCATCTGAGATCTTTGTGGTTCCCAAATGCTCTTGGCTCAATTCAATTGTACTGAAAGATGTAGACAGCTGCATTATTATCCCAGGAAGACCTCCTTAAACTGTGATCCATGTCCTCACATGTTTAAATCTGTCTCTATTGGATTTCACTACACATTCATCCACCAGCCAGTGAAATACAATATGACCTGTGATGAATATTCTCTTTTATGGATAATGCCACATAATTGATGAAGTATTTGTCAAGATACAAAATCATGCTCTGTCTTTACAGTATGAGTAGCACTGTAGGAATGGGTTTTTTTTTAGCCCAGGCTCTGAATGAGAAATGAATTCCCATGTTAGAACACAGGCTCATTACAACAACTTAGTATTCTTGTAATGTCAGAAAAAAACAGAAACAGACATGTAGTTTATTTCAGGCTCTGATTAAAAATTAAACAAACCGTGATCCCAACAATTTCTAGCTGCTTAGAAATCCAAAACAGTTGATTTATAGTAATTGCCTCATTAAGTAATGGAAGCTTGGGCTAAATTGTGGAAACTATATCTCTATTAATCGCATGGAATGTACACACATTTGTTTAAGCTGACAAAACTCACAAGAAACAGCCCTGTGACCTGGCTTATTCAAAAATAGTGCCCCAGCTTGTTTGCTACATTGTGGATATTAATAACATATACTGAATTCTATTTTCAATATGACAAATAAAATCCTGAAGAAAACTACATTTGTGCACAGTAAGATGAGGATTTGCTGTTGCTGTTTGATTTTCTCCAAGGGTTGAGACCAAAATAGTGACCCAGCGTATGTGCTGTATACACAACAGTGATAGTAATAGTAAGGACACTTGTTTGTCCATAAACATCTGTCTGTGTGCAGGATTCAGGTTTCACTGGTCAAATAGGAGAGTTCACTCTGTAACATTGGGGTGGTTCCCAGTCTGGTGGCCCGTCTCTGCTAACGATTAACTAGATGAAAATGATTGTGAAATCTTCTCATCTCTTAGGCTTCACAAAGAGCCACAACCACAACTTCTGTCAAAGGATTGTAATTGGTTAAAAAATTAAAAAGTAATCTGTTACTTTACAGTCCTGCTTGACTGTGGAATATGGGCCAAAAATATATTAGCAGTTTCCACAAGTGCTCAGTAGAGCAAACATTTGCTGTTTCCTAGACCTTTTCTTTATGCAAAATGACATAATTATTCAGATTTAATCAGACAGAAATGGAAAAACATACTAATATAATTTATTAGCCAAAGATTTGATTGGGTGGCAATCAAAGACCTGAAGAAAAAAGGCTGTGAAGCAGTCACGAAAGACATGTAAGCAAATACTGTCACCATGTTCTTGTCAATATAGGTTCGGTCTTATATTGCATGACCTTATCAGTCGGAGCTACTTTTATCTAGGTGGAAGTGTCCCTTGGAGAATAAGAAAACAATTTAAAGCAAAAAATTTTTTTGCTACTTTATTTCATTATACAAATAATTGTTACAGTATATTATGTGAAGGTTTCCTCCAGCAGCAGGAGTGACTGTTTGTCTTGCACAAGATTTCGTGTTACATCCTTCAAGTTGATGCAGAGACAAGTTGGAGCTATTTTAGCTCTCCCGAGACACTTTTTGTTGATGTTTCCTTTATTTTGCTAGTTACCTGTAGATGTGACACTGCTGGCTCCAGGGCATCCTTTGTCTCATCACAAAAGCCACTAGCAGTTGATACAAACATCATTGGACACTCTTGGAATACACACCATCTCACCTGTCACACTATAACAATCACATCGACAACTTGGTGCAAACATGAGGTGTAAAAATGTACACAGACACAGCCATCAGCTTCGATTCCTGTCCCATACGACCACTGATGTATGTGTTTGTGTGAGGGCGGTTGTGTGTGTGTTTGTGTGAGTCTGCAGTGTATGTGAGTGTCTGTCTGTCTGTGAGGGGATAGGTGGAGGCTATCTTTCATCTCTTGCTGTGATCAGGTATTCTACATGATATGATATGATGATACAGGCCCAATTAAGGGATGGGGTTGTGTGAAAAATGTGATGACAGGGCAAGCGGAAGACTAGACTGTGATCTGACATCTGAGAGGGATAGAAAGACAAGGAAGAGAGAGAGGGAGCAAAAGAGGGAGAGAGAGGTAGAGAAAGAATGGGTAAGGGTGGGGAGAGGACGAGGGGGGACAGACGGGACTGAAAGACGGTTGCAGGGGAGAGGGGAAGAGTGATGCTGGTAAAGGAAATGAAGATGGGGTAAGCGTGAGAAAAATAGTGAGAATGAATGTTAAGTAGGGAGAGACAGAGAGAATTAATATGATTAGGAAGGAGAAGGGAAAATGGAGAGGCACATAAAGATGAATGGAGGGTGATGAAAGATAGAAAAGGGAGAAAAATTAGGCCTCTTTCCCATAAGAAACAATTTGTCAGAAGAAGTTATGAAACCTACTTTTGATCTCTTCCTGTAGTGTGAATAGAATTATAAGGAAACTTTGACGGAGAGAAACAAAAGTGATATTATACTGTTTCTCTTTTAAAAACATAAATCTGACATGAATCATGGACGAGGAAAAGCAACAAAATTTGTCTCCTGTTGTCAAGTATAGGTGCAGGAAATAAGCACAGGATCATCTTAGGTTTTAATTGTTTTGTCATATTTTGCAGGCACAATTAGATTTGATTTGAAAGACATGCAGTAGCACACGCAAGTGTACGCACTGTGGAACGGAAGTGATTTTAAACAGGAAAGCTTCTTGGTACTGTCTGAAATCTGTTTCCTTCACATTTCATAAGTCTGTCTGAATAAACTACAACTGTGTCAGGTGTATGATTTTGATCAGAACGCACCATGCTTTGATCACCCTGCCAGCTTTTATCGGCACGCATGCTCTTTCTACAACTAAATAGGACCCAATTATGTCAAGCGCATTGTTCTTTACCTGGGGGTGCCGAGACACTGCACACAAAGGAGGAAATAACTCACACTTAAAAACATCACTTACAGGGAAAAAAAATGCTTTTATTTATCTGTCAAAAAATATACTTGTCAGATGCAACCAATTACATGAGATAAACACAACTTTGAATGTGTAGAATATTTTCATCTTATTTTGGAATTTCTTTTATTCTTTTCTATTCTTTCTTTTATTTCTTTCATATAAAATTTGGACACAGTCACTGCAGGTGTTTCAGGTCATTTGTTGTGGTATTTGTCAGTTTGGTCAATAATTTTATTTGACCTGTTGAATGAAATACACAAATAGGGAATACAGTGCCAGTCCAAGTGTTGTAGAAAGTAAAATCGATCTACTAGGACTTGTCGAGATCATTAAGTTAATATCTTGAACTCTTCTCTCTTCTCTTGGTTAAAATCCAGACTCCTCTCCAGTTGACCAGGAAGACTCATCGACCTGAAAAAGAGAGATATGAAAAATAATTAAACAACATTTTAGAAATCTCAGCTGATTACTGACATTACTTATGTTCTATTTTATTAAAGCTTCAGAGAACTTTCACAACATTCTGAATCACAGTAAACTCTTCAAAGTAAAATAGCTTTGAGAAATGCAGTTAAGTTTGCAATTAATGGAAGAATTTGTGTAATATTCCCTTCTAGAGGGGACATCTCACTGCAACCTGTTGGTTCTACTTTATCCACCCACAAAGGCATGAGGTCTCCGTGTATGGTTTGTCACTGACAAAACATAAGAGACAGCACTTGTTGTAGAGTTTCATCATAGCCCAGTGCAAGATCCTTCAATGAAAAGAGTTCAGTGAGTTGTGAGTTCCCAGTGTACTTGAAGGCGACAAAGGCCTCAACAATAGCCGTTGACATTAGTCCCCCTCATATCACACTGCACTTTCCTCCCATTGTTCCCCCTGCACTTCTCACATGTATTGTCTTACATGATATCCTTAGAACCTGATAAGACGCCTAGTGAAGGTTTTTGTAGCTGAGGACATAGGCCTGGGAGTGTCTCAGGGTTACAGCTTATTATTCTCTCATAGAAGAGCCTGGGTGACTGTAGGGTCTAGGGAACGCCTTATCGGATCCCCTTTACACCCGGCCTAACCTGGGTTACCTGCACCTCCAGCCCTTCCTCCATTACTCCCGCCATACCTGACACTCCCTTCCTCTAGACAGACATTATGGTATTACATTTCCATGAAACCATAGAGCTCGTTGACAAGCATGGGAGGTATTCTTGGGCCTGATATGAATGTATGGGCTATACAGAACAGCTGAGGTCATTTGAGACAGTAAAGATGTCAAACTGACTCAGTTATATCCTGAATCTATGGTGTCATTGTTTGCATCAGACCATAAAAACTGAGTAGCAGGTCAATTCAGGATCCCATGACTTGAACTGAACTGTTTCCTAAAGGTTTATTCTAAAAGTATTTATCTTGTCAGACTGTTGAAATGTCTTTAAAAGGAAATGAGTCACTTGAAAGTTGCTACAAGTCAGCAACTTCCCTGAGGTTTTTCATTGAATTCAAGATTTACAAAAGTTTTTTTTTTCTTTTCTTTTTTGGCCAAGTTGTCTTCCACAACAAATTTCTCTGATGTTTGGCTGAGTATAGAACAGTTTGGGGTTTGGCAGGGGGTCCCTGGGCCATCAACGGCCAAACTCAGCCCAAATCCAAAAGATGAAGGGAAGTGGATTTAGACAATTCAAGCTCACCACCCTGCCTGTTCTGTGCACCTCAAGGGCACGCACTGCCTGCCTGGCCTGTCTGTCTATCTGTGGCAGCTGATCTTAGTCAAAGCTACATGTGCCTCTCTCTGCATCCTCCTCATCTCTTCTGCTGACACTGCAGTTTAATTCCTGTATATAAGGATGATGTCCGCAGTGTGTTTGTGTGCGCTTGTAGGTCCAGAGCTTTGCTGATAAACCTCAGAATTTTGGTTATATCAGTCAGTGACTGAACAGACAGGTTGTAGCTCAATGGTAAAAGTCTTTAGTGGTTCATCAGAATGTTAAATCAAATGTTTTGGGTAGCCAAGGTATATTGTATGAGAAAAAACACAGAAACAGATTTCATATAAATTTATTATTTTAACTGAACGAGTTTATGTTTACCTTTCCACCTTGGTCCTGCATTTAGTAATTGAGGCATAGTCTAAAATATCTGTCAGCGTACTTAAAGATTGGTATAAAGTAGATGCTTCACACAAGTCATCTCAGTGCAAAATAATGAGTGTGAACCCTTTCTTTTACATCTGGGGCATTTTTTTCATATGTATATATAGTTTTGACCTTCTGAGTGTTGAAAAAACTCTTTCGTCATTCTAATTTGGGGAATTCTTCAATGCCAACAGACCCAGATTTGCCCAGACCAGATCTACAAACATGGATCATTGTCATTTTTGCCACCACAGTGCACATTTATATGGAAAAATACAGGAACTTTTGGGAGTGGTCTCCCCTCCTCCACCAAAAAAAAAAAAAAAAAAAAAAAAAAAAAACAGATTTTGTGTCAAAATGTCTCTTGGGAAATCGACAAAGGCAGAAAGTAGTGCCTGGTGTTGCCCCAAGTCTGAAAACAGGGTGGAGGAATTGCATGCGTTGCCTCCTTCTCCTTCTGCTAACTACTCCCAGTAGACTTAAGTCAGATGCCTACACTCTCAATGAGGAGACAAGTGATGCTGCTGCATATATGCAAGGAATAAGACTCGACTGAAGCCTGTCAGATCTGGAAGAGCCTGTTTATACAGACTCGGTGTAGGAGAAACATGATGCATACTCATGTGTGCACATGTGTACAGGTACAAGCATGTGCTCACACTATGTGTAAGAATACTTAATTTACATTGTGTGAGTTCGAACTTGGTTTGGGCACATTCTACTGTAAATGGAGATTCCAACTAAAACACTGGGGACAATAAATAGACACATACAAAAATGCACAGATATGCACAAAAATATGACTGACACACACACAAACACATCTCTCTGCCATCCCATTCCCTCCTTTTCCTTCTATTTCTGTCTATCTCCGTCCATGCTTCTGAACCTCGGGGAGACATATTCTTTTTTCATCTGCCAGTATGGATGGAAACAGACATGTTCAAAACACACAACAATGGCCACGCCAGCACCAAGGAGGCTCTATGTTTTGTATGCTTGAAGCACTGCATTATCTCCTAAGTGTCTAGCAACCCCAGTATAGTAAATAATGGATGTTCTCCTTCCTTCTGAAAAACCCCTTTTTCACTTCAGGGACCAGTCATGGTTTACCTGTATAAATGCCCTCTCTGTGTCTTTGGAGAAATGGATAGCACTAAAGGATGTGGGTCAGACGATTTCATTAGCGCAGCATTTCTCTCTGTGTCTTCTTCAATCAGCCGTTTGACAGAAGCAATGTCACTCAAAATGTCTTACAGACACTTTCATATAGAATTCTCCAGGAAAAAAGATGCAGAGCCTGCTGATCCATAGCAAGGAATTTGTGAAATATAGCCCATATAACAAGAGGGCAGAAACAGTAATGCTTGAAAGGAGAGAGAGAGCGCAGTCACCTCGGAGATCAGCAGAATATCCTTCACGTCTTTAGCCTGGATGCTCCAGTCATTATGCCATTTGTTTCTGGGTCACCATCTATGAGATCTTCATCCAACCTAAAAACATAGGATAGGCATAATGTTTATTGGTATAAATGAGCAATGACTCAAACATGTGTGCTGTCAACAAACATTCAAGATATGTATATATTATAGACAATGTGTGAGTCAGACTTTATTGTAGGATGAGAGTTATGATGCTGCTTGTTGACCCACTTGTTTTGCAATTCTTTGTTCAGTTAACCAAAACAGTAAGCACAATTAGATGGGACTATAGTGTGCCACTACGTAACCAAGTCTCTTTGGTCTCCCTCCCCCATTCATTTGGAGGTTACATCGAAAGAGTTTCAGCTATTGTGAATTATTTACTTGATTCACTGTTCGGCCCTTTAACCCCACAGCAAATGCACAGGCAGTCAGGGTTAAAAATACACTCCCACAGGGTTTGAGTTTGACTCCACATACATGCGTGTGTGTGAGCTTGAGTGTGTGTCCATGTGTGTGGGCAGAGATGTGGGTCTAAAATATAAAACAGTATATAACCCATGACACATAAGGCACCTTCTATTCCCCTTGTCCTACACACACACACACACACACACACACACACACACACACACACACACACAGGAACTCATCAGAGCATCATTATGTGGGTACTTTCTGAGTGAGAATCCAGGCTGTCCCAGATGGGATTATTATAACACAGCTTGATCTGTGCAAGAGCTAGGAGTGTGATTGTGCTAGTCTCTGTGTGTGAGAGTGTGTGTGCATGTTTGTTAGACAGTAAGTGAGTCCTGACCTCTGCTTCATGACCTGAGTGAAAGTGAGGGTGCACCTCTCTGTGTCTGTGAAAGTATAAAATATATAGTACAAGCATAAAACTGTGCCATGCTGAACCATTAGCAAGTAGGCGTTTTCCTTGACAGCTGTGTCAAACTACGTAAACTGGCTTACATTCACTTACAAGAGAGTATGTATACAGTGGATATATTCATGTCGAACCTCTGAGTCGAAGGCTGAAATAAAGCTGTCTGAGATACATGTCTGTCTAACTGCAAAGTGATTGAGGCTACAGCAGCTCTCTGTCTGAGTCAGTGAATATTAATGTCACCGAGATATTTGGTCCTTAATGGATCTCAACACACACACACACACACACACACACAGGCTCATATACACCAACACAAACTCTACTTGGCCATGTTGCCGTGGTATGTCCCTGGTATGCAGCAGTGTTGTCATGGATACCCCAGACACATCCGCCATCCCATAAGCGAGGGGATGCTGAGCGCTTCAGAGGGGCTGGCGCCAAGCCCCCCACCCCCCAACCCTCAACCCCTATTCTCTGTCCCCTTCCCCCCCAAAAAACCGAATCCCCTTTCCCTATTCTCCCTGAAAATCTGCTCAGCCTCAGAAAGGGCTCTCTGCTTGTCAGCTGGGTTGGCCTGGAAGCAGACGGCAGCTATCTTGTCCAGTGTTGGAGTTCTCCCATGCCCTTAATTGAAACGGGTTATAATATAGCCTGCACATGGATGGAACAATGAAGAGTGAGATGTAGACAATAATATAATATGAGAATTCTACACCAGAACCAATTTAATTCTTGTCTCAAAAAAGCTAAAATAGATGTTGAACTGGGGAAATAAATGACATTTTGTGTGTATGTGTGTGTGCGTGTCTTAGCCCTCAGGGCTATGGTTAAGCCTGTAGTTCATCCTGAACTGATCCTTTTCATTAGCCATTATCAATAATTCAACATTGCACTTGCTTTAATGGTTTAATGTGGGCAAACCCTCAATCCGCACACATCCACACTGACACACACACTCGCACACTCTACTTAATAGCACTCAGTCTCTTGGCCTACACCCAATGCCACTGAGGTGAATATAGATGTGTAAACGTGGACATAACACAGTCAGTGCACCTAAACCTTTCAAAGGTAAAATACCTATCAATCAGAAATGCCATTTTGCCCTAACATGCAGTCATACGACCCCTTGATTTAGAGAAGGAATCAGTTATTATTTCCCTACAAATGTCTGTTTTACTGTATATCAAGTTATATTTGCAATAAAAAGGCATATCAAATTTTCTACTCTGAGACAAGGAAATGAAAGGGTTAATCTTTTATGACGTGTCCCCTCCTGTCTGTGCTCTCTTTTTGCCCTCCCTTTCATATTCTCCACTATGGCAGCGCTCACTGCCTGCACATATGCTGAAAAAAAATAATCCTCTTTGATTGGAAGGCTAATTTGAAGTGTCAATTATTCTTATGCAAATGATGGTACAGTGTCTCACATCTGAAATGGGTGGGGGGGCACAGATGGGTGCACAAGTGTATATGCGTGTGTGGCACAAATTTTTTCCACCCAAAGAAAAAAAAAAACATACAACGCCGTTCCCCTCCCCTACTCCTCCTCCTCCTCATCTCCAACTCTTCATCTATACCTCTTTGGGTAAAAAGCTGACAAACAAAGACAGCCGGCATAATGGGAAGAGGATATTTGCATGCATATTGTCCAGACTGAACGCTAAACATATCATAAATTGAGTGCACAATGCCAAAACGCTAACAAAGGTGTGGAACTGCAAGTCAGCGCCCAAAACATTTGATACAATACAGCGTTATGGTTCTATGTTGTAATGTAAATAATGAAACGACGTTGGGTAAACATGAACACAACAAGAGCTTGGCTGTATCATGGGATGTATTGTGGACAAAACAATTTTCTAAAGCTTTTGTCATCTAAACGCTTCCCAGTAACATTCTCTTTTGCTATTACCACACCAGAGGTGCAAGTAAGAAATATAATCCTTGTGTCTGTACGGAGAGAGAGAGAGAGAGAGAGAGAGAGAGAGAGAAAGAGGTACAAGAAGATCCTGTTCAAAGAAAAAAAGGAGAGAGAATGAGGGAGAAATCGAGAGCGACAGCGTGTGCCTAAAAGCATAAGTTCATGTCTGAGTACAGTATGTGAATGAGTCCACACTCCTCTTTATGGTAATTAAAGCTTCGGACTCAAATCTGAGAGATTTAGACTGACAAAAAGAGACAAAGTGAGGATGAAAAAGGAGAAAAGGAGAAAAAAAAAAGCAGACAGACAGAGGACTCTACAAATAGAGTCTGCTGTCTGACCCTCTCAGCTGATGTGGTGATTCAAGTTAAAAAAAAAAGGCTTTTCAGGCCCAAAACAGGATCAAACAACCTGCTGTAGAGTCCGGTTACACCATAACAATGGCTTACATTCACTTTCAGACTCAACACACAAGCTTTTACCTCAAAGAGTGTGGAGGGAGAGAGTATGTCTGGCTTGGAGGGTGGGTGCATGTGAGTATGGAGGAAAGTATAGCGATATCTTAGACGATAATGGCGTTCAACAGATTAGATGGTATCAGCCTACCATGTTTGTTTTCAACTGACGGCTTCTACAGCTCTACTGAGATCTATGGTCAACCCCGCAGGCACTCTCAATCTCAAGGAAACCTTTAGATATTGCCAGACAAAGTGAGGCACTCTGACAGATAGCATTCAAAACTCTTAGATAAAGACAACTGGTAAGAAGAGAGCAGCTGAGGACAGATCATCTACCGAGCGAAATACTGAGGCATTTTTAAAACCAGAAAACCATTCTCAAAATCGGTTATTGTCCGGCTGATCTCGTTGAACAAATGATGGACTCTTAATTGACCGGTGAATGTATAAGCCGTGTTTTTTTTAACCCTTCCTTTCATTAACTCTGGATTTCAAACCCAGACATTTTGACAGATTCCTAAAGATATCACATAGTCAACTACAACAGTGGTCCCTGTAAGCTTCTCTGTCCACAGCAGACAATCTGATTAATCACATGCCCACAATAGACAGCTACTATCTGCTTACCTTCTAAGACCCTGTCTCTCAAGCGATGAACAGCAGCCCAGGCAATTTGTATTTGTTTTGCATTGGTTCAGTAGTTCTGGAGAAATTAGTATGCAGTCAGGGATGGGAGAGCTTGTCAAGATCAGGGAGAAATCTCTACCCACCCACTGGGTGGATCTACATTCATGAACAAGGTTGACAAGAAAGCTGACTAGTGTAAAGACAAGGAGCAAATAAAATGGTGGAGAACACCCTGAATATTCCTTTTCATATGAGTGCACTGAGAACACCTTCATAGACAGCACCATTCTCTATCTGTCTGTCTTGTATGTCTGTTCATCTGTCAAGACGCTCACTCTCTCTTTTACTTTTTCCACAACCTCTAGCCCCTCTTCTCTTTTCCAAAACTATGTGTCATGCACGTCAAAGTGCTAAGGCCGGTCCTTTTGAGGGTGTTCTGCTGGACCATAGAGCGAATAAACATCCATGTCAGGAGAAAGCGATCTGGGGCCCTTCTCTCACTGAGCCCGAGCTCTCCTGGGAAACACACAGCTCATACAATGGATAGAGGAGGCCTTTTGTTGAGTCTCTGGGAGCTGCAGGGCTAGCTCTGGATCAAACAGGGGTGTGTGTGTGCATGTGTGTGTGTGTTTGTGTTTGTGTGTGTGTGTGTGTGTGTGTGTGTGTGTGTGTGTGTGTGTGTGTGTGTGTGTGTGTGTGTGTGTGTGTGTGTGTGTGTGCATTTCTGCATTTCACACATGCGCATGCACATACACATATACAAGTAAACCACACTGACACTCGAGAGTGCACACACTCACGTACCTTTGGCCACACACACACACACACACACTGAATCACAGACTTTCCTCATCTACCTAAACTCAGTGTGACTAAGTAAACTTCTTCACCCCTTTTCCAGTAGTTACCGAGGGCAGGAAGATGAATTTGAAATAGCCAGCAGGAGAAGAGACAAGAGACAAAGAAGAGAATGGTGACGTAAATCAATGTTGGACTGATTTAAACTGGTTTAGTGTCAGTCTAAAGGGGTTTTCTGTTGTACTATATACAAATCACAGTTCAAAGCCTGTGGCCGGGCTCCCTCCTGGGGTCCAAGGCAGGGAAATCCTGCAGGAAAGTGTCTAATGTTTGCGGATAGCCTGTGTGTGTGTGGCACAGTTGTTTATTACATAGGCTTCAGACATGAGTTAAAGGGGAAGAAGCTGCAATACAAAAGCAGAACTAGCATTAAAAGATAAACTGAAATTTTACTCAGTTCTACAGAAACGTACAATTTAGAAAAATAACTTCAGGACGTCAAGTGAGACTATGTATGCATTTGTTAAATGTGTAGCACTATCAACTATCATTTTACCATTGTCTAAAAACTATGTTTATCGTAGCTGTATCATATGAGTAAATGTGGTGACAAAACAGACACTAGAATATAAAACTGCTACAGTTTCTTCCTTTATCCCAGAATGCATTTTAATAAATTTCCATTCAAGCCACTGCCTTGCTCCTGGCCGTCTGCCCCTCGTGTGCGATCTATGGGAATTCTCCTCACTGAAATGAACTCACACCGTCTGACCCTATTCATCCCCAAGACTGCACTTTCTCTGGGACTCCCCCTTTTCCAGTCCCCCGGTTTCCCACAGACACTCTCCCTCTCTGTCTTTGCATCCTCCCCTTCTTTCTCCCTACCTTCCCACTGCCCCCTCCCCTACCAAGTCTCTGCCTTGCTTTCAACTCCAATTTTGGGCACAATGAAGTTGTTCTGGCTGACAGTTTGGCCAGTAGAATAAGTGTTGTTTGAGCCTGCTGTGTGGCCCTGTTGTGGGCCCATTCTCCCCCTCGCCGGCTCAGTTACCGAGAGCCTTGTTGGTGGGACACGGAAGCTATCCGTCCCCACGCTCCCACCCTGACCCAAACAATTAGCCTCAAATCGCACTCAGGCTCACCTGCGCCTCCTCTTTAAATGTTGGTGTGTATGCGTGGGTCTATGTGCACACAAACACAAAGCAAAAAAGAGCTGCTTATTGCTAATCCTCTACTTTACATCAAATAAATGAACAAAGTTTCACCACCACGAGTTATGAGAATGGAGAAACTTTTTTCTTTCATATCCGCACTGTTATGAGTTCATATGGTTCTCTTGCATATTGCATCTGTGATGGTGCAGTTGCTGCTACACCACAGCCAGGTTGGCCTGATTTACTCAGTTACTCCATGTCTTGTAGGACGTGTCAGAAAGGATTCTGTATTGGGGTCAGCTGGAAAGACAAAGCCTGCAGCCCTCTCTCCTCTGTCGCTTTCAGTAAGCATCAACCAGCCTCCCCAGCACCCCAACCCCCTACACACTCCCTCTGTTTCTTCACCAGTTTTCTGTTTCTCTGTTCCAATGAGTTATCAAACAAATATAAAAAATCTCACTATAAATATTCTTCTTGTGAGTCTCGCCTCTGACATGTACACCCACAAAAGCACACAAAAGCGCACACACACAGAAGCCATGACATGAGAAAGTGGCTGGGAGAGGCCCTGATGGGGGGACCATATGTCCAGGCGTTGTATATCAGTCGGCTCACCCCCAGCGCTCTGCCAGACCACCATAACTTAGTTTGTCTTCAGCACAAAGTTTGGTCCAAGCTTGGCTGGGTTCATTAGGAGCCTATTCTCTGGAGCCAATGAAGCTCAACAGACCTCCAACAAAGGAGCTAATCACACCCACTGCTGCTTTCTCTCTCTCTCTCTTTCCCTTACCTTCACTCTGTTTCTAAAAACATGATCTCTATTTCCACAAAGTGTCACTCCTTTAGTAAATCGAGCCGAATACATGTAAACCATTGTAACAAAACAATATATACTGTTGATCAAATTTTATACAAAAAGGCACAATCTGTAGACAAAGCCAACGAACTGCTAAAGGATACGACAAAACAGCTATGATGCAATTGTGGTACCTTCCATTCATATGTGTCTAGACGTTCTATGCCACAGAAACACTGATAATTGTGTCGCCATTGAAGATTCACACCTGTGAGTGTTTGTATGTGTCACGTTCTCACCTGACAGATGCTTTGCTGTCTCGGATGCGAGTGTGAGTGAGATGCGGCGTGTCGAATGGACGCCTACCTACGGTGTTGTGTGTGTGAGTGTGTGTATGAGTACGAGTGCATGTGTGAGCAAAAGGATGTGGTGCACTGACAATGGAAAGCCTCAGGCTGCTGAATACTTGAAATGACCTTGAACCTCAGCATTCTCCATTCCCATGGCTGCAGGGACGGTGAGCATGTCTGTATGTTTGTGCCTATGTGTATGTGTGTGTGTGTTTGAGAAGAAGAACAATGAAGCTTTGCACTTTGTCTGTGCACATAATAGCCCTTCCAAAATCCTGAAACATAGACAGTCAGGGTCAAAATACTTGCAAAAAATCTATAGTGAATAATGATGAGATTTTATGGGAATGGATTTTTGCAAAAAGTTTGTATTGTTCTGTAAAAAAAAAAAGGAAAAAGAAAAAAACAGTGAATTTTTAGATATTCTGTTATGAGGCAGACTTAACTATCCTCATCAAAATAATTTGTTGGTAATATCTTTTTATATCAGACTGAATTGTCCACTACTACGTTTGCTACGCTACCTCTCCGCCTGCAGTGACTGTATTTGTTCATCCTGCCGAGAAAGAGGCTTGTTCCATATTATGTCCCCTACTGCGAACACAGGACTACAGGCAAGCATGAATGTGGCTGATCTAGACATGACTTAAGCACATACTCTACACATAGGATGGTCCCAAGCCATACAAACACACACAGACACACATTTATGTACACACTGATGAAGAGGACTTGGTGGGTTAAGATTGGAGGTAGGGGGTAAGGATAGCGAAGGGAGACTCAGCAAGGGGTGGTAAAGGCCATGTCACTGGGTTCTGCTTGGACACAAATGTCAGCAGCATGACTGTCTGTACAAGGAGACCCAGTGGTGTGAGAGCACAGGAGATGATCAAGAAGAAACAGATAAAAAGAAGATAGAAGATACAAGAAGATACATTACAGCCTAAAACAAATGGTGCTACCACGGGTAGAGAAAGCTTCAGAATGTTCAAAGACCATAATAAATGTAAATATAATTCAGGATTTAAAGACGACCAAACTGAAAGCTACAACACAGAGCAAAACACAAAGTGTGTCTTTTTATCTGTTATGTTTTGTATGTTTTGTAATGATTTAATGAAGGGACATGGCATTATAAGCATTATATTATAGAAAATTTGTGGAATATTAATCACGATGCCTTTACTCATTAAAGCAAAGCTCTTTGTAACATCAACACGTAGTATTTTTTCCACAACCTCACCCCACAGCTAGATGTGTTACTCAAACAGTTGCAATACTAGTGTGCACCCCTCCCTCTCTTGCCCTGTGTTACCATTTCTGCTCCCCGTCCATTATATGTTGAACATTTCAAAGTGGAGAGAGAACACAATGCCCTCTGCAGCCTAAAAACACAGAATACATTATAAGCACTTTGCACTTGCACTTGAATATTCTAACAGATGCAAACATACAAGCACACACAGTATACATTGAAATTCCAAGGATTTTTTTTTCTCTTGTTGAAAGGTCAAAATACAACCCTGCGCCATTCTGAAGCATTCTGAAGACCAACAAAACACTCCTACATATGCACTCAGTGTTAAAAGAGATAAAATCCACTTAGCCCCCCAGGACAAAAATAAGGTATATACAATGTGACATATTTTCTATTCATCTATGCATTAGTGAAGAGGCACTTACAGACAGCTTGTGTGAAATGTAAAACCTGAAGCCTTGGTTTTTACAACTATATAATTAATGTGTATGTGTGCATATATTTTTCTATAGATGAACAGCACGTGTCTTAGGCTTCAGACTGAAAATGCATATACACGAACACAAAGACGCCCAATGTCATACACAGTTATATACAACCAAAAAGACAAAATGGCAACATCATTATATGGCTATATTCCAAAGGACAAATAAGAGGCAGATATTATGATGAATAAAATATTGCTTTTTTTCTCATCATAGAGTTAGAAGGCTGAATGTTGCATAAAGTCAATGTGGTGTTGACTTCAGATTTACATTCTAACATATAATGACGTCCTTTTGCTCTTGTGGAGGCAAAGGTTTTACATGCAAAATTACATCTTTTGCACAAAGAAGTGCAATAGATGCTCATTTTCTAAATTCATAGTGGAAATTTCATGATTATTGTCTATACATAATATATTCATACACACACACACACACACACACACACACACACACACAGAAACACTCTATACAAAATGACATTTAAAGTACTGGCACCATACCTTTCAAATCATTATATTAAAGATCTAATTTATCAGATACCTTATAAAATAAGGTATAATATCACAAATACAAAGGATTAGTGTGGCACAAACAGGAGAATTTCTTGCTTTCCTGTTGTATTATACTGAATAAATATTATATAGGCATATCAAATAGGCAAGGTGAAAATTAAATCTTTAAAGGAAATATACAATGACCAATTAATAGCGTTAAATTGCACCCAGTGTAATGGTATGTTACTATAACAAAAATGGTGCATAAACTACTAAACTGTACAAACTGTAAATAAATCTGATACATTGTGGTTGGTTGAGGATTAAAAGTAAACAAAATGGTGCTGTGTTTCTGCTGCATCTTAAACAAAGTGCTCCGGGACGCTTTCGCTTCAAGTGATCATACACAGCTGTAGAACTGCTTTGATAAGACATTTTCAATTTGCAGAGCTTGGCTCTCTGTCTAAAAAAAACTCCAAAATTTCAGATGATCCTGTGCAGGTTTTGGAGAAGTAGCTGTTTTTGGGGGCTCCATGGTTTGAACTAATGCAGCCATTTTGGCGACATGCCACTGTCATAATTAGTGACATCGATTATTTGACACCACAGTCTTAACCAACTGTTAAATGTTTCTGTTTTTATGTTATTAAGATTCATCCAAAACACTTGCCATGGAGCCTCAGCAAAACATATACATAGTCTAAAGTTTATCAGATCTGTGGTTGTCAAGAAAATCAAACGATAGATTCTAGTAAATATGAATGGAGATATATCGCTCCATCTATATTTCGCTTCAGCTAAAAGTGCTGGTTAAGAAATTAACAGAACTAAATTCATTTACTTGTCCAGAAGAACAAAACCTCTTTTTCCTGGTCCTTTTTCATTTTAGTTCCACACAGCACACAATCACTTGTTTGGCTGAGTCGGAGTCTGAAGTCAAATGTTGAGGGGGAGGCTGTTTGTGTAAATTATGCTGGGTGTGTTAAATACAATCATTGTGCAAGTTTAACAGAAGTGAGCGGTTGGGGATAGTTCACTGGGATGTACAAAGAGGCTCTTTATATGACCACAGTAGTGCATGAAAAGTATTTTTTTCAAGAAAGCACAGGAAAAAAATACAGTGATGCTACTTTTCTTGCCATCCTTTCAATTTCATAATAAAACACCAGCACCTGTACTGTAGTAATTTCATCTAACTACTACAGTATTATATTAATAGTTTATCAGCAGAATTAAATTCCATGAATTCAGAGGACATTTCATTGACTTACATCCTTTTCCAAGAGACTCTATCTGAAACACCCTAACAACTACTCACCTAAACATAACCTTAACTAAACCTTAAAACATATATTCACCTTAAAATTTAATGATTTATGTTATGAGGATTTGCTTTTTGTCCTCATATGGCAAACAAGTCCCCATTATACGAGTGTGTGTAAACAGTCCCCACAATGTTAGGAATACAAAAACCGCATACACACACAGTCTCCAGATGGCCGTAATGTAGAGTGTGAACACCCTGGCAAATACAGTAACAACAGATTCCCTGAACCCAAAACCAAGGCCATCTTCCTCTCAGCAAGCACTGTCTTCAGAAAAAAAACATCCCCACATCCTGACTTGTAATACAATTTTTCCTTTCTCCCCTTTTCCTTCATTTCCTTTTGTTTCCTCCTCTTCCAGCCTCTGCCCGGATTCGCAGCAAAGTTCCTTAGTGAAAGCAGCGTGTTCTACTCATCACCGACACTTTTACATCCTCAGACAGACAGCGGTGATTTGTGCCTGTGTTAAGGCAGAACTACTCCTTGCCTCTTTCACGATATAGATTGCTGCCATTATCTGGAGCTATTCCTCTAGCTGACACAAAAAGAGGAAGAAAACATGTAGGGGGGGGGGGGATGAAGGAATTTCACCCAACTGCTGTATGAATTGCTGATGAGACCTGAGTGACAATTTTGTATGCAATTGCTAAGGTCAGTCACAGAGTGATTGTCATGTCTGACTCCCATCTTGTGGGGCCAAGCTTTAGTGGGCACAGTGTGTTGTCAGACGGCAGTTTTCCCCTGAAGAAGTCTAATCAGCATCACATCATTTTTAGTAGTGAAGCTGATGGGGACTAAATGGCTATTGTAGGATTAACTTTGGTTAATATATATGCTTTTACATGTATACACCCATTGAGCGAGGACCTTTGACTGAAGCTGAACCTGACTAATATTCCAACTGGCGTAGAGTGAATATGGAGGAAATGCAAATTCAGCACTGTCCCCTTTCACACCAAGGAAAGAAATCAAATCTTTTGTGGCCGCTAGGCATTGAGGGTGGGAAAAACGGCGAGGCAAGAGGGTTCTTCTTGGGTCACTCGTTTGGGTTGTGAATGAGCCAGTGCCCAAGCAGGAAACATGTCGTGCCAGTGGTGTGCTCTTTGCTAATTGATTGCCTCTACTAACAAGAGCATAATGTATTCTATTGTGATCATCCTTTGCCCATGTTCATTAAGCCAGGAAGCAGCGTGATCTTTTCTTTTTGTCTCGCTCCTGCCCCTTTTCTATCCCCTGCTCCTCTCATTCCCCCTCCCGGTCCTATGTTCCCCCTTTTCTCTCTGCCTCTCGCTCTCTCCCGCGCTGGATGGGAAAAGTGATGCAAAGATGGAATGACAGGCAAAGCATCCCTCACCATCCCAAATGCAAAAACGAAGAGGAACAAAGGACAAATGGAGGGACTAGAGTAGGTGGCTGGTAAAAATGATGAAGGAGGGAAGTATGGTTGAAAGGATGAGAGCAAAAGATGAGGAAGAGAGATGATGGCTGAGAAGATAGAAGGATATGGAAACAAGATGGTGGGACAAGAAGCCACAATGAAAGTGTGGAGAAAAAAAAAAAGATGAGGATCAGAGAAGCACCTCTCACTATCCAACTCCATCCCTCTCTTTTTCTCCACTTCCCCCTCCCATCCCATCATCTGCTCCTGTCAGGTTCCCACTCGCTTCTAGCTCCCCCCCCCACACACACACACTCCCCCCACACCCCCACCACACACACACACACCTCTCCTTTTTACCCCCCGTTTTCCCCTTGTGCCCCTTTTTCACCCACCTCCCTTCCCAGCTTCTGCTACTCACCCCATCCCTGGTTCGCTTCTTAATGAGAGCTGGCGGGACAATAGTACTATTGTTGCCCGTGTTTGGGAACCCTGGACTGAAACAATCGCTGTTTACCCAAGCAGTGGCACAGCCCGGACCCTCTCCTTCATTACAACCAGGCCAAGTCTGATTAAGTCTGTTCCACAAGTGCCACAATAAGCCCCTGAGCTGGCCACTACAACTCATCTACTCTCCTCTGTCTTTTTTTCTTTGGCCACCTCTCTTTCACCAACACTTCCTCCCCCGTCTTTCTTCTGCGGTCATAATTTCAGTCGGATTCTCTCTCTCTCTCTCTCTCTTTGTACATTCCCGTCCTTGCTTCCAGTTGTTAGGCTTGGTCTCCATCTGATTTACATATTGTTCATGCTCAATCACCAGGAGAATCACTTTTACTATGGCAGAAGCATGAGAGAGAGAGAGAGAGAGAGAGAGAGAGAGAGAAAGAGAGAGAGAGAGAAAGAGGGAGAGAGAGAGAGAGAGAGGGAGAGAAATAAATGCAAAAAGAAACAGAGAAGAGATGGAGTATAAATGACAAAGTAAGTATCTAAAAAATCATTAGTTGGATCTGGTCTATTTTCAAAATGACCTTCATAATCTAGGACAAAGCTAATTTCTTTATTAAAAATTCCCACGAGGGTTGAACATGCTGCAGGCAGTGGCAATATGACTGACTGCAAGAAATAAGAGAAATACTCTCTTTCCATAATGGTCTCAGATCATAAAAAAAAAATGGCATGGAGGTAGTGTTATCAAGCTGATGCTTGTGGCGGAGACGCACTGAATCAGTGGATTGAAAGCCTTTTCACTCAACCATATCCCTCAGATCTGTGGCTTGTAACAGAAGTATGCTACCAGCACTATGCAAAACAGCATCATGAATATGCGTAATTAGGTGGGACTGGTGTAATTTTTCTGGGTTATGGGATGTGACATTTGTGGGGCAGGAGCATACATCAGCGTAAGCACGACTGACAAATGCGTAATCCCTTTCTCGGCAATGAGGCATTTTACACTTTGCAATACAAAATATACAGTTTGCCTTCATACACTTAACAATCGTGCATGCAAAAATGCACAAAATCACCCTGATAAACATACACACGCAGGCAGGAATTCATACAGTCACACATTCATAGACAAGCACAGTTGGACACATATCTGATAAAGAGTCGGTGGGGGGAAATAGCACTACTATGCAGAGAGCATTAAAAAGAAATCCATGCATTTGAACACAAATATAAGCTCTATATCAAAATCCAATTGTTTTAAAAGCTGTGTGTACAAGTAACCCATCAATAGAGAGACAGACTGCCAGAGTTCATTTGTGTTCGCTGCAGAAAAAAGAGGAAATAAAGGTGGAGTTGTGTCTAAAAGTAATAGACACGAGAATATCATGGGGAAACAATTATTCAATGATTATGGAAGAAAACTGAAATAAATAAAAAATGAAATTTAAAAAAAAAAAAAAATGCCCCACCATCGGAAAGCAGAGGGACAAAAATACTGCCATTGCCAAGCAACGGACTTAAAAGAGAACTGATGCACATGAATGTTTAACATAATATGCTACGAGATATCAGTTGATAATGAGCTTTAGACATTGTTGTTAGTGACCAGGAAACGCAGCACGACTGATGAGAGACTCCGAGCAAATTTCCCTCCACACTTAACTATACTGTTGAGAAATACCTCGAAATCTGGTCGGATTTTTTGCCTTTTTTTATGACATTGAATTACTAAGCCTCTATTATAATATATAGTGTGCTTTTTTCTTTCTCTCCTTTTTTTGCATTAGTATTCAATTTAGATGAACCTTCAAAAGAAGTGAACATGTGAATGCACAAATAAGGACAGGCACATGGGCATAGGTACACTGACAAAAGCATCTATTAATAATTGGATCATATTCTTACTCAACCAGACACACACACACACACACACACACACATTGCATACACACTATCAACACACCTCTCTAGCTCTTCAGAGAGAGCCAATTTATAGATACTGTACTTACCCCCCCACCACCACCTCTCATCTCTCTCTTTGCCTTGCCATGCCCCCTTTCCTTTCCCCATTCACCCATACACACACACACACACACACACACACACACACACACATACATACATACATACACCGGCACACGCAGCACCCTGCCACAATCCACCACCCTGCCACACATACCGAAGGGGAGGACACATCCCTCATAGCACCCAGGAAATTAACTTGACATTTGATGCAGACAGAAAAAATATATTTCGGTGGGGGGAGGAAAAAAAAAACAAAGTGTACCAAAGCAGAGATAGCATAAACCCATCCCTTGTTCACCCTTCTCCACCCCACCCCCCTTAAGCCCAGGGACGCATTCGAGGGGGATTTCAGCAATCTGCAATGCAGACACCACTGGGTGCCCACGGAAAAATGAGCTTCATCTTTTGCCTGTCCTTCTCAGTGTATGCTGTCTGTCCCTCTTTGTTTCCATCTTTTATGATGCCGACACTCCATTTTCATATCCACTTCCCCTCCCTTGTTTGTGTCTTTCTGTTTGAGAGGAAGTTGAAAAAAATGTAACAGTATTGAAGGATCACTTGATGGTGCCTGTGAATGAAATTAAGGCACACCCTTTAAAAACCGTTCCTTTTGAATGCAAAATTTCATTTTATCAGGATGAGGGCGTTTTAAATTGTTCGCTGCTGTGCCATTTCTTTCATTTAAGCATTTATCTTGTAAAATCCTGATTTTACAAGATGTAGATACACACTAATGTCTGTTTGATGGGTCATATTTAAACAGCTCAGTACATCTGGGTTAATTATACCTAAATTAAGAATTATTAGATGGAGGAAACAATAAACACATGTCTACTAGTTGTGATTTTGTACAAAGCAATAACAAGAGTCATTTCTGTTACACAGATCAACATTCTCTGACAAATTCATATGAGCAGACTAGAAAATAAAGTGCAGTGTGATCTTGCATATGTTTGATAAGATTAACAATCGCATCAAAGGCCTCGTGGTAACCTCGGCAAGGAGCCCAAACACAGGGAGAGAGAGAGAGCAGGGCCACAATTAATACATCATTATGCACTACTACAGTTTATACTCATGAACACACACAACACGCAGCAAGACCGCCGACCAGCTAGTGTCTGTCTCAATATCCCCTGCATTAGACATGCAGGAATGTTAACATCATTATGCACAATTGTGAATGTCTGTCTGAGCCCTCCCCCTTTTCTTCCCTACCATATTGTGTCTGCTGTTTAGTCCACTGTGTGTGTGTGTGTGTGTGTGTGTGTGTGTGTATGGTGCCTGAAAGAGGGCAGCATTATTTAAATATGATTTTTTTGTACGCAAGTTGAGACAAATGACTGATTGTTTATACGGCTATGAGACAATCCGAATGTGATATTGTTGAACCATGTCTACATTAATATCAGCGTTTTGTCAGGGGTGGGGTGGTGGTGGTAGTGATGCTGCAGGAATTAATTTCATGGAGGGAAAAAAACAAACAAACAAAAAAAAAACATGTTTAGCAAAATTGAATGAATGCATGCGTAAGGATTTTATTGTATAATTCTAGAATTTATCTACAAATTAGGATTGAATGAAAGTTTTGAATTCATTTGTGATAAAACACAAACTGTCATATTTTATATACCACGCGCACTGAGCATAAAAAAATAATATAATCTAATTGAGGGATGAAAGCAAAGTGGCTTTCAATCAAGCACACAGTGTACGTCAACGTATTTGTGATAATTTGTAACCATATTAGTGCTTTAAATATCAGTGGTGATAACCAAATCTAACATGAAGGAAAATGATACAAGCATGTTTTTCTTTTCTTTTTTTCAGGGCTACAGGAAAATTGAGGCTGACCCGGGCTGTCGTTACCATATCCCCTAGTTCCTGAACATAATTAGGAAAATGTCACTTGTTTGATAAAAGTGGAAGTTTTAACTGGTTGGGTGAGTGGAAGAGGTGCGACTTTCATTAGCGTTTTTGTTATTAATATCTGTTCTCTGTAGTCGCACACGGTCAGAATATTGCATCATCCAAACACACACACACACACACAACAATGCTCTTAGCAGACGCTGCATCACAGTTGCATTTACTGTGTTTTTTTTTTTTTTTTTTTGAATATGCCCCTTTAATGAACACTGTGCATCTGTTGCATCACATGAAAATAAAAAAAAAAAAATACAGCACATTTTCCATCAAATAAGAAAAAAGAAACAATTCAAAGCTACATGTTATTCAGGCATTGTGAATAAACCGATCTGTCCTGTATTTATAAGCAGAGAAAACTCTATAAAGTCTCCAGAATAGATTTAGAATCAGATTCAAAAACCAATATCTATGTTTAGTTATCTGCCACAACTTACAGGAAGATTGTCCAGCAAAGTGTCGTATACCAAGTCTTCTGTTTATACAAACTCCTCCTGCCACCTCGCTATTCCTTGCTACCAGCCATTTGCATTCATTTGCATGATTTTACAATGTGTGTATCCTTTGTTCTGACTGTACGATGATGCAGAAGAAGCCCTCCCTACGCAGCGCTATTACACAGCTCGCTGAAAGCTACTTGGATATTAAATGAAAAAAATAAATAAATAAAAGAAAGAAAAAAGCTGTAGTTTTATCTGTTTTAATTATAAATTGATAAGACAAGATTTCCACAAATACCAGACTCATCCCACTGGTGCTCCCATGATAATGTAGTGCACCAGAATGAGGAGGGGGAAAAAAAGATGAGTATATTCTAGTTTTGTGGAATTTTTGAACAACCATGGAAAGGACATATTGTGCTATCGCTAAGAGGCATGAGCATCTGCAATATATAGCACGGGGGAAAGGATTGCATCCAAGCATGAAATATGGAATTACTTGACAAATAGGAAATAGGAAAAAAAATATAGATGGAAACTAAATCACTGAAAAGAAAAAAAAAAAAACCTTTCACATATTTTACAATATTTTCATAAATAATGTTCTATTTTCTCCCTCAGTATCCTCCCTCGTTTTAGTCATCATTTATAATTGTTTGCTGTTGTATTACCTGATAATAAAGAATTAAGCTTTTGCATTTACTAATCGATCCTTGTGGTGCAAAACTGTCATTTTGACGTTTGCTGCAAAGCCTTCCTGTTTGGTGACATCTTTTGTTCTCTGTTGTTGTTTTATCTGGGTAGACAATGTGCACGTACACACACACTCACACACACACACACACACACACACACACACACACACACACACACAAAATGATGCTTTAGCACTCCTTAATCATGCAGACACAAGCAGATGACTTCATTAATCGCTGTGGCCCAGCACTGATGATACAGAAGTCGGCTCCAAGACTGGAGGGCTTAAATTCACAAATGCGGGCGCCACATTATAAGTACTTGCTCCCGCTGGCGCCCTAATAGTAAGCAACTGTACTGCAAATATGCATGTCTGATAGATGATTATGAGTACAGCATAGGAAATGAGGTGATGCAATGTAAACAAACTATACTATATAGCAAACATTGTGGGTTGTCCGTGGGTGCTTATCTTAATATTCAGCAAATGGTACTAAGGCAGAATTTACAGTGTAAATGTTTTTGTATTGTTTGAGCTGTGAAAAATATTAATCATGACCACAGAAATTTTAATATTGAGAGAGACAAAGGGTAGATAGAGATAGACAGAGAAAGAGAGCAGGGACAGTGTAACCCAACGAAAAAAGTATTGTCCTCATTTCAAGTGATATTGTCAAAGTGCATCTGTATCTGCAAATATGGAAAGCTGTCCTGGTTTCCTGTTTCTGCCTCAAACTCATGACCCTGCTATATTCTGCACACGGGCAATAGCTGATGGGGGTTTAGATGTTACTCATGAAAAAAGCTTACCTTTCTTACTAAATAATGCAAAGTCAGATAGGGGGTCTGATGACCCTGACACACTTTAAGGGCTTGGCTTTTAGCTCAGAGTGAGGTCTGTCTGAGGTGACCATTTTTGTATGTAGAGATTGTTCCATAGAGGATATGTTTACTCTGTTTCATCGCTTTGCCTAGTGAAAAGCTGTAGCCTTTGAAACTGATGAAAACAAAATTTTTCAAATTTAAAAGTCAGCTTTTTGACGCTGTACAGCAAAGAAGCACCGTCACCAACAACAAGTGTGCGATATTTAAAGCTTTTTACCCAACACTATACTACACTGACACAATTCTGAAAAAAATCAGGTAACAACCTCCTTTATCACAAAAGTGTTAATTCTATACAAAGAAGTAATTAATGGAAATATACTGCAGAGACTGCCATAAGACACTGTCTCTCGGTGGTGTAATCTGATGGCAGACTCCAGCACTGACTTTTCCTGCCCAGCGACTTGCCCTGCCCTTCTAATTGGCCTTTCTGAGCAGTCCACCAAATTGTGTGAGTTCTGGGAGTAATTAGGACGAGTAACACCACCGCACACTGAGGCCCATGGGCGCTGACATACCACCTCTCTCCTTCAACCTCTTACTTATTTATTTATCTATTTCTTATTTTGCAACAGCAAGAAATAAACTTATAACTCTGTAAGAACTCTCAACACAGACAACGTTAGAGTCATTGGGGTATTTTCATTTGGTTCGGTTTTATCACACCAAAGGTGCACTGTGTGTGTGTGTGTGTGTGTGTGTGTGTGTGTGTGTGTGTGTGTGCGTGCACGCTATTGTTTTTTTATATCCATCAAGAACAAAAGCAGTACCAAGTGCTACTGTACGTTTTCTGCTGACAGTGACAGATGCCAATCACAGCAGCTAGTTGTGCGCAGCGTGTTCTCTTAATATACCCACACTCTTTATGCCACCTCTCAAGAGGTCACCTAGACATTAGAAAAACGGGGTCAAAGATGAAATAAAGAAAGCACGGATGGAAATATGCTGCCACTGCTGTCGGCTAATATAATAAACATTTCCCTGTCACGTAAGCACACTCGGCTCATTAAAATGTTTGTCTCTCTTCAATGACATAAAATGTCATGTGTAATAATAGCTGAAGGTCTAATTGATAGAGCAAGATGTCATGCACGTAATGCAAACAATGCCGTGGCACTGGGCAATTACTGCTACCGCATGGATTTCAATGGCTAGGGGAAATTTTTCAAATCACTTCCTGGTTGTAGCTGCTGTTGGTGTATGTCTGTTGTGCTACTGTGATGATGAACAGTGAACAGTAACCTCTGTTTCCCCTGTGTTTCTTGTCTTTGGTATGGACCACAGGGCAAAGAATGGGTCATGGGATTTGATATTGCCCACGATCACATCGCCTGAGCTCCTTTCAATCCACTGTTATTCTGTTTACTGTGTCCTCTGGACCACTACTAACATCTATGCCTTTTTTTCCCCCAACACACATGAACTAACTTTGCTGCAGGCAAACAGACACACACATCAGTAAAGATGGTCACAGAGGGGAAAAAAACACTCAGTCAAAACCCCTGCCAACAAAGAAATTTAGCTTGATAAACATTTTCAAGATTTTGTGTAAATTTTTCAATGTATAATTGTATATGTAATATTATATTAAGTATTTGAAATTATAACCATCAAGCTTCTGAAGATCATATTTACTGTGATCAGTTAAAAGTCCTGAGTTGGGTAACTGATTTGTAATTTTGCATTGATATTTATTTGATTTTTTTTTTTTTTGTCCTTTAAAGGGAAAAAAAAAAATTAACATATAGGTGGTAATACAGCATAAATGAGAGATTACATGTTGTTATGATATTGTGCATGTAGCCAATGTAGGCTAATGTTGCATACATACACACGTGCGCGCACACAGACATTGTGGTTTATTAACCCAAGCTCACCTCACGTTGGTCCACTGGAGAGAAAAATCCCACAGATTTCATGTTGACCTCTACTTCTTGCTGCCTGCAGTCGTCCACAGCTTCCTTTCTCCATCACTGCTGCATTAGAAGACACACACACACACACACACACACACACACACACACACACAGGCAGGCACAGGCAGTGAGTATGTTTGCCAAGAGATAACCTTTACATGTTGAATAACTCTTCTTGAGCAAATCACACTTAACATGTTTCCACTAAGAAGAAAGGACAGAAAGCAAATGTGCAGTTATATGGTAGAGGAAGGAAACAGAGTTAGCATTTCACATATAAGTTTACTTGCAGGAATTCAAATTGGCAATAACTTTGTGCAAATGTCGTCTCAACCTTTACACTTTGCCACAAATAGCAAGTCAAACTTGGGACCTTTACAGCACATGAGCAGCTGGTTTATAGATCATTTGAAGGTCATGGAAGGTGTGCTTTTTCATACTTCAAAATGTTACGAAACTTTGTTTTAAATGTTAACTTAGGTGTATAAAATTGAATTAGTGACATATAGATACTTAAATATCTCATCTAAAACTGAAATAATTTTGGTAGTGAGGTGGTAAAGTCTGTCAGATTAATTCTGGTTCGTGCAAACAGTGTTTCAGCAGCCATGTTGTTGAACCCAACCACCTTTGACCTCTGTCTCCTCTAACTAGAGAGTGAACGGGTCAAGTGTCAAATGTCAACGCTAAGGACAAGTCCATTCGAGGTCAAGGGTAACCATTATAGATTGTAACAGTTTATGGTTAGTTTGACATCTAATTGACCTCAAATGACAATGCGCCAAACTTGAATGTAGCCTTAAAATTTCATTTTTTAAATCATTTTGATTCTTTATCCCTGAAAATAGCAGTGACTGCTGACATTTTCCATGTGAAAATGCATTTAAAAAACCCATTCCAACCCAAACACACACATATATATATATATATATATATATATATATATTTATGTGTTGTAATTGAACATGAATGACAAAAAGGTTTGACATTACAAAGAACATTCTTTTAGTTTTTTGTTTCTTTTTTCTGTAGATTTGTACAGATGCAATTGTTTTTTGATGTGGCTGTTGACTCATATACAGTTTGTAGTGTATGTGCTGGATTTCTTTCTTCTGGATTTCGTTCTTCTGGATTTCTTTCCTGTTGAGTTCCTATGTGATTGTGAGCCTCTTCTAGCATGTCAATATCAAACTGACAGATGCCACATTTTATCAGAGCTCCGTATCAAAGTAGCACACGTACACACACACAAACACACACACACACACACACACACACACACACACACACACTTGCTCTTACACTGACACTTACATGGTCAGGATGTTGCGTGGCAATCATCAATAAAACAACCACACAAGATTCTTGTGATTTAATTCTTTATTTTATTTATGATTTTATTTTATCCAATACAAACTACAAAAATATAAAAATGCATCAAAGTCAAAAAATCCTGAAAAAAGATTGAATGAATGTAAGACACCCATAGTCCACATATTCTATTACCTTACACTTCAGGAAAACATCGGAAGAACCAATAAAAACAATTAGGGTATCTTGATACAGGGTATGTTCTCATATTCCCCATTGCAATGTTCTACACAGTGAGAGTGTCTTGTGGTTGTGTGGCAAACCAATGTGTGTGTGTTTCTAGCCCTACGGCACGGTTTAGGGTAACTATACAGCACTCCCCCTCCACCTTCACCTCGTTCCCTTTGCGGCTTGTGTGGCTTGTCTCATCCCATCTCCCTCCTGCTCCTCTATCTTCCTCCTCCGCTTCACTACCCCCTCTCCCCACCGCTACTCTGCTTTTAGCCTACACGTGTGTGTGTATAGGGTGGGTGGGGGTGGTGGGTTACACTGGCGACAACAGTGCCAAGACTCAACCCCTCATTTCTCTACAGCAGCAGTGTGGTGATGCAGAGGATGCTAAATCTTATGCAAATTGCATATGTATACATATCACACACACACACACACACACACACACACACACACACACACACACACACACCCATGCAACATAAGATAACATAAAGCGGAACACACACATGACCTACAAGGATTATTATTAGAGTTTAAAAATAGAAATGATGTGCTAGAGAGTTGCACTGATTTGAAATGTAGGAGAGCAAAAATTAAAATGGGACTACATTTATCTTGACTTGAGGGATGCAACACTGCACTGACTTTGCCTTTCTCACATTGTGTGACTCCTCACTAACTGCACCTACCTACTGTATATGACAAAAAGAAGTAGTCACAGAACAAAAGCATTTCCTTTACGAGAGGTGTGTCTATTCTCCACCCCGGTGGTTTACAGTGTTTCATTATCCAAAGTCGAGGTCTGCTTTGCCACCCAGCTCCCCCATGCTGCCTGTCTCATTTCCTACCGGTAACAATCCATTAGCTAACGCCAGGCTCAAACACGCAGCCATTTAATTATTCTCACTTCTTTGGCAGCACGCTGGGGCGTACCACTCATCAGAGGGAACAGGGAGGTAGCGAAAGAGACCAGCTGATATTGTATACATACTTTATGCATGTAAAATGGGACAACGGGCTGACTATGCAAGGAGACGCCTCTCACACAGATGTAATTTCCACGTACCCATCCACACATTTTTGAGTCTATAAAAATGACGACTTCCAGATGAATCTGTACACTGCAATATACAGAAATACATTTACACATCAACAACCAATTTAAACCAAAACTCTAATTGTGACAATTGGTAAACCGCATATATCCGTGTGTGTGTGTGTGTGTGTTTGTGTGGATGCACGAAAAATGGGGATGTTGTGTGGTATAATTCATCTTGAATAATTTCCTGCACATTCTTCTTCATGCTTTGCCTCAGGAGCACTTCAGGATGAAAGGGAATGCTAATGCTGTGTCTGTATGCTGCTCGTGCGTATGCCGCCTCACTAAGTACATTTATGATAATTAACAGATAGGAGAGGTCATCTAAAGCGTGTGTATGTGACAGTGCGAGTGAGTAAAAGAGAAGACAGAAAATGATAGGGACAACAGTGTGGCATGATTTACATAAATTGGCAATATTGCCATCAACCTCCTTTCTTCACTCTACAGCATCTGTATTCTCATTTTTCGATGTAGCCATTTAAAGAAAGGTATCATCTGCACTCTGGCAAAAAGTTTTATCAGTTGCTGTTGACAAAAGGTAAAATTCTGCACCTTTATTCTTAAAGTACAGGTAAGTTATACTTATACATTTGTTAATCTATACAAAATTCTGCCTTTTATTTCTTTGACATCCGCAACTTAACTGTTGTGAGCTTTTGTTGAAAGTAAGTACAGTCAAATAATTTAATTGACTGTCTGACACAGTAAATAAACACAGCAAAGACATATAATTTGAAATACTATCCAATATCATGTGCAATTGATGCTCGGTGTGACCTATTACAATGCTCAACCCAGTAAAAACCAACAATATATTGTTTTTTTAGCTGATAATACGTAAAATGGTGTAATGAAATCTTCAATTAGCAAATACCAGTTTAGTAATAGCCACGGTGCTAATGTTAGCGCTCCTACCCAATAAACGCCCCGTGATAGAAAGCTAAATGCAGGCCGCTCTCGTCGGTGACAGTAATCGAGGGAATTAATACATGCAAATGAAATACTCAGCATGCATAGCTGCTGTTGACAGTAACTGAATAATTGACTTTCAGAGTGTGTTCTTGTCTACAGATCGCGCAGAAATTTGTATGCATTAATGTGTATGCGTGCGCGTGTCTATGCCAGCGGACATTTTAAGTCTACCCTCCTCACACTCTCACTACTGCCAAACGCCTTAAGATGGTGGCACCTTGAGGCAGAGAGAGACACTCGTAGAGAAAGCCAACCTCCTCCTGCCTTTCCCCCTTCTTCCACCTCGGGTCCTCACGACAACACAGGACAGGCCCCCCTTCCTAACCCTTAGTCCCCTAATAAATATTTAATTCGCCCCTCTCTAATAAGGATATTAGGCGAGTACACCCCAGACCTGGCATATATGCATGAGTCCTTTCTCATCAAATTTACATAAAAGGGCCAGATGCTAATGCGAGCGTAGCAACTACTGCTCACTATTCTATACGCGCTGGTACTAGCTCCCTAGTTCGAGAGCCCATATAATTTAATTGCCGAACAGCATATATTTTTCAAATCGTTCGCCGCATTCAAATTGCATCTAGGCCTCAATACCATGCCTTACAAAGAAATGGGCATATTTTAATTGTAGTGGCGGCACATCTACAGTATTTATGCTTTTTTAATGCTTTCTGAGGTCCACCCCCTTTTATGAACCCTCTCATAATACAGCACTTATGAATAATATGGATAATATGGATCCTGGACATACATGCAATGTATGGAATATAAAAAAATAACATCCTGACCACTTAAATTTAGACTATAGCATGTAGCATGTTCAGAGCGAGTACCACAATGTTTGTAATTAATAGAGAATGAATAATGCAGTGACACGAAATATATTATTTACACCCTTTCATCTTCGAGGAAGATTCAAAGCATTTTTCAGATGCAATTATACTAATTTATTTATAGTGGGTAGTATTTGCATAATCAAAAGCCAGCGGAGCACAGATATCCCAGAGGCCCGGCTGACAGCCAGCTTTAGACATGTAGAGCAAAAATAGCATTTATGTACACGGGACCTATTGTGCACTGCTGCTGCCACATCTCCACCTAACCATGAAGTATACTGTACTGACTGTGGGCATTATTATCATTTATAATATATGTACAAAGTGTACAATTTGACATTTGTACCTTATTCCTTCTACAAGTTTTGCTGTTTGATTTTGTATCAAAATAAAAACAATATATGTTGACTGCTCCTCAAATGATAATTTATATTTGTCCATCATTGCAGCAACAATTAAAATCTTAAATTTTAGGGAAATACCAACATCATTATCAGCTCAGAACAATGAGGTTGATAATAATCTGTAGTCACTGAGATACAATAACCACTATATTACTGTAATAATGTCTGTAGCTTATCATGAATTATATATTTAAATCTGTGTATCTCCAATAAAATTTTCCAAACAGGGATCACGTTCTATGATCACTGCTAAAATATTAGAGATATACAGTGAGTTGCTGTGGCAGACAAGCAAGCATATGGTTTTAGATTAATAAGAAAAAACTGGGCAAAACATTAAGCACTTAGACTAAGCTGTTAGCAATAGCAATTTGGGGTCAGCTTAATAGATAATTAAGGAAATGACAAAAGGCTAACTACATTTCCTGAGTTTCATAAGATTACTGTTGGAGCATCTGTGTCATAAGAGTAAGGTTTCACTGACAAATTATCTGGCACACGCTTTGAATTCTTAGTTTTACTCGGTGGTGAAGCCGTAATTTTGTATTAATTGGTATTTGATTCCATGTGTCTTAACTACTAAACAGATGATTTTAAAACCACAAGAGCTGAAGAATCTCGACACACAAACAAAAAAGAAACAGATAAAAACAAGTCTACACCATACAGCCTTTCATACACTGTCACACTGTGTTACATATGAAGTAGATCTTTCACAATACATAACAGGGCAAGGTGTCCGTCTCTAACATGTCGGCCATGCATTTCCATGCAGTTAGTCAAAAGGGAAGGACCATACAGCGTGGCAGAGCACAGCATGCCCGCTGCTCCCCACAAGACGCTCAAGTGGCCATGCATGATGTCATTAAAAAGGGCCCAAGCATGACATTCCTGAGTGGATTATTGGCAAGTTATGGCTGGCTGGTCTGTTATACAGGGAAATCGATCAGAATCCAGTTAATTCGTAATGACACAATTAATGAAGCAATGACAATTGAGTGTTTGTGTGTCAGTATGTGTGTGCAAGACCAATATGTAACCTCAGACTTTTTATGTTTTTTCCTTACATGTCAACCACAGTGTTTGACTCTCACTGCTTATTAAGTAGCCAGATTAATATTATGACTACAATTTATAGAGAAAACTTAGGCAACTTAAACTAAATAAATTGGCCGAGGTGTGTGAGGCTACCTGACAGGAAACACATTTTGAAACTGAAATATGTTTCTACACTGACCCATGGTGACAGAGGGTTGGTGGCGTTGTAGTCTCTTGCATAGAGCTCTACTTACACACACACACACACACACACACACACAGAAACCAGGAACCTGTCCTGCATTGGCAGGGGCTGATGCTGCCATGCGCACGGTGATCTCACCTACCGTTGCCGTGGCGACACCAACCAGAGGGAAAAGCCTTGTTGTGTGTGCGCATGCGCGTGTGTGTGTGTGTGTGTGCCTGTGATTGTGACAGAAGCTAGAGCTGGAGGAAGGAGAAGGAGGAGGAGAAGGAGGAGGAGAAGGAGGGCCTGCAGGAATTCACATTGTGCCTGGCTTGTTTAAGGTTTATGCCTCATTCACTTACTACCTTTTACCAGGGGAAATACTGAACTGGCCCTTTCAATTATCAAGGCAATAAATTCAGCATGGCCGTGTCTTTAAAACAGCAGGCGAGCACTTTAATAGAGAAAGGGTCCAGTATATGGGAAGCTAAAGGACATATGTCAATTAATTTGCATAAGCTATAACATGAGACAAAGATAAACACGGGGGTGGGGGGGTACAGGATTATGCAGACATGCTCTAACACTGACAAGCGTACATTCATATGTAATCACATGTAAACACACATTCACGTAATTTTCACCACTATTGGCACAACACTACTTTTCTACATGGGCAAATAGCCAAGTGAAGCTGCCCTACTGCCAGCTGGTATTGTTGAATTCTATTAGTGATGAAGAGCTAACTCAGACTATAGGGGTCATCTGCTCATCAATGGGTGGCAGTGGCCTAGGCTTGCTCCACAGCCATGAATGCACTGAATTCATTACTCCTGGTGCACAGATGGTGTCTGGCCGCCTGTCTCAAGTTCAAGTTCATGTCCAGGAGACACACACACACACACACACACACAGAAAGAGAGAGACATGGCCCAAGCCAGACAGACAGACGTTGTTGACTGAGACACAGCTATTGTTCCCTTTCATTAACATGATGTAGTAGCCTCACTAGCTATCCGAGACGCCTACGTCAGTTAATTGCGGAGCCAAATGCACAGGGAAAAACATACACACATGCAAACATAGACATAGATGCATTGATGCACATGGAGCCTCTCGCCCCATCGCAAGTCTCAGCAGCATGAACATTGCACTGCATTTCTGCATGAAATAGTTTGGACGGTAGCTGGCTAATACATTAGATGATGTTTCATGGTAGCTTAGAGTATGACAGCTTTTCCTATTGAAAAATAAGCCATATATCTCACCACTTTGTTATTGAGGGAAGGCCGGAATGAGCGACAAAAAAAAATACAGCCGTGCAACACATATATTAACAAATGGCACCTGTGTGACGACTATATTCACATCCTTTGTCTGGCGCGGAAATTACCCTGAGCCGACACACATTATAAACCTGCTACTGCACCTGCCATACACAGCACAGAAGCACAGAGGAGGCACATGAAACCCCTGGGCACGCGCACATAAAATATGCTGATTGCCCATCCAATGAATATGAAAACCCCTTCCATGGTCGCCATGGTTTTGTTACTCAACAAATCACGTGACAACAATAGCTGTGGCGGACTGTATGTGTGTGAGCACAGAAGGAGGGCACAGACAAGCGCATATTCCCCATTTACTAAAGAGAAGGAAAGGGGACTGCCACCATCCATTTCCACCATTTCTGCGCCATCTTTACGTGCATAGTCAAATCATCCTCTTTCTTCACACACACACACAGACATATATATATATATATATATATATATATATATATATATATATATATGTGTGTGTGTGTGTGTGTGTGTGTGTATATATATATATATATATATATATATATATATATATGAGTGTGTGTGTGTGTGTGTGTGTGTGTGATTCTTTTCTCCTTGCCTTTTAAGCTATATTCTTGTGTGGCAGGAACATTAAAATAATATAAAAGCATACTTTTGGCAGGAAACACTACTCATCCACCTTTACACTATCAGGTAAATGTGAAATTTAGATATGAAGGATGCATCATCATCATCACACATAGAGAATACAGTTCATTATTTTGAGGACTCGTGGCAGCAGTGGTTATCAGTCGTTCAAAAGAAAAAAAAAGCATTAATGTGAACCAAATTGGTGAGATTTGCTCAATCTCCAGAGACGGGCTGTAAAGGCTGTGCAAACCGCTACCAACCCATACTGCATCTCTCCTCCACACAGTCCAGGAAAACTGAAAGTGGTGGCTGAGGAGGGAGATGCATGCAAGTGTGATTGGCAGCTGTTTGAGACATGTGATACTGCTCTCTCCTGGTAACACTACATCCCAGCATTGCACTGCATACTCTATTGACTATGTGGACCGTGTTTGTTTGAAGCATTGAAGGATGGACCTAGAGGTTACTATTGAGGCATGAATAAATCCAGTAGAGATCCTAGTTCATCTTTTGCATACTGACATTATCCTCTTGGCTTGAAACGAGATATTCAAGCTGATGAATATAGATTTAAATTTAAATATATGAGGGCACATTTTGTCTCAATTTCCTGGTTGAGTTAAAAAGTCATAAAAAGAGAAGTAAAAAAAAACACATTAGGTGTTAAGGAAGCATACTGGATGTGATACTGCAGAAAATTTGTTGAATGATATGAGACAGTGGCTTGGTTACAGACCCTAAGTCTTTTTTCCTACTCTAGACTGACATTTAGTGTGGCCCCCAGACTTGAAAACAGTGTTCCCTTTCATAAAGCTAGACGACAATTTCAATCGACTTAACAGAGGACAATAAGACTTGTTTTATTCACTGCTGCTCAGCCCAAATTGTGTTCTCAAATTTTCTTTCGGGCAAACGACCTGGTATTGTATGCCGTCTTTGACAGGGGCTAGCAACGAGAGACACTAGTTTTGTCTGACGGTGTGAGAAAGTCAGCAAGAGACCTTTTCAGTAAAGACAGCGTTGAATTCAGCCACTGTGGCTCTGTTTAACACCGCACTTGAATAATCCTCTACTGCAAAATACCACATTTCTGAACATATGTTGAACTTGAACTATGACTCAATCAGATATTTTCAAATGGAAATTAAAAAGGCATACACACACCTTCAACAGGGACACAAGGAAGGTAAAATTAATTCTTCAAATTGCCCATGTCATTTCATAGATCAAGGCTGTGGTTTACACTGGAAACAGACTCATCTGATACATCCAGTATTTGACAAGTGGACAGCATTCACTTCAAGCTGTGTGTGTATGGGTTGAAAATCTGCTAAACTTATTTTACATTCTTATTTTATTTATTTATTTATTTGGTTCCTACAGACTACATATGTTGTAATTTAATATATTCTAATACCTAAGAAAGACCTTGTATTATAATATGTGTCAGTATATTTGACTTCTGGTTTTGTCTTTAAAATACTGATCAAATGTTTAGTGTCTCATCTCACAATTTCGCACGGCATATAGTCTACTGATAAAATACTAGTAACGTGTTTCTTTTTGCAGCCTCCGTTCACGGTCAAGTTCAAACACAAACAATGCACCGTGATGTCACCTATTCAAATGGCTCAGACTTCTTTATGCAACATTATCTGCGCTATTACTAATTCTCAGGAGAAGTACAACGCCTGGATCCGCGCGCTCAAGTGGGACCATGCAGGATTACAGAGTAACAGCACATCCCTTTCAAATTCATAAACCCGCATAGTTTTAAGATAATGACCCAAAGTCCTCATTATCAGTACAATTGGCGAGACATTACGCATTCAAGACCGTTACTACTCCAAGTTTAGGAGCGCAGCGTCGGCTGGGGCTGGGAAACGTCGCCTCTTTCTTTGGGGATGCAGATGAGTCTGGTGCACTTGACGTCTTTTCATGACCCCTGTCGCCCCCCTCCTCCTCCTCCCTCCCAGCCCCTCCAGGCCCTCACGGCGCTGTCTGTCATATTGGGCCTGGGCATGGCATTGCCACTTGCCCCACCGAGCGTGGGAATGGGATCGTCCAGTCGTTCACATCTCCTGCACTGCGGTTAACGGAATCAATTAAGCAGGCCCGACCCCCCCTCACCACTCACTCACTCACACACACACACACACACACACACACACACACCTCCCCAATCCCCTCATTCCCTCCCTCCTCTTCTCCTTCTTCTGCCACCTCCCTCCCTCTCCTAACCCCACTCCCCACCTCTCTCTCTCTCCATCTCTCTCTCCATTTTTTGTCAGTTCACTATACGTCCTAATTATTACTGTTTGGGATGCCAGCGCCGTTTCCTGGCCGAACTCGATCATGCTGAAAGGAAGCATGGAGGCGCACACGTGGGTTTTCTAAATGTCACTCTTTCATAGCCGTGAAACGCACGAGATTAGCCTATGTTTCAAATTTCATTCTGAGATTAAATAAAATTTAAACCATGCCTCATATTATATTACAGTATCAAATATACAACAAATATGAACATGCAATATCTGGCCTGAGGGGGAGGTTTGGTGCGCGCGTGTGTGTGTGAGAAAGAGAGAGAGAGAGAGTGTACATGTTTAAATGTGAATGAGTAAACGCGCACTTGTGTATGACAATAACCTACATCATGATTATGCTCCCTGAAAAGATTATTAGGTAAATTAAGGAGAGTGCACAAACAAACAAATAAATAAACAAACAAACATGCCCCTTCCTAGTGAAAATAAATAAACTCAAATGTAGACTGTGTGGGGAGGACATGGCAACATAAGTCAGAATGAAAAACAAAATAAAGTCAGGTAGATGAATAACATCTAATATCTCAGGTCCATGGAAAAATT
Organism: Polydactylus sextarius; assembly: GCA_016801845.1. NCBI lineage: Eukaryota > Metazoa > Chordata > Actinopteri > Polynemidae > Polydactylus > Polydactylus sextarius. Next base: position 9,319,527 of record CM028915.1, on the reverse strand, counting down.
GATAATAATGTCTCATGAGTCCTCCACAAGTCCTCGACGAGTCTGGAAGTAGTTTTTACTTTCGGTTATCTAGCTTTATGACGAGCAGAACACTCATACAGCTAGATAACCAAAGATAACAACCCACTTCCTAATCTTCAGCAATAATCCACATGTACATTTCCTCTTCTGGTCTCCAAGTTTCCATTTCACAAAACTCAAATATATTAAGCAAAAGTCCTTTCTCAAGTCAAACAGTGCTTTATATTCCTTATATTCCTTTTTTTGCCATTGAGGACCACTATTGCACAGCTTGAGCAGTTATACACCCGATGTAAAAAGGCGGCAATTCTTCTAAAAAAAAAAGGAAAAAGATTTATAATCCCAGTGTTAATGCCATATTCACTTGACATTAACCAATATTACTGAGTTGAAGCAGGCCTTGAAAATCGCGGGCAAGGTGCAGCCATCCTTGCACAGGGGCCCTAATTTGCAATGCAAATAGCTTCAATCCCACAAAAGGCTCTTTCGCCTCTATTAAGTCGTTGTGGCAGTAGCAATAGATATCCTGTGAGGCCGGCGGAGAAGAAACACGGCAGAGAAGGGGGGAAATCCGGTTTCCTGTGGAAAGTGCAATAACAGCACAGGGAATTACGACGCAAATGTTTCGGATTATGAAGACAGGATCTTGTTTTTTTCTTTCTTTTTTTTTTCTTTTTAGCCAAAGAGTGTCAAGTTGTCCGTTCACATCCAGAATGTACTTAAGGAGAGATAAAGCCGATGACTCTGAGCCAAAGGGTCCGTTCTGCAGGCTGCATGGTCGGTCGGTCTGAAAAGAGTGGGGGGAATAAGGGCCATCCCCAAAGGATAGGGGGCTGGGGGTGGCCAAAATATGGACCAACCCCGGTGAGGTCAAAGGCCTCGGACCACGACAATGTAACTGCGGTGATGTCACGAAAAAAATCGCAAATGCACCCTCCTATCCATGCACAATCTCCGTCCATTACACAGCGCGCGCTGGAATAAGTCCGCCTTGCGACGACTAGTCTGCACGCCTTCTCTCACACAGGGATGAAAATGGATGGCAGGGAGACCATATGTTTTTTTTTACACAGAATGAGCGCGATTCAACTGCTTTTAAGGGAAGATGCGATCACAAATGGCACCTATTAATCAATAAAAAAATAAAAAAAAAAACGAAACAACTTAATGGAGAGAGCATCCTGGAGCTGCCTTGAGCGCCAGCATCTTCTTCAGTCTATCTACCGTATAGGCGATGTTTTCCATTCGCGACAACACGCTACTGGCTCGCTTATTGCCCTGCTTCTCATACGAGGCACCACGGTAGGAGTTCAATTGCTCTCACGTAGTCGATTTTGCGTCGAAATCCTCACTGGCTTCGTGTGAGAGTGTGTCTTTTGTGTGTGTGTATGTGTGTGTCATCGTCGCATCCGAAGGATAGACTACAATGGTATTCAGGTAGGATGGCGATGTCGCCTCACGCGAAAAATAAAAGCCCCAGCGCTGCACCATGTGCGTGTGTTAACCCCCGTTTACTTTTTTTTTCTTCCTTCACAGATATATATGTGGTTAACCGATCGCTCGCCACAAATGGGTCAATATATAAGATCTTTGGAACTGAGTTAACAGTAACAGCCAGTAGAACATGTGATGGGTCATGCGCAGGAGCGTGCAACTGCAGGTTACCGAGTCAATTTATGGTGCTTTGTGCACAACTTTGATTCTATTCGGACCATAAAACACTCACATACTGAGGGTGGAAAAAAAGTTAGGATCTGACAGTGATTGGCTTAATTCATGCATGTATGCATGTGGATGAGAGCGCGTGCGTGTGTGTGTGCCTGCGTGTGCGCGCGCTACAGGAAAAGTGAATCGTGTAGTGATTCAACTTAACACCAAATTATTTGTCAATGTCATTATTAGCTCCTTTCTTTTTTTTCTTCCTTTCTCTGTTTCTCCTTTTTCTTCAGGTGTCCCATTCACTACAGTTATAAATCAAGTTTACTCTCCCTTCCTCGATGGGAGGGGCAAAGCAGAGGTGTTTTAATGAGCGAATGTAAGTCACAAGGCCTTTGCCTTTTCAATAAGGGTTTTCCATAAACACCAGTTTTTTCCCCTTAAAATCTTCCCACATGCAGCTACTGCGTCTCTTCCTACGATGTTTCAGTTGAGCTACCCCCTTTTTCCATATAACACATTCCACCTGCAAACATATGTCATAAGCCAGCAGCCTTTTCAATGTGTCCAAATGTCATTCGTGTCACGGAAAAGGAAAAAATGCACAAAATTCTCTCATTTGCGCACACATCGTCCACGTCCCTTTATTTCTTTGCTTCGCATCGCCAGTTTCCCACACGTCCACGATCCAGACGCGGATCAGATGAATGGTAAATTATCAGGCCAAGTTAATATTAACATCAATATTACGAGGCGCACCTCATTAGAGTAAAGGAGGCTTCAGAATAGGCCTCCCACTCAGAGGCCACACTTTAATTACTATCACGCCATTTAAAAAAAACTTACAACCTGCTGATCCTCTTAAAATTATAATACGCTATATTTCCGAGGGGTTAATGATTCAGTGCAGAGAAGCTAAAAAAAATATCAGAAGGTCACAATTCCTTTCGTATAAATAACTCTTTTATTTCAATAAACGGTGCTTTCGTGCGCGATGACACACTGATAAACACTGCAGTGACCGTTTTGTTTGTGACGATTTGGGTGACGCTATTCATTCAAAAAAATAAATAAAGTGAACTTTTAAAAACTTTTGTTTAAGCACGAGTGTACTGAAGAAAATATAATAAAGTCGCGATTTGCCTGTGATGTGTAGTGTGTTTCGTGTGTAAATGAGTCTGTCCATTTCTCTGAAATGATCTCAAACACTTCGCACCCGAAATCACACTTTTCACAACGTACCCACTTCACACCGACTCACACAGACAGTATGAGCGGTATTGAGATCCGCTGAATATATAGACCTATTTATAATAATAGTAATGATAATTTCAAGTCAACGCCAGTTTTAACAAGATGTGTTTTTATAACGCAATAGACGTTTCTTTAGGATTACGACCGGATAAACTCCAAAGTGGAGTTAAATCCAAAGAGCAAGAAAAAAAAGACAAAAAACACCTATAAGGTGTAAAACATTAAAGTCATGATCGTCAAAATATGTCATCAGATCTAATGTCAATTATAAAATAAGTCACCGGTCAGTTATGGCACGTATAGTGTCTTCTAACCAGTGCGCATTAATTCTAAAATGTGTGAGGAAACAGTCACAGTCACTAAGTTCACATTTCATTCTGAATACGTGGAATATCTCCACGAATCATCATATCCATATCAGCTCTTAAACAAAACCACACACATGCTATCTATCCATTATCGATATCTTCCTTTACATTTAACTTTTACGCGCAGGGAGACCTTTTTGCGCACACGGTTGCTTCTACGCAGCCCATTATAGCAGGCACAAGAAAAGTTGCACTTACTTCCTAAAGGTGAGTCAAATCACTGCAATCGATCAGAAAGCGTCCCAGGCAGGAGAAGAACAGCGGTGTTCAGTTGGGTCCGTTGTGTACCGCGACGTTGTATATGTTCCCCTCAAATATCCCAGCCGTATTATTTGGATGGGGGGGTCATCACAGACTTTAAAATTGCCGCTAACACACACACTGAGTAGCCTGCATTTGGCGTGCTACAGCTGCTCTGTGCAAAGCATGAGCATATCCCAAGCACATGATAGACGAAGAGAAAGAGAGGGGAGGGAGGGGAGACGGGGGTGGGGTGGGGGGTTTAGAGGGGGGTGGGGGAGGAGGGAGAGAGATGTAGGGAGAGAGACAACTTTCCCATAACGTCTACACCACCAAATAGAAAAGTGCATGCACAGTTGAGCTCTCAGAGTGTGCAAGTTTTTTTCTTTCTCTCTCTTCCTTGTTGGTGGTGGGGTGGGATGGAGGAGGGAGGGGGGTGATGATGATGATGATGAGGAGGGGAGGGGGGTGGAGGGAGGGGGTGGATGTAAAGTCCATCCTTCTGTGTGAGGAGAGGACGTGCTCTGAAATTCAAACAAGTTCCCTCGGTTCTTTTGTTGCACGCACGAACTGAGGCAGCATTGTTCACGGGTTTTGGCGTGGACCTCTCCCTCCTCTTCCCACCACCACCCTCACCCCCACCACCACCACCACCGCCGCTCCCCCCTCCACCCTGACCAGGTTACGAAGTGAGCCTCGCAGTTGGGGTGGTAATGAATTTGCTGCAGGCGCTTCGCTAACACGTTTTGACAAACGGAACGCATTTACCGGTTTCCAGACAGAGGGGGGAAATGATTTGCTACACGCAATTCCCAAACTAAGTCTAGAATGAGGTCAATAATAAAAAGAAAAGGGATGAAAAACACAGTAAGCTACGTTAAACTTCACTCCAAACGCTTTGATTGTATTCTCTGTACAGTATAGGCCTATACCCAGAACCACTCATGAATTCACCTTGATCCCAGAAGTCTAATAAGAGGTAATCTTATAAGACTCACACACAGGCGCGTGCCCCCCCACCCCCCCACCCCCCAACCAACCCTCCCAAACTGGACACACACTCACTAACACACACCACCGTATCAAAGAGAGAGAGGGGGAGAGGGGGTGAAGGGAAAAGGAAAGATGAGAGAAATTGTTCACACAAAAAAAGTTGAGGTGACCTACTTGTCACTAGCCTACCAGTATCCCGTGTCATCAGCTAATTCTCTTGGTGATGGCATACTGTGTGTGTGTGTGTGTGTGTGTGTGTGTGTGTGAGCGAGAGAGCGAGTGTGAGTGTGAGTGTGTTATAAAGGTTCACTTTTCTTCCTGCACAACAAGATATAATCTGCAGGAACACCACTTCTGTCTGTCTGTGACACACAAACATCAGTCTACCTTGCCCCTGTTATTTTCACGAGTCACAATATATGTGCACATTCTACAAAGTGTTATTTTTCCTGAATGTCTCGGAAAGAAAAGGGAAAAGAAAAAAAAGAAGCAAAATGTCAGACAAAATCATCATGTGACTAAAAAAAAAAGAAAAAGACAGCAAACGTTAAAGGAGTGCAAAAAACATCCTCTCTCATATTACACCCTCCCTAACACCCCCACACCCGCACCAACACCCCCCTTTTTGCCTAATTGCAGGCGTATCCATTACATTCAACCGGATTCACGTTTTAGTTTAACAGCGAGGGCACGTTCAATGACGTAGACAAGCATATCAGCTACGTGCAGCCATATTTAAATACATCAAGGCAATTAGCGCATCAAAATATGCAAATCCCGCTTACTACATAGTCCGCCCGGCCGCAGTCGGAGTAATTTCCCCCCAGCCAGTTCTTGGGTGTTTGATTGCCGTTTTTAAAGCCAACGCTGCCTTTGTTTGTTTGTTGTTGTTTTTTTTTTCCTTCCTCCAAGAGGCTTCGTGAACGGGACAGAAGGGAGACATGAAGAGAAGGGGAAACCGTGGCTCCTGCGTGGAAAACCGCCCATGCGTAATGAGACGACCCGCTCCACCATTCTCAATTCTCCGACGCCGTTGGCTCTGGTGTGCGTATCATTTTTAATATTGATGCATATTCAGTGGATAGATTTGCATTACACACATTATTTCGGCGTTTTTATAAATGTATACATATATGATTTTGCGTTTGGATAGATGTGCCTTTTTTCTTTATAGCGATGACAGTTATTACTTAAAATCTCCACATTTCATATTCAAATCGTAGGATAATGTGATAGAGAAAACAGAGACGCGGTCTCAACAATTAAGATTAGTTTTTAATATGAATGATGTAAATCGCCGACAGCCTTATATGAATACTCATATACAGCGTGCATGAACAAAGAGCTCCGTGGTGGAGCAAACAATAGAGCAGATTCAGATTCAGCACTGAGGAGGTGACACTTTTTAGATCGAGACGTTTTTGTGGCTCGCACAACGACAGTGACAGAGAACTAACAGGCTAACCAAAAAAGAAAAGAAAAAAAAAAAAAAAGAAAAGGAAGAAAAAAAAGTCGCCTGCCCAGTTTGTAAGAAATCCAGTGACGCAGCGCTGACATTTAGGCAACAATTGCTCAGACTGTCTCCTCCGCGTCCGTGCACGCGCGCACTGGTGGTGCTTTTTTGGCTCGAGCGCGCGCATGCAAGTGCAGTGCGCTTGGAGAAATATATATATATATATATATATATATATATATATATATATATATATATATATATATATATATATCACCCAATCTCCCTGTTATATGAAATAGAATAGAAGACACACTTTCCTGTTTAAGTTACTCTCGTTTTTTTTTTTTTTTTTTTTTTTTCAAAAAGTGCGCTGCGTGTTTGCACAGAAAGCAGCTCCTAAATCAAAAACGTCTCAACTTACCTCCGTTTAACAAAAATCCAATCACACTTCTGCTGCTGCTGAAGCTGAAGCTGAAGCTGAAGCTGAAGCTCTTCTTTACTCGCTGCTTGTTTACTTGCGACCTTTCTGTGAAGTTAGTGAGACGTTCATTTTTTGTCTTTTCTTAGAAGGTAAAACTTTGTGTTAGCAGTATGAAAGCAGATGCACTCCCTATAGGCTACTCCCCTCGTCATTGAACCTTGCTCTTAAACTGCTCGTGGCTCAACACCAGTGGTCAGAAGTGGCTCACGTAAAGATATTCAAAGCCACAGGAGTTCCGTTACCCCACCTATGCTGGGCTCCCCCACATTCAAGTTGTAAGACTAATATTTACTCATTACTTGCTGGAAAATATTAGATTATTATGTGACTTGACGCTATAGGTTTCTCTATAGGAGCTCACATATACCACTTATCTTCTCCTTTAGGTATTGAACATTTTTATTCTCCAAAAAATACTAACATTACACACACACACCTTCCATAGTATTAATAAAGAAAATAAAGATAACACATCTCTTAAATACATATCGAGGAGTAAAGTGTGTTTAGTGTTAAAAAAAAAAAAAACTATAATTCTGCTTGTAAGGTTTAATTTTTGTTGTTTTTTTTTTACTCGCAGGTCAATGCGACATGTTGAGTGTAATATACTAACTAAAAGAGTCCAGAATGAGCAATTCGTTAATGTCACTTCCTCATGGCAAAGACAGATCAGCAGGGTAAATCACATGAGGTGATTCATGCTTATTTATTTATTTATTTATTAAACTGTATCTTATAAATATACATGTATATGAACCGTGCATATCCAGAGTCAGTAATGGGCACGGAGGAGGACAGTATTAGTCCGATCATCATCTAAAACAAGTGAAGCAATAAGACAGAAAACAATCACAGACACCGGGTTATCTGCTGTTGCGCCTTATACAATAACCTCGTTACATTGAAAATAATGGTGATCAGTTATTATACAGCAGTCAGAGCGCGTGTTCAAGTAAAGTAAAGAGAGAGGGGTGGGGTGGGGGGGCAACAGTTAAATAGAAAAGACAAAAAGACAAGACGATGTGGCTGAAAAACAGAGACAAATATAATAAAATTGCTCGTGCTCGTTTATGTTTGTTGTATGTTTGTGAGTCAACAGAATTCGTCAATGAACATTTTTTAATTAAATATTTTAAACGTAGGCCATAATGTCCTTTAAAAAAATCACCAGTGAGTCAAAAATCTTATTTTAAAAAAAAACGCATCGTTCTGATTTAAATCCAAGCAGCAGGAAATGATACTTGATACAACAGAATGTAATAAGAAACAAGCCAAGGTGGAACTAGAAACAGGTTTTTCTAAGTGGGGTAATGAAACAAAGAACCAGCTTTTTTTCTTCTTCTTCAGCTGCATACCTCTAGTTGGAAACGTTTCACTAATGTAACCTGACCTCCACTTCAGTAACATTATTATTATTATTATTATTATTATTATTATGTCACCAGTATTGTTTTTTTTTAACATTACTTTATATCTCAGAGCTTTATATCCCCCTTTTTAAAACAGGATCGTGAATGAGTTGATGTTAAAAGTTGACAGTCGTGACTGCAGCCTCGCCTAGAAAAACAACAGGAACAAAAACAAAATATTGGTGAAGCGTTTAGTAGATTATATTTGATTGATTTCTTTAAAGGTCTGCTCGATCTTCATGAATTGCTTTGGAGACTGAGTGAGGGTGAGGATGAGGATGAGGATGACGATGAGGAGGATGAAGGGTAGCAGAGTGTGGACTAGGTGACTAAATGGTGACATCTAGCGGTGATTCGTGAGAATGTAAGAGGATGGAAATTATACGACCTGGATCGACGGTCAGTGGAGTTGATGCAGGCCCACAGCTGCTATTTAGTTTCCTCACGTCACACCTCGACTGGAAATACAGTTCAATTAAAATATATAAATAGATAAAATAGAATAAAAATAAATCCTAAAGTCTCATAGCCAAGATGTTTCTAAAATTGTACTGAAATGACTTCACAGATGCGGAATTCGTCAAATCAAACTGGACTGAAAATGAAACTTCCTACTGTTAAAACTGTTTCCACTAACGCTGCTCTTTGATCTATTCTCTTAATATTTTTATCCTTCGTTTGCTTCCTATGTTGATCTTTCAGGAAGTGATCGATCAGAGTGAATCAAATTGTTCTCCAGCTCAAACGCTGACGTGTTTTGCATCAGTTTGACCTTTTGAGAAACTGTTGAGAAGTGTTGTCACTATCGATTATTCCTGACAGATAATAAATGATATTGTGAATGTGTGCGTGTGTGTGTGTGTGCGTGTGTGTGTGTGTGTGTGACTTTATATATAAAGCTCGCACAATCACCGCAGGCTACTTGGAATTAACCCTTCAGATTCACTGTAAAAACGGCTGCAGGCTTGATGTAATGAAGCAACAGAGGAGGCTTCATGGAGTGCAGCCTAATTAAAACCTGGCGAGAAAAAAAAACGCAGTTAACCACAAGACATCTTAGAAGAATTCAAATATAACTCGCAGCAGGAATGCGTTTCAGATAAAAAAAAAAAATACTAGAAATTTTAAAACTCGCAGTTTATCTACACACACACTCTCTCTGATCTTTAACTGAATATTGAACCATTCTAATCCAACAAAGAGGAGATGCCGTTACAGCAGAGACATAAGATGTAAACTGAAGTTTTAAGTTAAATTAAAATACAACGCTCGGTTATAGACCCTTTTTAATTATGAATCATTCGTTATCTTTGTGCACGTGCAGCTGAAACAAAAATGAAGTTGTTGCGTTTTTAAAACTTATCAGATCAGTTTTTTGTTGTATTATATTTTACATCTACGTTTAAATGTTTTTTTAGAAAGAAACGGCTCTAATTAATTAAAGTTACAACTAAAGTAATATATATATATATATATATATATATATCACTAATTTCTGTTTTTTTTACAAGATGGAAAATCAAATCACTACATTGAATTATTGAGTTATTGGATGGATGTATAACTGCACTGTATTGTTATTAATATATATATACACACACACACACACACACACACACACACACACACACACTATGGTTAGAAAAGAGACATATAAAGACGATAAATGTAAAATGAAATGTTTCAACTGACTTCAAACTGCTGTGACCCTTTTATTTTATTTTATTTTTCTATTTTTGTTTTCTTTTTTAAAAATCGTTTAATTCAATTGAGATGATTGATTAGAATTAAAGAAGGCGCGTGGTTCCTTCTGTTGAATCAAAATAATAATAATAATGATAATAAATAAACCTGGGCCTGTGTGTCGCCTCTTCACTTCAAACTCGTTTTGTTTTCTCAAGAGTCAGCCTCTGGTAAGAAAAGAGTGTTTTAGTTTTTCTATAACGCTATTACATTTTCCCCTAACGAAAAAACGAGAAAAGACAAGAAAAGAAAAATCATAGGAATTATTGGCTACATTTATATTATATTAAAGAAAAGAAGAAAAAAACGAGTTGCCATATGGGTTACATTAGGAAACGAAAAGCTCACTGTCAATTTGAAATCATTTTTGAATATTTTGTTTGTTTATTTTTATCTTTAACCATCAAAAGTGAGAGGTGCAATCAAATAAAACACGTTATCTGTGTGATTTTTGACGTAAATAAACGCACATGTAGTAATGTATAAATGAACAGAGAAACATAAAGGCCTACTGCTACAGACGCATCAGCACCGCAGTTTGGGGGTTGAGTCTAATTTCTTTTTTCTTTTTCTTCTTCTTTTTTTTTTTTTTTTTTTTGATCACTGTTTGAAGCCTTAATTGTAATTACACCGTCATAACCTAATACATGTATACATTTCTTACTCATTAGTGTATTTCCAGGGGACAGAAATGACGTCATTATGACATAAAACGCACGAGAGAAAAAAAGTGAAGAAAAAGAGAGTTTTTAGTGAATGAGCTCATCTTTGTTCTCTTTTTGAAGAGTGAATGAACGAATGAATGAACGAATGGCACCAATAGGACTACAGCCGGTGTGTGTGTGTGTGTGTGTGTGTGGGGTAGGGGGGGGTCCCCCCACACACACACACACACACACATCCTCTTATTTGTGACAGGAGCAGATCACTTTGTTTAGATTAATTTATTAACATATGTTTTCCACTGTGATTCAAAGCACCAGTGCACTCTCTCTATATATCTGTTTCTGTAACATAATGTACCATCAGAGAGAGAGATGATGATGCCACTGTAATCTTAAGTGAGATAAACTTTGGCTTTAAATGTCAAATAAATGCCTGGTGCATGAATATTTATGTTAAAATGTCAAGATTTGTTTTCATGTACACAAGAAAGAAGGAAATGAGAAAATGATGTCATTGTCATTTGTCTTGAAAGTGAAGCTGCTGTTGCACCATGCACTGACTTTCCTTTCATGGAATGATTTTGTGTCTTTTTTTTTTTTTTATCTTTCTTTTGAGGTCTACACAGTATATGAAAAAATAAGCACTGTTTTTGGGATGCATGCAGAAACAAGTCAAACACAATGAAATCACACCAAGTCACATCAGGATAACTAAGAAAGCCAGTAACTTTACTGAAATCTCTGCAAAATACAAATAGCCTTTTTTTTTTCCTCAGCAGAGGAGACTTTTTTATTTCATTCCCATACGTTTTCACTACATACAGCTGAATCAAGTCCCTTGAGTTACAGAGATGTGGATTTAATTTAATACCATCTTAGTCTTAAGTGGCGACAAAGGCCAGCTTATGCCGCTAAAAAGCCGCTCTTGCGTTCCAGAAAACATTAGTTCCAAACCTTCCCCATTTTCAGGTTTATACAAGCTACATTGATACTACAAACTGACTTTTTTTTTTTTTTTTTGGAAAAAAAAAAAGCATGTTAACACATTACTCTTTTTTTTTTTTAATTTCCTTTTTCAACTTTTGAATACAACTTAAATAAACCACAAACATGGGTGGAGCAACAAAGAATCCCATGTGAATATCGGGACCTTAAGCAACGGTATGTTACTACTCATTGGCTGTACAAGGTGTATGGTCTCCCCATTTGCACTGCAAGTGACTTTTCAAAACATCAGCTGAGGTACTGCTTGGGTCAAATTTGAGGTACCAACATTTACGTCTTACTATAATAAGAATAAGAATAATAATAATGATGATGACAGAGAACAACTGATCAACAGATGATGAAAAAGAATGGCTTCAATTTAAACAAAACACAAAAATAAAATAATAATAATAATAATAATAATAATAATAATAATAATTAAAAAGAAAAAAAAACACAAAGATATAAAGACAAGTTTTCTCTTCATGTCTTTGGTTATTGTCAAAAACTACATCAGGACATGTTGGCATTATTCAATCATAAGTGTGTAATGTGCTTTGATTCTGTTAATTCAAAGCGAAATGACTAATTGTACATTTCGTGTGTGTTTGTGTGTGTGTAGAACCTTTTCAATGCAATGCACAGGGAGACAAAGGAGCAACAGAACAAGTAAATGGCTGTGCTTTGTATCGACAGTGCAGTTTGATAACTGAAGCTAAACGTTTGACTGGAAATTGAAATGTGAAACCAATTGTACATTTGAGCAAATTCTTTTATTGTGTTGTTTCAATGCTTGCAAAAAACCATAAATGAATGTGAAAATAAAAGTTGTTTACAACACAGAAATGCCACTGGCTTTGGTTTCTCCACACTTATGCTGCCTGAAACATCATGTATCATATATTTTTTTTTTCTCATCCTTTTTGTATTGAATTTAAAAAAGAAGAAGAAACACCATTATAGAGGCTCTGCCCCTGTTTTGACTACACAGACTGTATACAGTAACAACAAAGTGAACCTGCATGAAATATGCACATAGAAATATCATAACACCTAAGTGACAGCAGATACGGGAGTGGGAGGCAGAGAGATATGTGGCTAGTTTCATTGTTTAAAAAAGAGAAAAAATCAAAACAGCTATTTATCTAAAATAAACAATTGTGCTTCTCCCATACCAGCATGATCAATCTGTCCTTGTGTATCTGACGCCGAACTGTCAGTGACATGTGGTAAATGATGTGGAACCCTGTTTTTTGAAGAGTGGAACATGAGGAGTCACAGGATGACACAGAATCAAATTAGGTTCCCGATATGATTATGGATAATTAATCACAATGCACTTGCAAAAATTATATTACATAAATATGATTCGAAAGAAAATTGTACAGATTGGGTCTCAGGGCTTCTATGACATCCTGAACACAAGCTATGAAGATTTGAAGTGGAACAGAAAATCAGTAACATCAAAGATGAGATTAACTATATTAAATTACATCATTAAGGTAAAGAATGAAATGCGTGATGCATAAAAATGCATCGAGACGTGGACTTGAGGGGTCAGTTATATTTCCTCATCAGTGTGACAATCTTGTGTCAGCGTTTTGTTTCTGTCATCCCCAGTTCCAGTCTTTTTTATGACATTTTCCACTAACAGGTTGTTTGTCAGCATTCAGGCCTGTCTTTTTCTCCGTCACACAAACCCTGGCAATGCTTTCCAGCTGGTTTTTTTAAGGTTAGACTAAATACAACCCCGAACAGCACTGTTCAGGGCTCAAATCAAACAAACCAGACAACATGTGCAACTGCACATAGAAACTCCACTAAGAAACCAACAAAAAAATCATTATTATATATATTTATATATTAGAAAGCTATACACAAGCATGTTAATTTCACAGATTTTTTTAAAAGATTCTTAATATTACCATTATTATATATAATTAGAAATACACGTTTAAAAACAAACCTCTACAAAGATAAAACAGTTCAGCAAAGCATTGGATCTCAGTCTGTTTTCATGGCTTAGGGCTTTGAAGCCCTGACATTTCCCCCTCTGGGTGAACTATCCATCTCTTATTAGCAAAGCTATCAAAAAACACATTCTGGCTTATAGAAACTACAAAAAGCCACAAAAATGCTTTGCATTGTATTCCTTTCATATGAAAATATAAGCAAGTGTATCGTACAATTGTTTTTTATTTTTTCCTTTTTTTGTTTTTTTGTTTATTAATACTGAATAGTTAATACTAGATCCAGAGTTTTTTTTTTTTTTTTTCTTGATTACACTCGTGTAAGCTCTTAGATCCGAGAGGTGGCCCTCGCTCGGCTCCGTTCTTTAAGGGGAGCGCTAAAATCGTCGAAAGGTTCCACACATCTAGTATCAGATTTTGACCTGTTTACCTGTACAATCCTTCAAATGTTGCATAATAGCTTTTCATTTAGTGAGTAAATAAATCTTGTAATGTCTGGCAACTTTTTTTTTTCTTTTTTTTTCTTTTTTCTGTTGTGACCCCTGCCCTTCCCCCCTTGACCCTCTATTTACATAAATACGTTGAACCTGCAACATGACATCATCTAATGTTAACACACATTTTTGCAAGGGAGAACTGCAGAGAAGGTATATAGCAATGAAACTGACACTGTACACATGTATTGTTTGTCCAACTCAAGTGCTAAGGTGTTTTCCACTGGACACACTCACGCTCATGTTAATGTTTTTTTTTTTGTTTTTGTTTTGTTTTCTTTTTTTTTTTGTCTCTAGTCACTGATATATCGCTGAGGCAAATTGTAAGTACGTTTTATGAAACAGAGTACCTGACTATTTTTTTTTTGTTTATTTGTTGATATGCATATATGTACACATACACACACGTGTAAAGATATATGCATACGTGAGTCTTTTTATCCACACACAATACAATTTATGCATAGTTCCCCAACAAAAATACCCCCTGATCCCATCCCAATCAACACCCACCTCCCGATTCCCCCATTACAACACCCCACTGGTTTATATAATGTCAATATGTATAGCACACACACACACACACTCAGCAAAAAGAAAATAAAATAAAAAAAAAAAAGAAAAAAGAAATTACAAACAGATTTTTTGAAAAGGGTTGTCCCTTTTCTTTCCTTCAGCGTTAAGGAGATAAAAGGAGAGAGGCCATGGGGTTGGGTGGTGAGTGACTCGTGATATCGAGTGAGAGGAGGAAGAGGAGGGAGATGACTTGAGGAAGGGGGGGCATTGTAACGCTGCGTTGTCGGGGGCTCAGGGCAACTCAGGGCACTGCGGGGGAGACGACAGAGCTATCATGTCGCCCATCCTTCTGACAGGCGCACCCGTTTGATGGAGGGGCTCTCGCGTTCATCCAGGGCGGGCCGGGCCAGTCCCAGAGGTGAGTGGAACTCATTCCTGTGCTCATCACGGTCGCTGCCCTCGTGGGAGCTGCTACAGCTGCTCAGGCTATCAACAGGGGAGCGTCCCGAGTCCTGGCGGGACGAGGGGTTCTGAGGAGGCGGTACCCCACCGCCGTAGCCCCCCGGTGTGCTGCTGGTGCGATCTCTAGGAGGAGAAACAGGTTCGGACTTGATGTGCAGGCTTTGAGCAGAGGGCAGGGAGAGATTTGAACCCTGACATAAGTGAGAGCTAGAGCAATTTCTGTAGGAGGAAAGGAAACGCAAAGGGGTTACAGAGTTACAGAGCAAGAAACAAAGTGATTTTAAAGTCAGTCTGCCACACGCAAACATCATGTGCATGCAAGCACTCGTACGCTCATTCATCCTAAACAGGGAGGTGTCAAATTTGTGTTGGACCTTGAAAGTGAAGGTTGAAAATACTGAAGGACTCTTTAAGATTTCTGAGTGTGGCGTCTCGAAAATAAATAAATAAATGAATAAAAAATCTCATCATGCATTTCACAACAACACAACACCTCAAATTAAGTTCAGTATACTCACCCTAGCTGGCCGAGGGCTGAGTGCTGCATGTTCTGAAGGTGTTGCTGTTGCCACCCACTCATTGAGCCAAGGTGAAGTGAGCTGCCACTGTTGAAGCCAGACAGGGAGGACAGATCTGCACTATTCAGGGAATACTCTGTGTGGCGGAAAAAGAGAGAAGGAAATGTAGATTATTGGTTGTACAAAAAAAAAAGTTCCAAAAAAGTTGGAAATTGCTGCCGCTCTGTCAGTGAGTGTAAGAATAGCACCATCTGCTGTTCAAATGTTGCATAACGTTTAAAATTGGGAAAGATTTCCAGAGCCCCACATTTCATATACACCTAAACTGATTTAACACTTTTACTTGTGAACATCTAAAATGAAGCTTAAATTGTAGGATAACTTTGTTATTGTATGTGGAAAATGAAATATTTCATAATCTAAAACATACATGTTATATATCCCACATATATGTTTAGGGAGAAAAAAAATCCTGTGTAAACGGATAAGTAAGAATTCAATGAATAAAGATGACAAAGTTGACAAACTGTACGTACCAGTACCATAAGAAGTAGAGATGGCAGATGGGTAACCACCCATGCCTTGTCCTGGTAGAGTGGGAGTTGCTACTGATACGACTGGAGTGGCCAGTGACTGAGCAGACTGGGAGTTGTTTATTCTCTGGTTCTGTGATAGTGAGGATAAACACAGAGAAAAAGAAAAGAGAAAAAGAAAAGAACATGAAGTCAACTCGCAGACAAATCAAACAAACAAGCAAAAAAAAAAAAAAAAAAACTGCAAAGAAGAAAGTCGTTTTTTATTTTTTTTATTTCATTTTCTTTCTTTCTTTCACTCAACAGATGCTGAGAGAATGAATGTGATGCCAACTTCTGGGGAAATTAATCACTTGACATGCGGCATGGTTGAACCCTGCCAACCCTATCATTTACCACCCTTTCCGAGGGGCCCGCTGTCGCTATAGTAACACCATCAGTCTCCACAGCAACGCAGAGTAGCGACGGCAAGGGAGAGGCACTTTACTGTGGCAGAGGGGAGGGTTTGGCAGAATATAATAGAGGTTGGATGCAAAATGAAAAGTGTGCTGCTTTGTTGCCCCTTTATTTCTACATTCTGATTAATAAAAGGCATGAGCTGTACGCGTACGGTGTAACACTCTATACCCAGGCGTAAACATAAAAGGGAATAAAAGGAGGAGTGAAGAGACAAGGGCCGAGGCAAAAAGAGGCCAGGCTGCTTTTACTCCGACGCACCACTGGATGGCACTATGTACCCTCACAAAATGTCTCGCGAGGTGACATTGGCGCCTTCAGCACAGTCAGCAACAATAAAGGTGAAAGTTATTCTGGAGTCAGGAAGACTTTTCTCAAACATGCTGTATCTACTTTTGATAATCTCAGTACTGATAAGAAAAAAACTTTGAACTTAAATTATGAGGTTAGATGTTCAGATGACTGCACCACTCTCAGTTCTACAAGGAACATCACACTCTCCAGAATTATCTTAACCGGTTTCTGATTAGGAATCTCTTAAAAGTTTCAGATTCTTAAAACCCCTTAAGGGCAGTTTTGATTTCTAAATTTGAATGGCAGTCTGACTTACCAATAGCAGATCGACATCCTCAGACTGATGGCATTAAAGGGGAGGGCAATAAATTCACATTAGTGAGTGTCTTTGAAAGTATAGAAGTGCTGGTGGATCTAGAGATGGAGCTACTGTAGAACTGAGGCAACGGAAATAAAACTAATGTGAAAAGAGGAGGCTAAGAACTATGCTAACTTAAGACACTTTATTTGAAAGATGAAGGAAAGAAATAACAGGGCCTCTACTTTAAGCGCCAACATACGCAGACAGATACAGCAGGAAAAAAATAGATTTGAGAATATATCAGACTTGGGCAAAAGAAATTTTGACAAAAGGTTGTTGGTTTAAGAAGCTACCAAGGCACATGAGAAATAACAAAAATGTCATGTACCTAAAGTTAAGCTTATCACAAACCTAACCTCATCAACCCAAGTCTGATATGAGGAGATGAAAGCAGCGGAGAGGACATGAAAGGAAATAAACTATAGTAAACAAACCCAAGAGACTCCCCATAGATAGGAGGATGTACAATAAAGAAAGAGGGTGGGTGGGGGAAGGAAGAAGGGCGACATGAAAAGAGGAGCATAAAAAGATTACTCACGATGGAGGGCATGTTGTTCTTGGCGCCGGGAGGGATGAGCACACGTAGGTCAGGTTTGCGATTGTTCATGCCTAAGTTCATAGGTGGGGGAGACTTAGCTTGCATGTTCTTGTTCATGCCACCTGGAGAGACCAGCAGACCAGGTGAGTTGCGGTGGTTTCCATATCCATTTCCTGAGAGACAACAAAGGAAGGTTGGGGGAGAAAGAGGCAGAAAGATATTAAATACACCACTAGTCTTTAATAATGTTTGAACCAAAGACACAGCTACATGTTATTAAACCTGTTTCAAAAGTTTAATGAATCTTGGAAATCCTGCTGTCCATGACGGTGTGGCCTAATTAAGAACTACAGGAATCCATTTTCACCTTGTGCTCATTTTCAGTATTTCTGTCTCATCTCCACTTCCTGCGGTATAAATTGTATTAGCTCACCAGTCTGAGGAGACTTGTAAACGGAGTTTCATGAAAGCGGCGTTCTCGGGTGGAGCAGATACTCAAACAGACTACTGTTTTTTTGCCTTGACGATCACCACTGGCAGCCATACAATGAAGGCATCCACTTGAGAGGACCTCACCCTCCACCTCTGTCACTGTCAGTTAAGGCTACATATGCCCTGCAACAGCCAGTGAATCGTGTAAAAACATCTAATTACGGGTAGTAAGACCACAGAGGGATGGGACCCATCATTTGGCCATCGGAGCTAAACACATGTGTGGTTCTTCCAGACAAAGACCCTGCCTTGGGACTGCCACCAGATCTGCATTCCCTTAAGTACAGGGGGCCAAGTGCAGCACCCATTATTCCCTCAAAAACTGGTGGGGCGAAATCCTAGCAACATCATTAAAAAAAATGGAGAGTGGAGCGTTCTTGCAAGCAACATAGTCTTTGTTTCTAACCCAATCCCACAGGCTGTTTTTCCCCTTACTTCTCCTTCCTTCTTCCAAGGGGTAGAACACAGGGCACTGTGTGGACGTTCCCACTTGAAAGACGGGCAGGAATTATACGTTAGACATAAATGAATTTCCTAATCATATACTTCAGGGGAAAATGAGTCGCAGATGTCTTCCTGGGCAATTTCCCTCGCTGATCTTTGTTTAATTTGAGAGCGAGGTTTTTGTTGTTTGGAAATGAAAAGTCTCAAAAGCTCAATTTCAACAATCTGAAGAGTAAACGACCGCTGGCGGTGAGAGAAAATGAGGCCGTCTGACAGAAAACAAGGAAAACAGTGTGTGTGTGTGTGTGTGTGTGTTTGTATGTGTGCGTGTCTGTGCGTGTGTAAGTGCTGGTGTGTGTGTTCGTATCTGTGCTGGCATGCGTAATGTGTGAGCACGTATAAGTTGATGTTAACAACCAAGAATTTGTGTGTTATTGTATGTGTTGTACAATGTTATGTACAATTTTACATGTGCGCCATTTTACTGTGACACCGTAAGAGTACATAAGCAGAGTATGAGACTCTATGAGACATGATGCTTATGCACGAGCGATGCATATGGATGCACGTGTGTGTTTTGTATTGGACCCTCTTAGTTCCAGTGTCAATCTCACATCAGCAAAGAGGCAGCTGCCTCTTCAGTTTTCCCGCTCTCTCTCGTTCTTATGGCTGGCCCTTTGTGAGATTGAGTGGGTGCATGTGGAGACAGATGAATGAGACCTCACACACACATAAAACACACACACGCCGCACACATACAATCACTTTAGTAAATAACCCAGCAGGAAGTACATCAGTGTTTCTGTACAGATGAATAAAAAAAAGAGATTGAGCTATAGAGAGAGACATTAATACACACTTTGGTCAGAATGACACGGACTTCATCTTGGTGACAGTTAATCAGACATCTGTGTATTGCCACCCTGTGGAGATGGCTTCAGTCCAGTCAATTATGTGCTAGACGACTATGATCATGAGTGGTATAGGCCAGTCCTTAAGCACTTCAAAAGTGAAATCATGAGCTAATTAGGCTAATGAAGCAAGAGACTCAAATGTGACTCAAATCTTTCTAATCTGTAGCTCGAACACACTGATTTTTTTAAGACGGTTGCATTCAGTAGTGGCATTTTGACTTCACCACTGTATCAGCTGAAGACAAGATATTTCGAGTACATTTCCACTCCCCTCCTCTAATGCTACTTTGCACGGTCGAACTGTGGCACAGGCTGGCGTCAACCATTTAGAGGAAGTACCAAAATTAAACACAGCCCAGCGAGGAGTCTGTTTTGCTGGTGTATAAAACAACATCTGATCTGAGATTCAGATAAACAGTTTTTTTTTGCTATTTCTGAGGTGTTGGGGGACAGCTGAGGTTAAAGCCCAAGGAGCGCAATCTGACTCTGTAGGTGCATGGTTACAGCCTGGTGCACTTCGCGATGCATGTGTTTGACAAGACTGCCCCCCCTTCAGAGTCTTCATTTTCTCTCTCTCCCTCTTACACACACACACACACATACAAAGGAGAGGTGTGGTTAAACTCATGTACATTTTCTGTTACTGAACAAATTTCTGATGTCCTGTTGTGGTCTAACAGGCGCGCTCCATTCTATTCCCCATACACACACTCTTCCGTTGCGGTTTGGCCAAATGTGCATTCAACCCTGAATTCTCCAACTGAACTAAGGTGTCACACTCATACTTACAACTTGTACAGTTGGTGCGAGATGCTGCCAAGATTAAAACAAACACTGTTTGATCTGCTGAACTTGACTTGTCCTCAGTTACTGTACGAGTGTGTGTTTTCGCTTGCGTGTCTATGTGATTTTGACCACACATGTCCTAAAGATGTGCCTGGTGAGAAAATCATCTGAGGGAATAATTGGTGTGTGTGATCAAGGTGAGAGGTGACAGGAGTTTCTCGTTAATTCTTTGCGGTGCTTTCGGAGTGCTGATCGGGAGCGTAGATGACAGCTACATAATTGCACAAATGGAGGTGGAAGGCTTTCACAAGCTGTGTCGTTGGTCTAGAGCTCCCTTCATCAGCTCTCTCTGTCTTTCACTGACATACTGTCTATCTCCTCTCTTCTAGTTTGCAAAGGAGCTGACAGATTGAAGACAAATTGTATTGAAGGAACACAATATTATAATATATACATGTATATATATATATATATATATATATATATATATATAGAGAGAGAGAGAGAGAGAGACACACACACACACACACACACACACACACACACACACATATATATATATATATATATATATATATATGTGTGTGTGTGTGTATCTAACATGATGACTCAGCCTTTAAGTAACATGGCCTATTTACACTGTGCAAGGATTACTATGGGACCTCGTTTTCCTCTGCCATTGAGATTCAACGGAACACACTTAAAGTCTAAGTTTAATTTAAATTGAATTTACATTCAAATCCTAAAAAGTATTTCTAGATAAACTGAAACACATTAATGCTGCAAAGAAAGGGATATCTCAAGTTTGTATTTTCCAATGGGAAGTTAAACACATGATATGATAAGTATTGTAGTTAAAGTAGTAATAGTTTAAATTATGAAAACACTGTTGCTAGGCAACTAACGACAAAAATTGGACTTTGCCTTAACTCCCTTTCAAAAATTTGGAAATGATTTCTTGTTCTTGTCTTTATTCACAACTTCATAATTAGGGGGAAATAGTTAACAAGAAAGTATCTCTCACAGTCATGAATGCTACATGGTAAGTGAGACTATTCTCACCAGCCACGACTCCATAGTACCATAAACTGTAGCTACATGAGCCTGGTCAATTTGCACAACAAATTCTGTCAATTCTTGATTCCTGCTGTTACCTTCATCGCTGTTAGCTCAGGGAAGGGAAAGAGGTAAGGGAATATTTTGAGAAATGGAAAAATATCCACACGACTGAGACAGTTCAATGTGATAACAGTTCACATTTGTACATTCAAATTATCAGAAGATCTGTTTTAGTAAAATGCTGTAGGCAATCAGCAGTGGAATTATAGACTTCACAAACATGAGGACATGGCAGATTCTTACAGGAATCCTTCCAAACAACAGGAGGACCCCAGGTAATGTTAATCCCGTGTGATTTGGGCTTAAAAAGCTGTCATTTTCTCCTTTTATAGACAGTGGAACCATGACATCTGAGACACAAAGGAGGCGTTGTGTTTGTGTGCACGTCTGAAACACGTACACACGTTCAAAACACACACACACAAACACACAAGGCCCCTCCTATTTCACTTGGGCCACCGCTTACGACACTCATACGAGCAGACAGCTATTGTACAATCAGCTTATCAAAACATACGGTGAGGAGCAGAGGAACATTAGAACGCTCCTTGTGGTGCCACAGTGGCTGGGCCACCTCACACTGAGTCACTTAGAGGAACATCATTAAAATGGCTGACCAAGTTCACAGAACACTTCCATCTGTGTTCCCCTACTGTTTCTCCTTTGCACACATGCTTCTACCATCAGTGGATATTCATCACTGGGGTCCCCCCACCCACCCACCCACCGCCTCCACCCCTCAACTCCAACACACACTCTTTCTCTCTCTCTACCCCAGATGAGATTTAAGAGAGCTTTGAATGGAATCTTTTAGCTCCCACATGACTCTCCCTCAATGTCGTGTTTTTCGCTGCTGCTGAGCGACGCGCGGCTCTCACAGAGTGCCTCTGTTCGTTCGGCGCGGTGACACAAAGGCTACATTTGAATCACGCTCTGCAGCACGCCGCCGACAGAACACACGCCACAACAAATGGTCCTGTTGTGTGTACGTATGTGTATGTGTGCGTGATGAGTGACCAGACAGAGAAACCAAGCATTGACCCCTTGTGATGAAGCCCTAGGGGCCAGACAAGGCTGCCCAGCTGTGCCCCACTGACCCCCCACCCCCCACCCCATTCTCCATTTTTACACTCTCCACTGTACGTCAAGGCTGTAAAATTTAACCCTTTAATTGGGAGCCTCGCTGCCATAAACTTGAGCCTGACATGTCCTTAGGGATAAACCCACTGACACACAGAAGCTAACACATAAGATTCCTTACACATGTTCCTCAAACATGGGTTACTCTGCTCTCCGTTGGATCATTATTGTATGGTGAACCACTCCAAACATTGAATTAATTTAGTTGCAGACATATGATAGTAGTTACAGTGTTTGCACTGTGTGCGTCTGGCAAAACAAGTTCCAAATAAGAGCCAAATGAGTGTTCTCACTTTGAATTTAAACACAAATCCAATCCAGAAAAAATGGAACCTAAATGTTTCATCACGTAGAAATAGAGAGAGAAAATTTAACTCTAGATTTATGAAGTTAAGCATCTCTTCTAACTGACTGTCAGTCATTCTGCTGCTCTAGTATATAGTGCAGTTTTATTTCTGCTTCCCCCCACTTGTTCTACCGTTTTATAGCTGAACGCAGGCAGGATGTTTCACAGCCCCAGCACTGCGCAAACATTCCCAGTTGAACTCCACGACCACTAACATCAACACATCATGGACAAAATCTCCATTTGGGTTTGGGTTACTATTAGTCATGCATTTTATGGCCCCGAGTGGGTGAGTGGGTGCCATGTATATGTGTGCGTGTGTGTTTGAAGGGGGATGGTGTATTAGGGTGTGTGTGTGTGTGTGTGTGTGTGTGTGTGTGTGTGTGTGTGTGTTAGCAGACAACTGTAAGCGGAGGCCATTCTTACCAGCACTGGTGCCTGCGCCAGTGGTTAGGTCAGCACCCATGAGGCCACCTGAAAGATGAAAGAGAGAGAAAACCATTAGAGGATAGACACCCACGTAACATCCACTATGGCTCCTGTCTCTTACCTTGCTGGCCTTTCAGAAACTAACTCAATTTAATTGCAATCCTGTGTGTGTGTGTGTGTGTGTGTGTGTCTGTGTCAGTGCCTCATATTGTGCACTGATACCAGCAGTAATACAGCTTCCCACTCAAACCTTAACACTCTGAGCAACTGGACACTGCGAGTGGATACATTATGCTGCCATCCAAGAAAAATGACACATTATTATTTTTAAGCCATGTGAGGTGGAAGAGTGGGAGGGTCCAGAACGTGTGCGGTTTGGTGTGGATACTGTGAGTGCCAAAACTCATATTTAGTTTATGCTGGCGCTTCTAGCATCCAGTTGTAATGACAGGGTGAGGGTGTGGGCAGCAGCCTTCAGACCAGAGGGACAGAAAAATAACTTTGGACAACAATAACAAACCAACAGGCCTGATTTGCTTATGTCACCAGCAACTCAATGCCTATACATAGGGCCAGACATCTGATGTGTAGAACCTCACACTAAATCAATAAGACTACGGCCTGGGATTTAATATGATATCAAATCATAAACTTGTTTAAACAGAGTAGTGAAAAGGCAATATGTGAGTATATAGGAGGGGAATGACCTCAGACTCTTTTATTAGCTTTAAGTGACTTTATTAGTGGTAGCTGTCATAAAATAAATCGAAGAATTGATTTGTGTGTCTATTTGCAGGACTGTCAAATATATACACAGTTTAAAGAAGAGAATAGACAGATAGGATAACAGTATGTTCATGGTCGCATGAGTGCAAGTGAGACCCTACCTGTATTACCTGCACTGGGAGGTCTGTGTGTAACTCCGGGAGACATGCTGTTTCTCTGTAGGCCATGGTGTGCCAGTGGCAACAGGTTATGGTTGCCTAGGGAACCACCAGGATGGCTGTAAATGAGATTGTTCTGGTTGCTAACGGGAATGGACACAGGCATGTCGTAGTTTGATGGGGGCACGGCCTGCTGAGAAAGAGAGGGGAAAAAAAAGAAGACACAGACATGAGTTTGATTTGACTAAAGATATAGACAATTGCAGTAAACAAACTAAAACAAGGCCTTCAAGTACAGGACTGAACACAGAGAGATAGCGAGAGACGTGACAATTCAGAAACACTCCAGGAACACAAAGGAATTTAAATTCCTTTGACTATCCACAGTGGTACTCCAGAAGCAATCATACACAAAAGAAGAGACAGAGACAGCCAAGTTCAAAAGGACAAATGGACAGCTAACAATAGACAGCCATGCATAGTTGAAGAGAACAACTTCTTAGAACAAAGACTAAAAATATAAGACAGTATGGATGGTGAAAGGGAGCACAGCACAAAAACATAAGGGTAAGTGCCAAGAAAACTCGTCTCAGATTTAATCAGAATGCTCCCGAGATGATTTATGGGATGGCAAAATTTTCGCCATTCCAATCTGATGTTGTTACGTTCAGAGCTGCTAAAATCTTTGTGTAAAGGACTCACGTTTTGTCACTGATGGTTTGTGACAATTGTCATTCAGACCGCCAAAGTTTGACCTGAGGAAATATCGTGTTGTGATCGCTGTATTTATATTTCCTGAAAATACATTCCCGGTTTATTACTTTTAAAAGAAATAGCATAGCTATGGTTTACTGGGAATAAGACCAATGGCATCCTACTGTTCTAAAAGAGTTAAAGATAATTCACCCTGTCTTCACCTCACTAAAATAAAGTCTGCAGCGTTTCTTGTAAAAGTAGCTTCAAGACCGATGAGCTGACTGCAATTAGGAACAATTTATTTTTCTGTCACGTAAAGCTAATGCAAAGTGTTTTTAAGCGTTATCCTCAGATCAGTCAGAAGACTCATCAGGGACATGAGTAGAGGTAGCATGTGGGCCCCGAGCGACTAGTTTGTCATGTTTATTGTGTCACTTGGCAGAGGGGCTTAACCTTGGGAGTGCCCTGGAAGTGGTTGATCCTGCATGTTAGCTTTAGGAAGTAGAAAATAGGGCCCTAAATTACTGCCATGTGTCTCAAAGTCTTGGAGGACGAGCATCAGAGGGATCATCAGAATGGATTACGTGGAAGTGGGATATGTGCCTTAGCACTACTTCGTCTTCTTCAATTTTCTCCCTTTTGCTAATGCTCTTTTTGCAGGCCAAATATTATTACAAAGTACAAACGCGGTTACTTTAACCATATTTCATTGTGGGCCTCTGCACGTTTCGCTTTTACTGCAACTTTACGCAGGAGTGGGCTAGCCAAAAGCTATGGATGCTTTCTTTTATAACCATTGAGGGGCAGTCTCTGGATCTGTTTTATTATTTTTTTTTAAGTCTTTGAGTAATTTCTTCCATCTCAGATTCCTCCTGGAGTTTTTGTACTTTGTGACTTCCCTGAGCCGTGTTTTCTAAGAGTGGGGGAGCTGTCTCTGTGCGCACATTTGTGTGTACACACACACACACATTCAAACACACACACACACACACACACACACACACACCCCTTTGCTGGGTGTAAGGGCCCCGTCTGTGAGCTGTCCTTTAACTGGTGCCATCCTTCCTGTTTTCACTCATCTTCCTCCTCCGCCTCTCCCCACAGTCCCCTCAACAGTCCCCTGCAATCCAGAGGCCCAGTGCTTGGCAGCCACCCTGACCACACACCGAACTGCCACTTGTTGTGTGCAGTCCCCCATCCCCCCAACACCACCACCCCCACTGTTCCGCCCCCATCCCCACTCAGCTCCGATCCCAAACCCACCCCACCCTACCACACCACCCCAGCTCACCAGCCCCAGCCTTGCCTCTAACCACATCTCCCCCTGCTCCACGTGGCTTATTCACTACTGTTCTTCTCTGAATTATCTCCTGTGGAATTATCTGTGTGTGTGTGTGTGTAGGCTAGAGCACTAACCATTCCAGTATGGTCCTTTGTGAACGTGGAGTAGGCTCAGTTTACATAGAAAACAGCCTTTATTTTGTGGTTTCTGGCAGCTGGCTATAGATTAGACTCTTCTGTAAAATTAACACTACATAATATAAATCCAGTAGCTAACATGACTTGACATATCTACGCCTACAGGTAAAGATGCTGCTGTTAGTCTATACTGGAAATTTTGCCTCTAATCTTTTCAGAAAAGAGGAGAGGTAACGTCATTCTGTGAGGCACAGAGATTTGTTTAAGAGTTTGCAAATGTCTGCTGATGTTTCATTGCCACAGTGTCTTCCACACTCTGTCCTTGTTGCTGCGGGTGACTGAGCGCTATGTTTTGGTGCAGGAAAGGGAAAAGCACATGCAGACCACACTTCCCATGGGAGCCAGGCAAGGCATTATGGGTAAAGGGTTCAAGGTGTGAACCCAGTAAGGTTAAAATTTGTCATGAGCGAAAGTCTGCAATTACTACAGAGAAAAAGCTTGCTTGTTATGGTCTCAGTTACATCAAATTAAAGGACCGCTCCTCAACTGTAATCAAGATAAATCAAAGAGTTGCATTTTTTTCTTTCAATTTAAGTATACAGTATAATCTCGCTCTGGTCTTACTCTCACTCTCACTCTCCGTTTGTGCATTCAGTCCGGTGGCAAACAATGGTGGTTAGCTGGGTTAGCTCAACTGTTTCGAGCCTGTCAGCACTTTGTTAGCCTGCCGAGGATGCAGTGAAGTGTCAACCCAGTACTTACAGGTATCTTATGAGTTTTAATCATGTGATCAAACTCCTCGTTAATCTGTTTGTATTTCTCCTCAGTGCGTGGGGTGAGGATGAGAGCAGACTCGAGCTCCGGGCTCTCGCCACCTTTGTTCTCCTTCTTGCTCAATGCCTGCCAGGTCCCACAACCACAGAGACGGACGGAGGGAGACACAGATGAAGGGATGGAGAGATGGGTTGTAGGAGCACATGACGAAAACGAGGAGACAAGGACGAAGCGACAGAAAGCAAAGGGAGGGGAAAGGGAGAAAGGAAAGATAGGTGAGAGGAAGGCTTGGGTTTAATGAGAGGTACTTACACACAGTCTCTGTCTGCTGATCATCAGATCAATGTCCTCGTTTATTTTCCTGTACTTGTCCTCGGACTCGGGGCTGTGGCCGACCGAGTCATCTGCATCCGGGTCTGGGCTGTCACAGCCGTTTAGGCCCTTCTTTCTCAATGTCTGCAAATAGAGCAGTTGCACAACATAGTTGAAGGGCTTTGGGGTAGGGAACGATGACCCAGGTGAACAGCTTTGGAGGGACAAATGGTCATGAACTGAGGAGGTACCTTTTAGAACTGATCCTGACAAAAGACAAGTCCAATTAGAGGAAATTTGGAAATTATTTTTTAGCAATTTCTGTGATAGATGTTGTTTCAATTAATTTCAAGTTAAAAGATTTCCAAATATATGTTTTATTTTTTATCTATGAGAAAATTGGGTCTGGTTCAGAAAAAGTCTCTACAAAAGATCTTAAATTTTTTTGATAAATCACTTTGGCAGGCTTCATTCTAACCTCCAATAACATGCAGTGACACGAAGATACACCGACTGCTTTGTGAACAAGTAAACATGCAACTAAACATTCAAGATGGCACAAAGGATTTACTTGCATCCAATAACAAGACATAACAAATGATCAAACTCTGGAACAAATGACAAATCATGGGACCTTGAAACCTCATAATTACACAGGAAAAGGGAAAAGTCATAAAAGTGAAACACATTTTTATAACCATAATCATCAGCGGATCATGAAATAGAATTAAATTACAATAGAGGTGCTCGGGTTCATGACTGTGGTATATGTGCTATTAAATGTGGCAGTTTCTGTTTTGGCCACCTGATGGCCACCTGCCCCCATTAGAGTGGCCAGAAAACAGCAGACGGGCAGAAAAAGCACACTCTCCATTTGCTCACCACTCCCTCTTGACGGAAGAGAGAGACAAAGAGAGCGTAAGGAGAGAGAGAGAGGGAGAACGATAGAGCTGCCTCTGTCCTTTTTTAGATATTGTTGACAACCATAACAACAGGGATAAGTTTCAGAGCACATTACTTTGTGTGATAGCATGTTTGCTTGAGTAAGTAGGCATGTACCGATAGGTGCTGTGTTCATTTGCCTCGTAAAGTGAGAGACAAAGACAGAGCGGGAGAGAAGAAAAGTACAGTAGCTGACAGTTAGAGATCTCATCAAAGGTACCCCCCCTCCTCTCCACACCCACTTCCACTAACCCCCCCCCCACTCCCACCCTCCTCCACACCTTCCCTCTCTCCTCCTGGCTTTAATAAAGGGAGATTAGTCTACAGGAGGAATATCACGGGCCTGCTCCTGTCTGTGCAGTCGTCGCTTCACACTGCGCTCTCCTACTTTCATCTGAAGCTCCATATCAGACAGACGTAATTAAATTTACTTTAGCACACCCTGTATTTGATGCTGATCAAGTGTATGTGTGTGTGTGTGTGTGTGTGTGTGTGTGTGTGTGTGTGTGTGTGTGTGTACATCTCCCTTTCTGTATATGTTGAAGTGTGTTTTCAGGAGTGAGTGCGTGTGTGTGTATCTATGTGTAGGAGGGGAAAGAGGGAAACAAGTATGTGTTCGTGTGCGTGCATGTGTGTGCGTGTGTGTGTTTCTGTGGGTGTGTGAGTGTGGGTGTTAGCGTCAAGAAGAAAAAAGAAAGAGAGACTGAGCAGGAGAAAGGAGGAAGATAGATGCTAAGATAAGTTAATCTCAGTGAACTTCTTCCTCTCATTTGTTTGTCTCCGTCAGTACTCACTCACGGAAGAGATATAAGTGCGAGCTACTCTATCACAACCAGCAGCAGAAGTGACAGGGAGCGATCTGCCTGCTTAGAAAACAAATAACAATCCAGTCATCTCTCATGTCAGCACAACAAAGGCCTGTTTTGAGTGTGGTTTTAGTGAACTTAGAGGGCTTCTTTTGTGTGTGTGATAACTGTTTGATTCCTGAGGCATCTCGTGGCGAGGCAGCTACTGTAAGCGTGTCAACATTTGCTGGCTCTCCTCTTCTTTCTCTGAATCCTCACTTGGCCCCCAGAGTGGAAATCTGGAATTCTGAATTTGAAAGCGTCTCTCACATCTTTGACAGTCTTCAGGAAATCACACCAAACAAATCTACCAAGGCGATCCAGGAGATCTGACTTCTAACAGACCTGCACTGAATCAGGCGCTATTACTCTATCAGAGGTGGATGAGTCAAGAGAACAAAGGGGTTGAAGAGGATTAGCATGCTGGCTTTTTTGGCAAAGGCGTGAGATGTAAAATTTCTGGTGTTGCTTTTGTGTAGTTTCATTCTGGACTTGGCAATGCATTCTATCAAACTGACAAGAACTGAACCAGTGGCCCTTTTTCTGTTCACATGAGGATGCATACAAGAAATATATATATATATATATATATATATATATATATATATATATATATATATATATATATATATATAAACAACTTTCCTTCCACCACCTACCATGACCAGCACAGAGTCCACAAGAGATTCACTTCCATTCTGGGCAAGAATAGCAGAGGGGCATTTCTGGGAGAGGTAAACCAAGGCTGGGGTAAAGGTGACACCCATATGGGGCAAGTGAGCTGGTGTTCTGGCAGGGGAGTAGGGTGGAGGGGGTTACATTGGGTGTTGATGAGTTGCAGGGTGTGAGTGTTATATGACTTTGAAGCATGTGGCCTGGGCTTAGCTTTCAAGCAGGGATCAGCACATTGAGGGTGCGGTACAAGGGCGATATGCCATTCATCCCAGTTATGTCCACCTGTTTAAAGACATCGCACCTGTTGCCAAAGGCTGACACTCAACTCGACGGCCAATCGGATCCGCTGCTGTGCTCATATAGCCATAGAAGGTCCTCTCACTCTTGCGCATTCCACCTCAACTCCCCCCACCTCCTTCCTCACCACCCTAGTCTCATCATCCTATATATTTTCCCCTTCGCTCATAGCCCATTTCTTTATCAGCACTGAATTTGTTATGTATTTCAGAGTCACCAACCGCTGCTCCACACAAGGCTTTGACTGTCTTATTCATGACATCATCACTATATAAGACGAATATTTCAAAATGACTGTGTGAATAATGATCATTTGAAAAAGAAAAGAACCTGCTACCCCAATGTTGAAAGCCACAGGAGTGTCGGTATGAAAATAGAGTCTTTGGGGAATATGGTAATAAGACGAGGATTAAACAAAAATACTTTGCCACTGTTTGCTTTAGCCAAGAGTTTTACGCACAAAATATTCACCTAATTTATCATTCTTATGTTAAAATTATTCAATTTTCCAAGTAACTAGGATTTTCAGGCTGATGAAGAAATGCTCATTATTTCATTCTTGCAAAATGACTGTTTCTTTCTCAGTACAATATTCTAATTTATTATCTAATTGTCCAACAGAAATTTCTTACCATTATCCAAATAACTAAAAATAAATAAAACAAACAATACAACAAGAGCAAAAATGATCAAATGTGGACACACTACATAGTGAGAATCTAGTTCATACTACAGTGCTACTACTGTGTCAGCGGGCATGTTACAGCGTACAGTAAATAAGAGGCAGGAGAAGGAGAAAAAGAATGACAACAGGAAAGAT
This sequence comes from Polydactylus sextarius, assembly GCA_016801845.1. Lineage (NCBI taxonomy): Eukaryota > Metazoa > Chordata > Actinopteri > Polynemidae > Polydactylus > Polydactylus sextarius. The sequence goes on along the minus strand of CM028915.1, from coordinate 9,288,778 downwards.
TGCAAAAAAAAAAGCTGTGTATGCTTGCTTGGCTCTGTGTCTTTCTCTGTGGCCCCTTTGGAGGCTTGCTCCTAATTAAACTCCTTCTTCATGATGCTCCCTCATGACTCGACTTGTCACAGGGCCTGTGTGAAGCAGGCGCAGCATAGACACGGTGTCCTACATACTTAGACACCCGTCTCATTGGTACCCTTCAGCTCGGCACCCTCAGCTAGACTGGCCTGGACTGGACTGGACAGTGAGCATGACAAGTAAGGCAAACAGGGCTGGACTGAGATAGTTAGGGCTATCCTAAAGGCTACACTGTCTATTTCCTGAGGTTAAAGATTTGGGTTCTCTGACGTTTTAGAAAAATGCCATCCGTACACTCATTTCATAGTTTGAGGTGTGGGGGATTACTTCATGTAGCTCTTGAGGGAAAAAAATTGTGGAGGGTATTTGGGTGTGAGTTCTGGGTGGCCCCAGGGGGTCTGCTAGGGACAGCTGACGCCTGCCCAGAGCTCCTGCCATTCCAGGATCCGTCTGCTCGGCATTCTGCCACCCTGTTCACCCTCTCTATCCCTCTATCCGTCTTTCTGCTCCCATCATTCTGTCTCAGTCTGGTGCTCAGTCTGTCTCCGTCTCCCTACCTCTGTCCCCTTCCTCTCATTTTATACAACACATCTTAACAGAAACCGAGTCAAAACACTGTTGACTTGATGGGTACATCTTTATTTCTGATAGACTCATGATAGTTGATGGGTTGTGTTTGGAGAGTGCTTCATTGCTGACCATTCCCCTCTACAGTTATCTTGGCAGTGGCTGAAGGGTATGACACATTCAATATTGTGTTTATGGCTATTGGCGACAGCCAGGCCTGTGAATGTTTCTCAGTGTCTTCAACCCAATGGCAGACAGCATCAGTTCAAAAACCCTCTACAAAAACAGCCAGTTTATAATAGCCCTTTTATATCTTTGCCAACACTGTATGGTCTTCAGAATACACACACTATTGTAAGCAAAACCATGACTTATGAAAGAAGATAGTATAGCACTAAAGCACAAAGGGTTTTCCCCAATAAATGCAGCAGTTTATGGTTTTGCAGTATATTTCAGCAGTTGGTGGAAAACAAGTCGCTGACAGACCAGTACAATATAAAGGCATTAATAACTGTGCCACTTATAGTTAATCATGTTTGCTGCGCTGTTAAAATATAATAAAACTGAAACGAATAGATATTGTGTCGCAGGGTCTCAGTCTGTGTTTGTCACAATGTTGAAAGTCATATGGAAACAGAATGATTCACTGTGACGGTCAAGGATACTGCTTGAAGACATGCTAAATGTACAGACTCACATTTATAATGTATGACCATTAGCCTGGGCTGGGTGTGACCACAGGGTGAACTTAGTAGAACAGTATGCACTAGAGACTTTTCAGTAGCTGGTTTAAAACCCAAAAGTGAATCATAGTGGAATTCAAAACCGCCCTCAAATAATCTTTAAGAAAATGTCATCTACTGCTAGGGGCTAAAATATAAAGCCTTTTTTAGTTCACCCAGTGTAAAAACTACACAGTATGTTTTGCCAGAATCGTCCAATTTGGATGTTGTTTTGATCATTTTGCGGGGAAAAGGTGACAAAAGAGTGAAAACTTAAGAAAACCACAGGACAATAGGGAGCTCCCTCACTTTTACCAATTTACAAACTCAATTTTGTGAAAGCAGATTGGTAAGGAGCAGTGTGGCCTAGTGTCAGTGGGGGTGAGGCAGTAGGGAGAAACATTGTCCCTTTCCATTGCAAATAACAAGATGGAGGTGGCCACAATGTGGACCTGCTGTGGATTAAGACCCCCCTTCCACCCCCATAGCACCACTGGCCAATACGCACACTGGTGGCCTTGCTGGCGGCAGGACTGGGGTAATAGTATGTTTGAGATGTGCTCTCATTCTCTTTGCTTCTATTTCTTCTTCTGTCTGTCTGGCTCATTCTTACTTGCTCTCGTTTTTTTTTGTCTCTCCCCCTCACTCTCTCTCTCTGTGTCTCTCTCACTCACTCTTTCTTTCTCTCTGCTTTTCGGAGTGGAGGGAACATCAGAGGGATCAGGCTGGCTTAGTTTATTAGAAGCAGATGGCAGACCAAAGGCAAGAAGGCCACAGTTTCATGAAGCGTGGTTTGAACATGCCAGGACCATGTCGAGGGGCATGCCCATGGATGATGGCTACATGGTGTATGTGTGTATGTGTATGTGTGTGTGTGTGTGTGTATGAGGGAGCATTTGGGGGGAGCTGGTTGATTTTGTAGGTTACCGATCTGAGGAATGGAACCCCAAATCACAGGCTATCCCTGTCTGTTTATTTCAGTCATCATCTGTACATCCCAACCCATTGGTTGAGGCGACATTTGAAAAACTATTGCATTAATGACTTTTCAGTGATTTGGTGGCTTTGAAGCCCCTTACTCCTGGTACCACGCTGCACTATAATCTGGAATCAAAGGCTGGCGCCTGGGATCCATCATCCTTGGGCAGAGTGGTCATGTGTTCAGGAATAACACTGGCAAACTGTGTAATTACTAGCTGTCTAGGAATTACTAGATTGACTAAACATTAAAAGGGGAGTGAGAAGTAGAGTAAAAATAGAGAAAAGTGTTAGAGTAAGTGCGAGAGACAGAGTGAAAGGGAGTGCAACAAGGTTCCTCTAGATTTCTCCAAACTGTGGCATTTTGGTGGTAAATGTGTTAAAATCACCAATAAGAGGAGCCCACTGCAGACAAGAGCTCACTCACAGACAGACAGTGTTAGCTAGCCAGTACACAGCACAATACCAGATGGTGCAGTGTTTCCCATATGGAGGAGACACACACTAAGCACATGTCAGAATCCAACACTGTTTGCTACAGCAGCATCCCAGCCCTGGGAACAAAGTGGTCATTCAGACTAGTCACTACACTGTATAATTACCCAGATAGACAGTATTAGACACAATGCCAGCTCAGTGAAACTGGATAAAGAGGGCACTTATGTCTGCACCCTCAACCTACCCATCTTTCATCCTGTCTACACTCCAGTAGCATACGTCTCTGTTAAAATGAGACAAATGGGAAACACATCACAATGTATTTCAGATTCAACATAAAAATCAATTTGCCAAGGCTACATCATGTGTGAAAAATATTCATAATTGTTTGACTTGTCTCATACATTGACACCATATGAGCATTTTATGTAATGTCATATATGTCAGGATATGCCCACACTGTGACATTATCAATGAGGCTTTCAATTGCATACCATAAATTATCATAGGATAGTAACAGTGTAGCCTCAGTCTCAGTTCTCTTAGGGGGACAGTGGGTTAAACTTCAAGTCCTCCCTTAAGCCACCTTCTATTCCTTCTTTACCCCCCCACCAATCGTCACTTATCGTCTTTTGTCTCTCTGTCTCTTATCGTGTGGTGCCACGGCAGGAAAAGGGAGCCTGAGGGAGGCCTTGAGTAACAATGACCAGCCGGTTGACCTCTATACTGTGACCTTGAGTTTCCACACCCTGCCCAAAGCAGCAATCACGGCAGAGGGGGGGGTGAGGCCAGGGGGGTGTGGGAGCTCCAGGCAGGGCAGGGAATGCCATCTATAAAAATAGATCTTCATTATTCTGAATTTTCCACAAATAGTTTCAAAGAACAAGGCATCATTTCATCTTAATGGCTTGCGTGAATTGTTTTGGGCTGTGTAGTGGAAAAGCATTGCCTTTTGGCAGCGTGGCCTCAGAAGTGGCCTGCCTTTTTCACCGCTCCACACCACAGGGACCACATATTGGCACATTTCAAGCAGTCTATTTTTAAAACCTCCTTTTGTTGTTGTGTGAGTACCTCAGACTTCCGCTTCAGTGTACTGACCTTAAAAAAACACCTCTGACAGAGATCCAAGTGCTACTTAGTTTCTTGTGTGAGGTTCTGCTTTTTATGGCTAGCGGGTGTTTGATGTGGAATAAAATGCTGAGCCTGTAGATCATATACATTATCTGTCATCTTGTTTTTAGCTTCTCTTAAAAAGTGGAAGAGACATATAGTCTATAAAATATGAACTCAGTAAACTTGCTCTCTTTGTGTCTAAGGCTGGCGCCGCAGACAGATGTGTGCTAGTGTGCCAGTGTAAAACTAAAGAGCAGACAAAGTTGAACTGTGAGGAAACTAACTTGGCTGTGTAAGGGTGACACCTCTCAGGGTTTGTCTCTTGTATTACAGGCAGACCGGCTGATAAAAACCCCTTTAATTCCTCTAGCATCAATAATATAACTTCTCAGAAATTTACTTTCCCTGTAATAAAAAAAAAAAAAAAAAAAAGCCAGACAGGCAGCCTCTGTTTGGCAAAGCGTGGGACGGGTGGGGGCAAGTGAAATAATATCACTTTTTTATCCAAGAGATCACATGTTTACAGGCGCTGCCGGGTCTTAGACTGATGGTCTTATGCATGTGGTCGCCGAGGGCAACTCTTCACGGTCAATCTTCCAGTACACAAAGGAAGAGAGAGAGAGAGAACCAGAGGGCGACGGAGGCTGAATGAATACCCTGACAATTCGCTTACTCACTCCTCTGTTTCAAAAACAACACCACCCACCCTGTTTCAGACACAAGGAAAGGGGGGAGTGAAGGGGAGAGGGAGAGAGAGAGAGAGAGAGAGATTCCAGGCTTATTCTTCTACCCTCTCCCTGTGAGGACCGCCAGCTAGGCAGCTATTTTTAGCTTCACCACAGACTATTTTTAGACCACTACCACTTTTTGAGGCATTTATTAGAAAAAGAGTAGATCAAATAAAGCAGAGTGATCGTTGGTGGTTGTTTTGGGGGTGGTGCTTTATTTTGACCGTTTTACAAACTTACTTTTTTATGTGGTTGAGTTTAGTTGAATGCATGTTGCCAGTCACACTGAAGCATAAGGGAAAAAACAGTGACTGAAACTGGATCTGTTTAGCAAAAAAAAATACATGAACAATTACTTCTCCGCCCCCCCTCCCCTTCTTGTCACCTTTTTCTGCGCAAAACAAAATTGTTTCTTTCTGACTTCCAAAGTCCAAACCAAAGAGCAGAGTGCGGGGTATAGACAGGAAAAGGAGGAGGACAAAGCCACGTCTCTGTGGGTTAAATTAAGACCAGAGAGATGTTACACACTCTCTTACACACAGATGTTACAGACTCTTTGCCACGCTATTCTGTATTGAAGATTTAATTGTACATGGATTTAAATTGGTGTTTTAGTCCCCAAAACTCATAGAAGTCATAGAAGTCATGGAAGTATTTAGTTGCTGAGTAGCATCCCCGCACAACATGTGCTGCTACCTCTGTGCTTCACTGTAGGGTTGATGGTATTAGCCAGGAGATGATCTGTGTTCACCTGAGTGCTTGGAATTCTGCCAAGAGAGTTGAATTTTTTGTCTCATCAGACCAAATAATGTTTTTCCTCATGATCTCTTTCTCTGGTGTTCTTAATATGCCATTGGGTAAACAACAAGCAAGTTGTCATATGACTTTTGCTCAAAGTCACTTCCATAAAAGAGGCTTGACTGACAGGGTGTTACTGAGATGACCCATCTGAAAACAGTCCTCTGCAGAGAAACTCATATTTTCAATAAATATTCATAGTGACACGTTAATTGATTTCAAGTTAAATTCACAACAGAATAGAGATGTATTTCAACACTCTGAAGGCTCAGTATATGATATGTGGCATATTTATTTTTTCACTAACCTCTGAGCTCATTTGTGACTTTTTGAAAGACTTCCTGAGTTGACTTTAATATTGTTGTTAACACTATAAACATAGTGCAACTAAATGTGTGTGTGTATGAAAAATTGGTGACAGTGCTATGACTTCTCTCACCTACTCTTCAACATGTATGTAATTAACATATACGTGATCCCATATATCAACTGACAATTTTCTTTTTTTTTGGAGAATGTGCAGTATCATGTCTGTAGACTTTCGTCATCACTTTTCATGTTTTCACAAACTGCTGCACTCTTAGCTTGCCAATGTCACAAGGTTAATTTACTTAGTCAGTCAAAGCAGCTTCAGACCTTAATCCTCAGCTCACCAGGAAAAACAAGCCATGTTGCCGATCTCTCTCTTCACTAGTAAACACTGAGGCACTGTGATTGCCGTGGCAACCCCACCCCCTTTCTCCACCCCGTGTTACACCACATGTACCCTATCCTGAAACCTCAAAAATGAGTCCACACGAAATTACTGTGGACAACTGTAAGACAGGAGATATGATATGACTCCCTTATTTCTCTTGGATGCAAACACATGTAAAAGTCATAGAGGATAAATTAGGGAAGGCATTCAAGCCGGAGTAATTATACAGTCTTTGAGAGGCATGAGAAGAAGTCATTCAGTGAGCTGATCAGCACAGAAAACTCCTTAAGGCTAATGTTCTCCATGCTGTTTAGAAACCAAATAAGCATATAGAATAGCACACATGCTGGAAAATATTTTCACAAGCGTGAGGCAGAACACTTCACACTGGTACTTCAGAAAAAGGGAGATCACATGTTCTATTGACTTGCAAGTATAATATGAGAATGCAGAGAAAAAGTTTATTAAGGGCATTTTTGAGGTAAATGACAGTAAAATTGACCAAATTAGTCTCTGTTGTATTTAGAATGTGTTTTTTTTGCCAAATGAAAAAAAGAAAAAAAAAAACCAAGCATGAAGTGAAGCAGTGTAGGATACGCTTTACTGACATGACTTGTTTTCTCCCTCACATACCTGCCTGATTCTTTTACTTTATGTTTCTTCATTAACCCCCAGCCCCCACCCCCACTTTCCCCCCCTTCAGTGGACTGTCACTGGGCTGAAATCACACCTGTGCTTCTCACACATCTCGGCACACGGGTGAAACATACGCAGGGTGAAACATGGTGAGGGAGCTTTGCTGAATCTCATTAGCCAAGCGGGTAGTCATTAACAGAATGACCTTTGGAAATAATTACCAGCCTTCCTCCCTCTATCCCTCTTTCCCTCCCTCCTTCTCTTCTCGCACTCATCCATCCCTCTACTCCCCCCCTTCTCATTCAGTAGTTCCTTCTAGGTGAGGACAGAGGGGGAGAGAAAGGAGAAAAAGAAGAAGGGAGTGAAGTTAGTTAGCGAGGATAGGTGTGGAGGCAGTTCCCTGCTACTGCTGTTTAAGATTACAGGGTGAGCTGAACTTTGAGATTAGGTTAATCTGTTGGAAATGGGATTGGCCTTTCCTCTCGTTCGTAGGCAAGCAAGCAGGTCAGCTCAGTACCAAGAGCCATGTGCCATTCCATGTGATACTTGAGCCAATGGCATTAGTGTGTGCTGTGGTGGCTGAGGTCATCACAATGCCGTCATCTCTGCAGGGTTCAAACCAATTGTCACCATGTATGTACACACGCGTACACCCATGCAGTGCAGCCGGCACATGCTTACGCAGGCCAAAGTCACTCTCTTCTGAGCGTGTGCATTAGCACGACAGCTTACATCGTACATGTATATTCACACAAACATTAGAGCATCTTTGTCGCCTTTGATTGGGATATAGCTTTCCTATCACAGCTCACTCACTAACCCTTTAGTTCTTTTACAAACCTGTGTTCTTTGTTTCAACAGAGGGGAAAACAAACACATTGTGGAACAGGGATTTGGCACAGCCCAAGTGTGTTGTTGGATTTGGGGCTGTTCAATCACAGCAAGAGCCAGCCAGCACTGCTTAGGTTTGGGCTTGATCTGCAATCATCGGGAGGGGAAAGAAAGGACTCTTTCATGTGCTATTGCAATTAACAACCCCCATACTAATAAATCACCAGTAAGAGCTCAAAGTGATTATTCTTAAGCATGAATAAAAAAAAGAGAGAGAGGAAAGGGAGAGATGGATCTATTCTCTTGTCATTTCCCAACAAAGCTTCTCTTCCCATTTCTCCTCTAATGCTGTTCACATGTCCAGGAAACCGGCCTGGCAGACAGCATGTATAGGAAATCTATCTGTGTGTTTGACTGTTTTATCTGGAGCCAGAGTCAAGAGTGTACTGTAGAGCTGCCAGGACAACACATTTGGACACCGCTTGGACATCCAGCGATGGGGGATCTGCCTCTGTGTTTGCTTTTACCATGAGAGCCTTGATGAGCTTAGATGTCTTTGTGAACAATTAGTATTAATTTAGAAGACCTCCCAACTTGTTTATGTAACAGCTGATAATCACTGTAATACATGTTTTATTACAATCCCTTGGGGGAATCTGTTAATTTAGATAGAACTGTTTCCTACATGGCAATATAGAAATCTCGGGATTGAACTGAAGCATGGAAAACATTGTTTTTAAAAAAGTGTCCTCACTTTATTTTGAGGTTTTTGAGTTGTCATGCATTCTGAACATGACAATAACTTGTAGACATTTTGATTAGCAATGCCTCTTTTGTTTTACCACATTTGCTAAAGACCAGAGTTAGCTTTGGTTTCTTGGTCTTGCTTTCACAGATATTTGTGGAAGTGTCATTCCCAGCTGAGACAGTTTTCAAGTGAGTCATCAAGACCTTCTTTACCACTCCTCGCTCTATATATATCTCCTTTTATCTCTCTCTCTCCATCCTCTCTTTCTGTCTCTTAAATACATACACCAATTGACCTGTGCATAGATTCAACATAATGCAAGAACGTCTTGAAGATACTGTACGTTCAATGAAAAAGTGGATTAAAAAAGAATGAGAGAGAGACAGAGACCAAGACAGAGAAAGAGAGAGAGAGAGAGAAAAGCCCTCCAGCCTCTTGTAAACATGCTGTAGCTAGAGAGGCTGTGCAACGCTCTCAGTGCCACTCTCTCAACAACGCTAATTATCAACCAAAGACATGCTAATTACATAGAGCTTTATTGCTAATGTAGCAGGCCTCTATGCCAGCCGCCCACACTCTGAGCTCCGCTCCCCTACCTCTGCCTCTCCTCCCACTACACCTTCAGGCACAGCAGCAACAGAGTAAGAGAGATGCATGCGTTTCTGTGTACTTGTAAATACATGAGCAGTACACAGATTCAAAATTAGATATGTCACATATTCGATTTCATGTTTAAGGTCTTATTGTTCCTCTGTTGGGGAACCTTGATTTTGTCTTTACCCCCTAAATCCAGCCCTTCATCTTGTTCTTCTTGACCTCCTCCTCCTTCTCATCCTGCCATCTCAACAGGAAATCTGCTTCATTCCTACCCCCCCTCCAAACTCAACAACCCACCCACGTTCCTGCACCTGTGACGTAGCCTAGCAGCGGCACACAAGGCCCGGCAGGAGAGAAGCGACCCCCCCATTCCCCTTGCTCCCTCCCTTCCCTCCCCCTCCACACACCCTCCTCCCATACAAGCTAAACGTGTTGGTGTCAGCCCTGTGGCCAATCCTGTTAGCATGCCGCAGCTAAGGCTCAAGGCCTCTTCACATCGATTTTTCCCACAGTGAGTCGCTCAGAGAATGTGGAGTCTGAGTCCTCAAGGGATCACAGTGTAGGTAGTGCTCCACAGCACTCTCCCCCACTAGACTCTTTAGCATCTTCCCCTGGCATGGCTGTTTACACGTTAGCCATCCTCTGCTCCATAATGGAGACACAGTTAAAAAGTGATCTTCAAAGCAGGCAGCTCTTGTCAAAGGCACTGAAATATGTGACGAGTCTCTTCATGGGTTCAGTCTAGGCAGGGTAATACACTGACTGAGAAGTGGCTGAGAGGCTTGGTGCATAAAGGATACCAATGCTTATAGGCACACTGGGAATACAAGTGGATGCTAAATGGGTTAATGTAAATGACATAATGGATAAAGGATTATTTTTTCATCCCTTCTGCTATATTTGGTACCTGTGGCATTTCAGACGTCAAATAAGCTGTGAGGGCACAGTCTGGTTGATATCATGTTTGCTTTTAAAAAAAGAATCGACAATACTAATTAGGGAAAGCCCTAATAATATGAATGATAGCTCAGGAATAAGAGCTCACACTACATTGTAAAAGAAGAGTACGCTGTTGTGTCCAGTAGATTTATTTGTGTTTCTAAATACTGTCCACGATAATGCATCCAGCCCACTCTCTTTGTTTTCATCATTAAGGTTATCCATATGTTGAGTGCTGTATCACCTGATGTATGAGCTACATTAACACGGTACCTATTTGACTGCACCAAATGGAAATTGCAGTGGAACAAAAGTAATATTGACAACAGCAAACCATAGTTTAGTTTTTACAGGATGTTACACCACATTTATTTATACTCTTTACTTTACTATTGTTTAACTTTCAAACCTGATGTGAAAAAGGATGTAATTATATAGTATAAAAGGAGCTGAATAATGTAAGGCTAGGTAGAAGATATTTGATATCAGTGTGTAAATTCAAATTGTTTGTGTAGTCAGCGGCAGAGTGCCATCTGGAATAGGAGTATCCCCGGTGGGCCTGTCCACCCGTGGGTGGGCAACAAGCCCACCAACACCAATATGAAAAGATAAAAACACGTCCCATGCTGTTTGATCTGATGTTATACTGGTCAGCCAACTCCATATGTGAGTGTGTGCGTTTGTGTCTGTGTGCGAGTCAGGAAAATGCATTTATTATATATTATTGGTCACTTTCCTTGAGTACATTTAATCTTTGCCAATAATGACATACTTACATTATTATGCATAGATTTTAACCAAGCCTGACCTAACAAATTAACATAATGCAGCCATCAGGTGCCGGCTGAATTACTAACTAAGCATGCATAAACAATAAAAACAAGAGGAGCTCATATGGACACAGTTGAGGTTTCTACAAGTTCTATGCAAAACGAAATATACACGACTTAAATATTTTAAAAAAATCTATACTATATTGCGAATAACTGTTTTACTTGTCTAAAAATTGTGGAAAGTGAGACAATGAAATATAATCAGTTTTATGCTGAATTACAGGCGTTTTTAATACAGCGTGTTCTTTCGCACTTAACACAATATAATCATCATGTTCCTTTAGATATCCCTATACCTGATATATGGTTTGTGACATTTTCATACATTTGTTTGACAGGCGCCATTCAATCAGCAAGCACAGTGTGAGTGTAAATGTACGTGTGCGAGAGAAAGGGATAAAGTCTGCATGGGTGCATGCATGTGTTTGTGTGAATGTGCGGCTCACCAGGTTTGTCAGAGCTCCAGTGTGAATGTTGCGTAACAGGTTCACGTTGCGAGCTTAAGGATCCTGGCGAGTGCCAGCGTCATTTCCTGCTTTATCTACCTGCCTAGAGGCTGGCCTGACAGCAGTGTTTTAAATTCACCTTGAGCCACACTAGTGACTATGTGTCCAAAGCAAGTCAGATCAACATCCTTCTTTAAGAGGCACATCAATGGTGACAAGACACCAAGGACAGGGGCTAGTGATAACACACCACAGGGGACAGTCTGAAAGGTTCAGATCAATGATAGACCACTTCCTTTAAATTACACAGTACACACAACACATAAAGGCCATTTAAATACAAATATTTAAACAAGTTCGTAATAAACTTGAGTCTCAAAATACCCTTTCTAAAAGTTATCGACATTGTGTCTGAACCCTTGGGGAAGACCGACAAACTACGGGCACAATTATTTCTTACACTAAGCTAGGTGTGAAGACCAAAAGAGAGAAGTAAGGGTTGCTGAATGAGTCACAAATGCTGTAACCATCTGTCTGGTTTTTGCGTCTCTGTGTGTTTGCATACGTGTGCGTGTGCCTGTGCGTGCTCCCGTGCATCTGTGAGCGCGTGAATGTGGTGCCGTCTGTGTTTTTCTCATAACTTACCTCCACAATATCAGAGTTGGTCCTGCTCTCGTGGGGCTCGTTGTACTCGGTGTATTTCAGCAGGACCTTGTCCATGTCTGTGCTGGCGTACTGGAACAGCTTGTTGGTGCTATTGAAGATGATCAGGGCAATCTCACAGTCACACAGCACACTCAGCTCATACGCCTTCTTCATCAGGCCAAACTTTCGCTTTGTAAATGTCACCTGGGAAAAAAAGATAGAAAACAAAAATGAGGACAAAGATTAGATGAGGTGAGAACAATGTATTGTTGTGACTAATTGTTCTTTTTCACAGAAAATTTAAACCCGATCTCTTTGTACCAACCTCATAATAATGCTAATAACAGTAGCAACAGATAAGTAATGGAAAATAACCATTGTCATTTGTGGTAATCATCTAACTGCAACATAAAAATCCCCCACCCTTGATCCATTCACTCTACACTGAGAAAATAAAGAAGACTGTGACTTTTCCTCTTTAGAATTAGCAGTTTTCTGGAAAACTACATTAAAGGAAAGTGATTTCTACTAATGGTTCAACACCAACTCACTGTAACAGTCCATTCGCTATACCAGGAAAAAGACAAAAGAAAAAAAAAACTGGGCTTGCAATTAAGGAACTGAAAATACTCTGTCTCAGACAGATAACGGTTAGGAAGATCAGTTATTGCTTGTACATCAAAGCATGCAGAGGTTCATCATGGGAAATATATCGGGTTAAATTGTCCCTTTCATATGACCTGAATGTCATTGCTCTCTCACTCCCACTTTTGAACAAAAGAAATACACAAAAACAGCTGAGCCATACTATTTTATCATGGTGATATTCGCACACAATGTTCTGTTGTTGTGCTGGCCAATTAACTGCCTCTTATAGCGAATAACAATCCATTGATATAAATAACAGATTGGTTCCCTGACTGTGCTCGAAGCTGTTTGTGCTCAAATAGTGACAATGTACTCAACGTAAACCACAGAAATTGCCCTCTGTAATGGGCCCTTCTCTTTTTTTTCTATCTCTCTGTTTGTGTGTCTGTGTGTGTATATTTATGTGTGAGGCCCAAGATCGCTACCTTTAATAAGACAGGCATACAAGTGCCCACATTGTCAAAATAGAACAGCCTCTATTCCTCTATTGTTTGGATCAAAACTAGAGCAGTGAAAGTGAGTTAATTCCAGTGAGCTGCACCTGGTTTCTTTTCCAAGCCATGTGTGTAAGCTCGTTGGCTGTATGGGAAAAAAAAATGAGAGAAAATGTGCCTCTGCCAGCTTCCTTCCCTAAGCAAAACTGCTTTTTTATTTTATTTATTTATTTATTTTTTATTTTATTTTCTTCAGTGACTGTGTGTATTATGTACTTTGGAGATCTGTATTGACAAAGCTTTTTACAGAGAGGAAACACTGCCAGAACTGAGCCCAGCTGGTAGCTAATGATCTCAGTTTGTTGATTAACTGCATGTTTGTCTATTCTCTTCTGACACTTAAGTGGGCCAAAAAAAAAATACTAAATACTAATATAATAGGAGTGAAAACTCCCAACTCTTGGTTGATAAAGACAATATCTGTAGCAGGATATAAAGACGTTTAGAAAGTATTTAAAGAAGAGATCTCTACGTGTGGTAAAACAGGGAAATGTGTGAATGGATTTGTGGCATAAATCTATCATGCATTGCCCTTCACATTTTCTCTTTACAACTTCAAGAACTGAAAGAGGAGATAGGGTTGAATGGATATTGATAGATAGTTTTGGATTACCTGAAATCATATCTTCCAGGATGCACCAGGGAAACTGAATATCAAACTATCCCTCACCTCCACCCTGCCTTTCTCTGTCTCCCTCTCTACTAAGAGTGGGTAAAACCTTGTATGAACTGTCGTATCCTCGACCAGCTTCCCTCCCCCCTTAAAAGTTTTCCAGTGATGTCACTGCGTCATGCCTATCTGTCAGATAACAGAGGCTGAAACCAGAGACACGGATGGCGTTCTGACTCCCGACAAACCAGTGCGTGCAATGTCAGGTTCTGTACCTCGGCACAAACACTCATCTGATTCAGCGACGACATAAGGAGAAAAAGCTCCCCTGGGCTCTAAATACCATGCTGACATTTACACAGTGATACAGAAATGTGAAAAAAACAAGCCTCATTCTTAACGCCATAAGATCAAAAGGCATCTTGTGACAATAAGATTAATTGTCATATCCAGCCCGCTCTGAGCTGTGCCATCCAAAACTGAAACGTAAGCAACCCAAAGGGGTCTGTCTACCAGTCTTACAACAGCAGAGCTACAGTACAAGTCGTAGATGAGCGAGTAAATAAGATGACAAGACTGTAGGACATAAGGTCAAAGCAGACTATTCAGGAACAGGACATGTAGAGTGTTGTCTTCCCCTGGTGTTTTGATGCAAGGGGCAACAGGGGCAGACGTGGGACATAGCTAGCTCCCGGCCCAGCTCCGTTATCACCCACTCACTCAGTCACACACTCTGCTGGGGCCATTAATGTTTCAGAAGCTGGCACGTGGCGCGCACACACACACACACACACACACACACTGGACTGGGTGTGAGCAGTTGTGAGGTTCACAACTGCTGGTCTCAAAGGGGAGGTCCGCATGCTGCCTCAGATCACTCAAGTATTAGTAGACCACTCGCTAACATCAGCATAACCACACACTCATACAAACATATCAGTGTAAGTAAATCAGAAACTTAGACGGAGATGAAGAATGCTTTATTGGCCAAGGTGCTTTTACACACAAAGGAGTTTGACCTTTGCGTTAAACCCGTCCATGTTTAGTGAACACACACACACACACACACCTGGGCCAGCAGCAGCTGTGGCATATAGGAAACAGTTGAGCAAGTTGGGTGCCCTTCTCTAGGGCCCTGTTTTTACTGTCTATATTGTCATGCTTATTTTCAATATAAAAAAATAAAATAAAATCTAACCTAATCTAATCTTGAGCCTCGCACTTTAAATGAGGATCTGCGCTTGCATTTCCCACGATTTGTAATTCACACATAGACTGACTTTAACACAAAGGGAATGAGTGTGATTATGAAAAGCCTTAACTGACCAAACAATAACACCTACATAAATATCACACGGCACCCCCACATCTTAATTTGACACGTACAACCTGCTACCTCTAAATCACATGTATAACTAATGCTATGCACATATATCCATAAATACATATATATATATATATATATATATATATATATATATATATATATATTTTCTTTGAATAGGTACATACAGAGTTGGCTTGCACTATCTTTATGGTAAACACTGGTGAAAACATCATGTGGGATGTGTTAATTTGTACCAGATCGCAGCTATGCAGGTTTTATTTCCAGTATTCGATTTCACCAAATGAGACGACTCTACGGTGACTTCATGGTTTCACTTGATGCTGTCATGTGACCCTTTCAGCCCATCAACGTTCAGCCTGATGATGTCACCCCTGGCCTTTCCTGTGCGAGCTCAAAACAGCTCTCTCAGCCCACACAGAGCTGTAAACTAGTGCACTTTCAAGGAGCTACTGCTCTGCACTCTGTGTGGGTAAAAAAAAAAAACAAAAAAAACAGATGCTGTGAATGATACAACTGATCCACAAACAGATATCATATATCGATAAAGCTCACCTTCAGAGACATGTGACAATGTCAGTGTTGTAGTGCTTGGCGAAGCAAAATAACATTAATGATAAGAAAATAGAAAACGTTTTTTCTAATATTTAAGCTTATATTTCATATCGTGCTAATTCATTTGTTTTGTAAGTCATACAGCAAAAAGCAGAACATTTCAAGTTTTGTTGTGAGCTGTGTGCTGAATCATTTACTAAATTTGTTCCAGGAAAATCATATTCGTTTATTAATTAAAAAATCTGTCATACCTGACAAGTCTAGGTATAAAACAAAAAGAAAAAGAAAAGAATATACAGAAGACGCAATGTCTATTTAATTCTCTGGGTCTTATTATACCATACACAGCTTCATTTCCTTGGTCAGTGGGAGTTATGACACACAACTATGTCACTGACACATACACATACGCACTCACACTCACAATTCTTTTTGACCATTTTTGGTAGTTGCTGAAGTAAAAGACAATTACTTTCAAACTATCATTGTAGTACACATTCTTTCACTTGATTCTACAACAACAACAACCAAAATAATTTGAAGTCTTTGGCCGGAGTATTTCAAAGTTTCCTTGAATTTTTTTTGTTTGTAAAAAAGAATGTTCAAACTGTTCAAACCGACCGAAATTTCACAACGAAAGCTGAACCTTCTAAGAGATTACTCAATTACGGGAACACTCATGGTAACAATAAGTGAGTAAGCAACATTTGGTGAGCCTTTCTCCGACTGTGAAGGAGACCAAAATACTCTTACATAACCCCATATCTACTTATAGTTTAAACAGGCAGTTATCTTGTACAACTCTCAATTACTGTGGCACATAATGAGCACTAACATGTAGAGGACATACGGTAAACTCATAATGACACGTCTTATTCATTCACCCTTATCCTCCTCCACAACCCTATCCCAAGTCAGTTTCAGAAACATATACTCATGAATTCATTCTCAGGCCCACCCTTGTAAACATGTAAACATTTCATCTTTCAAAAAATCTTGTTAATCCTAATTGAAATTGTTTTAATTCCTTTTTGCTTTTCTTTCATCTTCCTTTTGTTTTCTTAATTATATGCAAGTATATTTGTGTATTTACATAAAATTACATGTATCCGTTCCACCACTGGAAAGTGCCAAAAAAAAAAAAAAAATCTAAAAATGAAATAATGAGTTCTGCTACACAATTGACCTGTCACATTTCCTCTGGGGGAAAAACAAAAAAAGGAAGAAAGAGAGAAAGAACGAAAGAAAGAAAGAAAAGAAGAGAAACGCCCAGGATAAACAGAGGGACAAGAAAATAAAAAACGGAGGGATAGTGGCTGATTCTCTGCCACATGGGTGAGAGGAGAGTGAGAAAGACGGGAGGGAGGAGGAGGGAGAAGAGAGGGGGCGGACGCACAGGAAGCACATTTGTATGCATTTCCTCTCATAACAGGAAGAGGCCAGTGGCTTCCCCTTCACAATGGCTTCGCTTCTGCTTCCCACCTCCTGCCTGCTTCCCTGGGGGAGGAGGAGGTGGAGGAAGAGGAGGAGTGGAGAGACAGGCACCAAAAACTGCTGTTTAGCAAACCAAACATGGCCGTGCAGGGACACACACGCACGCACATGCACACACACACACGCACACATAGATGTCACTCAGCCATGGAGCGGCGCGATTTGTCTTGAGACAAACACTTATCCCATTGTCAGGGGCCAAGCAGGAAGACATGGGCTTACGCAAAAGGAATAAGAGGAGCCCAGGACCTGGGCCTGAACTCTGCCTCACAGCCAAAGAAGCTGTTAAGAGGGGTATTAGGACAAAAGAGGCTTTGTCCTAACTCTAATATATGCTATGCTCTTTTCTCTCCTAAAACCCCACTTATCATCCTTTTTCAGTCTGCCTTCATTATACAGTAGGAACAGGAGGCAGTAGACTGCAAATATTTCTTCATTCTGTGTCTAAATCAAAAGTGTCCACTCCGCGTAGTTAAAAGCGAACCTGTGAAACTGATGGAGTGGTTCCTTAATTATGCCAATTTCAGTTATAGGTGCATGTCTTAAAATACAGTCTAGCTTAGATTGTTGTTCTTACCGAGAGCTACTAATTACATTTCAGTACAGCACTGAAATGGTCGGCTACGCTGCTGCTTCTCTGTATGTTCCTGTTTATGCTGAAAAAACCGCAACTGGAAAAGGATATGCCCACTGACAAAAGAAAGTGGATGTTACAATTGCAAGGGCCCAAGTTAGTGGCCGGAACGACAAAAATAACTTTGTTGTTATTTAAGAGAGGTGGATAAACTTCTGTCGTGGCACTAAGACCGTTTTTCACTTCACAAAGATAAAAAAAAAAAAAAAAACACAGTTGGAAAAATGTGTTTGTTTTTTTTCTTTTCTTTTAAGGAGCTGATTGATTTAAACTGATTTTCACATCGATTGGTTGTCTTCACTCATCTAACCAGTTTAGTGATTTCTGCTGAAAGAAGACCCTATTAACCCCAGTTTCCACTAAATTAAGTATTGTTACGGCAAGCACAGCTCAGAATTTGCTTGTGATTATAAAAAAAACAAGAGGAGAAAAATGGAGAAGATGGATTGTAAGTCAGTCTCTCAGATAATCTTTTTTTCTTCAAAAAAAGGAAAAACTTTAAACACTAATCTACAGATTGTATGTATAACATACACAAACATATTTTATAACAATTACAACCTATAATTATTTTTTTTCACATTTTCACACAATTAAAAAAAAACTTTTTTTTTTACCCCGATAAATTAACATACTTTTTTATTTTTGAAAATTAAAATCCCGAAGTAATAAGCCCTGTAGCGAACAAAGGAAAGAAATTATAGGAAACTAGAAAAACCATTAAGACTTTCTGGTGAGAGAGAAAAAAAAAAAAGAGAACGTGAGGTGAGAGAGAAAATGAACCATGTGAAGAACATGTGAACATGAAACAAAACAAGGAATAAGTTGAGCAGGCAAAGGAGAATAAAAAAAAATACAGCAGAGGGAAGGTGAGAGCTTAGAGAACCCTTTTTCAGGTGAGGCCTTGTAGCACTGAACATATGACAGAGAGGAGTGCCACGCGCTGTGGTAAAAGAAGAAGATGGTAGAAGGTGGGAAACAGGGAATTAAAGGAGGGGTGCAGGGGTGAGGAGCTACCCTGTGGGCCTCATTATTTTCCTGCTGTTAATTTCACTAGCACATTTTCTCACCCCAGTGCTGTTGATTGGAGAACAGAATGCTTTGTCGTAGAAACAAAAAGACCCCTTGTTTCAGCTGCAGTGCTGCCCTTAAAATGGTGAGGAAAGAGCGGAGACATACACGGGCGCGAATGATATATATATATATATATATATATATATATATATATATATATCTTCTTCCAGCCGAGCTGTGTGTTAGTGTGACCGTTGTTTGGAGGAGCTGGGAAATCCTGTTGTTTAACTTCCTGTCACTGATGACCTGATACATGTTTAACCTTTGGCCCTGGGTCCCTTCCCCCTTGGAACCCACATGTCCCACACATACACACAGATTCGCACAAACAAGTCATCCTAAATTAAGCCCACTGAGTGTACTGGCTGGAGAGGTAACACTAATTAGAGCCAGTTGCAGTAAATTAAGTTGATCCCCGAGACCAACTCCGGAGAGATAGATGTTTAAGATGTGTTTACAAGCGTTCATTTGTCTATGCTGCATGAACAAGACACTAAATGCCTCATCTGAGTATTTAAGTTTTTGTCTGGGTGTATAATCTGCTGATATGTGTCAAATCTATGCCAGCATGTGTACAAACGCACACCTGTGCATGCGTCTTGTACCTCACTGTAAGTGTGTGTGCCTGCCTACCTGTGTGTGAGTGTATGTATGTGTGTGTGTGTGTGTGTTTATGCGAGCTGCGGCAAGAGAGTCTGTTCTCTGTGTGCAACCCATGAGTTTATGGCACAGGGGCCTCTTTCATGTGCCCGAGGCTGGGAGAGGGTCTGAGTGGTCAAGGGGCTTGGAGCCAGGGCTCACACACTGCTGCCCACTGTCCAGAGCTCCGGGCAGCCAGTCAACGCCAGGGAGGCCTGGCCCTTCTGCCCCTGCTCTGGGGAAGTGTTTCGGGGCCTGGGGGTGGCAGCCCGAAGTGGCCGCCCAGAGAGAGCCAGGCCCTGTGCCCACTATGATATTGCTGCTACAGGGAGGGCAGGGGTGGGAAGGCAAGGCAGCACTGTAGGTGGTAAGGTAGCGTTGACAGCCACACAGAGTGGTGCCACTCCAAAGAGGGCAGCAGTATGAAGTGTCTGTATTGACTTAAGGAAAATGTTTCAATGTCTTTATATCATTGTATTCAAATGAAACAGGTATGTTACTATTTCTTGTTTTTCTTTTGTGATTTCTTATTATATAGATCTATAGATTTTGATATTGTTAATTGGAAGGTTGCACTATATATTATATAGTATATTCTGCACAAATCATTAAAACAATATCAATGTGTTTAAAATGAGAAGACAGGGGATCTTTAAGAAGGTGGAAAAACAACTTTTTAAACATAAAAAGGCAAAAGTATGTAAAGAATTTGAGGTTAAAAGAAATGCTACACAAACTGCTCTGGTGTTTATTTGGCTTGGGTTCTGGGACATTTCCTCAAAAAGGAAGTGAAAATATGCAAAGCCAAAGCTTCCGTTTTTTTTGTTGTTTTTTTTTTTTTTTAAAGAAGAAATTTTAAGTTTGCCTTCTATCTCTGTCTCCGTCTCTGTCTTGTGATGTCCGCTTCTACAAAATATGGTGATGTCATCTATTGAGGCCATAGGTTGAATGACACTTACGGCTTTGCACAGCACGTGGTGTTTTTCCACATGATATGATGACATCATAGCCAAAGGAATTAGTTATTGGCCAAAAAACAACAATAAGCAATCTATCATTTAAGAGATCAAAACAGCAAAACCCAGTGATATATTGATTTTCCTTTCCCTGAACCCTTTTCTTTCTCACTCTCTCCTCTCCTCCCTCCTCCTCTCCCTGTAAGTAAAGCCCGGATATCTCAGGCATCGATTCCCCTCAGGTGTCCTTCCTGTCTCCCTCTTTCCCTCCTTATCCTCAGGAGCCGGAGTGCTTGGTGCAACTGGCGGGCCCAGTCTAAGGTGGGATGAGAGAGAAGGGCTGAGATAACAGTAAGGAGGAAGTGTGGGTGCTGCTGCAACACGATAGCTTTAGTCCTCATCTAAAACTCTGTGACCTCCTCCTTGCTCTTGCTATGTCTCTCTCTGTCTGCTTGTCTCACTTTCAATAACTAATACATGATTTAGAATATGAGCAGAGGCGCACACCATCACACGACCTCCTTGCTTCTTCTGAGTATCTCTTTATATTATTTGCGGCTCCATTAAAGTCTCCTTTCTGTGCTGCATCTCTGAAACTGACTGTGTACACTCGCGTTCTCTCTCTCTCCAGTCTCAGTGTTCTCTTGTTACTTGCAATCAAATTCATCGAGTTCTGTCATGACAATGGTCAAAATCTTTTTCATTTACTGCTCCAATCGATTCCATGAGGCTCTTTATGTCACTTTATGCTGGCCACAAATGACTGTCTTTGATAAAGCGCGCTGTGAGAATCTGTTGCGGAGGATTATTGCGGATGTCACGCGATAAAATTGAACAAAAGCAATGAAGTGGGCCTGTGTTCAGAAAAGGTGTGTGTGCGTGTGCCTTCGAGTGTGTTTGACCTGTGATCCAGGGGCCAAGTTAGAAGCGTATGGATCCAATTGGGCTGCCAGGAAGCTGACAAAGTGTCAGTGGTCAGTCGTGCCACAGGAAGTGATCGATTGTGGGCCTCGAGGCAGTGAGAGAGCTCTGTCTCTATCTATTTCCTGCCACAGACGGTAGTGTCTGCTTGAATCAGCCTGTCCGCAATTTATTATGTCTCTCTCAAGTAATGCCAGCTGTTGTTAAAGAAAAGTGTCTTGCAAGAATCCCATTATTGTTAGGTAGTCATTTGACCTGAGATTTTTTTTTTCTTCAATTACCATGCGTCACAGGTTTAAAAAGCAACTATTGTGCTATGTAGAGGAAAGCTACAGCAGTAGCCCTATGGTTACTGATTTAGCTCAAGGAAAATACTGTTTCAGTGTTTGTTTCCCAGGTTGCTCTTCATCTCCACCCTGTTGGCCCTGTCCACTGTGTCACTTAAGACCATCCCATCTCTGTTTGGTTGTTTGTTTATATTTTCTCCCACCCTGCTTCTCTTCCCTCTTCCCGGTAATATTCCACTGCCACTGAGCTAAACTGGGTGGCATGCTGTGAGGCGTTGGGTGTGTAAAGGGTGCTTCAACTGTGTGTGTGTGTGTGTATAGGCCCACAGCTCTCAAAGCAGGGACTGATATGCAGAATGGGTTTTTTTTTTGTAAATTTACAAATGTTGTCATGCAAATCCATTTTAAGAAATATGTTCATGCTGGTTTGTTAGATTGAGGAGAAAGGAATCTACCATTATAAACCAATGGAAGTCTTCCACCCAAAGCAATAACAGTGCTTCCCCCGTACACACTTCTCTGTCCCCCAGTTCACATATTGCCCAGACTCCCAGAAGACCTTCATTGTTGAGGGCTATGTGGGGTGTAGGGTGTTTCTCCTTCCTACCTCCTCCACCCCTCCCCTCCTCCACCCTCATACTCATCCATCCTCCCATCCCCCAGGGACTTACCTGTCTGTTGCGTTCATCCATAATCCGCGTGATCTGAATCTTTTTCCTCCCCATCGTCCCCGTCTCTTTCTTTCTCTCCTCTTTCTAAAGAACTTTATGCTTTTCTTCTCTCTCGTCTTTCTCCTTCTTTCTCTTCTTCTTTCTCTTCACTCTTCTGCTCTTCCTTTATTTGTCTTTTTTTTCTTCTCTCTGCTTTCTATTTGTTCCAATCAATTCAAAGATTCCAGCATCCGTACCTGCAAGAAAGAGAGAAAGAAAGAAAGGAAAGGGGGTGGGGGAGAGGAGAGGATGAGCATTAAATGAAATGAAATATGGCAAAATACTGAGAGAAAAAATAATAAAAGTGGCATCATGGCAGCCACAAGGGAGGGTGAAGAAAGACAAAGAATCTGTCAACAATGTTGTGAGAACCGCTGTGTTTTTCACTGTCGATATCATGCAAATCAGTTTTTACATTTTTTTTTCCCAGGCACCGTCTATGAGAGGAGACAGCGCTGTCAGGATCTCGCCTCGTTCACAGAGAGTTTGACAGTGTTTTGGAAGTGCCGCTAACTTAAACGCTCTAATCACCAACACTGTAACATTACCTCCAGACTGAGAAATACATTTTGTTTCTTCCCATGAAGCTGCACTGTATTGACAGTGGAACTGCCAGACACAGCTTTTTCTACTCTATGTGCAGCTCATCTCCAAAATGGCAGACGTGAATCGTGGGATAGAATACAGATGTAAAACCAGACTCTCTCAGTCTTACCATGTTCTGGTAAAACAAAGCCAAAATCAGAAAGACGAAGAAAAGAACAAAAGTGCCAAGAGTCATCTTTTGAAAAGGACGTTTCTCAGAGACAGAAATCAAACAAAATTCCAAAATGAACTTAATCCAGCTGGAGACACTGCATGTCAGTGAGTGCATCTGAGGAGCATCTGCACAAATGCACTTGTGCGTTGTGCGCTTGTGTGTGTGTGTGTGTGTGTGTGTGTGTACCTGTGTTTCATGAGTGGAGCCCAGCAGCTGATGAACTGGACTGCATGTGCGATGAAGAAAGCTGCGCTCCAAAAAGTTTGCGTGAGTGAGTGACTGTGTGTCTGTGTGTGTGTGTGTGTACGTCTGTGTGTGTGTGTGTGTGTGTGTGTGTATGCACGTGTGTGTGTTCTTGTGTGAGCTTGGCTAAGCCAGAGCTCCAGTGCATCTCTCCAGAGTGCTAAAGTAGGCCAACCCAATCTATCTCAGGGAGGAGCAGAAGAACTGTTGTTGTGTTTTCTTTTGACAGTAGAGGTGATAACGTCCCTCGTTATGCAAATGAGCATCCCATTATTTAAGCTCAGTGCAATGCAGGGGAGCTGTCAGCGCCGTCACATAAAAAAAATCTTCCATCTACCCTGCCTTTTTTTCTCTACTTTCCCCTTCTTCTCTCTTCTCTCCTTTCTGAACCAGATTTCCGGCACCTGGCAGCAGAAGCATCAGACATTGATGTGGAAGACGACACCGCTTCACCAAAAGACATGTCAGTCTCAGTCTCTCTCTCTATCACTCTCTCTCTTCTCTCACACACCCTTGCTCTCTTTCTCGCTCTCTCATATTCTCTCCTTCGCACGCTCCCACACACATACATGCACGTTATAATGCACTTCCTTTCCCTTTTTTTTTTATATTTTCCTCTAACCTGAATCCATGTATTTATTGAGTAACATGCATGAGAAAGCACAAGAAAGCTCTAAACCCCTAAGGTGAGTGCAGCACATTGCTATGCACTTGACCTCTTTGTGCTGCAGAGTAGGACATTGATAATGAAAGTGTGTAATAGGAACATCCAGGCATACTGGTAATAGTAGCAGTAGAGCATAACTGTAGATCTTTAGTACTACCTGCTCATCAAATTTGTTGCATTTAGTTTGTTTTAGAATGACGATGTGTGTGTTGATTCTGATGTATATTTTAAGATTCTCTGCCAAAAAGTTCCATCACACACAACAGCAACAAAAAAATGTAAAACAAAGTGAGACAATACAATTTAAACAATGATGAAATGCATGACAAAAAAAACTTCTTGAGTTGATGGTTTGGAATACGCCCACTTATGGAAGAAATGAGATACAAACATAAATGCATCGTTTGGCAGTTAGGACAACAGCCGGACTGCACCATCATAATAATAACAAGATCCAAAATAACTCTGTGGCAGCTCTGAAGAGGCTATCCAAAACATTTTAGCATTGCTCTGCGCAAACACACCCATCCATAGACAGAAAAACAAAGAGCTGCCCTCTGGAAGAAAACAAAAGGGGATGTTGTCAGACAAACTAGGATTACAAGCCAGCACTAAGGCGCTTGGCACAAGACAGCCAGACAAGGATATCAATCAAGCCGGCATACCTCAATCACAGGCTGACAGCATCATCCCCTCCCAATCTTTGTGTTCAACACTACACAGCCCGGGCATCGCTCCAAACAAGGAGGCGCTACCTCTGTGATCCTTGCCTCCTGGCCTCCTCAACCTCCTCCTCATTCCTCCCACAGCTCAGTGAGCAGAACTGAACCTCTCAATGTCAGCACCCGCTGGGGCAACACCTTAGGCCTTACGTAACATTAACGCTAAGACTAAGCCCGTGTCCTGAACATTTAATCCCTACGTTTGGCTCCTAGCACCAGCCAACACTCCCTGAGGTGAGGATCTGCTGCCGCTTAGCCCCGTGCCTCCCCACCTCAGGCCCCCCCTCCTCTACATCCCTTCTCACTCTTGCCTTCTCTACCTCCTCCTACACAACGATGAAAGTTCCCTTCCCTTCATACCCACTACCCTCCCCTCTCCCGCCACCATCCCCCACTTTTCCTCACACCCGCCCCCGTCCCATATGAATGCCAGGCAGCTCCTGGATAAGAACTGAATGCCCACCTCCTCATCAGGCTCCCTTTCCTCTCCCTCCCTTGTGGTGAACGGAGCATCAGTTAACAGATTACCACTGAATCACTCAATCCAATTTAGCCTCGTGACGCCAAGACAGTGAAATGGAGGGAAATGCAAGAAACAAACAACTTAAGCGAACGTGGTCAAGTGGCAGAGGGCAGTAATCCTCGGAAAGAAATTTTTTACAAGCAACTGACACCTGACCTTGACAGGGCAACGGAGGTGAGAAAGGGAGGAGAAGTGGTAAGGGAGACTAGAGTGAGAAATAAAGACACAGCACGAGACAGAAGAACAAACTAACAAGTTTGCGCACATTAAGCCAATTTACTAATCCCAAAGTAAGGCATAGGGAACGGGGGAGTGACCTGTGGAAATTGGAGAATACACATGTGAGCGTCTTTATCTCCTCCGTGGAGTCTGACTAATGGTATGCCTGTGTTCACACCAGCCTGGTGACTGGAAGGAGACGGTAGCGGGTGACCGCTCAGGTCAGAGAGCACGTTGGCACCAAGCAGGCAGAAGGACAATGGTCGCTCCTATGCTTGTTTTTATATCCTCAGTCCCAACTCTCTGCGCTTTGAGTTGGAGAGGTGACAATGAAAGAGAAGGAGAGTTGAGGGAGGAAAACAGAGAATTGGAGAGAAGAGAGGGAAATGGAGTGAAGCATAAAGAGGAATCTTTTTGAACAGGCACCAGGCCTCTCCAGGGGGAGGGGAAGAGCTGTACCCACGACCCTCCCATCTGTTAAGCAGACGGACGGAGAGAGAGAGAGAGAGAGAGAGAGAGAGAGAGAGAGAGGGAGGGGGGGTGAAGGTTGGGGGAGGATGGGAGAAATGGAGAGGGAGCAACGATTCAGCACATAGATCTAATGAGCATTCTCTCTCTCTCTCGGTGTCTCAGAAGTGGAGCTGAGAGGACGATGAGAACATACTATACACTCAGTGCACCACAAGGCTTGATTCTAGGTCGCCTCTCTCCCAAGTGTTTAGTCACTAAAAACTAATATACAGCACATGGCGCTTTTTCACATTCTAATAGACGGTCTGTAGGGTGCTTGTTAATGTGGCTTTGTTATTGAGGACAGACTAAAGACGACTCCTTCGAATCAAGGGGGGTGGGGGGGGGTGGTGACAGAAAGAGGAACTTTACCTTGACTCATGCTCTGGACTAATTCGTCACATTGAAAGACAGCTGCAGCCAGGAGGGGGGACACAACAGCAAATCAGACAACGCGCACAAGAATACAGTTTCCAAGAACAAAAGTTGCACCCATTTCAAAATGAACATTCAGAGAATTGTGAAGCAAAACATTAAAAACGAAAGCAGCACTCCTGTTAAAGCAACATGAGCACGATTCTGCTGATGCTGATATTCTCAAATCCTAATTCTACACTTTATAGCAAATTGGGGAAGGCGATTTATCATGACAGGATTGGTGATTTTTTTTTTTATTTTTTTTTCCCCAAGAAACCCCAACTCGGCAGCACAGCCTAAGCTCATGGTACATCTGCAACACATTTGGTACTAGCATGTGTCCTGAAAAAAAAAAAAAACATATATATTAACGCCAGTATCCCCTATCCTCCTAGGAAATGTGGTTGTGAGGATTTGAAATAACATATTACACTGCAGTAAGTAAACCTTTTAGGAGGTGTATGGTACATTAAATAAACGTTCTCTCTTTTTAAATAAACTCCCATTTCCTTGAAGAGGAGGATGAAGAAAAAAAAAACGCTTCAATGTATTTTTCCAAATACAATCTGAATGTCAGTACACACTCACAGTGTTCTATTTTTCACTTTTTTTCAGTCGTGTAGAAGATTTTTTTTTCTTCGAGAACATAATTTTTTTTCAGATGTGTAAATTTTGGAGGTTTCTTCTTCCTCGTGTTTTGTTTTTTCCTTTTCTTTTTTTCTGTGGCTATGTGCACATGCGACAGTGTAAATGCGCATGTGTTTGTGAGCATGTGTATTCAAGTGCATTTGTGCTTTGTGCTTTTCATTTGGAAATAGTGGCACACAGCACTTTATCTCCTGTAAGGATGCGTGGAGATATATACGAGCAGAAAAATGAAAGGAGGGGAAGGGATCAAGCGAAGGAGTGAGTCGATGGCCAGGCAGGATGAGAACAGAAAAATGTGTATCAGGTCTCATTGTGCCTCTAATGTCATTACAGGCAGTGACTCCTCTATGTGGCACGCCGCACTCCCCATCTGTCAGAGCGAGATAGGCAGGGTGACGAATGGCTATCACTGCTACTTCCCTCAACCCCCACCGCCCCCACCCCCCCACACACACATACACTCTCTAATGTCTGTATCTTTTTCAAGTGCTGGGGGAGAAGAGTGACCTAAACCTGGGTGGTAGCCCATGCGTAGGTGGGCCTCTATGCATCTGAATCTCAGTAGATATTAGGGCTAATTTAACATGTTAGCAGCTAAAGAGATTAGCAACATGTACATCTGGGGATTAGAGTGATAGTGGTGGATCATCTTATAATGTGTTCATTGCTTTTTTTCCCACTGAGCATTCTAGCTAAACTTGAATTTGAAATGCTGTAGTGTGTGTGTGCGTGTGATCCAGTGTGTGTGTGTGTGTGTGTGTGTGTGTGTGTGTCTCTGTGATCCAATGTGTGTGTTGGAGGATGTCTTCACCTGTCTCTCTCTATTAGCTCATGGTTTAGTTGGATCATTAGCGAGACAGAGACGGTTTCACATGTATTCTATTTTCAATCTCTACGCGCCTTAGAACTGAGACACCTGTCTATTGACAGTGAGGAAAGTGAGCCAATAGCCTGTGGTTGGCACAAGATTTATAAGCGTGATTGACATTATGGAACAAAGTATATTGTTATAAGTAGCAGCTCAAGTGCTACACGATGAGCTCTCAATTCAGTGCCAAGCTCAGTTCAACCAATTTCTCAACTTAAAAACTTCGTACTTCAACTTTAAACTTAATTGATTTTCAAACTAATGAGACTCTGCCAACACTGTTTCCCCTCTTATCCTTCAATCCTACAGCTCTGCCCCAGGGTCTTGGAAGACAGAAAGACAGGAAGCACACATACACACACACATACACACACACACATGCACGTGCACGCAGCTCAGCGGAAGGATGTGACATCAGCAAGCACAGACAATCAAAGGTGCTAAAGGTGCTTCCTTCACCAAATCACTCATATGTTAACAGGCCACACATAGTTAATGAAAACCAAATCACCACTCTCTCCTATCTCCTCAGACAATGAAAACGAACACAAAAGATTTTCTGAATATGAAATATAAAATACCTCGGGCGTTCCTTGGAGTTTCCTAATACGTATATTTAGCTAATGATTCACAAGGAACACAGTTTAAATGATTGTTTGCTCTGCAAAGCTTTTGTCTACTCTGCCTATATATATAAACTGCATTGACATTTTAATTAATTTAAGATGTGGAAGAAAAAAAATGTTGGTATACAGTATATTCTATTATTTTCTTTGGTAAATATATCCAGGGCACAATATGTGATGATAATGGTAGCAGTAAAAGTATCTTCAGAATTTTTTTTGTTACTTCCAATTAATGGAAAGACTTTTTTGTCGTCCCAACAGCAATGAAACATTCTACTGAGTTTTTTTTTTTTTAATTAAAACATTTTGTTTGTTTTAGTTGTTTTACTGTGCATGAGGAGTTTTGTCATGTCAGGTAATTATAATGAGTGGATAGATATCGTGGTAGAGGTGTATGAGGACCTGCTCTTCATTTGAGCAGCTGCACATCTCACTCAGCACCAGCAAACAGAGGCCTTGGGCCATCAGAGCTGCAACAGAGATAGGTAGCCATGGAGACAGGTGAGAGCCATCTTTCCATAGCCTATTGCTGACTTCCCCAAGGACAAAATGACTTGACACAATGCGACAACCCCCCTGTTTGAAAGGAGGCCAAGGGCTGTAAAGCCGCAGCTGCTGGGCCAGAGGCAGATGAGCAAGAGGGCACACGCGAAAAAAGCGAGGCGGAGCTAGACAAACGGGGATAACGATGAAGACTAGCCTCCGTGGTTAAAAAGACATTCCCCATCAATAATCAGCAGCTTTTTGTTTTGACAATGGCCAATACAGCCACTAGTGATAAACAAATAAACTTAGAGGGCCGCAATGGCAAACTTGCCACACATATGCTCTTATGCCAAACTGGAAAAAAAAATGGTATCAGAAAAAAAAGGAGAAGAAAAGAAAAAGCAG
Organism: Polydactylus sextarius; assembly: GCA_016801845.1. Lineage (NCBI taxonomy): Eukaryota > Metazoa > Chordata > Actinopteri > Polynemidae > Polydactylus > Polydactylus sextarius. The sequence continues at coordinate 9,259,529 of CM028915.1, read as the reverse complement.
AAGCAAAGACGAGCCACAATTTGGAGAGGCCCCGGAAAGGCTGGAATGAATCACCATTTAGTGCATTCAATCTTTCCATGGCTTGAGCATAAGGAGGGGTAGTGGACACGTTCAAAGATGAGGCAGAGAAAAGATAGAAAAGATGATAGAGAGAAAAAAAATATCAACCTAAGGGAGGTGAAGTGCTACAAGGTGGAGTTTGGCAGAGAGGATGAAATTACGTGGTGCTAAAATGGTTTTGAGAATGGAAGTGGTGCAGATTGTGGTGATAAACACATCTGATGTTTAAACAGATATAACTTCACTTGAGTTTCACTTTATCAACTATGTCACATTTTCTTTCACTTCTTCCTTTCTCTGTCTCTGTCTCTGTTTCTGTCAAGTCCCTCTCCCCCTCTCTCTCTCTTTCCAGTCATCATAAAGTCATTTACAAAGTCGTGCCGCAGGTCATGTTTTCCAGTGAGTGTAAACCACATGTTGCCCTGTGAGCTGCAGGACCCAGGTGTAACCAACCGAAGGGACAGGGACAGGAACAGAAAACGAACACACCATACATGAGCGATCACACGCTCGCAAACATTGGTCTAGGTCTGCCTGATTCCCTGCTTATCTGTTATATGTTGATAAAACAAGCAGCACCCGTAATGAACACTGAACCAATGTAGTGGAATCGCAGTATAAACCCTTCAATGAGTGTTCCCAGCCCCCACAGGAACAGCCGGGAGTCATGTCACTAAGAACACAAAGCACTGACATATTCACCCAATTATGTTCCCCGCTGAGTATGACAATGTCTCAGGATGTTAGCAATGTTCTCCAGTGGGGGGAGAGAGGGCGAGAAGGAGAGTGTGTGCAATATGTGTGTGTGTGTTCGTGTCAGAGGTTTGAAACTGAGGCTAAGGGACTCTTTGCTGCATGGGCCACATTTGCTTATGTTCAGGCACAGTAAACTTCCCAGTAGTCGCATGGGCTGTGTCCCCTCCTCCTCACCCGACACTGTATCAACACCAGACATCATGGTTAAGACGATCCGCTGATGATTTCATCACACACCCCCCCTGCTCCACCATCACCGCCGCCCCATACTCTTTCTCTTTGCCACAGCATTCTAATCACCCTAATTAAAAGCTTTGTTCATTTAGAAATCTCTGATGACAATTTGTTTCACCCTACCCTACAGCAGTGGTGGCTGTGAAGAGAGGAGAATTAAATTTGATCTTCTGACAGCAATTATTAAAGGCTCCCTCCTGGCCTCAATTAAGGCCTGCAGGCTAATGCTAACATGGCTAGCCGTCATGCAACCACGAGGTGCCGAGCGCACTTCCTTTTTTCTTCGGCAGCTTCATTTTGTCATCTTTTTTTTTTTTTTTTTTTTGTCAGTGCGTGTTGGTGTGCATGCGAGTGCAAGGGTGTGTGTGTGTGTGTGTGCAGTTGCGATCTGTGTGTGTCTGTCAACGTGGTAGGTATGGAAACGCATGCTTGCTTCAGGGTCATTACCTATTTTGCATAGTTGCTGATGGGAAGAGGTAAATAAAATTATTTCCCATTTCCCTTTTTTTCGCATTGGCATTGTAACCAAGTCAGAATGAGGGGAATAGCAGATCTGCGGGGAAGTTGTGGAATTTACTATTTATCCTCGTCTCGCTTCATCAGCACGTTTGATTTCCACAATGATACAATTACAAGATTGGTGCCATAAAAAGCAAATTCTGCGGCTTGGACATTGTGACATCCTTTCTCTTCTCTATTAGTAAGACTTATGTTCAGTGTGGTAAGTTAAAAAAAAAAATAATAAAACACTTGTTATAATTGTCACAAATCTCACTATGCGTACGCAAGTTCCGGTTTGGAAGTGTACAAGTTAAAAAAAGAATGAAATTAACCCTAAAAGAGCAAAAGACTCAACACTGTAAAAAGTTAGCGCTAAACAACACTGCCTCTCTCTGTTGTTGTGACACCCCAGCAGTATTACATGTCATGGTCACAGCCTTGCTGGGCTGAAGTGAGAGCTACAGCTCTGCTTTGAGTCTGTGCACAGCATGTGGGTAATTTGCAGTAGAAGTAGAAGGTTGCACACTTCAACAAGGATGTCCTTCATAGATTCGACCTTCTGTTTTTTTTTTTTTTTTTTTTTTTTTTTCTTCTTCCTCCGGTCCCTGTGCTCTGCTAGGAAACCGAGTAACCTAGATCGTAGAGTGGGGAGAGAGAGAGAGAGATTGTGACAGAAAAGAGAGAGAGAGAGAAAGAAGGAGAGACGGGTGGAGAGAGAGTAAGTTAAAGAAGCAGTAGGATAGACTGAAGGTAGACGGAGTCAGACTGTGACACCCCACCACACTCCTTGACACTTAAAAAAAGACTTTAAAAAAATTCTACTTTGAGAATGATGTCATATTCACTCCTTTTTTCTGGTTACCACAAGCTGATTGTGCTGATTATTGGTGAGCATTGTTTCCCTGTTGACGCTGCGCATCATTAAACAGAGATTGTTCCACTGTTAGTGTTTGTTTAAGCAAGGGCAGTATAATGTTTCCAGGCACTGTCTCTTCACCACAGATGCACAAACACACACACACACACACACACACACACACACTCAACATAAACTTGAGACCCAAGTTGTGTGCTCTGCATCTATAATTTATGTTACATCTGTGCTTTGTTTCAAGTCAAAATTAGGGAGGTTCAAACATTAGGAAAGCAAATAAAATCAAAAAGAAATAAATATTGAAAACTTTCTGAATGTGTGTTATGGAAATAAATATAACCGAAATCTGGGAAAAATATGAATCTTTTTCAAGCACGTTGCTTGAACTCTTCTACTCTCACAGTGCTTTACAGTTCCCAGAGGAGCGCTGGCGGTGGGGTGTATGAGGGGAAGGGCTGAACGGGAGTGTGGAAGGCGTGTGGCGGCATACGGTACCTACAGATCAGCCTCTGTTTAGGGGAGTGGCCCCACCAAGGCCAGAGCCGAGCCAGACCCAATCCAAGCCTCTCATTAGTCATCGGCTGGGTGCCGCTTTCCTTTTTGGAGTGGTTAAGGGGGAACCGGCGAGGGTCTGGCAGTTCCACTGTACTCCACTCCCAGCACCATCACAACCCGACCTCATCAAAGCGAGCACTCGTAATTTGTCACAGAAAGCAGCCAATTAACATATGTTAAGGGAGGAGGGAGGACGAGAAAAAGGGAGGAGAGGAGGGGAGGGTGAGTGAAAAAAGATAGCGTATGATTAAAGAGTCTGCACAGCTGCACAAAATCAAGATGGCAAAGAGAGGTTTGAAAGAGACCTCAGACCCAGTAATCTGATAAAGCTTACTGTTACTTAACCCCCATAAGCAAGATACGCAGGGAGAAGGAGTGAGGGGGGAGAATGAAATAATAGAGACAAACAAATATTAAATTACTGCTGTGAAGCTACAAGCTTTGGCAGAGTGCCTCTGCTCTCGATATGTGGCTACAGTGAAGGCCACTGTATCACATGGAGATGACCCCTCTTGCCAAAGCACTACTGCTGTTTGACCACGCTCTATTTTTAGCTCACAGCTCACCATTGTGCTTGACGTAGTTATGCTAAAATCTGCCAGGAACTTCTTTTTTTTTTTCTTTTTTCCCTTTCTTTCTTTTTCTGTTGAACGCCTGATGCACCACAGCAATTTAGCTCTTTTTTCTCATGAAACAAAAGGTGTTCTTCTTTTTTCTTACATTTTTCATTTACTTTTTCTGTCATAAAATCTCAAGACAAGTTGCTTATATTCTGACTTGTTTGTTTGCTTTCAGATTCTTGTTCTTCATGGTTGGTTTTTAACATGCGGTGTGTGGTTATTTATGCATGTGTGCACACCTGTGTGCGACGGCATGTCTGTGGTGCGCGCATGTGTGTGTGTGTGCGTTTACGCGTCCGTTATCGTTGATGTTGTTGTAGGAACATCTTGTGAAGTGAGTTGTGTGATATCGTGCCTTGTTGTTGGATACGGTGGCAGGCTGAATGCATTAGCAGTGTACGCTGATGCCACTCTGTGTTCTGTTGTCTCTCAGCCACCTCTGCCTTGTCTCTCTACAGCGACTGATCACACGGGCTGACAAGCAAGTTTGGGTCTTCGTCTGCTGCGCCATCCTTCGCTACGTGGGCTCCGACTCTTTCAGCAAGCAGAATAAGAGAGGCGGGGAGGAAGCTTTAAACAAATTTGAGCGATTTTGGAATTTGTGTGTCAAGTCGTGGGGAAATCCCGCCAAACGAAAAGACAGAAAACATGAACATAACATTTTTTTTATCTCTACATTAAAAATAAACATTATTATTATTATTATTATTGTCATTATTATTATTATTGTTATTAGTGAGTTATTTTTGAGTGAATGGATAAAGACGGGAAGTAAAACTACAAATGGTTTACAAAAAGTGCGTACTCTATGCTATATATATAAATTATGACTGTTTCTTTTTCCTCCTCTTCCTCTCTTGCACTCTTGTCCTCACCATTGAGCATCAATCATTATTTATTTATTTTCCCTATTTGGGAAGTAAAGGGCTTAGAGTGGAGGAGTGGGGGGTGGGGTGGAGAGATGACGGACAGTGGGGGCGGTAAGTTGTGTTAAGGCTCGTCATTTTTGGTGGAATTTTTTTTCTCTTCTCTAATTCTTCTCTTGCGTTTTTGCGAGCTGGTGGTTCAGTGAAGGACCTGGCTGCCTGGAGTTCCCCCCATCCACTCAAATCCCTCTGCTGCGAGCACAGCTGCACCGTTCACATAACCTCGCCTGCCCCCTCCTACTCCCCGCCGCCGCCACCACCACCACCCACCCACCCCAAACCCTCCCCGCTAATGATAGCAGAGCACGTCCCCTCCACAAGGCAACAGCTTTTTCCACTTCATGTACATACACACAAACTTGGCACGCACACACACAAACACACACACAAGAGATTCAGACACACGCACAAAAACTGGTGGGCACATCATATCTCCTTTTCCTTTCTCTCAGTTCCTTCCCTTCATTTTTTCTCATATCATTCAATTTCTTCCCCTTCTCTTCACCCTGAGAAAAATCCCCCTGCCTTATGACCTTAGAAAGGCCTGAGAACATTAGCCCCACCACACACACACATACACACACACACACACACACACACACTTAACCAACCCCAAACTCCCTGTTTGTCCCCCCCCCCCCCACCGCACCACTCTGCTCAGCAAGTGACCTGCATCACAGCTGTGTGTGGGAATTTGTATCGGTGGGTGTGTTTGTAGGGAGGGCAGGGTGAGCGTATGTATTTGCACATCTGCGCACGTCAGTGTTCAGACCATAGACCATATGATGCATGTACATGGCTGCGTAACTGCATGTGTTCTGCATTTACTTTGTGTACACATTTCTTGTTGCATGCGTGTGTGTGTGTGTGTAACTGCGTTAGCAGAGGCGGAGGGACGTGAGGGCAGCTCTGGGCTTTTGCTGCGCCTACTGTGCATTATCCCAAATAAACAACTCATTACACGTGTACTTAACCGAGGGGAGCTGGCGAGCAGTGGAAGCTAATCCCCGTTATCATTCCCACCGTTTCTCTTCCGATTAGACTACAGGGAAGAGGAGTCCAAGAAGGTAGGCTGTTCAGTGCAGGAGAAGGACGAGTGGAGGAGGCGAGAGGGAGAGATAGAGAGAAGAAAGAAAAGCATCTGAGTTAACTTCCCACAAGTGCTTTTCTTACTTATAGTATCCTCTCTCACTCTATCTATCTCTCGCTTTTCTCTCTCCCTCTCCTGCTACCCTCTTGCCTTCTCTCCTTCCTCCTCCCCTGTGGATTTTGCACTGCTCTTCCTTGTTTTCGACCATCTCTCAGAATTGGGTCATCGACAGACTGTGCAGCAGCATTTTGAAGAACATGGGAGGGAGAAAAAAAAAAGCATGTTCTTTCTATGAGAACAATCCAAGGCTTCTTTAACAAGTAGCCCGCTTATCAAATTAAGCTGTCAAAAGCACATTAATAACAGGCAGCACAATTCCCTTCACAGAGATGGGGAAAAAACTAAAAAAAAAAAAAAAAGGGAGAGAGAGAGAAAGAGATTTCTCTTTCCCTGTGTAAAGACACAGTCCACCAAGGGCAGTTAGGCTTTTCAGAGATTTCTCTCTCTCTTTCTATTTCTCCCTTCCCACTCTTAACATGATTATGGGGCCTCTATTATGAGGGGCCAAGAGTACCACTCATTTCGGGCTAAGACTAGGATGCAGCAAGGATGATTCTTGTGTTTAAAAGAATTACAGGCTTTACGCGTACTGTTTTTTTTCCCACTTTCTACAAGGCAGACTCAAAGACAGGCAGTTAAACAGATGGAGGAGCATCTCAGGGCGAAAATGTAAATCTCAGAACAAATAATAGGATGTTTCAAAGAAAAAAAAAAAATAAAAAAAAAAAAAAAATATATATATATATATATATATATATATATATATGATGCTTAGTAAAGGATAGACTATTATCCTAGAAAATGGTAAACCTTTTCATAAATAAATAAATGAACTGGTTTCCCAGTCAGTTTATGAGTCAGTTCTTCTCTCATACATAATATCATTATCAGTAACGCAATAGTTTGTTTACACTTTTTTTTTAATGCTTCGTCTTTTCCAAAATCTCTCTCATTACCCTAACTAATGTGAAGCCACACCATCCTGTAATAAAGCGAGAGCAGAACGTGAGGGAAACAGTGTACAGTACAGCACTGAGGCAGAGAGAGAAAGTTAACACTCTTGCTGCTGTTCACATGGCATATGTCTGAGATGCAGAAATGAAATTAGCGAGACACCTCTGCATACAGATGGCAGCGAGGAGAGAAACCCACCCTATGACCTTACACTCATAGACTAAGTGTAAAAAGAAGAAGAAAAAAAAAAGAAAAAACACAGTTCTCAGTTTGAAGACAAGTCTATTGTGTTACCACTCCGACACTCATCTTGAAGCCTTGTAGTCGGCTCTGTGTTGGTAAAAATAAATTAATTTGTAGGCTTTGTTTTTTTTTTTTTTTTACAAAATCTGACAGTGTCAGCTAAGGCAACTCAAACTGAACTACAAGCCCTTTTGTCTTTTACTCCAGAGACTGATTTTCTCACACCCTCAATTTGAGTCTCATCCTGTTTGCGCGCCCCTTGAGGGGGCTGCTCCGTCGTAGCCTGGAGTGGGCCGGCGGTGGATGGATGTGACGTGGAGGCGCTGGGACTCTACTGGAGGGAGGCTGGAGGCACGACAGGTATCCCCCGCACTTCCTCTGCTATTTATAAAACCATGAGTCCAGCACAAGGCCAAAAATAAGACGGGAGGCCATTTTTATCCCAAATAATAAAGGCGGCTCTTTCCTTTACTCGCGCACTTTTGTGCTTACGCATGCAGACACAAACACCAGACTCTGGAATATCCACTGTCACCATAGAAAAAAAAATGATTAGCTGATATTAACAAAGTGAAAACTCCTCAGCAGACAACGAAACTATCTCTGTTCTCCCATTTGAGCATGCTCAAATGTGCATACCCCCCACCCCCCTTCACACACACACACTCATGCACGCACATACACAGCAGACAAAAGTCAATATCAAGGCTGAGCTATTTCTGTAGAGAGCACTATTTAGGAAGTATGGGCTGTGTGCCAGTATTCTCCTCAGTATCGTCTGGGCGTCATTGCCCTGCTGCTGTTATACAAACTCACCTCTTTCCTCTCTCACCCGTTCCTCACCCTTTCTACCCAACCCGTTGTTCCATTGTCATCCCCCACCCCACCCCACCCTGTCTCTTTCTCTCTCTCAGTTTCTCTTATACACACACAAGGTTATTTGTTTTTCCACTGGGTCGAACCATAGTGCCAGGTGAAAGCATCTATTGGCAGGATAAAGAGAGTGGCTGGTGTGAGATCACAAGGCCCCACTCTGCCCAGCAAACCTTGAAGTGAAGCGCTGGGCTGGAGTTTCAAACAAAGTGCCCCCTCATTCATTATACATGCAACTGCACTGAAAATCTCCTTCCGCAACACCATCTCTTCTCTCTCTCTCACTCTCTCTCTCTTTCTCCCTCTCTCCTCACATCGTCCCTCTCCTTTTTCTCTCGTTTTTTTTCCAGACAGAGCATCCATAAAGTATGAATAAAATTAATGACATCACGAGCTGCACTTTGGAAGAGCCACTGTAGGAAAAAGCCATACATCACGGGGCAGAAGGAGCCGGGGCCGAAAAAAGTGTTAAAAAAATGACAGAGAGAGAAAAAAGGGGTGTGTGTGTGTGTGTGTGTGTGTGTGTGATGGGGGGGATGCTTCACCCTTCTCCACCCTCGGGGCACTTCTTATTGCTGTAAGTTATTGTTATTGTTATTTATTTGATAAGTTATTTCGACTTTGATGTCAGATTCGCACTTGAGCTGAAAAGTCTAAACACGATTCATTTTTGTCTTTATTCTTCAGATTTCTTCACGTAGCTTCATGTAACACACTTTTTCTTTTTCAATATTTCTTTGTCCCTTTTTCACCCGACTTTTTTTTTTTTTTTTTTTGTCATCTGAGTAATGTAAGCGTTCAAAACAGTCCTGTTCTGCGCATTCTTTTACAGACTGGCCTTTGGTGTGGGAATGGCACAGATGACAGTGGAAAAGGAACACTAGTGTGGACTTTGGCAGGACACCGCCTGGTTAAACTGTGTGCTGCGCGGAAGAGGGAGAGCACAGAGAACGTGGATTTCTTATATCGCCTTTTTCTCGATTTAGATGGTGTTAACAGCATTTTCAACAGCACGGTCCCCTCTGAGTTGAACAGCGAACCTCCTGATGTTAAAGTCTTTGCCCAGATATCTGAGACTCTATGGTGGAAAAAAAAAAAATTTCAGGTTGTAATATACTACGTTGGAACAGAAAAAGAGATAGATATATCAATCGCGCCGCCTATTATTGGAAATTTATCGTGACACTGTTTTATTACGAGGGCAAAATCAAACAAAACCCTGACTGGGTGAAAAAAAAAAGAAAACGAGACCTTATTCCTCTGAATCCAGTGTGAACACAAGATCTGCTAAAAATACCCGATAGCAATGTGAAGCTCAGCAGCAGCAGCGGTGGCGGCGGCGGCAGTGTGGATGGGGAGCAGTGGCGGCAGCGGCGGAGATTGTGGCAGCCGAGTGAGCAGGGGTTTCAGATGGATGTGAGCTTGTGTGAGGCCAAGGCACAGAGCTACCTCTGTGCGTCTCACTGGACCATGTTGCAGAATGACTCGGCTATGTTGCAGTCGTGACAAAGATAAATTACAGCCACTGGAAAACATTTCTACGTTTTTTTTTTTTTTTTTTTCTCTCACTCTCTTCCATTCTCCGCTTCGCTTTTTTTTTTTTTTTCTTTTAGTTAAATGTGTGCCACACCAAAGGGAGATGGTGGTGGGGGTAAGGAGGGTCTCTCTCTCTCTCACTCTGAAAATATATCAGGGGGAAGAAGTTGCCCCTCACCGTTCACAGGTCAGGTACTGTGTTTTATCATGGAACGTGCCTTCGGTCGCCAGATTTATGCACATAGACAGCAAACGCCTTTCCCTCAAACTAACCACTTCAACTCACTAAAAAGGATTCCCAGTTAAAGCTGGATTTACCACACAACATGTTTGGAGCAGGTATTACAAATATACACTGTATGTGGTGTTACTAGGCTGACTAAGCTGTCTGGATTCTGCCTGTTACACCGACACAAAATAAAAAATTCTAAATCTCGCATGAAGGCAACTAAAGTAACAGTTTGATAGGGAAGTTAACAAATGAATCTATAATGACGTGTGCTCATATTTAACTCTCAATTTGACATTAAACACCAAAGTCTCAATGCTGATGCTGAGGCATTCAGCCTGATCTGAACCATACAATGTTTAGACAAAGAAACACAAACTCTGTTCTAGTCTAAATGTTTCTCTTTGTCTTATCATTCGAAATCCTCCGCTCCCTGCACTCCTCCAGCCTTCTTGCCTCCCAGGACTCTCTCCCTGTCCAAATATTTCAGGGAGCAGGCCTCAAGTATGGTGAGGTGTTTTGGGTGTCTCTTTAGGTGGGCTGCAGCTGACACTATCATTGTGTGGTCAGCATTGCTGAGCACAGACCACCCAGCAGGCAGCTGCCGCCATAATGGCCAACAGGCCAGGCAGGAAACAGGAAACAGGAAGAAGAAGGCAGGACATCCTGTTCATCTAGATCAGTGTGTTAAACATGACATCACGAAAGCATCAATGAAGAATACCTGATGTGAGGCCAAATATTGTGTTGCTCTGCTCTTAACTCACCTCAACTTAAATAAATGTCTATGTGCCTTTTTCTCTCTCCCTGTGTGTGTGTGGTTTTTTTTCTCCGTCTCTCTGTGCATCTGTCTTCTCAGTTTGCCTTTTCAGCCCTCGCACTGACACTGTTTTCCAGACTGCTCCATCATCCCAGACATCAAATCCTTCCCCTCTTCAACGTGCGAATAAAAGAGAAAAAGAAAAATACATGCGTTTTTCACTTGAATATACACCAGCGACAACCTCACCAAACTCAAGACAAAAAAAAAAAAAAAACACAAAAGCACAAACAATCGCGACGCGCAAACAGACGGGAGACAAGACACCAAGTTGAACATGCACACACACACACACACACACACACACACACACACCACCCAGACACACAGCACATACTGACAGACAAACACACAAAGAAACAGCAAACACAAAGCACAGCACAGTCAGAAGTCGACTTTATGCAGAAATATTCTAAAGTGTGTTTTACAATACAATTAAACATCAAAGGCTGATATATTCCTCTGTGATCTTTAACACCCCAGTGAACAAACCCCATACACCCCCATCCACTTACAGCATGCAGAGAAAGTTGCAGAACGTCACCGCTAATTACTAGATAGAGACAGAAGAAGACTTTGCATCATTATGCAAAAACCAGGACATATTTAAATATATGCATTCAATTCAACTATAAACCATTCAAGGACTGTGTTATTTACTTTAGATTATTATTTTCGAAGTTTTATGAGTAATTGCAGCTCTTATGAAGATACGCAGACAGTGCTCCTAAGGCAGGGAAACATTTCTTTTTTTTGTTGGTAAGTGCTCCTAACATGCACAACAGTTAGGACAATGAGAGGGAGATCTGTTCACACAGAGTAAATAAACATATGGTGAGGTTGAGGCTGATGTTTTTTCATTGGAGCTATAAAAATGTATAAAAACCAAAAAAAAAAAAAAAAAGGAAAGGGGGAGACTTTTCCTCCCATGTAGCAAAAAAAAGAGGGAACACCTGCTTTGTGCAATAAACAAGAACACACAAAAAAGCCCTTCAGTTATTATAAAAATTTAAGTATCTTCATGTGCTTTTAAATGGAACAAGACAAAAGTTATCTTAAGCAAATTACTTAACAGTTAAAACATTATTTGTGTCAGAAGACTGTACTAAAAACAATTTGAATTTTTAGGTTCATTCTGCAACATTTATGTGGAAGCACCAAAAAACCAAAACTTACTGTATTATTTACAGGATAAACAGAGATGTCTCTTGACGGTTTGCGGTATTATATGCTTCTTATATATGAAGTAAATATGATTCTCTACAATTGACTCTTATATTACGTTTTTGTTTGACCCAAAGGGCATGAAGTCCAATTACAGTTCTTCAATATCTACCTCCACATCTAGTCATCTTATAATCTGCAAATGAGTGTTTTAACTGAGCAAACTCTGCAAAAGCCTTTCCAAAATATTTGAAACCATCAGTGAAAAAAACAACTTTAAAGCAAAGCAAAAGGGGGCTATTAAATTATTTGCTTTAACATAAATGCTTCTGATGTTTTCGTTAAGAATAATGTTTTCACAGATCTGGTTTTCCATAAGGAGAGAATGTTGAAATGTACCTTCTGTACAGTATGAAATCTCTGTGCATACAGGACAGAGGTATACTTTTCCTCTTTTTCTTTTTTTTTTTTTTTTCATTTTCAAAGATGCAACACATTTAACAGCACTCAGACGCTACCTCTCTCTGTCTGCTCATAATTGTCTCAGCGAGTAAAACTAAGTATTCATTAATTCATTATATGAGGCGTTTATGATTAAAGATATTAGCAACAGTCCGCCTTACACTGATAACGTCTGAGTGCTTTTAAAACACATGGCGAAAATCTGAACATGGCACACAATGTGTCCCTTTCCTTCACTTAACTAAAGCTTTACTGAGCCCCTGGTGTACAGCAAAGTGCCCTGACAATCGGCTCAATGCTCTGGCCAATCACAGGGACACGTGACCTTCTAATCCCTCTCTGTGAGAAGGGTAAGAGTGTGTTGTCACTGTTGGTTTTGTGAATCAGCGCCCAAAATCCCAAATGATTTGTCAAGAGGGAGAGGTCTTAAGAGAATAAGAGAAACAAAAGCAGCGCAGGCCAGATAGTGTGGGTGTCGGTGTGTGTGAAACTGTGTGTGCGCAACAGAAAGACAAGAGGGAGAAGGAGACACCACGCTTTTGTCTATATTCATTTGTGTGTGTGTGTGTGTGTGTGTGCAGCTGCATGCATGAGTGAGTGTGTGTGTGTGCGTGCACATGTGTGTGTGCGTGTGTTTGTACAGGGTCTGTGAGATTACAGAGCTTGGCTGACAGGGTCCTCTGTGTGTAATCGTGGGTCCACATGCGAGCGCTCACCTTCCTCTGAGCGGATTAACCTAACGCTAAATCCCAAGAGAGCAACAGGCCAGACAGGCCACACAGAACAACTTCATTGACGATGGGCAGAAGAGGAAAGGCCATGTGTAAAATCTTTTTATAGACTAATATACTTTTTTTTTTCTAATTTATTTATTTTTCACGAGTAAACAACTCATAAAAAACAGTATAAAGTACTCTAAAAGTATTACAAAGAATGTTACATCCTCTTAAAATTAAAATAAATAAGTCTCAAATGTGGCATATACTTTGTAAAACCGCTTTAAAGAAAAAAAAAACTAGAAAATGCAATCGAGCAATAAATGACATGGTGTAGAAAGTACGCTTTACCCAGAGTCACAAATTAGGTTGATATTCTGTAGTAGACAGCAACATTTTATCACTTAATAATATATATTTTTCCAAAGTGCCTTGAAAAATATCTCACTGATAAATGTATTTCAAATTGAATAGTTCTTTACATCTCAAAATATACTGTGAATACTGAATTAATTATATCAAGTTTAACTCAAACTGTAGCTTCCTCTACAATAAGAGCATTTATTAAAACTTTCAAATAGACAGTATTTATTTCAGTGATAAAAATCACAGATTATAGATTTACGACAAATTCATGCAAAACTGTGTATAGAGATTTAGTTTGGGGTTTTATATATAAAAAAGAGCACAAGTAACATACAAACAACCTAGTCAGTGCTACAATCGGTCTAAATTCAAATCAAGTGTGCTGCAGTTATTTTAAATTTTATTACCGTCCTTAGTCCATCTGCACATTTCATCTGTGGGCCTCATGTCCACAATCCAAGTTCAAAACAAATAAATCTAATTTTGTGTCAAAAGCTGCAACCTGTGAAAGTTGCCACAGGTTAATCATAGTGTCATTATTAATCGTCTGACTGCAACAGGTTCAAGTGAACCACACGAGACTAAACTCACTCATATAAATATATCATTCTCGCTGTGGTGATGAAGTCTAAACAATCACGCTCTCAAAAGTCAGGAGGAATTTTTAAAAAGCAATTTAATTCTGAGTGAGCGCGCCAAAGCTTCTCTACAACACTGATTTACAGTAGTGTTATCTGTGTCTCTGGTCTGCATGAATAAACATTCAAATGGCTCTGACAAACCGTCCTCTCCTGTAATCTAGTTTAAAAATTATTAATGTTATATCAGTCAATATTTTCTACTAAGTGCTCATAGAAGTTACATATGAACAGGTTATGCTGATTTAATTGTGGTCAGTGCACCACGGTTTAACATGTTTAAACTCCAGGTAAAGAATTACAGCAGTTTATATATCCACAAAGTAAGGCCAGCTTGTGTGAAATAATTTTTCTTACATTCTGTTGCTTTAAAGCAGCAAATTCTCTAAAATATTAAAAAAAAAAACCTTGAACTACTTATATATATATATATATATATATATATATATATATATCCCTCTCTCTGTCTTTACTGGGTTTTTTAGGTTTCTTCTCATATTATTTGGTACAAAAGTATTCACCAGGGAGGTTAAACTCTACATTTGAAACTATGCGAGCAACTTTTTACTTGCCATCCCATAGCGCACAAGTAGTAGAACATGTTGTATATCATGTTATATTAAGGAGAGCAGCCTGTTCAATGGCTCTCTGGCTTTAAGACCGTGCGCCTGCATGTGGACACGAGAAAGCTGCACAAGGTCAACACAACAGTCACACTACCTAAAACACGAGACAGACCTTGGCTCTCCTTATAGACCATAAACCGATATTTGATGTCAGCCTGTAATTATATGACATAGTTGTCACCGGTATTAGTCGATAAGGGTCACAACAAATCAATAGACGCAGTTACTTTACTTTGTGGAGGAGGCTGCGCGCATCCAAATAAGACCTTCCAAGTTTCCCTCTGGAAGATTAAAAAATAAAGATCATATGATACAACGCGTCTTGTGGATGTCTGACAAGGAGTGAGAGCAAGTGGGTGCGAAGCGCGTTACTTACTTTCTTTCGCATGAAATCTTGTCCGGTTGTGAAGTGAAAGATTTAACAACAAGCGATCCGCCGGTTGTTTTTTGGGGGGGTCCGGCCGGTTGACAGGAAGGTTGGAGCCGCTGCTTGATGGGGACGGACTTCGCCAAGACGCACTTAAAATCCAGGAGCGCAACTTAGCAAAGGACGTCGCCGGGAGGGAAAAAAAGTAACCTACAGTACGTGGTAGGAGTCTCTATAATGTCAGAGCAAACTACTCTCTCTCTCTCTCTCTCTCTCTCTCTCTCTCTCTCTCTCTCTCTCTCTCTCTCTCTCTCCCTCTCTCTCTCCCTCTCTGATCGGACAGTAGCAGCTCAGGAGGCGCTGAGGACGCTTCGCCTGGTCTCTCTGCGAGGTGCCGGTGAGCGGAGAGGGACCCGGTGGAGCGGTGGCGCAGCGGCGGCGGTGCTGGTAATAGACTGCTGGACGTCTGGAGGCTGTCGTTAATACTGAAAGGCTGTTTCTGTTTCCTTCCCTCAATCCTGGCCGAGTCTTTCCCTAACACACTCCTCTCTTAGCACGAGGCGAAATAATCGATTTTCTCTCTGTGTCTCTGTCTCTCTCTCTCTCTTTTTCTCTCTCTCTCTTTCCCTGTCTGTCTCTCTCTCTCTCTTTTTTTTTGACTCCTGAAAAGGGGGCGGTCTCACATTTCCCAACTCTACTTTAATGAAAGAGGCACGGCTTTTTAATGCGTTTATTATCGCGCCAGCCCTGGTAGAGTGGACGCACAATTAACTGCTCAGAGAGGACCACTAGAGGAAGATGATGGAGAATGTGTGTTTTAACTAATGGAGCAACGGAGGGAGAAGCGCGTTAAGCGTCTGCTGCCCGACTTTTAACACATCCAAATCCTCGCCGCCAAAGTTGATGTTTTTGTTTTGACAGATTTAGATTTTTTTTCCCGCCTGTTGTTTTGTGCACGTCACATCAAATGACAAGTGTGCTAAAAAACTTTAGCCGGTCTCATCACCCTTCACCCAAAAACAAGAAGAAGAAGAAAAAAAAACGACTTCCTCTTGTTTATGAACATTTTAGAAACACTAAAAATATACGTTTTTTTTTTTTTTTAAAGAAAGTCATAATGTAATAGCAGAGAAACATGAAACAGCTTGCAGCAAAGCCAGATTAAATTGTTTCACTTCATTATTTTAAATGAAATTAGATTTAAAGTCTCATTATTACACTAACTTGATTGATATGTTGTTTCTTGCCATGAGATGAAGATAAAAAAGCAGGATCCACTCACATATGTTGCTTAATAACCGCAAAAATAACCCCATTATTCATTTTGCAACTAATTTCCACCGAGTCTGAGCAGAATGAATACTCCCTCCTTTTTGAGTCACTGCAAACTTTCCACCTCCCGCGTGCTGCCAATCATTCTCCAGGACCCAGCTATCTCCTACAGATAAGCCCCTGACACAGACAGTAAGCAGTAGGGAGAATTACCAAGCCCATATCCTTCCAACCAAATGATTTCAAAACATCCACTCTATTAGTGTGAAGATAACAATTAGAGCAGCAAGTTTGCCACTTCAGATAAGACGCAGACAAGGCAGCGCGGTGGCTTTTTGTACAGAGATGTATCTCTGATAGGCCTTGTAATACCACCGTTCTATTATACTCGTATTAAATGGGGGGCTGTATCATTTTAAAGATGTCTAATGGATGTCTTGAATGAAGCCCGTTCATACTCTCATATGCCATCAGCTCTCAACTCCATCTTTGTATGAAAAAAATCTAAACCCGAACATGGTTTTTCAGAGTTTTGCAGTTGATAATCATTACCACTGCAATACTATAAAATAAAAGGACAGGAATGCACCTTTTTTTAAACACCACACAGTGAAAATAGTTTGAAACAAAATTGACAACAAATTTGTTGAGTTTTAATCATGTCCTTACCTTCATCGCCTTGGCATCATCCACTTTTTTTTACTGAAAAAAATATTTTTCCCACCTTGTCTTTTTAAACCGAAGTGCAAACTAACAGCAAAGCATATCCCTCGCTGCTTCCCTTAGAGCTACAGCTCATCCCTGTCACTACAGATTGCATGAGGTGTAAGCGGACACCAAGCAGCACCCTAATCTTTTCCTTCCCTTGAAGTTCACCTGTGAAGCCTCAGCCCTGTATGTAGTCAGGCTCCCAGTTAGTCACTCAGTCAGTTGGGGTAGGAAATGGCGGGACATGAAATCAGTTAATAAATAAATCAAGCTGGCTAATCTGCTTGACGGGCGAACATTACAGCCTGTAACTGAAGCCGCTGGTGTCTGATAACTCGGGATACTACCACCTTCACATCACCTGACCCTTTAATCTTTAATAGCATTTCCTCTGGCCCCCAGACCTCCATGGTAATCAATAGAGTGTAGTCTGTTAGACACAGCGGGTTCATAAACGCAGCATGGCTGACATCAATGGAATCACATGTCAGAGTGTATGAAACATACTGACATGACACCTTTTACAGACGCGATTTACTCCTTTCAGACCTCTTAGCAACTGCATTAAATGTGTCAGTGACATATGGACACCTATGGTTGCCTGTGTGATAATACGTACCACATCCAAGGTTCCTTCTTCTGCCGTCTTGCGCGCCTTCAGTCTGGTAGCTTTCTGCACTGTCTTGTCGTCAGCGATTCATCTGAAAGGTCCTTTCGGTGTTTGCAATGGTTGAGGTTCTCTGTAGGTTGGCACCTGCGAAGAGAAGTGAAAGGAGGAGAGAGAGAGTGAACCTTTTTGGTGAAATGTTAATCGTTTGCACATGGTGTAGTGTGCAGGCCTGAATGCTAACAATGATTATATGCAATGTCACTGATGTGAAAGATAAGGCTAAAGTGTTTAAATTTTTTCTTTTTTCTTTTTTTCTTTTTTCAGTGCAGTAGTTCCATTTCCTGTGCCGCAAACACTGAATCAGGATTGCACTGTCTGGCAGCAAAGTGAGGACTCTGAGTAACTTACCGGTCATTAACAATGACAAAAACAGAGCTTGGGAGGAAAAAAAAACAAGGTGACACACTAGACCAGACTCACTTTTATTCATCCAACCTGGGTTTTTTTTTCCATCAGATAATAATAAGATAAAATCTTGCGTGAATTAAGTGACTAAAATTACAAGAAATATATCGGTTTTTAACTAGGCTAGATTGATTGAAATGTTCAATATAATGGGGACTCCATTGCCATGGGGATAAAAATTGAGATCCCTACTGGTAGAGGCTATGTTTTGAGGGTTAAGACTTGGTTTTAGGGTTAGGGTGTGAATTAAATGTAGGTTAAGGTTACAGTAAGAATCAGGAAGAGGCATTTATTTGTGAGGGTTGGGGTTAGGTTAAGGAGATGGGGGAATACATTATGTCAATGAGTGTCTCTTCGGGAATTGTAGAATAAGTCTGTGTGTGCGTTCAATGGTAGTATGAACTACAGAGAGTCATATGGGGGGAGGTGGATTGAATATATTTGAATGGTGAAAAATCATTAAACAAGGCAAACACTGACTCATGCATATTCATAAATGACTGTCTGACTTGTCTAGAGGGATAAACTTATAGTGAAAGCACACTAACAACCTCATTCTGAGCTCACACATTTAATGCAAAGTAGGGAAGACCTATTGTATATTTTGCTCTTGAGATTACTGAGTGGAGGTCTGCGGCTAAATGTAAATACGGTAGAAACGAAGAAGAGTTACAATCAGATTATTATTACATTTGTATGGTGTTGTTAAGAGCGTGTGAGCTAGGTAAAGAAGTGCAAACAAGATGAGGGTGTTGCACGTTACACATTGTAGCTTGTGGCATTCGTGTTATCTTGAGCCAAAGTATTTTTCTCCTTTATTAAAACAAACTAGAGTATTAGATTCTCGCCGTCTGAAACTTTCCTGGTCTAACTCTTCAGCTATTGTCTCTCCCTCCTACTATTCGAACATGAAAATCCTGAACTTATGTTTTGAGGGGTGTGCGTGTGTCTGTGTGTGTTCGAGTGTGGGTTGACAGTGTCATCAAAGCCTGGTGGAGAAAATTCAACAGTTTGCCAAAACAATTATGTAATTTCAAATATGTCACAGTGTGTATACACACACTTTAGGCTTTTGGGTAAATGCAATTTCGTGAGGTTTGGCATCAGCTGTGCATAAAAAGAGAAGAGGGGAAACTGCGACTGGATGTTAAGTCAAACACATAAGTGCGGTTTGCTGATATTGATCTTGCTTGGATTGTTTCTTAAGCCTCTCCTGGCAGTCACTTCACAGCATGTGTCACACACACACTCATGCACACACATGCAGAACAGGTCGCCTGAAAATGTGTGTGTATGTGAGTGTGTGTGTTTTTGTAATGGAGGGAGAAAGAAAGGAATGCCTCTCAAGCAAAAGATAAACACAAACACATTTCCAGGGCAAACAGGAACAGCCCGGGCTCAGCGCAATCTGTTGTCGATCATGCTCACGTGAAAACACAATCTGTCTGTCACAGTAGATGATGTTGTCAAGCACTCTGCCTCGCTGCTCTGGAGAATTAACCAGCTTTTACAGAAGCACAACAAGACACATGGAGTATTTGCTGAACGTTGGATGTGTCTGAGGACGCTTCCAGCTTTATTTGTTATTTACTGCTTTCAGTCATTCTTTTTCCTGCATCCCAGCCACAAAATTCAAGAGACATTTGGTATTTTGACACTACATTGATGCTTCATGATTTGACAACCAAATTCTTCACAGGGAGAAAGTCCTGCAGGCCAGTTAAACAAGCAGGCTCAGCTGGGAATCTATAGCTCTTATCTCTGCACGTGTGTGTGTATGTGTGTGTGTAGGTGTTTGTCTGGCTTACAGTTATATTATTATGAATATTTGAAGGGCAGCACCGATGCCAATATTTTACATCATGCTGAAAATAATGACTAACGATTTCATTTTTATAATGTTTTGGTATAAAGGTTCGTGATAGTCGATGTAAAATAATAGGGAAATTAAA
Organism: Polydactylus sextarius; assembly: GCA_016801845.1. NCBI lineage: Eukaryota > Metazoa > Chordata > Actinopteri > Polynemidae > Polydactylus > Polydactylus sextarius. Next base: position 9,239,852 of record CM028915.1, on the reverse strand, counting down.
CCTTGTTTGAAGAAATGATTTACAAAAATGAATAAAATGTAACAACAAGGGTGTTAATAAAATGCCATATTAGCAATCAATAACTTAAACTGGATCACATCCAATATCTTAAGAACAACAACAGCCTGATAAATCACGTTACATGATCCTTGTTTACAGCAAGTGCACAATTCTGCTGGATTAGGTACCACTGTCTGTTGCATTTTTTTTCTGCATTTTTTCTTTTTTACAAGAAATGAAGATATTTAAACCCAACCATCCTTTATCCTTTATTCGCAGATGAGATCCATATTGTAGAGGATTCATTCAGCCTGAACATCTGGGTTTTGTTCTAAAGTGAAACATACCTGCTTCAGAAGTCATCTCACACGTTTGTGGGAGAGACGAGAGACATTTCCATGACGATCTGCGCTTGGTCTTTGTGTAAGTCATCCAAAGCGTTATATTACACATGATTTGAGCTCCTTATTAATAAGGTTTATAATGAAACTCAGAGGGCAATATCATCAGTAATTATAGGCACAGGAATTGTACCAGTGTACAATATAATTATGGGAGCAAAGGTGAGAAAATCACTTAATTAACTGAAATCATATGTCCTCATATTACAAAATATATAAAACAGAGAAATTCATGATTCTGGTGAAGTATTTATTTGTACACTCAAATGAACTTTTTGAATATAAAGGTACCGGTCCCTTTTCTAAATTTAGCTTGCAGGTAATATTACCTTGATAATTCTTCTAATGGAAACAAAGCATTTTGTTCTAAATGTTTTTGACTCAAGCCCAAAAACCCAGCACCTTTTGGTAATTGCCTTAATATAAATTAACATATATATTAACATATTTTTTGCCATAAAAATATGTTTTTATAATCTAATATATTATTACACATGATACACTCAATTATGTTATTGTGAAAACTGTGATTAAATACTAAGTCATGTACTTGAATGATAGCTTATTAAATGTGCTTTATTCATTACTTTTCATCCGTCACTTTAAAAATATTAAACTAAAGAAATCATTCTACAATTAACTGTGCATTTTGGACATAAAATGACCCCCACGGTCATCATGAACACAAAGTCATCTCGTGATTTTTATCTGTTATACCTCCGGTTGGCTGTACCTCATTTAGTTACATTTAAAAAAGAAAAAAAAAAAGTTCAGTCTACTTATCATTAGTTGCTGTGTTCCATAATGGTATGACTCATTTTTCAGTGAAACCATACAGAGCGTTAATTTCCATAACACAGTTTTTCTGTGTGGTTTGGCCATTAACTCTGTCTGGCCAGCATGAAATTCACTGTACCATTTCATACTCTACTTGTCCTTACAGTTCAGTTTCAGAATTGGACCCTGTTGGATCAAACCAGAGAAAACAGAGCTGAACACTATAATAACAAAAGGGGTGCCGGGGCTCTAATGGTCGTATAACGACCCCTTTACCAAGCAGCGTCAAACGAGAGACAGCACTGGTGATTTGCATGTGTCGTGTTTAACCAACAGTATTCTGTCTGTACACCTTTTATGCATTATGGATGAGGCACAAGCTGAACAACAAGCTCTCCCTTTGTTCCGCGTGATGCTCCAGTTACATCATAGGAAAAGCCCCATGGTCCTGTGACTGCGCTGTGCGGCAGAGGCACAGTGCCGATGGGCGAGCTGTTGATCCGACCTGTTGCTTCTTCACTTTGTTACACTATAATATATACATTACGGGTACTCATAGATACAGACATGCCTGGTGAACTTTGTGTTCTTTTAATTTTTTATCCAGGTGCATGATCAAGATGATTGATGCGTTTATTGAGAATATAAATTAAACCACGCCATTTATTAAAGTTTTTCATTCTCTATATACGGATGAAATATAAATCAAAGACCAGACCTATACCGTCATTCATTACCTCTATAAGACGAACACCCAAAAAACACTGGGTTATGTAGAAGAAAGAGCAGCTGTTGACTGCGTATAACATTTGATTATTCAGGCTTATTATCTGCTGATGAAGTAACTTGATGAAACTGTCAAAGCCACTCAATGATTTTACCATCAAAATGCTCAATGTTATCTATGTCATGAATGTACATGTGGCAGATGCCATCAGAGGGCCACCTGCTACATATAAAAAAGCACGTGTGTGAAGAGCTGCACGGAGATGCTGGCGTGTCATTAACTGTGCTGCCTGCAGGGGAGCTCTACATCTCTGTCGCTACACAATAAAGTGGTTAATTATATAGGTTAACTGGATTTATTTAACATTCAGAGGTCCGCCGGTACTTTTAAAATCCAAAGGACAGAGGTATCATCTAAACACTCGATCAAGGTCATTTTATTTGAACAGAAATTTAAGTATTTGTAAACATTGCCCCACATGTAAACATTGTAATTAGATTTATTTTTAATTAACTTCAGTTATCTTCTTCTTTTTTATTGCCATAACTGATACAAGCACCGTGTCTTCACCACGCTGTAGCAAGTGTAACTGCCACATTACATATCAGGGACTCAAAGTTCTCTTTGTTTCTATCAGATTACTTCATATGAGGGAAAAAAGAAACACTTTGTGTTAATGATTTTTCCTCCTCTTGAATGGTTGGAAAGTAATTCCTTATGAAATGTTCCAACACAGGCACAGTTATTTCATTGTTCTTGCTGCCCTTTCTCTAATTGTGCCCACAGACGGGAGATGCCAATGTTACATTTTTTTGTCTCTATTCAAGAGGTGCCCACTGGTGTTTCCTGAAGCGGTGCAAAAATTCAGTTTGAAACATCATTAGTGTTAAATGTGCTGATATAGAACAGATCATGCTCCGTGATCCACGTGTGAAAGTCGAAATGATACGAATTTAGAAATGTTCGCAATGCAATCGCAATGTCAAATGAAATCATCCAAATTTTCAATCAACGTTCAGTTGGCACTTTACATGTTTCATATAGATGTTTCTTAATGGAGAAACGATAGCGGTGCTTGTTTGTTTAAATGCTTAAACTGACACATCTTCACTGCAAATTAACATTAGCGCTGGACCAAAAGGTGGAAGTAGAGCGACGTTACGTAGCACGTGTCTTTGACATGGGTGACCGTTATACATTTCCCATTTCCTACAACTGTCAACACTGGTTTCTTTTGACTATGACAATGTACGTTCCCTAAATTTAACTGACAGTTCTTCAAACCACCATCTTTCACAGACCTAAACCGAGTAGATTTTGTGACTAAACCAAACCAAGTCTTAACCACAGTGGGGGTTGATTGGAAAACAGTCAAATGAATATATTTTCAAATGTGAACTATTGAAATGCAAAGACATTTTCTCGCTGATAGGGAAAATACTAATATGAGTTGTTTTGAAAGGCAGTGAAAACGGATTTGGTCGTTTAGCGGTACAGTGCTACAGATGCACCTTTTTTAAACATATACATTGGTTTGCAGCTGCTGAAAAGACTCAACTAAATGAATCATATCATTGAAAAAAAGAAAACACTGCACACGCCATTATCTGTGCAGGAAGGTGAAAAAAGGGGTTTCAGACTGTATGAGACTAAAGTCATTACACAGATTGTGATGTCGGCCCCAGTCAGTGGTGGAATCTCACAGACCCCAGATCAGGGATTAGATGAGATTGAGATCATTTTTGCAAATCTGCTATTTACTACATTATTATCTGTTCAAATGACAGGGTCCCAAACTATGTGTTGTCTGATAAAACAAGCCGTCGCTGTCATCACAGTTTCCAATTCCTACAGTAACTATTACATAGCACAAGTCCCTCCTGCAGCTGTTGACCTCAACTAATTCCCTTGACAATTAGAGATCACTCAGCATGGCTGTGCAACTTCTCCCACACTCTCAACAAGCAGCTGATAACATCTTACTGTGAAGAAAAGTAAGTGGAGCGGAATATAATGTGTGTCTAAATGAGGGTTCCCCAGCTCTGATGTTTGATAGCTAGGCCTAGCGACCATCGGCGCTCGGTGCGGCTCAGCAGTCGAGCGGCAGCGTCTAAAGCTCTTTGTGCCTCCAGGATCACCCCCGACTCATTCTTATTCAGACATGATCAGAGGGGAGGCAGGCAACTGAGATTAGCTGCAGATCAAAAGAGCTGCCTCGCGCCAGCACTCGTGTTTTGTAGATTTAGGCAGCCCCGGCGCACAGGCGTTGTATAGTGGCGGCGGAGCGTCATACTGTTTTCTGGCCTCAACAGTGCTCAGGGGGGAAGATGGAAAGAGAGTTTTCAGACAGGAGGCCAGACTGCTGCTGGAAATAATCCAAAATTAAATAATAAAGACGACAGAAGAGAATGAAAAGGAAAAATAAGAGCAAAATTACTATGCCGTTACTGTAAACCATTTCAGTGGAACAAAGATACTTTTGCTTTTCATGGCATTGCAATTGAAACTGCTTCCATATGTGTAATAGGTCTTGGTTCAGTGATAATTTGTTTTAAAAATGAAATGCACTTTCTACAGTAACATATCTTCAGTAACTCAAGAGCATCTGGATCAGTTGTGCCCACCAAATAACCATGGAAACTAACTACTACCCTAACTACTGTTATGCTTTCTGTCAGCAGCTGTTAGAGAAAAAAAATAAACAGCAAATTACTTCTATATTGCATCTTAACCTTCCTATTAATTTGCACAAAAACACCAGTGAGAAGCAAAAAAAAAAAAAACGTTGAATTACATTTCACTAAAAACCAAACAAGCACTGACCACAAATCTCTTTGTCTTTGATGTGTTTTGGCAAGTTTTAGCTTTTGTCTTACAGACGACATGAAACGCGTAGGTAACCGTGAATAAAATTTGATATGATCTAATATTCACGTGGCTTACCAGC